>OZ023313.1:57503269-58703269 GCA_964007375.1 Ophion obscuratus
TTCAGAATTTTATTTGTTCTATAAATTATGAGATACAAATTCTATAGACAGAGTTTACAAGATTTTATATAATTGTGCTTTGTATTATGAACAAGTTATAAATGTGTTATAATGATTTGTGTAAATTATGTGTTAGTTTTTTTCCTAATTTTAATTCTAGTGATATTGCATTGATTTGATTTTTAGGTTAAGAGATACAAATTCTATAGACAGAGTTTACAAGATATTATATAATTGTGCTTTGTATTATAAACAAGTTATAAATGTGTTATAATGATTTGTGTAAATTATGTGTTAGTTTTTTTCCTAATTTGAATTCTACTGATATTGCATGAGCAATTTTTTGTAATATGTTAATTTATTCTTTGTGTTGCATGACAAAAGTGGTGTGTGAGAGTGTGATGTCATCTATTGTAGATTTTTAGGTTAAGAAATATGTGAAATGACGAATCTGAATATTATCGATATTTCCAGTTTTTTTTGGTTGTGCTTGGAAGATGATTAGAATAGACAGTATTTATGTTGGTCCAATACTGTCTCATGAAGGTGAATCGGAGGATTGATTCGGATGCTTTATTTCCAAATGATTGAAAGAATTTATCGTTTGTTGGCGATTTCTATTATCTGTGAAGATTTAGTATTGTAAGAGAATGTTTAGTTCGATCTATGAATTTTTTTTTAATTAATGAAATGTCGTGTGAATGTGATTTTACCACTTTAAAATTTTAGATTAAAAAAGAATAACTATATCTTCGCAAGCACAAAGAAGAAAACTGGAAATTTTCTCTGTTCTACATGTCGAGTACTGAAGTCTCTGAGAGTTCGAGAGAAACTAAGTGGCGAACTTAATTTTTCCGGAGAGAGGGAGAATGATCCTTTCGGCAATGCCGTGTTAAGAGTTTTAAAGTACCTGTGTCATGTTAAGAATTTTTTAAATTAATGTATCGGGTCAAGAGTTTTGAAGTTTAAATTTCCTGTGTTATGTTCAGAATTTTTTTAAAAATTTTAATGTGTCGTGTCAGGAGTTTTGAAGTTAATGTGTTGTGTCGCGAGTTTTATTGGTCGAATCGAAGCCGATTCTTCAACAACACGTATTCATCAACACGGCTGCACACTACTCGTACTGAATTAAATAAAATTATGGTACGCAAAGCTCGCATCGTGTCAAAAATGAGTCAGTAATATTTCGTGAAATGTTTAAAAAATAAAAAACATCAAAACAATTTTCTTTAATTTATCGAATTATTTTCCCTCAAATTTAACAAGTAAATAGTGCGAAGTTGTGAAAATAGTCGAGAAAAAGTTGGTATTGTTATTTCGATAATGGTTACACGATGTTCCTTGTACGCCCAATACACTTGTTCTTTTAATTGTTTTGTAAAACTTTGATCAATCGGTCGGGAAAAATGGTTTAATGGATCAATTTGAAAATTTGAAGGGGCTATTGGGGGTACATGAGCTGAAAAAAACCTGGCAACATTAGTCTTTCCATCAATATTTGTAAAGTAGTGGTAGATTTACTGAAAAACCATAAAATATCATTTTTTAATACTTTTTTTCCAATTGATGTTGAACGTGAAACAAAAAATCTCAAAAATCAATAAAAAGGTCTTGTAGGAGATTTATTCAAGTTTTCGAAGCTACCCTTTAATTCCCTGTGCGATCATTGGTTGCTTAGATATCGATGATCAAAGACGAAAAGATCCTTTTTCATTCAATGTCGAATATCTTAGCAAAAAATGTACGTAGAACGAGAGACCAAAAAAACAAATAGAAGCTGAATAAACAAGCTAGCTGACTAATGCATTGATTTAGCTGAAAATTTTGTTTCCTAAGCTAGTGGACCCTTGAAAAAAAAAGTTTGGACGATATTTGTCTTGCGTTATTTCTTATGATTGCGCGATATCCGTAACTAACAAAAAATGGTGCAAAAAGATCTCAAAACTATAAACTTGAAGCTTCAAAATGCTTTTTTTTCATCTCGATACGATGATGTATCACAAATATACGGTGCTTCAAAAAACACTTTAAAAATTAAAGAAATTCTCTGTTTCTTTAATTTTTTGGCGTAGTTTATACATATATATTTGGGGTGTGCGGGCACCCGATGGGTTACGTTTTTGCATTACCCGCCACTATCGGGTGCTCTCATATTTTTGGTACTCGTAAACGTCAAGTACTCTTAAACTTCGAATATTCGTAAACGACTCGGAGATCCGTATCTATTATTTACATTTATTATTATTTTTTTATTCAGGTGTATCGACCAAATAATGGGAGAAAACGAAAACTCGAAGAAGGCGATAAAACGAATAAATGATAATACTGTAAAAAATCTTGTTTCGTCTCACTTTTCTATCCTGTGTGTGTATGTACGTACGTGCGAGTGTGTGTGTGTGTGTGTGTGTGTGTGTGTGTGTGCGCGTGTGTGTAGGGTGGAGTGAAAAACGGTCGGTTTTGGCGGATCGTATCGTAATAGCGCGGGAAAGTTGCGTTTTTGCATCATGATAAAGTGTGCGAAAGGAAAAAATGTACAATAAATATCTTCTGCTCCGGCAAACGCCTTTAAGGTTTGAATTTTTTAACGTGGGTTTTAGATGAAAAAAAAAAGACCAACATTCAACGCCTTTCGTTTATTCGAAGCGATAAGAATGTAGCTTCCATTTAACATTTTAAAATTGAAAATATCTTGATTAGTTTCAGAGATATAAGCATTTGAAGAACAAGATTTACCTGTAAAAAATTAAAGATGGACAAACAATTAAATTAAGAAGAATGGATCGTCGAAACGACCAGTTACCACTAGACAGAATTATTGATAATTCGACGAAGCATCTTGCTTTTATTCAGTTTTTCGGCATTCAAATATCTCGATATTTCCTGAAATCCGAGTGTCTTAAAAGAAGTTGAACGGAAAAAAAATTGTACATACCTACATAACAAAAATAAAAGAAATAAGGCGAAGGATAGAGAACATAAAGCTAGAGTCTATTGCGTCCGTTTTGGTAGGTGAGTGTGAGTACTTGGTGTGAGATGCAAAACGGAAAATCGATATTTCACCCACTTCCCAACTACCTAGAGCCCTGAAATTTTGCAAACATGCATCTAAGAGGTGACAATGCATGGTTCAACTGAAAAAAAGACTTTCTGTGAAATGCAATACAGAAAATCGTTATTTCGCCGACCCCCGACTACTTAGAGCTCTGAAAATTTTCAAACATGCATATAAGACGTGACAATACATGGAAAATGCATGAGAACATATGCATTGACTCTAAGTGCTCTCGGATCGTACCACCTATTACACTGTTAAAAGGGTCTAATAGGTGGTGAGGCAACATCTATGATAGATGCCATCTATCACAGTTCTCCAGGATTTCTCCTGACAATCAACCAATAATATTACCGGTTCGTTGGAAGGATTAATCTCTCTTTGTAAAAATTTCAGACTTCCAGTAGCATCAATTAAAGACTAAAAAGTACAAAATAATTTATATGTAAATGTTTTCTTTAACAAGCTTTTATTTAATGTACTAAATAGTTGTAAATAATTTTTTTTACCAAGTCACCGGTATGCGACTATAAATAAAATCTTGACGCACTCAAAATTGCCACATATAATCTTTAATCTATACGAATCCGTTAACATATGTATTATATATAATAACTGTATTTAATTTACTGTAAAGCAACCTTAGCTTTCTTAAATAAAAATCCTAAAACTGAGTATAAACGTGTGATAATAATTTCTCCAATTACTATTGTGCCAAATTAAATACGCTTAATGAAACTGAAGTGATCAAATTTATTAAACATTTAAAAAGTTAAGTGCCACAACCTTTTTTATTGTCGCATATAGGTAACTTGGCAAAAAACATATTTTCTACTTTTTAGTACATTAAATAAAAGCTTGTTAAAAAAAATGTCAACCCTATATTAACATTTTTTTTTCTTCGGGCTGTACTAAATGTACTAAAGAGCAGAAAATGTTTTTTTACTTTTTATAATACAGTACAACATTTTTTTCAACTATCTTTTTTCAAATCATGAATTTAATATATATATATATTAAAATCATGATTATTTGTGTAAAGTATAGAGAATAGTTTAAAAAAGTGTTGTACAATATTATCACACAGTAAAACTCATTAGCAACCGCAAGAAGAACATTTTTATCGTACTAGGGCGGAAATGTGTCAGTGTCCATTTATATATACTAATAATAACGATAATAATAATTCTTATTATTATTATAAAATTTTATAATTTCGGGTAACGCACTTCCTTATTGTGCACTGGGAAAAAATATATTATATGTTATTGTTAATATTGTAAATTATTATTATTATTCGAGCCCATCCCATTGAAATAGGTGAATGTTTGCTAGTGCACCATGCGGAAGTGCGGTGACCTTCGTATGCCCTCTCTCACCTTTACCCTACACTTGCCACTTCACCATTCTTTACGTTCCCCTTCCAATTTCCGAGAGAATTCCACCCCAGATTGTTGCCACTACTGTATCGCATTTTCTCGAGGGCATAGGGTACGGTCTTACATCCAGGTCTTGTAACGAAGCCAAATTTTCGTGGTGGGGGTAGGCACGCTTATCGGCTTCACTTTTCGATTCACTAGACGCCGCTACGCGTTGCCACTAGTGAGGGGAAGTGCATTCCCCCTTACCTCTTACCCGTGAATAGGACCAAAGTGTTTACGTCTGTTTTTGTGGCGCGGTTGTCGAAATAACCTTTATTTGAGACCATATACCACGAGGTTCTATGCGATTTAATGTGATACATTTTTTTATCGTGTTTTTACGCATAAATGGGATTTTTTTTGGTAGCGTTTTCAAAAAAAAGACAATGCGAAATGGTTAAGGGCTGCGCAGTTTGCAATTGGAAAATGCGCAATTAAGGAGGTACGGTGATGACCACGCTAGTAAACTAAGAGTCTATTTTTCGCCATAATACCGCTACGTTTTAGACATATGTGTGTGGCCTATATTTCGAGAAATATTTTTTAAGTATTGAATTTCAAGCTACTTATTATTTTTATAATATGAAAACAAACGTAATAATCTACTACTCGACTCCAGTAGTACGCCATATCGTCGACGTTTAGCATCGTTGCATTTTCGATAGCTGTCATCGGTCCCACGCGCTCGGCTTATTATTTTTGGTAGCCGGTAAACATGGAGAATGAAAATAAGTACTGTAGAAGTTTATCAAGAGAGTAACAGGATTGTACCTGAAGTCCAGTTTAGAGACAAAGGTAGATTCTGTCGGACAAGAATTAGAGAGTGAAAAGATGATATTGCGAATGCAAATGAAAAACGTCGCGTTGACGTTAACCTCAATATCCAATGTCCAATCTGTCCGAAGTCAAAACATATTTCATCGATTGTTATGTTATTTTTCCCTTTCCTAATTTTCACAATATTTGCAGATATAAAAACAAACGTTCATTTTATATGACGGTTTTTCCATGCTGAATTTACATATAAATGCGTTGTATGCATGTCGCCAGAAAGGTTGAGATGCCTTAGCTATACATAAAAGAACTTCGAGTAAATATCGACGAAAGGCCTTTTATAATCGATTAAAAAACGTACGGCTTCAGACAACCATATTTTTAATTCGCGTTGAAAATATCCGATAGAAGAATCAAATTTGCGCGGGTATCCGGCGTTGCCACACTTCGAGCAAGATGGCTGCGGTTACGTCACGAGACGTCTCTCTCGCCGAATACTTCGGTTTTTCGCGACTTTATTTCTAAATTTATTGCTTATTTCTGCGGTGAGCTTTCCAATTCAAGTTGCCTTATTGATCACAACGAACCAACGAACGCAACCGTCAGTTTTTTTTACGCGTGTCTTGGCTCCAAGTAGCACAAAAAAATCGATATATGAGAGGACAGGCACATTTTGTCGTCTACGTGTGACTAATCGACCAACTTTAACAATTAATAACTCGAAAACTGTACGGTAAATCTCGTGGAAACTCCGCATACGCATGGACGAAGCTCTCGACAATGTTATTTAAAAAAATCGGGCTTTTATCTTGGACTCGCTCCAATCACCGTACCTCCTTAAGCAAAAATACTTCGTGATTCGACTGTCCAGAAACGTCGAACGATACAAAAAATGGCTCAATGCTATTCCGGGGCTCAAATAGGCTCAGTACGTGTGTAAAAAATATTTCGAAGAACAATATATTGTGAGACATTGGAGAAAAAAGGATGTAAATGGTCGTATTATCGCTTTTTATTGGTTTCGTATATTATGCAGTTCACACGACAGTACGGCATATTAAGTTAGGGCAAACGGCGCATGCGCTGCGGTCAGGAGGGAAAAGGACAGAAAAGCTATTTCTCTCTTCGTCGCACTACTACTTCCCCTTGCCGTCACGCACCAAGCGACAGAAATCGAAATAAAAAACAGAGCCGCTAAGGGTGCCTACCCCCACTACCGCCGTTGTCAGACCTGTATGTAAGACCGTGGCATAAGGGAACTGAGGAAAACCTCTGCAGTCGGAATTGATCATATTTTGCCTGAGTTTTCATTGCATTTCTCATAGGAAATTTCGTAAAACTGGCTTCCGCAAAAAACTGTCTCGGGCAAACATCAACTGAACAGGGGTGATCGCTTGCGTTGCGCACCGCCGCGCGTCTATCACTGTCGCGAGGTAAAAAATATATATGCGTATAAAAATTCTTTTTATACGAGCGTGTATTCGTGAATCGGCTCGTGGTCTATTTATACGTGAGTACTGTCTAGAAAAAGAAACGAGGCGGAAGAAATTGGCGGAAAGTGAGCCGTTGTAGCGAAAGAAAAAAAGATCGAACTCACGGAAGACAGCGGGCCCCTGCCTTCCGTATCCAATGTCCCCATCGGTGTACGCGGGACAAAAATGTGGCTCAAGGCCAATCGGGTTGGTGACCCGAATAAAAAAACCGCCGTAAATACCAAACTAGTATGGCGATAAATCGCGAGGAAACGGGGTCAAAAAACGATCGCGTGGTAAATTAAGAGGTTAGGCTACTGTGACGACCTGAAGATCAGGGTTATTGGAAAAAAATAATTTTTAAGGAATAAGGGAAATGATTGGAAAGTCATAAAAAATATAAATAATTTCCCGGTTGATCTGAAACATAAAAAACGAGTTAAAAAAATTATATACACAAAATCGGCTAAGACTTGACCGAGCTTTTTTTAGTGATCGTGTTTTAAACAAAAAATATTGAATTCTTTTATCTTCCGAGGATAAATGACAACATTATTGTTAATAAATTATAAAAAAACACGTTAAGAAGAAAAAAGGAAAGACTAAACTACTATTACGCTGAATAAGTGCACTAAAGTTTAAGTCAATCCGTTTATTAGATGTCTAGAAATCATGTACACCGTTTCGAAAAACATAGTTCGAGAAAAAGACGTTTCAAGTTCTGCTAGCAGTTCTATCATTGTAATCATAACTTTATCGTCAATCTGCGATTTCTGCACTATATGTTGAATCTTCCTCTTAAATTTGAGTTGCCTAAAGTGACGAACGAGTGTTCGTCATTTGCATAGTAATCTAACCTCTTAATCGAACACAATTATTCGCGTGGATCTCATTTCACGAAGCTTCGTTATTGTTTCGCTAAGTTTTCTCTCGTCAAACGATTTTACATTTTGGAGTTTACCGGATGCAATTTCATCAAGAGATTTTTCTTTTTGTTTCCTCGTTCTCGTTATTTTTTTTCATGTTCACTAATGATAATTTGCTCAAAAAGTTCCAATAATTCCAAACATTCCTTTTCGAGAAAAATAGTAGTCGAGAATTTTACTTAAAAAAAATGGCGCAATTTTGTTTTCTCGCTTATTCATTTTTTCCGAAGCTGCACCGTATGAGCTTTTTTTATCCATCGGACCCATTCATGGAACTGATGTTGCGACAGATTAAATTCAAATTTCTTCATAGGGGTTGGTTTGTGAAAAATTCGACTTTCACCCCCTAAGAAGTGTGAATTCCGGAAGTTGAAAATCGTTGCTAATCTTTCAGTGACTTTTCGTAGGCAGTAAAACTATAAGCCAAGAAAAAAGATGACAAATTCTGTACCGACCGAGATATTTTTTCAACCTTTTAACTCCTCAATAGAGTGGATACAGGCCCACCATTTTTTTAGAACTTTTTGTAGACCATCCACATATATTTTAGAGTCGAAATGTATACGAAGAAGATAGTTCATAAAACAATAGGAAAATCGAATCATCAGAGCACCCAAATAATTTTCGTCGAGAAAATTACTTTTACCCTTCCATAATTAAAAGTTACTATATTTTTTTCTTGTTTTGTTGGAAACTTATTTATATATATATTTTTTCATTATTTATATTTTTTCCTGAGTTTCAACGTTATCTTGAGTTATACCCTTGCAGATTTTAACGTATTGCCCTTTCCAGTTGAACCCTTTCCTATCACGCCCTACTCGGAAAGAAAAATGTAGAAAAGTCTCATTCCCTGCTGGGAAAAAACACGAGGAACTGACTAGAGTGGGATTCCGGGAAGCGTCTCTGCGTCTTCAGCATGATTTAGGGTAAATAAATGTAACGGAAGCGGCGATTCGTAGTATCTGGGTTAAAGATCACGAACTGTCTTTCCCGCCGCTAAATCTTTTTCGTTTCTCGCATCTCGGTTATAGCTGTGACGTAAATGTGGTTCTCGTAGAAAACGTTTCGACGACCACGCGTGTGGTCAAATTCTGAAGAGAAAAAACATTTAAAAAACAAGGCCGTGCAATAACAGCTACCACTACTCGGTGATTTATACGTCATGATTAAATTCATTTTTTTCTCTTTGATCCGAATGTTTTCACTCCAGAGACTCGATTTTTTTCTTTCCTTTTGCCAGGCTCGATTCAGTTAAGTGTCCAAATTGATGATGATGTTCTAAGAGCTGTTTTTATCTTTTATAAAAATAAATAATGAGCGATCCTTGCGGTCCAGATATGGGTATCTGGAAACGCGCGCACACACACACACACACATACATGTCTTAAAGACAGCTTCGTTATTCTTTTTTTTAACTTAGAAACAGAACGACACTATTAAAATAGATACTTAATTTGTTTATAATCAATTTTCCCTGGGGGAACACATTTCCAGTATAAAGATTTTTTTTTTTATACGATTAAGATAGAAACGACGATTAATATTTATATGTTATTTTTTATTTCCTGAGCTCCTTGAGGATCTTTGTTCATATTCCTTCCGAATTCAACGCTTTCGTATCACTCCCTACCCGCACTTCGCTAATCTAAACTAACTGCTGTTGCGTCCACAGCCTTTTCAAGGTATTCCTTTTGCGGAAGGCCGTATGTTGGTGGGGCAAAAGCAGGACCCTCCTGAATCATTGGTAAATGTCACCGGCGCTTAATAAAAATAAATCAAAATGAATTATTATACCCTACCATAAATTGGAATAAAAAAAATTGGCGCAAATTTAATAGATTTAAACAGCTTACATTTTCCCTGAAAAGTTGCGGCTACGAAAAGTCTTGTGCTAGTCACATTTTTTTAAATATTCGATGAATCCCTGTTTTTGTTGTCGTTGCGGAATCTTTCTTTTTTTTACACGCGTTGAGTAGTTCACATGCGGCATCTACAGTTATGTAGTGTATAAATTGTTAGATACAAATGTAGTCAGCGTATCACCTCCATAAAGTGGCATATAAATAAGACGATTTTTAGACTCGCCATTTTCCGTTAATAGTTCGGTAACTTGGCTTGAAGTTTAACAGTATGCTGGGATGTTTTTACTTGATTGTAGACGAAAATCAGTTAATTATTAAATATTCGGGTTCGTGAAAGGAATACCTTAAGCGACACTATAGGGCATTTGCTGAGGGTACGGGAAAACTGGAAAACCCGTACTGCTATAAACGGCCGCACATTTTCATGATTCTTTTATGCACATACATTTTGCTCAAGTATCTATACCAATATCTCAAAAGTATTGGCCTTCCGCTGACTCGTTGGTGCGCCAGTTTGTGCACCTCTAAGCGATCATCGTTCCGAGTATGGGCCATGCATAACGCTGCCTTACTCGAAGCGCGCGCGCGCGCGCGCGCGTGTGTGTGTGTGTGTGTGAGAGAGAGAGAGAGAGAGAGAGGCGTAAAAAAGATAACGTAAATCTTGGGCGGGAACGTAAGAAATGTTAATGGATATATATTGAAAACGAAAAGCGTTTTCAATATATCGATCGACTCGAACATAGTAATCGGGGTAAAATGATAAACAATACTTTCAGTATTTTAAAATCCGAGAACCGTTACTGGCAGATGGGTATTCGGGTTTCGGCATCGGCGGTAGTTTGAGTAAAGCAGCGTTATGCATGGCCGATACTCGGAGCGGTCATCGCTTAGTGGTGTGCAAGCTGGCGCATCAACCAGTCAGCGGAAGGCCAATACTTTTGAGATCTTGGTATACATACTTTAGCAATCTATCACGTCTGTGCATCAAATAATCATGAGAATATGGGACCGTTTATACCAGTACGGGTTTTTCAGTTTTCCCGTACCCCCAGTAAATGCGCTATAGTATAGCTTAAGGTATCCCTATCACGAACCCGAATATTTAACAATTAACTGATTTTCATCTACGATCAAGTAAAAATACATCCCAGTATACTGTTAATCTTCCAGCTTTTTTTTATCCGCTTAGAATATTCTATACAGTGCCTATGTAAATATACATTTCATGCACAGTGGGTTTCTTCGTTTCGATTTGTGATTTCTGTTTTGTCATTCTTTTGCTGTGAACTTTGAGTTTTTTACAGTTTGAATCAGTATTTATAATTGTTTGAATAGTGAAAAGCACATTGAATCCATTATTTTATAATGGGCACACAGACGATTTTACAGTTTTTAACTGTAAATTTGGTTTAAAACTCATTAATTTATAAATATCGAACATAAATTTTAACAGCTCATTTTTTCCGTGCAATTATTCAGACGGTCCTTGCTTATGCCACCACAGCATACGGCCCTCCGCAATAGGAATACCTTGAGAAGGCTGTGGACGCAGAGGAAGTTAGGTTAGATTAGCAAGGTATGGGTAGGGAATGATACGAAAACGTTCAATTGGGAAGGAATATGAACAAAGATCCGCAAGAGTCTACGTTGGAGCGCAGGAAATAAAAAATAACAAATAAATATTAATCGTCGTTTCGATTTCAATCGTATAAACAAATCTTTACACTGAAAATGGGTTCCTCCAGGGAAAATTGATTATAAAAAAACAAAGTATCCATTTTGATAGTGTCTTTCTGTTTCTAACTTTTTTTTAATGTACAACAAAGCTGTCTTTAAGATATGTGTGTGTGTGTGCGCGCGCGCGCGCGCGCGCGTGTGTGTGTGTGTGTGATGCTCATGATCGAATGCCCGCGTCTAAACGGACCTCGTGCACACACACACGCACGCATGTGCGAGATCCATTTAGACGCACGTCATTCGATCATGGTTGTAGTCTCACTTTCATGACTCACCACGCAATCGTTAAAAGTCACTATCCTCGGATTTATTATAAACCTCGACTCCGTTAAATTTCGTTTTGTACACGAAAGATCTATTTTCGTGATAACAAAGCTTCGTCGGTGGTCTGCTCTTTGTTTAACGAGGCTCGTCCTAAGCTTATGTGCTTGTTGACATAGGCAATTTGAAAAAATCATGATTTTATTTATTATGCTTTGATGATGAGAAATTCGAAGTTTGAAGCATCGTTTATCCCAACTAATGTATAATAATACATTTTTATTATTGTTCATTAGTGTCGACGATGAATATGTTCTCCCTATTTTTCAGTTGAATAATAATAATAATAATAATAATAATAATAATAATAATAATATTATAAAATTAAAAAGGCGGCGTCTCAGATGGATCTGGAAATCAGATCTGTCTGGGAAAATCGAGATTACTGCCACCAACATGCTCGTTGTCCTGGTCCTGCTCTACTCATTTGGTATCGTCAAATAGCGTAAAGACGAGCTTAAGGGGTCTTCCCACTTTAGACGCTAAAAAGGCTATTTTCATGCATTTTTTTGATAGGTTTATTTTATAGATGTTGATAGAAAAGTTGTTACACTTAATAAATGCATTTTCGAAAAACATTTTAAAAAAAATATATTTATTTCAGACATATTTATAGACGAAAATGGTAGTTAGAAAAATGTCCTAAAAAGATGTAGATCTGCGCATGTTGATGAAATCTCGGATGAGGATCATCGAAAACAAAAAAAAATTAAACGGTTTTCGATTCAGTAGACCAATGGCCATAGCACATAGCATACGATTTTTGATATATGGAAAAATAACAAAATGGCATACATTTTTCGAAAAAAACGTGTTTTTTAACTGTTTTTTGAAAAAAATTATAAATATAAAAATTTAAGAAACCCTTGATATGCGCTATAGCTATAGTTGTAAAGAATACGTGGTTAACATTTCATAAGGATCGGTTCAGTAGTTTCGAAGATTTTAGCAACAAGCTGTCGAAAAACGTTGTATCGAGAAAAACGCGTTTAAAGTTTGTTTGGGCTATATAAATTTGTAACAAAATTGTCATTAATGTATTTCGAAAGTATATTCATTAAGTGTAACAACTTTTATATCAATATCTGTAATATAAACCTATCCAAAAAAATCATGAAAATAGCTTTTTTGTGTCTAATGTGAGAAGACCCCTTAAACAGCTGAATATCGGTACACGCAAGATAATGAGCATCCAATGGAGTCTACACTCTCGATTTTCCACCCCCCGCCTATATTTGCTGCGTCACAGCGGCGGTCGTAGACTCTTAGGATGGGAGTGTCTTCATGACCGCACTGTCCTCGGAATAGCAAGCGATGTAATGACGAGCTCGGGCGGGCTCCAGGAGATCGTACACCAGCATGAGCTTCATGGAGTGGGAGCTTTCTTTATAAGACGGCAGATCGCGCGGTACAGACCCTCAGCTTGGAGTTCCGCCGGCGCCGATGTGGTGCCTTGCCATGAGCCTTCATGGCTCGGTTTTGTGTGTTTTTTCAACACATCGAGGAGCAAGGGCTGTCCGCCCAGCTGGCCTTTTCCTTCTCGCGGTCAACCGGACTGACGTCCAAGATCGCGGATTCATCTATGTCTGCCAAGACGGAGTTGTCAACACCCTGGTCTATTGCAGCCGCGTTATGGGTTAGCCGCCGCCGGGCATTTTGTATCATGCAGGCAAACAATCGCCGGAGATATGAATGCATCTGCTGTCGGCCTGCCCGGTATATGCAGTCTCCGGCTATATCCATCGCCATAACGCGGCCCTGAGGGTGTTGTATTACCATCTACGGTACTCTTATGGGATAGACCGGGAGCCCGTGCCGCCTTGTTTACCAAGAGATATAAGTCCGTTGTCGTGGGCGAGAGGTACAAGATTTATTGGAACTTCTCATTCGCAAGCATCGGGCCGCGTTAAGCGACTAAGTCGGATGTTGTTCTCTTCGACTTCGACGACAAGACAATATATGTCATTGAGTTTTCGGCCCCGGCTAAGACAAACATGTCGCGAAAGGAAAAGAAGACAAGGCCCAAGTATCAACCTTTTCTGGCCGAGCTGCTTTGTCGGCACCAGGGATTCAGGGTGACTCTCGTCCTCAACATCGGCGTGCTTGTGGGGATAAAAGAGGCTTTTGGATCAGGCCTCATTAGCATACCGGTTTGCAAACCCAGTATCCGGTTGCTAGTTGAACAGATTCAGAAGGCGGTCGTCCTTGGATTCCTCCGTTTATTCCGGCAGCACGATTGTAGACTGTTGTAGCCGCTCACCTTTTGACTTAAGGGAGCAGCTATCACAGAGCGAAAATGAATTCAATTTGTCTCGCGTCTTTTTGACTGGACGGCAGCCGAGGTGGTTTCGGAGCCCACGAGCGCCGCCCAGCATAATAGTTCCGGTCTAAATTATGATCGAGCCTAACCTCCAGGGGTAAGTGAATGTTTCCCAGTGCAAATTGAGTAAGTGTGTTGCCTGGAGTAATAGGTCGATTATCATAATAATAAGCTGATAGCTCCGACCGAGTTCTGGCTAGGAAATTCGTCATCAGTGGATGATTTGGAATCGAGAAGAGTGCTGGAGAGTCGATTTGACCGAAGGTTTGAAATTGTTCCTAATCGATGGAACCCAAGACCTGAAATTGGACCATTATTTATTCCGCGCTCACATGCATTGGGCAAGGTCCTATTCGCAAAACTGTTTGATGATCACGCATTTTTCAGTCCCCAGGATTATTTGTTTACCAGAATTCGCCAAGCTTACTACGGGAGAAATCACATGCTCTACGAAATCCTTCGAAAAATATTTAAAAAGTTTCCTCGGGTAGTTAGATGTTGAAAAAAAATGACAAAGAATACTAACAGTATTCAAAAATGAGTAAATCATGATCCAAGGATGAACGAGTTTCGTCCTCGGCTTTGCCCTAGTAGGGGAGACAGGGGTCAAACCTAACAAATTTTAGTTAAGAGCTCGTATCTCTGAAACCGATAATTCTATAAAAATGGTTATTGGCCCATGTTAAAATAAATTAATCTGGCTACAATTTAAAAAATGCCATGTAAATAGATAATTAACAGCGGCGCCTAAAAAAAGTCCGGTGTTAATTTTAACCCCGGTTTGGGGGCTAGTTGTAACACGGCTGGGGCAGTTTGTAACAGGAGGGGTATGTTTTAAGGGGTGAAATGCAGTCAGAGGCGTGAAAAAACGAGCATTATCAATCATTTTTTTAAAAATAGTAATGAAGTTTGTTTTACAAAAGTGGTTTCACAGACTTTTTATGTTATATTTCAACTTGACTTGTACTAATTTACAAAGAAAAATATTGGTTATTTATAAAAATATCGTCATCTTTGTCGGACCCCCTTCGGCATGTAGAGCTTTGCGGTGACCATCATACAATTTTACTGGATCATCTGAAAGCAAAAAACCAAAAAAAAAAATCATTAGTTTAATAATAAGTCTAGTCCTTAATCGAAGCTTTTTTTCACAAATTAACAAAATGGCGGCTTCGGACAGATAACTTTCAATTTTCGACCAAAAAATCGCTCGTGTATTGTTAAAAAAATAGAAATTTTCAACAAAAATAAAAATCCTTCGATTAACGACTAGTTTTTAATGCTATCAATAAGCACACCAAATTTCATAAAAATCCATCGAGTGGTTTTTCTATTATAGTGGCCACCGACTTGAAAAACATAGTTTCGAGAAAAACGCGTTTAATGTTTTTCGATGTGGATACGGGATTATATGTTCGTAAAATTTTTAGCTCAATGGATGATGCTAAACTTTTTTTTATGTATTTTGATCCGCTGAATCCGAATATCACCATTTTTGCCGAAAAGTCGAGCATTGAATTTTTTTATAGCCAATTGTTAGAACAATTTTTCAAAAAATTAAAGTTTTTGCTGATGAATTATTTTTTAAAGATATTTTGGGCAATTTTAAAATGAAAGTATTCTTTATAAAATTTAGCTAAAGTTCATAGTTTATGAGTAATACATTTTTGAAGATTTCTGAAAGATTTTTCCTATTTTACACTTGATTTATGTATAGAAATACTAATTAAAAAATTACTTACATCCAATCATCAATTCCTGGCTCATACAATAAGGCTTCTGCCGATGTGGAAGCTTTCAGAATATCAATTTGTTGTTGTCTTCGAAGCATTCTGCCTTCCCGGCTATTATGGTTTCCTTGCAGCTGCCGTCCGCTACCTGCTATGGGGACCCGACGCCCCTTCACTAATTGTGGGATATCCCGGAAACTATTCACCGGATTGGCTTGACATTTTCGGAGAATAATTTCGAAACATACTACTTCAAGCAAATGTAAAAAAAAACGATTTTATGAAAATTCTGTCTGCATTTCCCCCCTTAACGGCATCAAATAAATCTTGTTTTCAATTAAATCAAAGTAATAAATGTTTTTGTAAATTCTCTATTTAAGTTAAATATTGATTATTCAGGCAAAACTGTCATTTTTGTCAATCATAGTTAAAGGTACGTAAGGTCTTACGTACCTTACAGTTAGTCTTCATGTAACTAATATATGATGAAATAGGACCTCTAAAATATCCGAAAAATTGATGAAATAAGATTAATCTTCCTCATCCGAGTCGCGGTTTGTGCAAACAAAACAACGAGTATCTCCTCTTACGCAAGTGAGATAAGCCCATTGCTTGCACATCGTGCATTATACCCAGTCAATACCTGTTGAATCATGAGAATACAACTCGCCACAGGCTAGACAATTACGATCCTCATCTTATATTTCGCCATCGTCCTTCAATACATTTTTCTTTACTATGTCAGCTTCGTTCTTAGTTTTTTCTTTCCGTTGCCTTTTCCTTTGTCGACTTTTTCCTTTGTGTGTAGTATTTTACTTAAAGTTTGGTTTGTCAGTTCTGTTTTTTGCACTTGATTGGCCTTGTTTCATCTGTTTTTTCATCAGCTCCTCTTCCAGCTTTTTTTTTCGGCGTGTCGGTAAGGATCGCTGTTTTACGTGGGCGTTTACGTGTTAACGTCGTGTTGCGTGGTGGTAACCTTCGGCAATGGTCTTACTAATTCTATGTTGAAACATGTAGGAAATTGGTTAAGTCCGGATGGTCCTGGTGAAGGTTGAGAGGACATTTGGTTTATCACCTCTGAAATGCTGATGTTGAAACCAACAGGGATTTATTTTTCAATTTCGGGAATAATTTATGAGTCCAGATTAAGGGAAATCCCATCATCTCCTGCCTCCATGATAGTCGATGCCGGATTTTGGTTGATAATAGTCTTCCATATTTGTATCAGCAGATGGCGAAGGCTGCACTGGTGGTTCAAGGCTTGACGGAGAACCGATTGCACTGGTCGAGGGGTTCGGCCTGTCCGCAACAAATGACGGTGCGAAGCCATTGTCGTCGAAGACATTCTCATTACATGCTTTAACCATTTTTGGAAGGTCATAATCATACATTGTTTTCCCTGGACTGGCCGTCCAATTCGTTTGTTGTCTATTTATGTAGTTTTTCAGCGGCCCGTACACACCAACATCCAAAAGTTGAAGGTGATGCGAGCAATGGGGCGAAAACGATAGCAATACGATGTGGTTTTCTTTCGCCTTTTACACCACCTCGAAAGCCACATGGGAATGATTGTCCAGTAAAAGTAACACTGGATCTTCAGCAGATGGTCTCATTTGCTTGATGAAATAGCCCAGGAAAATCGAAAACTGCTTTTCGGACATCCAACCTGATTTGTTTCCGGTGTACATCGCTGCAGGTGAGCCGTTTCTGATAAACATGTGGCTGTACCTTATTCTGGGAAAAAACAAACATGCAAGGAATGGAGTTCCTGATGGCGTTTGCGGCCCCTTCCAGAGTAATCAACGTCCCTCTTTCTGCTGAGGTAGCTGCTCCAACTTGTCGTGTACCTCACTCAGCCATAACTTTTGTGGGTCTTTGGACAGTAGTGATACCGGTCTCATCACCATTCCAGATTCGGCTTGGTCTGAAAGTGTACCGGGTCAAAACTTCCCTGTATGTTTCAAAGAACTTGTAAACGTTCGTCCGATTGAAGGAAGTGGCTCGGCTTAAGCTCGTTGTTTCGGGGCTATGGGTGGAGAGGGTTGGAATTCTTTTAAAAAATGACGCGAACCAATCTGGTCCGGCACTTTTGTTTTTTTTCCAGCTCTCTGGCATGTTTTTAATTCCATGATGAGCCGCTACTTCATACGCCAACTTCCTCCCTTCAGTGGGGAGGAGACCGAAGTATATCCTTGAACACAAAAGAATGTAGTCTGATAACTTTGATTCTTGTTCTAGTGTAAAAAGGACTCGTGTCTTCTTATGCCCAACTTCTATGGTCTCCGCTGGAACACCCCTTTTTCATTTGCTTCTCGAATTTGAAGAGAGTGACGTGGCAGATATTGTATTCGCGAGCCAGTGATCAATATCTTCGGTTTTTTTTCCAAAACTTATTTTCCAGCCATCTCATATACCTCTTTCAAAGTAGTGCTTCTTTCAGTGCGTCTTTTAAAAGCCCTCATACTGCAATATAGAACTTGTTTATAAGGTTGTAAAGTAACTGATGCTCGTACGGCAAAGGAAAACATTGTGAGAAATCATACATGGATTCTGTTTTTGGCCGGCAAAACGCTAAAACCTTAGTACAATAACGCATAGACACCGAGTAGGTATGCGCACGAAAAGTGAGGCATTTAAAGCGAAACTACAATGGCTCGGTATGCCATTATACTACGATGTATGAAACTGTCTTTCTATGCGTTATTTTTCTAAAGCTACAACCAAGCAACCTGGGTGCCATCGTTGCGGGGCATGTATTAACAACTTAATTGTTACTCCGTCAGTTTGTTACTTTTAGCCCCATGCCTCAATTGATCACATTTCTATTTTATTTTAATTGTGTATTAGTTTTACGGTAACAAACTCAAGCTGATATCGCAGCTAATTAAACAAAGCATGGAATAAAAAATATCAACATTATTCGATAACTTTAATTGAATCGTAAATGAAAAAATTGCGATAGTAAAAAAAGTCCGTTTACCTGGTAAAATGGGCCGCAGTGCCGTGACCTCGCGGCGCGGCTCCTGAGCAAGAACTAGCCGTTATGGGCGCGTCTGATACTACTCAAAGTGTTGGAATACTGTTAATATGTAGCTACAATGAGAAGAGTATGTGGCTTCCGGATGGAGGCCGTGTTGAGGATCAGCGTTGTGCCGACGTTTCGCAAACGTTACAGTCTGCATCATCAGGGCTGAGAGCTCCGATACTGAAGCTCTCGTGTCTCAGGTATTCCTTATATAGTCGCAGTCATCGTTCTGGATCGCTGCACCAGCCAATCAGATGTTTTAATTGATCAGCTGGTCAATTAAAAAACCGGGAGGACGGTGTGCCAAATAGGATTGACGTGATATCCTCCATCTCTGTTTAGATTGTCCGGATGTTTTCGGATTTCCAAGCCTTCTCGGTGTTTCCTGGAAAAATAGCTGTTTGATGGGGCCAGGCTTTGGGCTTTGTCGAACTGGATGGCATGACCAGTCTCCATCCAATGTTCGGCCAGCGCTAATTGTGTAATATGGCCATATTTGATACACCGTTGATGTTCTTTGATCCGTGTACTGATCTTCCTCCCGGTTTCTCCTATGTACACTTTGCCGCATGAGCAGGGTATCTTGTATACTCCTGGTGCACTTAATGGTGGTCTTTGGTCTTTTGCACTCGGAATCACTTGTGCTAGTTTCTTCTGAGGTTTGAAGATGACTCGCACGTTATGTTTTCCAAGGACCCTCCCTATGCGATCGGTTATGCCCTGAAGGTATGGAAGGGAAGTTGTTGCGGTTATTTGTCCTTCATTCTCCCTATCAGGTGCTGTAACCGTTGTCGGATCAGCTATTTTTCTTTTTAGATTTTTGATCGTTCTTTCGATGTTGCCTGGCTTGTAGCCATTGTCTCCTAAAGCTTTTCGTAGGTGTTCTAGTTCAACCTCCAAGGAGTCTGGTTCGGAGATCGCTAGAGCTCTGTAGACCAGAGAGCTTATGACCGACTGTTTTTGGGAAGGGTGGTGATGGGACGTAGCATGGAGGTATCTATCCGTATGCGTTGGCGTCCGGTAAACTTTATGGCCCAAAGTGCCATCGCTTTTCCGTTGTACCAGTACATCCAGAAAAGGGATTTGATTTTCCTGTTCTATCTCCATGGTGAATTGAATATTGGGGTGCTGGGAGTTGAGGAAGGTTAAGAAATGATTGAGGTTTTCTTTGCCGTGACTCCAAATGACGAAGGTGTCATCGACATATCGGAACCAGGTGGAGGGCTTGAGGGAAGCTTCTTGCAGAATTCTGTTCTCGAAGTTCTCCATAAAGATGTTGGCGATGATAGGAGAAATAGGGGAACCCATGGCTGCGCCTGAAGTTTGTTCATAAAATTGGGATTGAAATTGGAAATATGTAGAGTTTAGGCAATGTTCTATGAGGGGCAGTAGGTTAGGGGCAACTTTTTTGGAAATTTTAACTATGCTTAAGGTTTCATTGGTTGGGACGTTTGTAAAGAGGGATACAACATCGAAACTCACTAAAATGTCTTCTGGTTGTACATTGATAGTACCTGAGACACGAGAGCTTCAGTATCGGAGCTCTCAGCCCTGATGATGCAGACTGTAACGTTTGCGAAACGTCGGCACAACGCTGATCCTCAACACGGCCTCCATCCGGAAGCCACATACTCTTCTCATTACATAAAGAGCCGTGAAAGCCTTAAAACTAAAATGTAGCTACAATGTTTATAGTTTAGCGGCAACTCGCTTCTTAATTCTGACCCCTGACATCTATCGCGGTAAAAACATTTTTTTTCTGAGCACGGTAATAAAAACCTCGTTTTGCAATCACGCAGCAATAAGAGGTTGAATACTTATGAATAAATTTCAAACTAAACACATAATTCATGATTACATTTTCAATAAAATACTTAATTAAATATTTAACTGAATACACCAGATCTCTCCTAATTTTTTTCCTTCTACCGTACGGGATCATTCCCTTTTTACGTGTCCGCCTTATTCCATTTTTGGTTTTTCCCCACCTTGGGCCGCAGCCGACTTCTCCCTTTGTATCGCATTCACCATGGCATCCATATGCATAAGAAAGCTGCGGACAAAAATATGCATATATAGCCGGTCCCAGATTCGCTTCCCAGTTTCGAAGCTGCTTGCGTTTCGTCGCGAAATGAATCGCGGGCTACAGGTATACGCACGTGCCACACAAACGTACTGGTCCGTATGCGTGGAATCCATGTAGAACTGGAGTCAACGTCACACCCGTATTTATTTTTCGCCGTGACTACCAAGAATCCCGAGACTGGGATTCGAACCCACGACCTCCCGATGTTCTGATTCAGAGGCAAGCACGATAACACTAGACCAGCACACCAGTTTTCTTCAAGTCATTATCACAGTGTAAAATTTTCAAAAAATCGTTTTTTTTATTTTCTAATAGTAGACTAGATGTTATTTTCTAATAGTAGAGTAGATGGGTATAAACGTGGACCTGGCATCGCCGATGGATCGTAAGTAGACAATTTAAGTATATGAAAATTCCGCACTCGAAACTTTAAAAGTGTTTTTCTCGACATGTCGTTTTGCAAACCGGTGTACACTCTCAACGGGAGAGTTTTCAAGCTAACCGTCTCAAATTTTGACACAACATTCTTCACGCGTTTCTTGTATGAGTAGTGTAATGGGGGCCGATTCTAACCTAAGATTCCTACTACCGATATACTGACTTAGTTGAGAAACGAACCAAAAAAGGTTCATTTCCAAGTTATCATCGGATGGTCGGGTAGGGTTTTGGTCAGAATCGGCCCTTTAATCGACTGTCAATGTTTGTACTTACCGACCCATGGTAGGGCTCACCTGCTTACCGACCGATGGTGGTAAGTCCCTCTTCACCCCGAATGGAATTCGTTGGAATGGCGGGGGGGGGGGGGGTCAAACACAGTGACACACGTCCGATTCCTAGCGAGGCCGCGCAACGACCGACAAAGAGTCGAAGTGCTTTGTAGTAAAAGGGAGTTCCCCTCCCCTCACGCCGGACGGAGGAGGCGGTAGGAGAAAGAGGGGGGGAGGCTGAGTTTTAGAGAGTGTTTTACACATTTGTGGGTGGTGAGTCATCGGGCGCTTGCCGTGGCTTGACAAAGGAACCCCCCCACGCGACCTCCATCGCTGAGATGCGATAGTTTTGTTTATACATTGATGTGTTGAAGCCTGTCAGCGAATTGAGGTGTTGAATGATTCTCTTATGAGAATTTGTGTATCATCGGCGGAAGAGTGACATTGATGAGGTTTGGGGTCAAAATGGCGGCATGATTTCGTCAGATTTTTTCTAAGAATTATATAGACATTTTTTTTACGTTGTGTGGGGTAGTGAGTCATCGGACGCGTGATATTTTTCAGCGCTCGAACCACCATGCCCGCAATGCAGGGGGGGTGTGGAGTGGATGATTTTCTGCCGACGAATAAGCTCAGTGAGTTGTCACCCGAGTCGGACTACGTCATTACCAGCATACGGGCGGTCAACACCAAATTTGGCAAAAAGCACCTCGTCGACATTCGCAACGAATTCAGCGTGCTTCTACCCGGAACGATCATCAAGGCGCTTGAGGATGATTCGACAAAATTCGAGAGCATGTCGGCAGCAGCGCATAGAAGAGATCTATGCATAGTCTATCGCAGCGGAAAATGTCAGCCTGAAATTCGCGAATTTAGCAACATTCTAGCTGATGTTGGCAGCAGCGTACAAATGAAATGTCTGCATGGCTTCCGTAGGTGAAAAGTTTATCGCATACGTTAAGGGTCATGAAAATCGAGAACAGCTAGCTCATATACTAAATATGAAAAATTATCTAGTTATTAAAACGTTGGACGCGGACTCTGAAGATATGGATGCATAATGGATAATGAAGGATGCTAGTAAAGCATTTCAAGAATAAATCATTTTGAGTTCAAGATTGAAAAGCATGAGAAAGAGCACCCAACGTCTCGCTGTTTGGAACTCGATCTTGTGTACACAAACTCGACGTTCGAGCGTGTGCGCGTGCACACTCGATCACTCGCACAGAAGCGCGTGCGAGGTTGCATAGAGATTTAAAAAATATATATATATATATATATATATATATATATATATATATAGATATATTGGTGAACTGTTCTGCATCGGTATTTGATTCAT
Organism: Ophion obscuratus; assembly: GCA_964007375.1. Taxonomy (NCBI): domain Eukaryota; kingdom Metazoa; phylum Arthropoda; class Insecta; order Hymenoptera; family Ichneumonidae; genus Ophion; species Ophion obscuratus. The sequence continues at coordinate 57,526,048 of OZ023313.1, forward strand.
CGAGCAGTCTGGACCATGGAAGATCGCGATAAAATTATCGATAAATTTAACGGTGCAAAGAACAATTTCTGCCACTCAGAAAAGTGGCAAAAGTTTCATGATGTGCACGTCAATCATTTGGGGAAAACATTGAAAAAATCAGGGCTCAATGTCGGTCTAAAACTGAAAATTCAATCGACAATAGCTTAATTGTTGCCGCTGAGAGAAAAAATCGCGCGTGGAGTATGTGTAAGCAGCGCTGGTGTAAGTGGTGCTGGTGTGAGCGATGCTCACGATAAACTAAAGTGGTTCGATCTCGAGTTGGCATTTTAAAATCGGATAAAGTCGTTCCCGGTTGTGAATTTCAAGCACAAAGATGTGCAAACTTTTCTCGGAAGTGCGATGCGCGTGATGGTACCAAAACTCGACGAATCGTGCGCGAGAAGGGTAACGTAAAGGCGAATGTGACCTTAGCGTGCAAATTTCGCCCCATGACGATGAATGAAATCATTGAGGAAACCAACCATTCACGTACTCATGAACAAAGCCAAAATCGATGAGGAGGACGAGGAGAAGGAGCCTGGCGAGGAGGATGCTGCCGTTCCTAAGGTGTATCTTTATTTTGTGTGGATTAAAAACATGCCGCGATTTTTGAGTGCGCAGATATCGAAGGGTAAACGTCGCACGCGGTCTTGCGTCATTTTACTACGGAAGAAAAATTGCAGAGGCACAAAGAGAATTGCGCGAATAATGCGTAGATGATTATGATTAAACATAAGAAGTCATGTGTAAAATACAATAAAATTGAGATTGAATCAACAATTATAAAAATTGTATAACATTTATTTCGAATTAACCGTGGTTTCAGTTATCCGTGGATCGTTCGGTCCCGATCACCCCGGTTAATCCGAGTCTTACTGTAAAAAGTTTGAAAGGCTAGCATAGAATATCGAAAGGCTATCAATATGGGTTTTCCACAGATAAATCAAAGACCATACGAACATATCCATAAGACGCGTTAGCATCGCACTGCCGGCATACTAAAAAATTCAGAAGACAGGGCGCAGATAAGTGGTACGCAAATATGCCGGCCAAGTCATACTTGATGTATAATAATTTCAATCATCTGTATGGTGTAACTATATGTGAGTCATCGACATACGGCTTGTTCGCTTGGGTAGAACATTTCGAGCAATGTATCGGGGATATTCCAGATGACGCTGAAACGGGATACATCTTGAAGGTTAATTTAGAGTATTCTCGAGAGTTACAATACACGCACAAAAGTTTACCCTTGTACCTACAACACTACGGCTCTCCTGGGCGGGCACTCAAAGAAAATCATCGACCACGCGGCCGCAAAAAGAAAAATACGTAATTCACTAAAGAATTTTGAAACAACGTGTAAAATTGGGATTACGCATCATGGAAATTCACAGAGTCCTCGAGTTTAAGCTGGACTAAAACATCGCAATGATCGAACTGACTCGCATTATTGCGTTTATTATTTTTACGATTCATCTGGAAAGTCAGAATGACACATCGCAGCTTTTTCAATCGTATAGACGTCTTCACGGACTATATAGTATACTCGTTATGGTATCGAATTGAAAGTGAGCAATTCGATGAGCCCAAAGGCATGATTTTTAAACGGCTAGCGTTCGATAGGTGTGATGGAGCTCGTTCGCGAAAACGTCGGCGTGAAGAATGATTCATGGGTATTTGTCGTTCAACTGTATCCGAACAAAATCCTTTTTATACACTTCAAAATTTCATACATAAACCACTACATACAACAGCATCATGGTCCTGACATCGTTCATGATTGCATGTGATGATGGCACCAGCACCCAAATATCTCTCCAAATCTTGAGGTAGCTAAAAATTGTAAAAACTGTCAAATTACATGACTTCATCTTTGGTTTTTTCTGTATGCAACCCAATTTCTGCCAGGTCCATCGTTGTCATCGAGATTCACAATAACGAATCCCTAAATTCGACGTCCACTCTTGGGAATTCATTTCTCACGCGAACTTCACGACAATGAGGAATTTTCGTAGCTTTTGAAATCATTATTGAAATTTTAAGCAATGCTTGAAATTGGGACTGCGCATTACACAAATGCACAGAATTTTTATATTCAAACCGCGCGCTTGGCTAAAAAAAGACATCAATGTATACCATCAATGCATCAATGTAAGTATGGAATTGGGAAAGAAATCTGACAATGACTTTGAGCATTTTTTTAGAAACTCGTGAACAATCCGGTCTTTGAGAAAACAATGGAAAATGTGAGGAAACATCGGGAAGTATGACTCGTAACAAAGTTGAAGACGGGAGCGGAGCGCAGATCGCCAAGAGCCTATATTCCATAGCTGCACCATATTTGACATTGGCATTGTTATAATTGAGCTCAATAGAACATGCGTTCTATTTAATAAGCCCATATCCACAGGCTTTTCCATCCTCGATTTAACTAAGATCTAGATTTATGATTTTAACTACAATTACATACTAGAAAGATTTAACAATCGAGCAAAATTGTTGTATACGGACACTGATAGCCTGATTTATCACATCAGCGTGTCCGATATTTATGAAACGATCAAGTGTGACATCGACAAGTTTGACACGTCTGATTATTCGCCAAATAATCCGTACGATATGCCCTCGCGAAATAAGAGGAATTAGGCCGCATGAAAGATGAGAATAATTATCGTATTATGATGGAATTTGTAGACTTGAGAGCCAAATTGTACTCGTTTAAAATCGTCGACTGTGAGGATGTAAAGAAACGAGCTAAGGGTATTGGGCGGTCAACCCTGAAATCCATCGCATTCGAAGACTTTAAAAATTGCCTGTTGCGCACGAAAACCTCATTGAGGTGCAACATTTGATCATGAATAAAGAACATTGTTCATACGGCGATGCAAAGTAAAGTTGCTCTCAGCTGGAGAGATGACAAAAGAGTGCTAATTCCCAGATTCCATGGACACTTTTCCATGGGGTTATGATTTCGATGATATGATATGTTGAAATAAAGTGTTAAAAAATAATTGTGTCTAACGAGAGAAACGATAATATACATTTACACGTAAACCTAAACATTTTCGAAAATTTATCCACCCCACCTGATCGGACGTATCAACGAAAAAACCATACGATAGGTATTCGAGCCAAGTCCGCGACACTGAGAATGTAAACGAATCACGAATACTATAAGCCGAGCAACAGGAATTGGCTTTGAAAGAAGAGGAGGAGGCCGATGTCGTTAATACTTTCAGTACTGTGTATGGCGATGATGATGGTGATGATGATTATCAACAAGGATTATTAACATGATCTAAGAAGGATGTTTGTTGAGCGAGAAAGACTCGAACTTCGATGATTTTATATCCTGGTGGTACGGATGTGAAAAACTCGTGAATCGTGTGTACTCTTCGCTCATTGGTGACTACGAATATCTGAATGATATTTACAAAAAAAAAATCAAGCAGTAATAATAATGATAACATTCGTTCTCAAAAAACCTTTTTTTCTATGAAAATTATTTTGTCGATTCTAATTTGTCGATCCAACTGTTGTGTATCATCGAAGCTCAATCACCGGCTGAACTAATATATAATTTAAAAACGAGTTTCTTAAAGATCAACGTCAGTTATGCTTTAATCTTGCCATCGACTTGATCACGACTTGAAACATATTCGTTATGACTGTGCCCACGTTTGTGGATCTGCAAGGATTCATTGTTGGACGGAACTTTATCGCAAAGGAAGCAGCAATTCTGCGAGCGGCATGTGTACGCTCCCATTACATTTTCGTGAGTCCCATACCATGGAGACTTCTCATAATGTCTGAGAGATCCGATGCGTCATGGGCGATTTGGAATCATCATGGTCTGAATTGGGCCTATGGAAACGTTCCATATAGCATGGCTGACGGTTTAATGACCGCTGCAGTTGAGGGTTCAACGGAAGACGACATGTGCCCTATCGTATATGTTAATGGTCATTAAATACGAGAATGGCTAGTTGTTATACTAAAAATTAAAAATCATGTAGTTATTGAATCGTTGGATGTGGACTTGGAAGATATGGATGCACTGAGTGAATTAGATGGAAGCTCGACGCCACATTGTGAAAAGCAAGCAAAAAATTGTGCATTGCAAAATGTATTTAAAATGTTCAATTGGTAGTCGAATCATAAAGATTCGTACAAATAAAAGAAATGTAACATTATATAAATTTGATTTATTTTCCTCACCCCGTACTTCGTTGTATCATCATCTGTTATCGGATTGCACAACTGTATGAAATGTTTCTTTCGAATGTGAAACTAAATTTCGTGTATATGAAATTCGATTGAAAATAAATTAAAATAATCGCTCGATGGTGTTCGAAGACATTTATCGGTAGACGTTCAATAGAGTTTGTGAGACGTTCGAAAACGTTCGAAAACATTCGCGTGACATTCGAAGATGTTCGTGAGACGTTCATGAGACGTTCGCGAGAAGTTGGAAAGCATTTACTAAAGATTGGAAGAAGTACAATAGATGTTCAGAGACGTTTGGAGTCGTTTGAAGACTTCCATGAGGGATTCAACGGCGTTCAAGAGATTTTCGGAAACGTTCATGAGCCGTTCGATGGCATTAATGGGGGGGGGGGGGGGGGGGGGGGGGGGTTCGAAGACGATCAAGACACTTTCAAAGATGTTCGGGGGGCATTCGAACATGTTCGTGAGACATTCAAGAGACTGTTGAAGACGTTGATAAGACGTTTGAAGACATTCATGATGAGGGATTCGGAGACATTCAAGAGACTTTCGAGGACACTCGTGGTACATTCGAAGACTTTCGTGCCGTTTCAGTTTTGTTGAGATTATTTGGGTTTGTTTGGGTTCCCAAATAAACTTGAATGTCTCACGACCATGTTCGAATATCCCACGAACGACTTTGAAAGTGTCTTGAAGGTCTTCGAACCCTCCCCCCTCCCTCCCCCCTCATTAATATCTACGAACGACTCATGAACGTTTTCGAAAATCTCTTGAACGTTTTTGCAAATCTCTTGAACGCCGTTGAGTCCCTCATGAAGGTCTTCAAACCACTCCAAACGTCTCTGAACATCTATTGAACATCTGTCGAACGTCTACCGATAAATGTCTTCGAACACCATCGAGCGATTATATTAATTCATTTTCAATAAAATTCCATACACAAGAAATTCAGTTTCACATTCGAAAGAAATATTTCATACAGTTGTGCAATCCGATAACAGAAGATGATGTAACGAAGTAGGGGTGAGAAGAATAAATCAAAATTATATAATGTCATATTTCTTTTATTTGTATGAATCATTATGAGTACACCACCAATTAAACATTTTAAATGCATTTTGCAACGCACATTTTCTTCGAGCTTCCATCTAATTTACTCAATGCATCCATATCCCCCGAGTCCACATCCAACGTGTCAATAATTAGATCATTTTTCATTTTTAGTATATCAGCTAGCCATTCTCGCTTTTCATGACCCTTAATATATACGACTAGCTTTTGCCCGCGGCTTCGCCCGCGTGGATGTCGGAAAATATCCCACGGGAACATACTACCGTGATTAAAAGTACCCCATTTGTTAATCTAGGTAAACAATGTCTTCTCACATTGCTTATTATAGTATCCGAGGTGTGGCGCGCGGATTGATATATGATTGCTGGAGGTTAACAAATCCGAAATCTTACAATAGTATCGGAAAACATAACGAAACGGAAAATTACCTACTTGAATGCCAAATTTGAAGGCAACTGTAAAACGGAAATTTAAATCCTACCAAAAAAAGAGTTAAAGTTAAGGTAAATAGTTCCCTTAATACTTCAAATTAAGCTTTTACTTACATTGTTATTCTCAGGGGGTTAGGACCATTTTTTATTTATCCTTAAAGTACCTCTTTATATACTACATTAGAGGTTCAAAGTGACAGATCATGAGAAAAGCGTAGCCGTCCCACGGGGTTACCTGCAGTACCAAAACTTGTATACAGTTCACCGTTACGGTAAACTTCAAAGACCCACGGAAAGAGTTGGCCTGCCGCCTCCAGTTCACATAAACTACCATAAGTAAAAGAGCGTGACATGTCAATGCAGTATTCAGCGGCGCAGGAATAATTGTCCCCGTTACTATCGTGGGACATAATGGCAAACTCTTCCCAGTTGGCCGCCACATGGCTAACGATTTGCTCGCGCACCTCCCTGGCCATCACTTGTGTGTCATACAGTAGATAGGAGAGGGCCCGAAACAGACAGGCTCCATCCTCAATTATAGGAACTATGGTATGAGGCACCAAAATCCCATCAATTGTTAATAATTCAACAGCCATTGTAATAGATAGCAAATCGTAACTGTTGTTTTTTTTTAACTAAGTCAGGGTAAAGAAAATATTATAAAAAATAATTTTGAAAACTTGGAAAACAAAGGAATGCGCTGAAAAGCACAGTTTTTAAAAGACAGTTTTGTACTAAGAAGTACAGTTCAGTTGTATTGTAAACGATCGCTGCGCTTGCGCTAAACGTCTTATCTGGACAAATGTTGCATTTATAATGAGTTGGCCCGCCTTCTCGCACTGCTTATATAGTATCCGAGGAGCGGCGCGCGGATTGATATATGATTGATGGAGGATAAAATCTCTAAAACCTAATAATATAACCTAATAACGGGACGGAAAATTACCTACTTAAATGCCAAATATGAAGGCAACTTTAAAGTGAAAATATGAAATCCTCTTTATTCTCTATCCTGTGAGAATTAGAAAAAAATAGTTACGTAAATAATCCCCGTTAACCACCCCCCCCCCCTAAACCCCTTAATGACAAACTTTATTACATAGGCAAGTATTTGTGTCAAGTTTCAAATAAGATCAAAGAAGATAAGCCCCGCGATAAAATCCTCCCCTGTAAAAATAACTATCCCTTTTTAACCCGTTAGGGGTCGATTTTCGAAAAACCCTGATTCACGTTATTCTTTATTTTTGTTCTCAAGCATAAATACTGAGTTTCGAGTTAATCGAACCGCGCGTTAAAATTCTTCCATACAAACTTTGATACCCCCAAATCCCCTCTTAGGGGGTAGTTTAGGAAAAATAAAAGTGACAAAGTTTATAATTTACTTTATAATTTATTTGTGTCAAGTTTGTTTGGGTTTGTTTGGGTTTGTTCGACCCCTAACGGGTTAAACCCAAACAAACCCAAATAAACTTTCAAACCCAATTTAACTCCCTTAGGGGTTGAATTTCGAAAAATCCTTCCTTATTCCTTGTCTACATTATAAAGGGAACCTTTGTGCAAAATTTCAGCTTTCTAGGTCCAAGGGTTTGGGCTGGGCGTTGATGAGTCAGTCAGTCAGTCAGTCAGGACTTCTCTTTTTATTTATATAGATAGATAGGGCACATGTCGTCTTCCGTTGAACCCTCACCTGCAGCGGTTATTAAACCGGCAGCTATGCTATATGGAACGTTTCCATATGCCCACTTCAGACCATGATAATTCCGAATCGCCCATGATGATTCGTATCCCTCAGATTTTGTGACAAGTCTCCGTGGTATGGGACTCGCGAAAATGTAATGGGAGAGTACATATCCCGCTCGCATAATTGCTGCTTCCTTTACGATAAAGTTACTTCCAACAATAAATCATTAAAGATCCACAAACGGGCACATTCATAACGAATATGTTTTAGCGTCATCAAGTCGATGGCAAGATGAAATCATGACTGACGTTGATCTTTTAGAAACTCGTTTTTAAATTATATAATCGGTCAGCCGGTGATTGCTCTTCGATGATACGCACATCAGGTGGATCGACAAATTAGAATCGACAAAATGATTCTCATCGAAAAAAAAGATTAAAAAAAATGTATTATTATTTTTATACAAAATTTTCGTAAAAAATGTTTTATTTTTAAAATAATCATTCAAAAATTTGTAGAGTACAAAAGTGATTTTTTTTTACTAATCAGAATCGTCAAAGTGATTTTCATAGAAATTTTTTTTTTTTAGAACGAATGTTATTATTATTCTGTTAGAATTTTTCTTGTAAATATCATTTAAATATTCGTAAAGTCATCAATGAGCGAAGAGTACACACGATTCACGAGTTTTTTCCATCCGTACCACCAGCATATAAAATCATCGAAGTTCGAGTCTTTCTCGCTCAACATCCTTCTTAGATCATGTTAATAATACTTGTCGATAATCATCATCATCACCACACGCAGTACGGAAGGTATTATCGACATCGGCCTCCTCCTCCTCCTACCACGCCAATTCCCGTTGCTCGTCTTACAATTAGAGTATTCGTGATTTGTTTACACTGTCAGTGTCGCGGACTTGGCTCGAATACCTATTGTATGGTTTTTTCGCTGATTCGTCCGTTCAGGGGAGGGGGGGTAAATTTTCGGAAATTTTTAGGTTTAAGCGTAAATGTATTTTACCGTTTCTGTCTTCCCACACAATTGTTTTTTAACACTTTATTTTAATGTTCCATATAATCGAAATCAAAACTCCATGAAGGAGTGCCTGTGGAATCTGGGAATTAGCACTCATTTGTCATGGCTCCAGCTGAGAGCAACTTTATTTTGCATCGCCATATGAACCATGTGTTTTTTTTACTCATGATCAATTATTGCACCTTGATGAGGTTTTCGTGCGCAAACAGGCAATTTTTGAAGTCTTCGTGTAATGGATTTCAGGGTTAACCGCACAAGACCCTTAGTTCGCTTCTTCACATCGTCACAGTCCAGACTTTTAAACGAGTACAATTTTGCCCTCAAGTCTACAAATTCCATCATAATACGATCTTTATTCTGATATTTTGTGAGGCCTGATTATTCTTATTTCGCGAGGGAATATTGTACGGATTATTTGGTGAATAATCAGACGTGTCAAACTTGTCGATGTCACACTTTATCGTTTCATAAATGTCGGAGACGCTGATGTGATAAACCAGACTATCAGTGCCCGTATACAACAAGTTTACTCGATTGTTGAATCTTTCGAGTATGTAGTTTTAGTAAAAATAAAAAATCCAGGGCTTCGGTAAATCGAGAATGGAAAATTCTGTGGATATGGGCTTATTAAATAGAACGCACGGTGTATTGAGCTCAATGATGACTATGTCATCGTCAAATATGGTGCAGCTATGGAATATGGGCGCTTCCGCTCCCCGCCGCCTCTACCACTTTGTTACGAGTCGTACTTCCCGATGTTTCCTCACATTTTCCATTGTTTTACCAAAGAGCGGATTGTTCACGAGCTTGTGAAAAAATGCTCAAAGTCATTGTCAGATTTCTCTTCCTATTCCATACTTACATTGATGTATTTTTTCAGCCGACGCGCTGTTTGAATATGAAAATTCTTTGCCTTTGTGTAATGCGCAGTCCCCATTTTAAGCATTGCTTAAAATTTCAATACTGATTTTAAAAGCTACGAAAATTCCTCATTGTCGTGGAGTTCGCGTGAGGAATGAATTCCCAAGAGTGGACGTCGAAATTATGAATCCGTTATTGTGAACCTCGATGACAAAGATGGATCTGGCACACATTAGGTTGCATACAGAAAAAACCAACGATGAGGTCATGTAATTTGACAGCTTTACAATTTTCAGCTACCTGAAGATATGGAGAGATATTTGAGTGCTGTTAGCACCCAAATAGTGAACGAGCTCCATCACACCTATCGAACTACTATATAGCCGTTTAAAAATCATGCTCGCGGACTCATGGAATTGCTCACGTTCAGCTTGATGCCATAACGAGTATACCATATGGTCCGTGAAGACGTCTATACAATTGAAAAAGCTGTGATATGTCATTCTGGCTTTCCAGATGAATCGTAAAAATAATAAACGCCAGAATCCGAGTCAGTTCGACCATTGCGATATTTTAGCCAAGCTGAAAATCGAGGACTCTGTGAATTTCCATGACGCGTAAGCCCAATTTTACACGTTGTTTCAAAATTCTTCAGTGAATTACGTATTTTTCTTTTCGCGGCCGCGTGGTCGTTAATTTTTTTTTGAATTCCCGTCTAGGAGGGCCGTAGTGTTGTGGGTACAGGGTAAATTTTTGTGCGTGTCTTGTAACTCTCGAGAATACTCTAAATCAACCTTCAAGATCTATCGCGTTTCACCGTCATCTGTAACATCCCCGATACATTGCTCGAAATGTTCTACCCAAGCGAAGAAGCCGTATGTCAATGACTCAAGTATAACTCAGCCGGCATATTTGCGTACCACTCATCTGCGCCCATGCTTCTGAATTTTTTAGCACGCTGGCAGTGCGATGCTACTGCGTCTTATGGATATGTTCGTATTGTCTTTGTGGAAAACCCACATGATAGCCTTTCGATATACTATGTTAGCCTTTCATACTTTTTATAGCAAGACTCGAATTAACCGAGGTGATCGGGACCGAACGATCCACGGATAACTAAAACCACGGTTAATTCAAAATAAATGTATACAATTTTTTATAATTGTTGATTCAATCTCAATTTTATTGTAGTGTTCACATGACTTCTCATGTTTAATCATAATCATATGCGCATCATTCGCGCAATCCTCTTTGTGCCTTCGCAATTTTCCTTTCGTGATAAAATAACGCAAGCATCGGCCGCAAATCCGCGTGCGACGTTTACCCTCCGATATCTGCGCACTCAAGAGTCGCGACATGTTTTGAATCCACGCGAAATGATGAGACACCTTAGGAACGGTAGCATCCTCCTCGTCAGCCTCCTCCTCCTCGTCCTCCTCATTTATTTTGGCTTTGATCATGAGTGGTTGGTTTACGCGACGTTTGTTTACTCAGATGTATCGGTAAAATTTTACGAATACCGACTTTCGCCATGCCATTGATTCCTTATACATAGATCGTCAAACCATTCAATTCCTCGAATTTTTTAATCGTCGTTAAGCTTATCGGAAAATCCAATCCTTCGTATTTCAGTATTTCGCTGTAGCGAGGATAAGAACTCGTACGATCGGAATTACACCTTGGTAGTGGTAAGAGAGCTGCGGTGACTGACCATAGAAAACAATAGAAGTGCTTGTTTTCAATGTTGATGAGAGCCCGTTTCATCTGTATATCCCTCGGGAAACGCGCGCATGTAGATAAGCTGCCTCGCAGGTGTTCGTACTTGTTAATGTTCACAAGTAGATGTCAGATTTTGTGTAACGTCCAACCCGCCTCATTTTCCTGAAAGTCCTGGATTTAGGTGGAGAGTTTTGCTAGGACGCACTCCATGAACCACTCGACAATATCGCTTGATGGTAGAATGAGCGCGTTTTTCGTTTGAAATGTCTTTTGCTCCTCAATGATTTTGTTCACCTTCATGAAGCCAAATTTGCACGCTAAGGTCACATTCACCTTCACGTTACCCTCCTCGGGCAAAATTTTGTCCAGTTTTGATGCCACCACGCGCATCGCATTTCCAAGGAAACTTCGCACATCTTTGTGCTCGAAATTCACAATCGAGAACGTCTTTATCCGATTTTTACATGCCGACTTGAGATCGAACCACTTTAGTGTATCACGAGCATCGCTCACACCAGCATCGCTTACACCACCGCTGCTTACTCATGCTTCACGCACGAGTTTTTCTCCCAACAACAACAATTTCGCTATTGCCGATTGAATTTTAAGTTTTTGACACACGTTGAGCCCTGGTTTTATCAATGTTTGCCCTAAAAGTTTGACGTGCACGTCACAGAACTTTTGCCACTTTTCCACGCGAGAGAAATTGTTCTTCGCACCGTTAAATTTATCGATAATTTTATCGCACTCGTCCATTTTTCAAACTGCTCGATAAATCAAATACCGATGCAGAACGGCTCACCGATATACATTTAAGATAAAATCTCTATACAACCTCGCACGCGCGGCTGTGCAAGCGTGCGTGCGTGTGTTTGTTTGTGTGTGTGTGTACGCGCACGCGCTCGAACGTCGAGTTTGTATACACAAGATCGAGTTCCAAACAGCGAGACGTTGGGTGCTCTTTCTCATGCTTTTTAATCTTGAACTCAAAATTATTTATTCTTGAAAAGCTTTACTGCTATCCTTCATTATCCGTTATGCATTCATATCTTCGGAGTCCGCATCCAACGTTTCAATAACTAGATAATTTTTTCATATTTAGTATATGAGCTAACTGTTCTCGATTTTCATGACCCTTAACGTATGCGATAAACTTTTCACCTATGTAAGCCAACATTTCTTTTGTACACTGCTGCCAACACCAGCTGGGTTGTTGCTGAATTCGCGAATTTCAGGCTGACCGGTGACTAAATTTGGTGTTGATCGCCCGTATGTTGGTGATGGCATAGTCCGACACGGGTGACAACTCGCTGAGCTTCTTCGTCGGCAGAAAATCGGCACTTTTGCCAATTTTATTGATAAACTCCATTGTTTTACTCGTGTGCGTCCACGTAGTTCTTTTTCATGTGTGCGTCCAATCATGAATCGAAAGATTATGTACTTCTTTCCACCAACATTTTCAACCGTTAAAAAAATGTAAAAAATTAAAAATGAATGTTTCAAAAATTATTTACTATTCTTTATGGGTGTTTTGATTTGACATGAAAAAATCAATCTCATTAGCATATTTCAACCATCGAAAAAAATCGCGATCATCAGCTATTTTTCGACTCGTTACACTGTGATGATTCCTTGAGGTAGTAGTCTCGCTACAGTCACGTTGAAAAGTTTATTGTCCGCTCAATCGATGAATGTTTCGAAATATTGTGAAATATATTTATAATGTAGGTTGTTCATCTTATCAGGATGTACAAACTTATAAAGTAATGAAGAAAATCCCTATTATAATGTTTACAGTTTTTAAAATAACATCACCTCCGTCGCCTAACCCTTAGGTTTGTATCAGACTATCCATTCCGACTACTACTACGTAGACACTCTGCGTATAGAGATATGCGCACACTACTGTAGTCTAGCGAGCGCGGAGATCTTGGGAACGTCGTAAGCCCGGCGAACTTTTGTCGTGATATTTAGTATAAAATGGAATAATGGAAGAAGTACAGCACAAAGGCAAATTTGCCAAACGAAAAACGATCACAGAAATAGAAAAGCGGTCGAAATTTATGACCCGTGCAAAAAGTGAAAACGTAAAGAAGAACCATGTAGAGGTTATGAATAACGAAAATGTGGGACATCGTATCGTGAATTGATGAATTGATGAATTTCACATCGATGAATTGATAATAAAAGTTTTTTATTGTTTCAACGATTCTTTTTTTTATCAGTTTTCTAATTTTGACCTAGCAATATAACCCGGTGCGTTAGTCTAGTTTTTAGCGTGCTGCCTAACGGATCGGGAGGTCACAGGTTCGAATCCCAGTCGCGTCACTTTCGTCGTGAAACGTTTTTCTTCAATATTTGTCGTCGAAAGAAGACTAGTTCCGCGACTGGGAGGTGAACTTGGGACCGGCCGTATCGGTGTACAATATATCGGTTTTCCGCAGTTTCCCTATGCCCATGGCAGATGTTATGGTGAATACAATACAGAGGGGGGAAGTCGACTGCGGCTAGGTAAAGGGGTGGTGTGGAATGGAGGTGGAGGGGAGTTGTGGAATAGGGGGCTGAGGGGGGAATGTGGAATAGGTGGTAGAACGAAGTTGAGGCGGATTGGGGTTCGTAAAAAGGGGAAGACCCTGTACGACTGGAACGAACCAATAAAAATATATTTAAGTCCATCAGTCGAAATTTCTTGTCGCACTAAACGTTAGATAGCGGACTCAAAAATAAAGATAATCAAATTTCCAAAGCGGCATTTTAAAAAGAACAAATTTACCTTTATTTTACCTTTTTCGAAAAAAAATTTACAATTTTTTTTTTTGGGCCCGGTGCGTCTTATCGCATACGGCCATTTTTCAGCTTTTTTGCACGTCTAAAACTGCCCGCATAACTTCCGGTGAATTTCTTCGCTCATCTTTCCCATAACAAACTTAAAGAGGGTATCAAAACCTAAATTTTCGTTTTCTAAAAAGATTCCGACGATTTTTTTCGCCCCAGCATTGCATTTTTAGCTAAAAAATACTTGTTTTAGAAAAATAGACGTAGTCTATTTTTCTATGGGGTTTCAGAGCTATGGGGTTTCAGGGGGGGTTATGGGGAACCCCAGCTATGGGGTTTCAGAGAAAATGTCTAGAGGGTAAAAAGTTGCAGAGGTTCATACTGGAGAAGCCATAATTTTTTCAGAATTAAAAAAAAATGTTTGACCATTTTTTGGTCAGGACTCTGATGAGTGGCTCCATTTGGGAATTATGTGGTTTAGGACAATCTATCAAGAGATAAAATATGTTTACTTTTTCATTTTTAATTGAGGAGGTAAGAAGATGACCACGCTAGTAAACTTAAAGTCTATTTGGCGCCGTAATACCGCCACGTTTCAAACATGTATATGGCCTATGTTTCGAGAAATATTTTTCAAGTATTGAATTTCGAGCTACCTGTTATTTTTATAACATAGAAAAGAACGTAATAATCTACTACTCGACTTCAGCAGTACACCATATCGTCGACGTTTAGCAGTGTCGCATTTTCGATGGCTGTCATCGGTCCCACACGCCTGGCTTATTATTTTTTGTAGCCGGTAAACATGGAGAATGAAAATACTGTAGAAGTTTGTCAAGAGAGTAACGGAATTGTACATTAAATCCAGTTTAGAGACGAAGGTAGATTCTGTCGGACGAGAATTAGAAAATGAACAGATGATATTGCGAATGCAATTAAAAAACGTCGCGTTGAGGTTAGGCTCCATGTCCAATGTCCAATCTGCCCAAAGTCAAAACATATTTCATCGATTGTTATGTTATTTTCCCAGTTCCCAATTTTCACAATATTTGCAGACGTAAAAAGGAACGTTCATTTTATATGACGGTTCTTCCATGCTGAATTTATATATAGATGCGCTGTATATATGTCGCCAAGAAAATTGAGATGCCTTGTCTATAAATAAAAGAACTGTAAGCAAATATCGACGAAAGGCCCTTTATAATCCATTCAAAAATGTACGGCTTCGCACAATCATATCTTTAATTCGCGTTGAAAATGTCCGATAGGCGAATCAAATTTGCGCGGGTATCCGGGGTTGCCACACGTCGAGCAAGATGTCTGCTGTTACGTCCCGAGAAGTCTTGCTCTCCGAATACTTTGGTTTTTCGCGACTTTGTTTCCAAATGTATTGCTCATTTCTGCGGTGAGCATTCCAATTCAACGTGCCGTCTTGATCACAGAGATTCAACGAACGCAACCGTCAGTTTTTTTTTACGTGTGTCTTGGCTTCTAGTAGCACAAGAAAATCGATTTCTAAGAGGACATGCACGTTTCTTCGTCTACCTGTGACTAAATCACCAACTTTAACAATTAACGACTCGGAAACTGTACGGTAAATCTCGTGGAAACTCCGCATACGCATGAACGAAGGTCTCAACAATGCTATAAAAAAAACGGGGTTTTATCTTAGACTCGCTCCAATCACCGAACCGCCTTAACTAAACAAAAATCAGAATTAAAAAAAAATTATTTTAACAATTTTTTTCAGAATTTTTCAATATATTATTTTAACTAATTGTTGAGTTGTTGTATCTCAACACCTATCGGAATTAAGACCAAATATTAAAAATAAAAAACTTTAAACTTTTGAACTCGTTTTTTAACGCAAAAAAATAGTCAGTCACGTCTCTTACCTTATCGTGTTAAATTGACTGAATATAAAGAACTTCGTATTAAAAAAACGAGGCATGATTATTACTTTACGCAATCAAGGCATATCATATAGAAATATCGCGAAAAAATGAATATATCGATGAATATGCTCTGGCTAGCACAAAGGAAATTTTTTTCGACGAAAAACTCATATAAATATGGTAAGAGACGTGCTTGCCTATTTTTACCTATGATAGGTCTTAAGACAAAACAACTCAACCGAGGATGATTCTCCGAGTTCTCCGACTGAAAATTATTTAAGTATTTAATTAAAAATGAACAAGTAAACAAATGTTCTTTCTTGATAGATTGTCCTAGACCCCATCATTCCCCTCCACTGATTAGAGTCCCCACTAAAAATTGAAAAAAAAAAAAAATGTTCAAATAAGATCTGAAAAAGTTCTGGCTATTCCAGTGTGAACCTATGCAAGTTTTTGCCCTCTTGACATTTTCTCTGAAACCCCATAGTTATTGAACTACGCCTATTTTTCCAACACGTCTTTTTCAGCTAAAAATACAATACTGAGGCGAAAAAAATCGTACGAAAATTTCTAAAAACCTAAAATGTATGTTTTGATACCCTCTTTAAGATTGTCATAGAAAAAACGACAGAATAAATTCGTCAGAAGTTATGCGGGCAGTTGTAGACGTGCAAACAAAGCTGAAACATAACTATTTTCAAGAAAACGTACCGGGCTCAAAAAAATTGTAATTTTTTTTTAAAAAAGGCAACTATGATAAATTTGTCCTCTTTAAAATGCCGGTTGGGAAAATTCGATTATTTTTATTTTCGAGACCGCTATCTAACTATTCGTGCGGCAAAAAGTTTCGCCTGGTGTACTCAAACTTTTGGCCGGCAGTGTATATAATATATATATAATATATAATGTATTATATATACATTATATTTATTATATATAGTAATATAAACAAGTAAATATAAAACATTTGCCACGTCTTTGGATACATTTTCTACCGTGAACGCGCCGAACGCATGCCGCGCGGCCAGATCGCCAGCTCTAGTCTGCTCCAGTCGCTTCGTGACGCTAGCATCGCTAGAGATTGCTTAATTAAAATCGCTATATTTCTGAAACTATGCGGTCAAAATTCATGATTTTTTTAACCCACTTCGTCATATGTTCCTCTGTAATAGAGATTTTTTCAAGAAACATCTATAGAAGAGTTTCGACGTTATTGCATGAAATGGAATTTTTTCCACCATTCCCCATAAGAACACGTGTAAAACAGTGCAATCGTTGATTGCCAATATCTCGAATATAGAACGGTAAATCCTTTTTAAATTTGGAACGTAATCACTTAATAATGTCTTGAATATATCCTTAGAATAAAACAAAATCTCTAGAAAAACGCATTGGCGAGACTACTGCCTTTACTGAATATTTTATTTTGTTATTTAATACTTAAATTATGAATTACATATTTATGATCAAATTTTGAATTAAACACTTTTGGATTATACGCTAAAACATGATCGTAAAGACGTTGGTTTAAATTTTCGTTTGTGGATTGAATATTCAAAATTGGTCTAATTATAAAGAAAATTGAAAAATCGGCGACTTCCGTTCGAAAGTTGGGATCATTTTCAGTTGAAATGTACGTCACGGGCGCTTGCAGCCCTGACAATCGCAAGGTGCGTGTTGCGCTGTGATGCAGTTTTCGAAATCTTCGCCTCCTTCATGTCACGCTCCTTGTCGAAGGGTTTTTACAGCTTACGCAATAATGGAGCACGATAGATCGGCGGCAACAGGGCAAGGGAGCCAAGTGAGAGACATCGTTGCTCAAAGCAAATGCCCTATGGTTAAGCGAATATACAAAGGCCTACGCATCAGATCAAACATGGGCTTAAATTAATAATGCGGAGGCTAACACAACAAAGGAAATGTGGTGCGGGCCGGAGATAGCCTGGCTCTGCATTGTAGGTCGTTTGGCAGAGAAACCGGAAGCCCATTGTCAAGCAACGTTGGTCTGATCCAATACTTAGATGGGTAACTAGTGCACTTGCTTGCCGACTGACCGTGCGCTTCACTTGAGACTCGTATGGGACAAAAGTGACATACAGGATCGTAACAAACGCAGAGAAAACGAAGGATAAACAAAGGTTGTGATCGTCTATGAAGGTTGTTATGGGGCCAGGTCGAAATGCTACCACCGAGCTGATATTTTCCTGGAAGCATATAATGCTGTCATATCATCCTGTACAGTTTAGTTAATCGGAAAACTCGACGTATTTCGTGAGCTAATCACATAACGTTTATGGAAACCTCTCAGTCATTTTCCAGTAGATTATTTATATATGGTAGAAAAATGCTGCCACGGAGTTGAGAAAATAGATACGGTTCGATTAATTATCATTGGACCATGAAAATGAGGATTCGCAGCATCGTTATCAAAATTTGTATGTTCTCAATCGCGGGCTTGTGCGAAAATGAAGCACGACAAATATTAGGCTATGCAAACATGGCGACGTCTTAGACGGCATAAATGCTACCTACCTTATACACATTCGGTAATTATGCCCGGGGATCTCAAACTACTTGGTCAGGATAATTAACGAGACATATTAAATTTTTGGCGAAAATCGCACGCCGATTTTTTTTCAAACGTAAAATAATTTTTTAGAATATCGGAAGATTTTATGAATATTGTAGTTTTCGACTTCTTTCAGATTATAGACAGTTTCGGTAGGGGAGACAGGGGTTAAACGTAACAAATGTTAGTTAAGAGCTTGTATCTCTGGCACGGATGATTGTATAAAAATGGCTATTAGCCCATGTTAAAGGACATTTATCTGGCTACAAGTTAAAAGAAAACACGCACCTAATGTAAATAGACAATCAACAGTTTACCGCACAATCAACAGTTTCAAACCGCTTTTTTTTAAAGTCCGGTGTTAATTTTAACCCCGGTTTCGGAGCTAGCTGTAACATGGCTGGGGCAGGTTTTAACGGCATTAAATAAATCGAGTTTTCAATTAAATTAAATTAATAAATATTTCTGTAAAGTCTTTATTTAAGTTAAGTATTAATTATTTAGGCACATCAATCACATTTTCAACTGCTATGGTCTCCGCTGGAACACCTTTTGTCCGTTTCTTCACGAATTTGAAAAGAATGACGTGGCAAATATCGTATTCACGAACGACTGCTCTGTATTTTCGGTTTTTTTCCAAAACTTCTTTTGCAGCCAACTCATATACCTCTTTCGAAGTGGTGCCTCTTTCAATACGTCTTTTATAAGTCCTTATACTGTAACATAGAAGTTGTTTATAAGGTAGTAAAGTAAATTATGCTCGTAAGGTAAAGGAAAAAATCCCGAGCAATCATACAATATGGACTCTCTTTTTGGCCGGCAAAACGCTAAAACCTCAGTACAATAACGCATAGAAACCGAGTAGGTGAAAATTTTACAATTTTTTTGTAGAGTGAGTTTCGAGCGATCTCGGTCGCTCGAGATTTTGGCACAAGTCGAATTCGTCGACGATAAGCGGCATCGAGATTACAAATAGTGGTCGAGCTTACTTGCTGAAATTAATTAAAAAATAACGGAAAAATGCCAGCATCCGTTCACAAGACGAGTTTCTAGCAAACCCCTCTTGCTAGAATTCAACGGTCATGAAATTTCCACTGATGACCGTCATCGACAAAAGAAATCGATTCTAGGCCATTGATGAAACAATTCGCGATGGCAAAATTTTACCGTTCTTCCGTAGATCGAGACTAGCGACCTCCATTGATCGAGAATTTGATCCTTGAAAAACCTGCTAAAGATAAACCCCGGCAGAGAGGAAAATGCCGGACGCATTTGTTTAAACAATAAACATTGTAAATTTTAATCACTCTTTTGTAGAGTGAGTCTCAAGCAATCTCGTTCGCTCGAGAATTTGGCCGAAATCGAATTCATCAACGATAAGCTACATCAGGTGGTAAAATGTCACAGCCATCCACAGGACAAGTCTCTAGCAACCCCGCTTGCTAGAAAGTATGACCGTTATCAGAATTCCTTCGATGACCGTCGTCGAAAAATGAAACCGATTCGAGCCCATATGTCCATAAATTGGTCAATGCAACAATGGTTAACCGCTCTTCTGCAGTACGGGCGCATTAGTCCAGTAAAAGAGAGTAAAACCCAGCATTTTCTAGCGTAGAATATGAATTTTCGACTGAAGAAATTGTTGCATACTGAAAGTAACCTCAATAAAACATTACCCCTCAACTCGCCCGAACCTTTACGAATAGGAGTTGAGAACATAAAAATCGCCGTATCTTGATAATTAATAGCCCGATTACAAAATGTTTCAAACAAAAGTTGTTTCGAATAGTTGAGGGGCATCATTTTATTGGGGTTACTTTCAGTATGCAAACATCTACCTTCAGTCAAAAATTCATATTGTACGCTAAGAAGTGCTGGATTTTCGTCTCTTTTAGTAGACTACATGCTACGGAGCGTGCTATGGTCGCTACATTCAGTTGTGTTTATCGTTCGATACACACACATATATATAGTGTGTGTTTTCGTTACGACCGAACCGCGTGCGAGAAGGCTACTTCTTTCTGCACGCGCACGCGCGTGCGCAACGATCGTCGCCGATCGGGACTCGACTCTCGACATCACGCGAGACGTCGAGGTTTTATAGAAAACGAGCGCTGCGCCATCCAGGTGTAGTAAGCGGCGGCTCGTAGCTAAAAACTGCGACCTCTGCACTACCGCCGTGACGAGCCCCGCGTAAACATTTTCTGGCATGTGGTGCATGGTCTTAAAACCAATCAAACTACAATGGCTCGAAATGCTAACATCTCTGCTACTATGTATGAAACTATCTTTCTATGCGTTATTGTTTCAAAGCTAAAATCAAGGAACCTGGCTGCCATCGCTGCGGGGCATGATTAACAAGATATTACCCCGTTAGTTTATTACTTTTAGCCCGATACCTCCATTCACGACATTTGTACTTTTATTTAATTACGTATTAGTTTTACGGCAAAAACTCAAGCTGAAATCGCAACTAATCAAACAAAGCGTCGAATAAAAATATTAACATTATTTTAAAACTTTAATTAAACCACAAATAAAAAAATTGCTATAGTAAAAAAAATCGTTTACCTGGTAAATGGGGCCGCAATGACGTGACGTCTCTGTGCGGCTCTTGAGCGAGGACTAGTCGGTACGTGCGCGTCAGCCACTTTTCAAAGACTTGGAATACTGTTCATATGTGGCAACAATGTTTATCGTTTTTGAGGTTACTGAATCCGAATCTGAAATCAGATTTCCAAAATTTGAAATGGCAGATCCAATATGGCGGAGGCAAGTTCTAAAAATGGTTTGATTCCGACGAAAGTGAGTACCTCAAGATTTTTGAGGTAGCTGAATCCGAATCTGAATTCGGATTTCCAAAATTAAAAATGCCGGATCCACTATGGGGGATGCAACTTCGAGAAATAGTTTGATTCTGATGAAACTAAGTATCTTATGATTTTCGAGGTCACTGAATCCCAATCTGAAATCGGATTTTCAATATTCAAAATAGTGGATTCAATATGGCGGGAGAAAATTTCAATTTTAATTTGATTGAGTTGATTTGAATTTGAGCGCCTAAATGCGAGAAAATATTCAAAATAATATGAAAAATAATATAAACAATATTGATATCAACTTCAAGAAAATAAAAAATGCACAAAAAAGTTTTAAATACAAAAAGTACCAAAAAAATACAAAATCGGAGTCAACAACCGCCACGTCCTCGATTCGTAACTCTGGGTTCGGCAGAGAGCAGGATATAAAACCAAAAACATATTCTTTTACATTTTTTACTATGGATAATTTCGCATAAATAATTTGATAAATTTGTGTTCGTCATAATATATCCAAGCGTCAGATACTTAGAGTCAGGACTCAAGTACGAAATTCGCAACTACAAACATCTAAAGATACAATTTTTTAATTTTTAATTTAATAATCCAATCACTTTTCAAATTTTCTCCCGCCATGTTGGATCCGCCATTTTGAATTCTCGGGATCCGATCTCAGATTCGAATGCAGCGACCTCACAAACCATAATATATTCACAATCGTCGAAATCAAACTATTCTTCGAAATTGCGTCCGCCATATTGAATTTTAGAAACCCGATTTGAGATTTGGATTCAGCAACCTCAAAAACGACGATTTACCAAATTAGAGTCAAATCAATATAGCAAAAAAATGTTTTTTTTTTATTCAAATGCCTACATATGTGTCATGACACAAAAGGGGCACAACTTTTTTCTGCCCATCTGTGTGTCACTGATAGTCAAGGCGTTCATTGTCACTCGACAATAAATATACTATCCCGTCAAGAATAAATCGACCGGAAATTATGCAAATCGTACATATTCCCTGGAATATTTTAAGACGCAATTAAAGTCGCAATATTAAGGGGCCAGTCCACTTTGGAGGCACGAAAAAAGGCTATTTTCGTGATTTTTTTTTGAGGATTTTATAAAAGATATGAATATAAAAGCTGTTGGGCTTGATAAATAAAGTCTTGAAATACATTTAAAAGAAAATTTAATTCCTTTTTATTCACTTTTAAGTACAAAAACTATAGTTTTACGTAACGCCTTAAAAATAGGTGGGCCAGGTAGCTCCATCACAACTCGGCAACGGCTTGTCTGAAACAAAAAAATCAAAGTCCATTAGATTCAGTATGATACCAGCTACAGAATGACCCTCCGATATAAAGTTTCATCAAAAAATAAAAATAATGGCAGATGAAAAACGAAAAAAAGTTTAAAAGCGCGTTTTTTCGCAGTTTTTCGCAAAAAAGAGTAAAAATCAAAATTTTAAAACCATCGAGGGTTATCTTGTTGCGAATCATGTTTACGATATGTGGTTCAAATTTCAAGACCATGACCCACGACCATGTACCACATGCCAGAAAATGATCGGTTTATTAGTATTAGAGATACGATGGAGCTAGATTTTGAAAACCTTGTTTCGAGAAAAACGCGTTTGAAGTTTATACTATGAAAAACTCTTACCTAAACTCAATCGGCAATTCTTGCACCGTACAAAATCCCTTTTGATTTCATCGTCGATATCTTCAAGTCTTGCTTGCTTTCGATTTTTTGAAATTTTCAAAGCGGACTGACCCCTTAATCGAAATTTGGCAAAAAATCATGAATTAATAACGCTTAGGAGAGCATGACAGGAATTTCTCTAATGATTCCCATTGGGAATAAAAATGCGGGACGATCGATAATTAGAAGACTTCAGCGTGTGTATTTAATCAAGAGCCCTCCAGCCGGCTCTCAAGATCGTAATGTTCACACACACACGCGCGCGCATGCATGCACACACACACACACACACGCGCGCGCGCGCGCGCACACACGTGGGTTTGGGGCAAAATCATGCTCAAGGCATAACGGGACTAGGCTGTGCCAACGTATCAAAGTGGAACGCAGTTTCGCAAAGCGGTAGTGATGGAACGCGTGAGAGGTTGGGAGGCCTCGACTGGATGTATATCCTGTCGAGATACCGCAAGAGATGCTGATAGCACAAGCCACGAGCAGATTGAGATGCTGCTGATGAGAAGGGCGTGCGGGGTCCGAAGCTTTATATGTATATCGTCGGACCCCGCATATATATATATATATATATATATATATATATATATATATATATATATATATATATATATATATATATATATATATATACGGGGAAGGCGACGAACTCCCATCGTGACACAGGTCATCCATTCACGAAAGGACAGGATTAGATCGATTCATCAACAAATCAACTTTCAATAAAATAAATTCTACGAAGTGCGGCAATCTCATCGACCGATCTCTTTTCCTTTTCTTTTTCTTATCACGCTTTTCTGATCTCACC
Source organism: Ophion obscuratus (assembly GCA_964007375.1). Taxonomy (NCBI): domain Eukaryota; kingdom Metazoa; phylum Arthropoda; class Insecta; order Hymenoptera; family Ichneumonidae; genus Ophion; species Ophion obscuratus. The sequence goes on from OZ023313.1 coordinate 57,549,681, forward strand.
CGAGCCTTGTTTTCTTTTTCTGTCTCTTACACCCGTAGTTGTTCAAGGAACAACTTCACAGTTGTTCCTTAAGAAATAAGGCTTTCTTGTTCTTTGTTCTGAACAAAGAATAAGGAATAAGGATTCCTCAAGGTACATCTATGAATACGGGTGTTAGCGACATGTCCTTGCCTCCTTGCAAAATCCGCTCGGCACTTCATCGATGTGTTGGCTATGTTCAATTTGATTTTGCTTCGACACGGCCATTTCTGACAAGTCACACGTTCTCATGGGAACCACTTGTAGTATAACAATTGCCAAACACTAGTTCATTCCGTTCAGCCGATTCTGACATCGCCTTTATGATTGAAAATAAACCTCGACATTCGATTGGAGATTACTTCCTTTCTTTTTTATTTATTATTATTATATTTTTTTATTTTTTTGTTTACAACAAGAGTGACAAAAATCAAACTGGTCGACGATAAATTCTTCTTATCTAGAGACATCGCAGTTTTTCTTTTTTTGCATACTTATTCGGTATTGTTCGACAATATTTAACAATATTACTTCCATCCAGTGACAATTTCGTGCCACCACTTCCATCCAGTGGTACTTGCATAGGACCATTACTTCCATTCAGCGGTAACGACCCTTAGCATTTTACTCTACAACGGTGGTGCACCGCGCACCTGTGATTTCCATTGAAGAGATACGTTTTCTATGGATTTTTGGTAATGAATCGCTTAATTGCGATCTTATTTGTTTTTGATTTTTTTTATTCGGCATCCTCGGGAATCTGGCCCTTGGGCATTTTAGTTCATTCGATCTTGTGAATACTTGTATGTGCGATTTGAATTAAGGGCTGTCAAGGTATATCTGTCGCCCTCTAGTAACCCAGTGATTCTGTATGGACCTTTCCATTTCGAATCGAATTTTGTTTGATTTCGTTCTTCATTTTTCAACAGGACAAAGTCGCCTACGGAATACTTTTCTAATTTAGCTTTATTACCATCGAATTTGATTTTGTCGTGTAGTGCATTTTTCTCAATATTATTTATTGCTTGGGTTTTTATTTTGGTAAGGTCGATTTGGGGTTCGATCGTATCAGACGTCAGACTGAGAGGCCTAGCAACTTTGCTAATCATTAGTTCTAGGGGACTAGATTGCATTACACGACTTGCTGTGCAATTGAGAACTAGCTGTATGTCAGGAAGTGCATCTTGCCACGAGCTATCTTCACTCGTTTCCACGGTCGTCAACTTGTTTTTTAATGTTTCCATAACCCTCTATCTGTCCGTTAGCGCGACAACTGCCGGTCGCAATCAAATGTGGGTTTATGTTGTGGGTGCAACAGAACTCGCGAAACTCCGTGCTCGCGTAGCAATGTCCTTGGTTTACGAAAATGCGGGTAGACGCGCCAAATAGGGAGACGCTATGTGTCAATGCATTGACACCGCTGACGGGATCGATGTGTAAGGTGTGGAATAAGAGCACATACTTCGTAAACGCGTCAATTAATACAAAAACGTACTCTTTCTTGTCGTTTTTGCCGCTCAACTTACCAGTTGCATCGATATGCACTGTGTGCCAAGGAATCGGAATTTTCGGGATGGCGTGCAAATCGGCTTGAACCCTTCCAGAATGCGACTTCGATATTTTGCATTGGACACAATTATCAATAAATTTTCTAACATATTTAGACATATTTTCGAACCAATATAGTTCGTAGACTTTTTCGAATGTGTCTTTTCCCAACCGAGATGCATCAGAGCCTCATGAACACCATTGATGACAGACCATCTTAATGCTTTAGGTACAATAGGCAGATACCGCGTTCTGCTATTTCGTTGTATTTGACGATGTAAGATACCATAGCGGAGCTCGTACGTCTTGATGTTAGCCATATCCCCACTATTCTCTTCGTCGGTCAATTCAGCTACTAGTTTCGAAACCTCATCGTCACGCCGCTGCACATCCAGTAGCCAATTGTCCGAAAGATTCGTGATGTCGACCCACTTTCCCAAAATTTCAACTACGCGCTCGGTGGATGGATTTCGTGGAAGGAAATCAGCGTGGCACATTCTCTTTCCATCTCTGTGGATAATATCAAAGTCGAAGACCTATAGGAAGGCCCACCATCTGTGAACCCTCGGAGCAAAGTCAATTTTTTTTCGTGTCGACTGCAATGCATTACAATCCGTAACTACAGTAAAATGATGCCCGTGCAAGAAGTGCCTTAAGTGCTTGATCGCGTTCACGACAGCCGGTGTTTCTAGTTCGTATGAGTGGTACTTTGATTCCGGGGCCGTCGTACGTTTGCTGAAATAGGCAATCACATGTGTGTCTTTGTCTTTCTTTTGCATCAGGATAGCCCCATAACCCACGAAACTCGCGTCTGTGTGCAGCTCAGTAGGGCAATTTGGATCAAAAATCGTCAAGACCGGCTCGTTAGTTAGGGTCGATGTGGTGTTTTGCCTGATGGCTTCGTGGGAGGTTTTCCAATCGAGATTGCATTTCGTGAAGGCTGTCAGTGCGTACAAAGGAGCCATAACTTGGGAGAATTTAGGGATATATTGACGGAAATATGACGCCAGGCCAATAAATTGTTGCAGCTACGTTTCTGTTCGTGGGGGTGGCAAGGCTACCAGTGCCTCTACTTTCTTTTCATTTAGCCTAATTTCGCTCTCACATTTCGTAGCCAAGATATTCGATTTTTTGCTTCAAAAAAGGAGCATTTCTTTGCGTTTAATGAAAAATCAGCACTGATTAGGGTATTAAGGACGAGATCCGAACTGTTTAACGCTTCGTCAACCGTGGCACCCACGACAAGAATGTCGTCCATGTACACTACGACGAAAGTGTTGACTAGCGCCTCTACGGCCTTGTTGATAGCTCATTGAAATACCGCAGGTGCATTGCGAAGTCCGAATGGCATAGCGAGGTACTCGTAGTTTTCGTCGGGTGTCAAAAACGCTGTTCGTTCGATCGAGTCCGAGTGAACGGGAATCTGAAGAAATCCACTAGCCATATCCAACTTGGTGAAATAATATCCTCCGTGTAGCCTGTTAATCTGATCCGACATTAGAGGTAACGGGTATCTGTTGGGAATAGTATTGTCGTTTAATTCACGGTAATCCACGCACATACGATCGGAACCATCTTTTTTCTTTACGAGGAGTATAGGACTCGCGAACGGGGAAGAGCTCGGACGGAAGACATGTGTATTCAAAAGTTCTTTTATTTTATCGAGTACAATCGATTGCTCCTCCGGGGATAGCCTATAAGGCCGTCGGAAAACTACCTTGTTAGGGTCTTTAAGTCGTGTTTGCATCGGCTCTGCCTTCGTGGGGTTGCGGGGCGATCCTTCAATAAAAAAATATTTGTACCTCTTCAAAATAGCGATTAATTTGTGTTGTAGTACTGACGAGATATCGGTATCTACGTTTTCAAGGTCAATTTCGTTGGATTAGTGACATTGCACGCGTTGACAACGCTTATCCTCGTAATTTTGAATCGCTCGGAGGTAATATGGACGGCGAATCCCTGGCCCAAGACTTCTCGACCGATCTTGACATCGTGACCCAAATAACAATCGGGTAAAATGTGAAAAAGGATTTCGATAGCCGTGTCGTCTATTTCGACAGTGCTCAAAATCTGTACGGTACTCGTTACGCACGTCCGCCTGATGCCGATTATAATAACTACATTGTTATATCTTTCCCGCCAAATCGAGTCGATATCGACTTTTTAATGAACGAACACTCTGACCCTGAATTAAAATGGATTAAAAAGTCCTCACTCAAATGACGTAGTCTGCAGAATGATGCGTTGATGACGAACACGTCCACACGTCGTTCTGCAGGCCGGTTAGCGGTACCATTGCCGCGCTCCTTCGCGCTCGTACCTGGACAACGTGAAGCATAGTGACCGACACTATGGCACTTGAAACAGACAACGGTCATGTTGGCGCTCCCGTTCTTGCTAGAAAGCTCGCCATGTGTTGAGCTTGATCTGTCGTGCACGTTTTGATCATTCCTCTTGAGACGACACATAGATTATTTGTCACCTGGTTTCCCACAGTTATAACACTTAATGACCGAAGTGGCGAGTGACGCCTTAAATCGCTTGTTTTCGAATCCATCGCGTTCGACTTAAGGGAGGAAAGCCCTTCTTTTAAAAAATGACATCGCCTTCAGTTCTTGTTGGAGTCGATTTTTCGTTCGAATCTCCGTTGCAACGGCGAGACATTGGGCGCGTGATTCAAATTGGGAGATGCAAGCCAGAATTATGGAAACGGCTATCTCTTCGGTCGACCAGTTTTTCCAGTGAAAAGTTAGAGAGGTCATCAAACGGGCAGCATAAGCCGCGAGACACTCATCTTTCTTTAGTTTTCCGTTTTGTAGGTGTATCAGAAAGGCAGCTGGAGTTTCAGGACAATCATACCTCGCGATGAACATTCCTTTGAATTCGGTCCATGTCATTCCTGAAAAGGAGACTTGCGACAGCCACGTCGATGCATGTCCCTTTAGAGCTCGAGCAAATAAGATCATGAGCGACGCGTTTCGGAGCGGAAGATCAGACATGCAGATACCCGCCGTTGAGACCCATGCTTGAGCGTGACAGTTCGTTTTGTCAGGGTCAAATTCTGGTAATAGGACCGTTAGCCGTAGGATTCTTCATTGCTTGTAGTAGAGTCAAGAAATTTTGGTTTTGTTGTTCGAGAAGTAACTTTCACTTTTCTTCATCACCAGGCATTTTTTTGACGCATAGGGATAGATGTGCATCCTACTTCTGATGTCGGAGAAGGCAAAGAACTCGCATCGTGACACAGGTCATCCATTCACGAAAGAACAGGATTAGATCGATTATTCAACGATTCAACTTTCAATTAAATAATTTCTACGAAGTGCGGTGATCTCAGCTACCGATCTCTTTTTGTTTTCTTTTTCTTATGACGCTTTGCGGATTTCACCCGCACCTTGTTTTCTTTTTCTGTCACTTAGCGACATGTTCTTGCCTCCTTGCAAAACACGTTCGGCACTTCATCGATGTGTTAGCTATGTTCAATTTGATTGTGCTTCGACATATATATATATGTATATATATATTTCTTAAAAAAGAGAGAGAGAGAGAGAGAGAGAGAGAGAGAGAGAGAGAGAGAGAGAGAGAGACCGACCAAGAGACCCATTGGTCGGTTGATTTGATTAATTGATTGATTTGATTGATTAATTGATTTGATTGATTGATTGAGTGATTATTACTAGTGAACTTTGGGACAAAGTTAAATTATACAAGTGAACCGAAATAATATAAGCGAAACGAAACCACAAGTAAAATGCAGAGATTCTACATAAAATTAAGTAAAGCGACAAAAATAAAAGTGGAATTACGTAAACATAAGAATATAGGAAAACGTAATCGTGCTATAACGCAGAAAATAATTTGAAAATTTGAAAATCCCACTACACATATTCCATATAACAAAAATAAACGATGCGAAATAAAATATAATAAAATTTCATTACACTAGGTACAAAAGCTTCACGCAATAATGATAGCTTTGGCAAGCAAACCAAACCGAACCAAAAAGAAACCATAGCACAACAAATAAAAACGAAAAAAAAGAAATTTAAAATGTATGATAAAAATAAAAATAATAATGATCATAACGACGCAACCACAATTTTGTGTGTGGAAATTTTCACAAAGAACATATTCGCGTAAGGAAACTTTTTCAATTGTTATATACTTACGAGGAAACCGTTTTCAGTGTCCCCTCCAACTTCGTTAATTTTTTGGATGTTATTTTTCATCGGAATCTAAAAGACACGTATTTTTTTTCCACGGAAAAACTAATTTCTAATTAAGATTTTAAGCGCATTTTTTTATTCTTCGCCATAAGCATTCTTTTCGAATTAGTTTCATTCGAATATCTTAATTAGAGATATACGAAACCACAAAAGTCACTCTGAGGGTGTATTTCACCGCTTAAAACTGTTTTTACGCCGATAAAAAAATACCTGTCTCTTAGATTTCGATAAAAAACAACATATCAAAAAATGAACCGAATCAGAGGGGGACACCAAAAAGGGTTTCCTTGTCAGTAATGGCGCCAGCCGCATCTGGAAAATGTCTCTGCAGTCGAAGTGACAGAAAAATCCGGAATTGCATCAATTTTTTGAAGAAATTACCGCTGGGCGCTCTTGACTTGGTAGTCAAAGGCTGTCTAAACACATCGACGCTTGATCTGGATGCGAGATTGGCCGTCAGATTTCCCTATGAATATCGCACCATTTGAAGTCCACATATATTTGTAACCAAACTCTATAGCTTTGGCCTTGGTGGTACGCAGTAATTTGTACGTAATTACAGGAAGCATTTCGCACAGTGTTAGAGGTTAAGGAGACACCGTAGAACACGCGAAAAGTGGGGGAGGGGGAGCGAGTGAGAGAGAAGGAGCGGCGCTGTAGGGTGCAAGGGAGGGAGAAAGAATATATATAGTCGTCTATGTATGGCATTTTCGCTCGATGAACTACTCTCCAAATAATTGATGTGATAATACGTATACCTTGGCGATTTGTCTATAAATTGAATCTCATCGCGCAGGGTATGCTACTAAACCATAGTTTGAAACGGCCATATTGCCTGGCAGGTAAGAATGTCCAAACTCTGGGCTTACTATACACATAAGTAGGGAAAATTCTCTTTCTTTTTAATATTGTTAATTTCTTCCTTTTTTTCCTAATGTTACTACAATTTTAAGGAGTTGCAGTATCATCGTGCGTCATTGTCTTTCATTGTGCTATAACCCTAATAATTTTTTTGTTTAGCGGGCACTGGTCAACATTTTTTTGGTCGAAACCTATATGATTATGACAGAACGGTGGATTTTTGTCTTACTCAAGTCGTGAAAGGTTTGCGAAGTTTTTACTTATATCACCCAATATACAAGGTGTACGATGAGAAGGGGGCCATCAAATGCGACCATTATTTTTATTTCGGCGGAGGCGCTGAGGCACAGCGAAGGTCACCTCCACTTTTTTAAAATGGAATGATACATTTTTTTTCAACCATCTTGTGGAGCACCTCAAGCCGCACAAAAAACATTTGAAGGTCAAAGTCGATTAAGGTCATTCAAGGTCACTATCGATGAAAATCAGATCTATACCAAAAATATTTTTAAATTCACATTTTATTTCAAAAGATGTTCAAATGACCTCCACCAGTCTCCAAACATTTTTGCAGTCGAACTGTCAGACACTGTTTCGATCGTTAAATGCTTTCCGGAGTGATGCTGTCATACGCATTGATGATGCGTGCTCGCATGTTCTTCGGTGTTATGGGCATATTTTGATAAACCTTATCCTTCAAGGTCCCCCATAAAGAAAAATCGAGTAGAGTTAAGTCCGGTGGTCGAGCAGGCCAACCTATTCGTGATCCTCGGCTAATCAGCTTATTGCTAAATTTTCGTTCGACAACATTGCGGGCTATCCGTGCAAAATGAGCTGGACAACCATCATATTGATACCAGAATTTTTGCCGATCCCACAAGGTGAGATCTTCAAACAGCACAGGTAATATTTCTTCCGGAAAAGAAGCGTGCTTTTTTTTTGTGAGTCTGTGGATACATTGACGCACTACCGTTGGACCACCGTGCTGGTGTTCCGTCGAGTGTGGGACTCGGCGGGTAATCAACCGTCCCTACCCACTAAATACATATCTCCCTGTACGCTCGACACCAGCCCGGAACTGTTATTCACATTGCTTCAGACTGGGCGGCTGTCCTGCGTGGTCTACCAACACGTCCCTTCTCTTAAAATCCGTTTGTTACTCGTGCCTGAGATCCTCTTCTGTTATTGCCTTCGTTTAGTCTTCCAGGTATCCATCCATCCTTTTGCTCCGAAGGACCGTGGTTACGTAGTTAGCGATAAGTCGCCAATTGTCCGCATCCGGCGTCATCAGTATCGTTACCTTATCTAGTGTGATCGGTCCTAGTTCTGCCTCCGTCTACGTCTTTGCTCGGTCCAGTGCTCGCACACGAAGAACGTGTGGTATGCGTCGTCCCGAGTTCGTCTGCAGTACTTACACCCTGGCGAAGCCAGTCTGCTTATCGTGCAGAGGTATTGCGGAAGTACCCTTGTCCAAACAGGAACTGGGTCAGGTAGAAATCCACCTCCGCAAATTTCCTCTCCTTCCACTGGCTGACCTCCGGTATCAGTCTTTTTGTCCACTGTCCGTCCTCGTTTGTCGTCCATCAGTTCTGCCATAGCTTGAGCGTTCTTGTTCGTTCCTCCGTCGCAACGTTTTTCCTCCCGGGAAGTGCATTGCGGCGGTAAATGCGGCGACGCCCCACAGCGAGCAGGTCGATGGGGATCACGCCCGCGACAACGAAGACGGCGTTCTCGGATACGGTTTAGTACGCACACACAATCCTCAACGCCCCCACGCTCTGCACGTTCGCCATGGCTTTCGCACGCTCCCGCACTTTAAGGACGCCGGCCCACACCTGCGCCCCGTAAAGCATAATCGAGTGGGTGACGATCATCAGTAGTCTCCGTACACTTGGTCTTGGTCCGTTTGTATTGGCCATGAGTCTAGTTAAGGCCTTCGTCTTTTTCACGGCCTTGCTCGTCGCGTTTCGTATGTGCGGCCAGAAAGTTAGCTTCGTATCCAGGGTGACCCCTAGATGCATGGCTTCATTCCGTGTTTCTGTTCGTTTTGTCCCTACGTTCATCAGTTTGATTGTCTCTATCCCTTTCCGTGTGAGCAGTACTAACTCAGTCTTTTGTAGTGCTAGTTGCAGTCCGTGTCCCGTCATCCATTCGTCCATGCGCCTCATCACCTGGTTCAGCTTAAGCTGGACTCGATAGCTATCGCGGGCCACTATCGCGACAGCGACGTCGTTGGCATACGTCACAAGACGCGTGTCCATTCTCAGTAGGCTGTCATACAGTACGTTCCATACGTCGGGACCCAAGATGGACCCTTGCGCAACTCCAGCCGTTATCCGTGTGTCCCTTCGTGCGTCCGTTTTCCCGTACTTGAGCATGCGGTCTCGGAAAAAATCCCCCAATACTCGGAGGAGTTAGGGAGGGGCCCGGAAAGTTGTTTACAACTTATCCAGGATGTCCTCCCACCTTACGGAGTTCAAGGCATTTCGACCGTCCAGCAGTGCCAGGAGGACCACTGGTCTCGCTCCATGGCAGATCTCGCTCTGTAATATACGTCAAACACCTCTGTTATAGCTCCGATTTTTGAGCGCCCTTTGCAAAAGCTGTATTGTCGGTCCGATAGGTCTCCGGCGTTCTTAACCGCCTGCAACAGTCTGTGTCTTACTAACAGTTCGTACAGTTTTCCAGTCGTATTGAGTAGGCTGAGAGGCCTATAGGATGATGGCAGCTCTGGGCTTTCCCCCTTGCCTTTCCCATTAAAGACCAGTCGAGCGGTCTTCGAGTGTTTACTGAAAATCCCGGAGGCCAGGCAGCCGTTGTACGTATACAGGAGTGCACTCGGCCGTTGCGAAGCAACGATCCGAAGTACCTCCCCCGGGAATCCATCGGGGCCCGGGATCTGGTTCGGTTTCAGCATCTTCACAGCTGTCGCCGGCTTCTCTTCCGTGAAGAAGAGGCATTCGGTCTGTATCTCGGTGTCTGTTTCTGTCACTCGATCCGGATGTGTCGAGAAAAGGTTAACGATCTTTTCTATCGTACTGGCATCCCTTGTCACCGGTGGGGCTCTGGTCCTGAGCGCCCGGGTCACAATCCTGTATCCCGCGCCCCAGGGATCCGAGTCCACGTCGTCCGTGAGTCGTTTACATTTCTGTCTTTTACTGGCATTAATCGTGAACCTCATATGCCCTCTAGCGCGCCGGTACTGTTCCGTACAGGCAGCTGCATCCTCTGATTTCTGGCTCTCTGGGCTCTCCGCCTAAGTGCCCTGCAGCTGTGGTGGTGACTAGCAATGAACTGGTGGCCCCTAGGTCGAAGATTCCCACCTCCACCGCTTCCTTCGTCTCACACGGTCCTGTCGTAATGACTCGACTGACATTTTTCTGTACCTTTGTCCGTGCCGACATTTTGTCTAGGATGTTGCTTATCATGACAAGTTGCTGTCGCAGCGTGTTTTCCGCAGCATCCCAGTCTCCTGGCGACCCTCCTTTTGTCTCGTTAGTTCCTGTTGCTGGCCAGGCTTCCTACCGGTGTCGTAGGGGGGGGGGGGGGCAAACCCCTTTGGCTCCTCGGAGTCGGTGGTCGGTGCAGGTGACGCTTGTGAGCCTGCTTGTTTGTCTGTGTTCATTGTCATTTTTTAATCCTCTTTGTCCTTCGCGTGTAGGCTGAGTGTGGGGTGGCCAGAGATCCCCGTTGGTTGTAGATAGTGGTAGCGGCGGTCTGCCCCCCCCCCCCTCGCACTCTCGCAGCGGGGGCTCATCCGGTCGCCAGTCGGCACCACTGCGAGGGGCGAGATTTGGCGTAAAGCGCTTTACCAGTGTGCAGAGCTGCCTCCCGGCTGGCTGGGGCGGGTTCACGCATCCTACTACTGGCGGCCCAGGAGCACCTTCATGGTTTTACGACTGAACCCTCCAGTGTGGGCGCGCACACAGCGCCAGGAGAGGCTCCCTCTTGGCCGCTTTTATCATCTAGCCAGGCGGTTCTGCTTTCTTTCCTCGCGTTCCTCCAGAGAGATCCCTTGGGCCCACTCTCTTATGGGCGACACCCCTCCTTTCATATCCTACTTGGAAAACACCCGTTTATAGGGTTTCTGTCTCAATCATGGGCGATACCCGTCTGTAGGGTTCCCAGACTCATTCCGCCACGGGGCATCTGCCAGAACGCTCAGAGGTGTAAGTATGCTGTGCGTAAGTGGCTGTGCGGCAATCGCTTACCACTATATGCGGCCACAGCCAGAGCTTCCATTGCCGCCCCTATTATAGCGTTGTCACGGAGGACATTGACGCGACAGGGAACGTTTTCAGCAGGCGCGACTTGGACGCAGGAAGATAGCGTCTCCCCTTTATTGTGGTTACGCGCACAAAAGAGCTGCCCACCAGAAAAGTAGCGTACTTAACTCCAATCTCATTACCATCAATGAAGTGTGAACCAATAACTCCATTTTTCCATATGCCGCACCACACATTAACACTCCATGGTCGTTGATGGATAACTTGTCGTAGCTGTCGGGGATGTTCCTCCGCCGAATAGTGCATATTGTGCGTGTTCACTTGTACATGGTTTGTGAACGTTGACTCGTCAGTAAATAATACATCATTAAAGAATTGTTCGTCCATCCGCAATTGCTGCTGTGCCCACTGACAGAAGTTGATGCGATTTTGAAAATCATTCGCTTCGAGAGCCTGATGCAGCGACATTCGTTATGGATGGAAACGATGACGATTGAGGAACTTGATTTTGAAATCGGATATTGTTTTGATAGAGTCCCACAACTAACACGAGGGTTTACAGCAACGGCACCCGAGATACCAGTTTCTGCATCTTCCGTGTTTCGAGTTTCAGTGCGGTTTTTCTTAGTAGGATTAACACTACTCGTCGCATCGCGCGAAATGACGTGACTACCGTGTCAAACGTTCGCCGGCTTGGAAACTGTCGATCTGGAAATTGCTCAGCATAAAACAAACGCGTTCTTATGGAATTTTTTCTTGCTTAACCGTAACACAGTATCGTGTCCACTTTTTCCAATTGCCGGTACATTTTCAAATTATGAATAGCTCTTATCCAAATTCGAAATCAAACAAACGACAACCTTGATTGAGCTACATACGATACAGATTAACGCGGGTTGGTAAATACACAGAAGGTATTCGAAGTGTTGTCGATGGCTACGATCTCCGATATCTCATTTCAAGCTAATTTCGACCACCTATTGAAATGAATTACAAATATTACGGAATTAACGGAAACTACCAAATATTTGGTAGTGATCCGAGATATTTAGATTTTTATAATCGATACTTACCTTGAACGACTTTGATCACCGATTTTTTTTATGCGGCCTGACGTGCTCCACATGATGGTTAAAACAATGTACCATTTTATTTTAAAAAAAGTGGAGATGACCGTCACCTCAGCGCCGCCACCGAAATAAAAAAATTGTCGCATTTGATGGCCCCCTTTATACCATACAACTTTTGTCTGGAACATTCTTTGTGACGTCAATAATTACCGAGTTATTTCGGGTGGCAAAAATAAGAGGGACATCCCATATATTGGGAGTACAAATAAGTCCCCGCCGTTTGACCCCAGCAAGAGGCTGTGGTTGAAATTTTCAGATGTAAAACATCATATCATAAGGTTGGACATTTGGCAAGAACATAACCTTGAAATATTAGCGATTTTGTATCACCATCACACAATATTTTTGTGCAAAAATGTCGAGTTTTGAGCCGAATAAGCGTCATTTGCGAGAACTCTTGCGTTCGGCACGACAGTAAAGAAGAGTATAAATTGCCGCAAATGACGCTTATTCAGCTTAAAACTCGACATTTTCGGACGAAAAAAATTATTTGATGCTAATACAAAATCGCTTATATTTCAAGGTTATGGTCTTGCCAGATGTCGAACCTTATGATATGACGTTTTACATCTAACAATTTTAACCATAACCTCTTAGTGGGGCCATCTTCTGTCAAACGGCAGAGACGTATTTGTACTCCCAATACTATGTATAAAATATTATATATATATATATATATATATATATATGCAGATATATAACTTATATATAATATATGTATATAACCGACACTGGTTGATGGGCGGTCGGGGTTCGGCTCAGGCGGTACTTCGAGTTAAGCAGCATTGTGCGTGGCCATTACTTGAGGCGGTGACCGCTTAGCCGGGGACCGGCTTCCACCAGTGAGTGGAAGGCCCACACTTCTGATACCTCGATGTAGATAATTGAGTTGCAGTATGTGCACCAGAGAATCAGAAGAATATAGGGCCGTCCATACCTTTACGGGTTTTCCACAGTTTCCCCGTACCCTCGGCAAATGCGGTACAGTAACTTAAGACGGCTGGAGACGCAACGGAAGTTAGGTTAGATTAGCGAAGTGCGGGTAGGGAGTGATAGGAACGGGTTCAAATAGGAAAGCTTGTATGTAAAAACCCGCAAGGGTATTTAGACGTTGGAAGTCATGAATTAAGGCCGGAGCCTGAATTAGAAGCTCAAAAAATGCGTTTCATCGGGAATATTTTTAGAAGGGAAAAAACAAGTGAGCCCAGCAAACATTGAGGTATCTTTTCATGTATATTTAAAATGGATCAAAAACATTTTCAACATGAAACAATAAATGACTGCAGATTTATCAGCATATGGCTTGTGCGTCTTGCCACTGCAGTCCCTAATCGGCGGAAAAGATGCAGCTCGTAATTCTTGACTGGAACAAAAAACTAATGAAATTTTGTACTGTCATATATTTTTCTACTGGGTGAACTAATAAAAAGCTGGAAGAATCATGAAATTATAATTTCTATCAGGTTTGAAAAAATGTGTTAAAAAAACAATTTAACGTGCTATAAAAGTTATTCGAAAAGACTTTTTCAACGACTTTTTTAGTTCACTTAAAAGAGATTTTCATATTCGAGAGACTAAACTTTGGTTTGATTTAATAGGTCGTTGAGTTTTTTTTGCGATCACGCCCTCCAATTTGGAAAAATCATGACAATGAAAACTGGAGAAAACGCGCTTCAATGTTTACAATAAGAGATGATATCAATTTTTGCTTACCTACACTAATAATCTGTTAATCAGCTATTCCTGGTCCATACAGTCTTTCTGCTTTCTCAAAGTACTCGTTTAGATCACTTTGGTCAAGTCTACGAGCTGTACGAGCCTCCTTGTTGCTAAATGAGTGGCGCCCGTCCTCCCTCTCGATCCGTTGCGCATCAGCGAAATCAGCAAAAAATGTGCACTGCTGGCCAATACTGAAATTGAGCGACTGCATAGTACTCAAAATAGCTGAATACCCTTCGTTGAATATACCTGTAGTAATGTGGGCGACAATTTCAACAACTTTTTTGACCAGAATTCAGGTGTTTTGTAGCGATGCGCCAGACTGTTGAGTTGGACGACTCGTTGCAAGTTTGCATATGACGCCTAAGCATCGCATTAAAAGGTCATCGTTTGAGAGTTGTTCATAAATCGGGCGAATGTGTTTCTCAATTTTTTTTATTAATCAATCGAGCAGGATGCTCAAAAGATTGTAGGTGGTTCATGGATGCAGCTTTGCGCCATTCACACCAGCTGTCGACACCTATTCGACAATTCTTGTGCCGAAGGGATTTGTCTGTTGAACAATAATGATCCGGCGTTGCTATAATAGCCTCTTTTATCTTTTGGACAGAATCAATATTTCTTCTAATTGCCAAACCATAATAAATTGTTTGTTTTTTTAAATGACGCCTTCCGTCAGTCGGTTCCTACCACCGAGCTTTCTTTCTTCTTTATATTTCGAAGTCATGTACCTTTACATTTTTGGACATGTCCCACGAACTCATTTTTTTGTGACAGGGTAATCGTCACCGTATGGATTTGTGTTCAAAATACCGGCAAAAGTTTTCGAATCGCCGTCGCCGATGTAATTTGTATATTTTACGCCAAATTTTTCGTCGGATCTTAAAAACATTTTTATGATAGAATCAACCTCCATCTTTCCTTCTGAATCTACGTGATTTAAGGAGCTCGAATCTTTGTGATTTTCATACCACTGTTCAAATTCGTTGTTGTTCCGATGGTTCTTGTCCATGGTACATGCGCGGCAGTATGAACTTTTTACGATAAGGTCGATTACTTTACCACATTAGTACCCAATGAGAGTTGTTACACCGTACAATGAAGTGTAGGCACGTTTTTTCCAGGATCCATCGCCGGACACTTTCAAATGAGTTTCGATTCTTCCTTTTTCTACATTTTTCCCGCTCCTCTTTGACAGCTTTCTCACTCACTGTTTTGAACATCGATTCCGATGCCAAGTGAAGGTGCTGCACTATCCTTCCATACGTTGTTTTACCCAACGCTTGGCATAGGTCCATGAGGCCACAAAATACATTGATACCTTCTCGTGCAACACCAAGTAGCCTCATAACGAACACGATTCGTCTACTTATTTCGTAACGAGTGTTTATTAACGGCTTCATCGTCTGTTTTACTAGTGAATCTTTTTTTTTATTGATATAAAGCGAAGGCTTTGGGATTAGTCAACCCATACAGCTTGTACTAGTGAATCGATGACCGTGAAATTGACGTTTACGCGGCTCCAAACCCCGTTCTTCTTTTGGATAACTTGCCATGATGTTCTTACGACGTGTACGCGCCAAGAATCGGAGCAAAACTAACCGTTGATGCTACAAGCTGCAATGTAGAAACACGTACACGAAGATGTATCATACACCTTTATACTTCAATAAACCATATTATGGCTCAACATAGCACTACTACGAAATCTAAGTACTGTTCTGAAATACCCTTGAACCTTTCCCAGGTATATAATGCGGATTAGACGATCAAGGAGCGAAGCACTCTCACCCTGCTCGACGCTTCTCTGCTTTGGGCCTTGTATCTTCGAAAGTATTTACAATTGGCGTCTGTAACTTTGTATATAATATTCTTGCATAGTTTACCTATCGATTTAAGTGATTGAAAAAAATGATTTTTCGACCTTCTAATTCAGGCTCCGATCTTAATTGAGACCTCAAGAATATATATATATATATATATATATATATATATATATATATATATATATATATATATATATATATATATATATATATATATATATATATATATATATATATTGTAGCGGGTCGGAATTCGTTACAGATAAATTTATTGGTTCGAGACTCGACCAGGGAAGAAATTTGTTGAGACTCGGGTGTTTTGGTATTTTACAATAAAAAAACAATTTATTCAGTTTTTATTTGTCTCGATACAATAGAAAAGACCGCCTTGTGTAGGTGTACTGTGTTGCTTGTGTTGTTCTTGTAATTTCCGCAATGTTTTTCTTCGTCGTTAAAAATTCGCGTAATTACTCGGATGGTAAACCCTTCTGGGCGACCCGCATTGATTATCACGCGTCGATAATCTTTCCCCCAATGTTTACGTTGTATCGGTGTAGGTGTACGTGTGTGAATGTGTGTTGTGTTTTTGCATGAGTATCGTGACGCTCGCAAATTAAAATCATCTCTTCGCCCTTTATGCTTTCCTAATACAATTTTTCTATTTATCTTGTAATTTATTCCCTTTTACTTATGTTTAATTATTCTTCCTTTTTGAAATTCTTATCCTAATCTTTTTATGTTAGTCCACAACCCTTGTAGTCGTAAGTTTCTCTGTTTTGATCTCTTAACCTTTCTCAATTTTCTCCTTCCTCGACTTTCCTTCTGGTGCACTTCCCTTACCCTATAGGTCAGTACTTGTGTAACGGTGTACTCTACGATTTCCCAGAAGAAAAAGATGAAGTTAAAATTTTCCTTCTTATCTACTCTGATTTTACTGCCTTTTCGTACCCCTTCTCTTACTAATTACCCATAATTCCCTTTATTGTTAATTTTTTCTTTAATTTACACATCATACTTTTACTCTGTTTTTGTGGTTTCCTTTGTTTGCTTTCCAATATCTCACTTCTTGTTTTGTTGTATCGCCTTTTCGTTCCCCTTTCCTTACTCCTTATTATTGTTAAGTTCTTCCGACTGTTTATAAATCTTGCTCTATTTTCGTTTTAAAGCTCCGCCTATTGCTTTGTTTTTCTGAACCGGTCTTATTTGTTTACCTTATTTGTTTTGTGTTGGTTTGTATCCTACCGATTCTCACAAGTTTTTCTATTATTGTTAGTTTTTGTGTCGATACATTCTTTTTCTCTCGTGGGAGTGATTTGTTGATGAGATGGGCCTGTGTATGATACATATATGTGTATATATATATATATATATATATATATATATATATATATATATATATATATATATATATATATATATATATATATATATACCTATAAACGAAAGTTCGTGTTTTGTCTATCCGCGATGAACTTCTGAACCAATGGTCGAATCTTGCTGCGGTTTTCACCAGTGTGTGGCGTAATTTTCGGTGCAGGTCATAGGCCACGTACCATTACGGTAGGTTATCGGGGGCGCTGAGCAGTTAACAAAAATGTCAGACACGGTGAAAGAAAAATTGACAGCGAAAACATTCGCGAGCGAGCGCGCGCTCCCCTCGACACGTCGAGTGTACTGTTTCTGTTATCGTGATCAGATGACGTTACTAACGTCGTTTAATATTGAGCAGCGAACAAACTGTCAAACTCGCTGAAAGAAAGTATTGACAGCGAAAATATCCGCGACCGAGCGCGCGCTCTACTCGACACGTCGAGTATCCTGTATCTATTTTCGTCATCAGATGACGTTACTTGTGTACTTCAAGGAGGTTGGAGCAGTCCAGTTCAGTGAAATGACGGTTCATACATTTTTTTCGATGAACTGCAAAAAATGCATAAGAAATACAGATTTATTCGGTAGATCTAATATTTCATGAAATATTTAATCAAAGAGACAGACACTGGCAGATGTGTGATCGTGGTTTGGCTCTGGCGGTACTCCGAGGTAAGCAGCATTGTGCGTGGCCAATACTTAGAGCGGAGACCACTCAGCCGTGCACCGGCTGGCGAAATAACCAGTGAGGGGAAGACCAATACTCCTGACACCTTGGTGTAGATACTTGAGTTAAAGTCTCTACCAGACAATCAGAAGAATATACGCCCGTCTATACAGGTACGGGTCTTCCACGGTTTTCCCGTACTCTCGGCAAATGCGGTATAGTCTACAGCTTAAGACGGCTGTGGCCCTAACGGAAGTTAGGTTAGATTAGCAAAGTGCGGGTAGAGAGTGATGGCAAAGGGTTTAATTGGGATGGGTTATACGTAAAAACCTGCGAGGGTATACATTGCAAATCAGAAATTAATTGAGACCTCCAAACAAAATCAAATTAAACGGTTAAGTTTTGCATTTATATATTTTTGTTACGTAAATGAGAAAAAAATGGTGTTACTATCAACTCGAAAAAATATAACATTATCGATAATTATTATTGAGCCAAAAGTTTCGGTCGAAGCGTATAGCAACATCCTATGTCTTTACGATGTCGTTGGTTGTACATTTATGACATAGCTTGTACCCTTTATATGTCCCACACGTTCGGACCTCATGCACAGATAGGTATCATACTCGTATAGAGAGCGCCGCTGTAATCGTGGCGACAGCGTGATTTTCCTGCAGTCATAGCGTTGAGCTTCCTACGATCCGTCTTTCGCGAAATACTCGTCTTTTCCGTCTAGATATACTTTTCCTACTAGATATGATGAGGGACTGACTTCTACAATCGTCCACGGACCTCCTTGCTCCAGATTTCGTTTTTGGTAGAGTAGGGAAAGAAGGGGACTTTGGATTTTTTAATATTCTTCTACCCAATCAGGGAGGCGATGTGGGAGACTGTCCCGTGCGTCTTGCGGACCAGGCGCGCGTAGTATTAATTGTCTATTGGCCAATCAGGGCGGGGGACATAGAAATCTCTCTCCTGCGAGTTTTCCGTCGGAAAGCACGCGGAGTTGGATTTGTATATGTCAAGTCTGGGGCCTCGGCGCCGAGTCGCCTCCCGATACCGTAGCAACTAGCCACGTCGCAGGCCTTGCACGTGCGTTCGAATTTCGTCGCGCTCTTGTTGTTATGGCCAGGTCCAGTGGAGTTTTCGAGAGCCCTTGGTCTATCCTTGGTTCCCGTACGAATTAAGATCAAAATAATGTTAGTCTGTTCGACTCATGTCGCTCGCAGTTAAGTATATTTTTTGTTTTACGCTTTTTCAGAGAAATCGGGCCTAGAACCGTGTACTCGAAAAAATCGAATGGATATGGAGGGGTCGTGGGGCAAGTTCAGCGACCACGTCGCAGGATGTGACAGCCAATTCCTAAGATTTGACCAAAACGACAGAACTACCTTAAGGTAGTTCTGTCAGAGATTAGTAGGGCGATGTACGACGCTCCCGTTTTCGGCGTGCTTCGGGAATGGCGCCAAATCGCGCCATTCCCGCGATCACTGTTCGAGTCGATATCGCAGTCAGCGTGAACACGAATGGGTAGCTCGGTGGGGGAAAAGTCTCCGCCCCTCGCAAATTGTGCTTACTCGACAGGCGAACAGAGCGAGGTTTTCAATCCGATCGAGCTCGACATATTTGTATGGCCGTATTGCGGATTAGAATGCATTAAAAGAATTTCAAAGGGGACAAAATGTATAGAGATCGTTGTTTTCTCTCGGTTGCCTGTACATGCCGAGAATGCGGGTTAAAAATGTAACGACGAAACACGTTGAAAAACAAAACGCCGAAACGACGGTGGAAGATTCAAAGAGAAATCTTGAGCCTTTGCCGCGGTCGTTTCGGCGGTTTTTTTTTCAACACTCAACATGATAGATAAGCGAGTATAATAAATGTTTTTGTATCCTCAATGAGCGTCGTGACTGAGTTGGCAGCCTGACGGATTAACAATGCTTGCGGTCCGGGTTCGATCCCCGATGAATCGATTTTTTATTCATTTTTTTCTTCATTTTATATTCAAAAAATTCTAACTTCCTCTCGCTTAAGCTACTCTCGCCTATCCAGGCATTATTCATTATATTTAATTCATATATGTTTAGTAAAAAAAGACATTGCTGCCGGGGACCGAACCCGCAGTCGCTCGCTCCGCCGGACGCATGGTGAAGTTGCCCAAAACGAGCGGGCGTTTTAAATTTTGTTGCAAACGGTGTTGGAAAATATGGTTAAAAAATAAACGTTTCTCACAATACGTGAATAAGTTTATATTTTTCCGCTTAGAAAATTAATTTTAAAAAATGTAGGAAAAAAGTGCCGACACGATCGAGAAAGGCTCAAAGAGAACTTTGAGTAATTCTTGATCGGCATTTTTTTAAACACATTTCACATTGGATAGATGTGTTTCGGCATTCTTTCAACAGAATTCACATTCGATAAATGTGTATACCTAAGGTAGCTTTGTAGTCACAAGAGCCTCGCGGCTGAGATATCAGCGTGCGGGCTCTGAGTACGGATGACGCGGGATCAATCCCTGTTAGCAATGTCTTTTTTAAATATTAAACATATATGAATTAAATATCATAAATAATGCCTGGACAGGTGAGAGTAGCTAAAGCGAGAGGAAGTTAAAAATATTTTGAATATAAAGTGAAGAGAAAAAAATCGATTCACCGGGTATCGAAGCCGGACCGCAAGCATTGTTATTCGGTCAGGCTGCCAACTCAGGCACGACGCTCATTGAGGATACAGAAACATTTATGATACACGCTTATCTATAGTGTTTAGTGTTGAAAAAAAATCGCTGAAACAACCGCGGCAAGGGCTCAAGATTTCTCTTTGAATCGTCCACGGTTGTTTCGGTGTTTTATTTTTCAACGCGTTTCGTCGTTAATTTTTTTAACCCGCATTCTCGGCATAAACAGTTAACCGAGAGAAAACAATGATCTCTGTACATTTTTCCCCTTTGAAAATCTTTTAAGACGGAATGACACCCGAAGCAAAACTTCGACGCAGGCCCGGCTCGTGCCGGTAGGGCAGAACTCGTTCGCGCTACTGCTACCTACCGGTAGATGTCGCAGCGTTCGCTTGTCACGAACGGGTGTTCGTTCCGAACCACGGTCGTATATACGGGTCTGGGCACTCCGTTCAAAAATGCGTGACTCTAAGTGACGCCTCTATTTGCGCATTCCACCGCGGCGCTAGTGAAGGGGAGTCACTTTTGTTTATACCGCATTTACGGGGCATGGCATGCACGTTGTGTGGTGACGGTCGTATGTACGTGTGGCCTAACCTCGTTTTGGCGGGGTGATTTCGAGTGTATCGTAGCCACGGTTTTTATTCAATACAGAATAACAAAAAAAGAAGTGTCTATATATTGCGATGCCAAAGCGCGATGCCAAAGCACGTCTCATTATTGAAAATTCCCAATGATGACTACTTATATTTTCTACTACTTTTCTACTACTACTACTAATGAAAGGAATGCGTGCTACACGTAAATTTCGAATGTTCTTCTTTTCCGTAAACGAAAAAAATGTAATTGGATTGAGCGATAGTTAAATCGGCATATCCATGTCAAAGACGATGAGTATCATTAACTAATGGCTCATCGCTCATATTTTCGGTTTATGCTTTAGTTTTTGTGTTCGACTAACTATTTAGGATGTATTCATTTTTCATCACAGCCACGTGAAGGGAAAGACAATTCGCATATGCGCATACATCGCGCTCTGTCGCACATGTCTCTGAGATAGCAGCGCTCCACGCTTTTGCGGTCAGTTCCGCAAAGAGAGGCGTCAGATAGAGGCACGCTTTGGGGTATACAGAATATACGAGAGTGCCCGACCGTGTTCCGAACGCACGCTGTGACAGGGGCGCACGCCTTCTTTCGCCAAGACATACATTGTTATGCCTCGACGCAACGCGTGTGTGCGTGTGTATCAGTGTGGATTCGCTACGTCGAACTCGGCAGGATGTCTACTCTGCACGGTGCAAGTCGCCACCATATCAGCTCGCCTGTTCAACTCGACAAAGCGGGCAACGCTACACAGACCCAAATCGACACCGTAGCAGCCCGCCATTTCCCCCACGCTCGCGTATCCCCACTCTTCAGATTCGGGCCAGCCAATTCGTCACCGTGGCAACTCGCACCGTGTCTCAACTCGCAGCGTGCTCAACTTACATTTCCTAGCGGCTGTACTTTTTTCGAATCACCGATACCCGGGAACGAGAAATATACAAGCAAAATGTTTTCACATGTACCGACTACCCGCTCTGTCAGTTCTCTAGTTTATTGACTGATTTTGAATGGAAATTTCGCGAGGGGCATTTTGTTATAGCTTTATTCTTTAATAATGCCACGAACATATATGTAGTCTCCTAAAACTTCAATTCTTCCATAATTCGCGGAAAAAGCGTATTTTTTGAGTACTTGAGAATAACGATAAGGAATGCTAAGAGAACTAAAAACTCATATAATAATCGGGTGATAGAAAAACTGGTGGCCTCGTACAATTGGACATGTTCTTCAAGAGGATGTTTAATTGTGTTCTGAATTTCATTTGTTGTGGCTCTTGATTTATTCTTAAAAATCATTGTGCCAAGTCTAAATTTTATAATCAACTTTTTAATCATCAAAAATATCGATGAAAAAAATCATATGCATTTACAAGAAATTAATATCGTGAAACTATTCCTTTCATTACAGATTGAAACGTCCACATTATTATTATCTATGTTGTTCAAATACTTAAGCGGGAATGATACCTCATCGCGGTCGGTATGGTAGAACAATTATAGATTCCCAAAAACCTCGAAAACGGCTCTTCAGATCCCGTCGAAACTTTGCCAAATGACGTCAAATGGATAGACGAACGGCTGTTTTCCCCTCAAATTTTCTGAATTTGAGAAAAAAAATGTAGATTGGCTTATCATAAGCAAATCTAGTTTTTTTTCTCAAATTCAGAAAATTTGAGGGGAAGACAGCTGTTCGTCTATCTATTTGACGTAGTTTGGCAAAGTTTCGACGGGATCTGAAGAGCCGTTTTCGAGATTTTTGGGAATCTATAATTGTTCTACCATACCGACCGCGATGAAGTGTCATTCCCTCTTAATGCCAAACAACAGTGCATGGCGGATATATTTATTTTTTATTAATGCGTGACATATCGTTTACTATATATGAAACAATTGAATCATCGTATAACATGAATACGCTGTGTTAAAAAGCGCAGAATCATTAATGGGGGGGGGGGGGGGGTAAGGATAACTTGTTATAAAAAGCATATTTTCGATATTTTTTTGTTGACGACACTGTTTATATATATTTATTTACATCATTAGTATAAAATAAAAGGACATTTTAAGAACATTCTGTGAAATTTTCGTTAATAACTGTGCAGAAATGAGCCAGTGACAGCAAATCTTCTCAGACGCCACAAAAAAAAGTTAAATTGCAGTGAACTCACCACTGGATCATCCGAAAAATAATGGTTTAAATAATTGTTTAAACCATTATTTTCGCATTTATTCTCGATCATGGGCGTAATCGGTAGATACGGTACTTTCTGTACCTCTGGCAAATATGATTGCTGCAAAAACCAACGATAAAAATGACGTAAACATAATACTTTAAACAATTATTTTTGCAAGTATTCTCGATAAAAAGTGTGATCGGTAGATACGGTACTTTTTATACCTCTCAGCAAATATGATTACTGCTTACGCGTTGCAAAAAACAATGATGAAAATTACGCAAATATACTCGTTTGAACAATTATTTTTGCATTTATTCTCGATCACGGGCGTAATCGGTAGATACGGTACTTTCTGTACCTCTCAGCAAATATGATTGCTGTTTACGCGTTGAAAAAACCAACGGTAAAAATTAGGCAAAAATAATTGTTTAAACAATTATTTTTGCATGTATTCTCGATCAAAAATGTGATCGGTAGATACGGTACTTTCTATACCTCTCAGCAAATATGATTACTGTTTACGCGCTGCAAAGACAAACGGTAAAAATAACGCGAAAATAATTGTTGAAACAATTATTTTTGCATTTTTCTCGACCGCGGTTGTGATCGGTAAGTGCGGTACTTTATATACCTCTCAGCCACAAATACGATTGCTGCGTACGCGCTGTAAAATCCAACGTTAAAGATGACGCAAAATTCACGCTTATGGAATGGCAATTTGATGAAAGGAAAAAATACATTTTTTCAAAATTTTGTTTCACCAGACGAACTTTCAATGTCATTTTTGAAAGTGCAATATTTCGTTTGCCAATTTCTCATTGAAAAATAACTAATATACCCTCTGGAAGTAAAACATTTCATTGTTTCACCCGTTTTATTGTTTGGAAGATGAACTGTATTTTTATTAAAGTTTATACCTCCCCGCCCTGTGTTTTCAATATTTTTTTTAATACGAAATTTATTTTCTGCTAACTTGGTATATTGGTAGATTTGAGCTTTTTAAGGTAGTACAAGCGCGCAATCTTGATTCCTATATATTTTGTTCAAATATTAACCAGAGATTGTTCATATCATTATGCATATTTGAGTGAAATTTCAGAACAGTCGATTATTTAGAATGGGAGATAATCGGTTTTAAAATTGCAACTTTTAACACTGCAGAGTCTGCATTTAAATTTAGACAGAATAATTATCCGTAAAAAAAAATTGTCCCCTATAATAAGAAGGCATATGGCAACACCGCATCGTTCCACGTGTCCAATGACGTGAGTTTGCGGTATATTTAAAATAATACTGCAACACAAATTTTTATTTCGAAGTAATTTTCAATCGAACAAAGTTTTTAATTAGTTATGAATGAATCAACCCTTTTATTTGTCAATGAAGATAACATAAACAATATAAAATATTTATATTTATAATGTAAATATTTTTTGACAAAATTTTTTAGTTTAGGAACACGATAATTACTTTTTCTCGAAATATTGAATAATACTGTTCTGCGGTGTTGCCATATGGCTTCTTATTATAGCGGACAGATATTTTTTCCGGAAAATTATTCTGTCTATATTTTAATGCAGACCCTACAGTGTTGAAAGTTGTAATTTTAAACCTATTATTTCCCAATCTAAATATCCAACTGTTCTGAAATTTCACTCAAACATGCACAATGACATGAACAATGTCTGGTTAAAATTTGAACAAAATCTATAGGAATCAAGATTGCGCGCTCGTACTACCTTAAAAGAAAACATTAATTTTTAGTACTCAAAATTTTTTCTAAATAAATGTATACATCAAATTTTTTATCGCAAATATATGGACAAAAAAGGTTCGCCATATGCCATCTTAGCAGAAGACAAATTTCGTATTAAAAAAAATATAGGAAATACAGAGAGGTTTCACGTTTTAACATCCAGTTAATTTTGATAACAAAAACCGTTACCAAATGGACTTTTTTTTACTTTTAGCGGGTTTATATGTTATTTTTTAATGAAAAATAGATAAACGAGTAAAAGTAAGCTTTGAGAAATAGACATTTTTTTATTAAAAAAAAATAAATTATTTTTTCTTCTTACAAATTCTCACTTTTCATGAGCAAAAATACTCGTGAATGTCGAAAAGCATTATTTTTGCTCTTAATAAACGAACTTATCGTGGTAAAAAATAATAATAACCTTTCTTCACTTTTTGCCACGCTTGTGTTAACTCGCTTTTTTTGTCTGTCTGTTTGTTTCTTGTCTGTTCGGTACAAATTTCCCCATCGATTTTAAACTAACTTCCGCATGAGCTGCAGACTTAAAACTTTAAACATAGCTCAGAACTGGATGACGAACAAACAAACAGACAAAATAAATATAAATGTAAAAAATATAAAATAAATAATATAATATACAAATAGATATTGTATATATTTAAATAACATACAATATTTAACAGTTTGCAACAGGTTTTAGATTGAAGAATTGAGTGTGTAAGAAAGAAAAAGAGAAAAAGAGGGAAAAAAATGGTAACAAAATAAACAAAGAAATAAAATATAGCTAAGTGAAAGAGAAAGAATAAAAAATTAAATTATGTAAATAAATACATTTTTTTAATATACCTCGTTTTTTAAACGGACTGAGAAGTATAAAATCATTTATCCTAGCCCCCACAGATTTATGACCCCATACAGATTCGTAACCTCATACAGATGTGTAAATTTTCAGTAGCTATGAAAATACTTGTAAGACGTAAAACGAAAACCGTGGGGCGCATGCAATAGGCGATTGATACATGAATAGTTCACCTAAGTCACTAACAATTGTATTGCATTGCAAATGATATGAACTGTTGTGTGGAAATTGATTCTTCTTGAAAGCTTAATTTTTTTTGTCGATTCAGGCTATGAAAATCTTTGAAATGTTTCACACCCTTATCAGAGATTTACGACTTCAAATTGCAAAACGGAGACTCTCCATAATAATACAAATAAAGAAATGGAAAATATAATTATATACAACTCCATCGTACTTGAAATAATTTTGTAGTCAAGTTTCAGTCTCCTCCTCTTACGATCCTATGGTTTCACGATCCAATTTTTTTTCAAAGCATCTCAACCATTCCATAATTTTTCACCTTTTAGGCCCAAACATTGCAGATGCATTATAGATCAATGTGAACAAGTCCGGCATCAGTTGTTCTATAAATAGTCATAATTGTTTAAGAAAATGATATTTAGTTTCCTAAAGATAAATAAATTGCCTTGCATTAGTGCTTATAATTCTGTGGACAGTGAGTGCGAAAGCTGCACTGTGCAGTGTGCTCTCGGCACTTTGCAAGATGCGCAAGCTCTGTGCAGATACTTTTGTGCTGCAAACAAATTTCCACATCGTGAGGACCAAAGAAACTTTGATCGCATATAAAAATTGGGAAAACCTCACTGTTCATTGTACTCGCTATAGGATCCATGCAAACAACGACAAGGGATGGGAGCAATGTTTCGTTAGACTTTCTCCACAGTCCATGTGAAAAACTCCCAGTAACATTTTGAAATTTTCTTTACAGGGATTTAGTGAATCATTAGAACTTTCCTCTCGGGGCTGAACAAAATGACAAGTTTGATAAGCAGTTCGGCAAGTTATTTGCTCTGCCAGTGCTTGTCAAACTTGTCATCTTGTTCAGTGGCAAGAAAAATCTTCAGATGATTCACTGAATCCCTATAAAGAATGTTATAAAATGTTAGTCAGAGTTTTTCACATGGACAGTACTGTAAAAAAAAGTTTAACGAAACATTGCTTCCATCACTTATCGTTCTTCGCATGGACCCTATTGCGAGTACAATGAAAGGCGAGATTTTCCTAATTTTGACATGCGACCAAAAGTTATTTGGTCCACATGATGAAGAAATTTATTTGCGGCACAAAAGTATCCACCAAGAGCTTGCGCCTCTTACAAAGCGCCACGAGCACACTTTCAGTTGCAGCTTTCGCACTCTTTGTCCACAGAGTTATAAGCGCTGCCGTAAGGCAATTCATTTATCTTAACGACCCGAAATGTAATTTTATTAAACAATTATGACTATTTATAGAACAATTAATGCCGAACTTGTTCACGTTGTTCTATAATGGATCTGCAATATTTGGACCTAAAAGGTGAAAAATTATCGAGTGGTTGAAATGCTTTGAATAACATTGGATTGTGAGACCATAGAAGGGGATCAGAACTTGATTACAAAAATATTTTAAAGACGATGGAGTTGTATGTATTTATATTTTCCAGTTGTTTATTTGTATTATTGCGTAGCCTTTTTTGCAAATTGAGGTCGTAAATCTCTGAAGAGGCTGTGTCAAAACGCTTAAAAGATTTACACAGCCTGAACTGACAAGAAAAACTTCTTAGAAAAAATGAATAAGCAATGTAAATAGATAAATGATAAGGAATAATCTCAATGTCGCTGGACGAATAAGTCACTCACGCGGCTCAGACAGTGAAACATCCGCAAGTCCGTTGGACGTAACGCAGCACGAACACTCCGCATTTAATCGATTTTTTCGTTGAAAAACAAGAAACCAAAATTGTTGAAGACGATCGCACAATTTTCGACATTTTATGCACACTCGGTTGAATCCGAGCTGTCAAGTTTTTCGCCTCATCGACTTCAATGTACGTCGTCTGCAGAATGCGTCACGAGCGCCTCGCCGGAATTCGCGAGAACTAGCTAGCTCGGACATCATGCGAGATTCGTTCAAAATCGTCTGCAATTACCTATTAATTGTAGGTACCCACGGATTTCTAAAGATATGCGAAGGAGTGAAATGATTGAGGTGTCAAAAAGTGTGTTTTTAATGTGGCTACGCGGCTCTGCTCCTCTCCAAGTCGTAGCATTATCCAACTTTTTATTTTTCATCATTTCAATCACATGTTCAGCATGGTAAGACAATCTACTTTTGTTTCTCTCAAGTTCAAGAAATTTGAGGGGCAGACAGCGGTTCGTCTATCAATTTGACGTCTTCTGGCCAAATTTCATGAAATTCTGAAGAGCCGTTTCGGAAATCTGTGGGTATCTAGAATCGTCTCCTCCCATACCGACGGCGATGGTGTGTCTTCCGTCTTAACGCATATTCTAATCCGCAGTACGGCCATACAAATATGTCGAGCTCGATTGGACGGAAAACCTTGCTTCGTTTGCCTGTCGAGCAAGCACGATTTGAGAGGCGCGGAGACTTGTCCCCCGCCGAGCTACTAATTCGTGTTGACGCTGACTACGATACCAACTTGAGCGGTGATCACGACTCGCGCGGCTACAAGCGAATCTGCAACCTCGATAGAGCCAATGATCACAAAATGATATTCCCGAACTCGCCGCCGCGATTTAGCGCTATTCCCGAGGCACGTCGAAATCGAGAGCGTTGTACATCTCTCTACTAATCTCTGGTTCTGTAGGTACACGTATGAGCCAAAAGTTTTGGTCGAAGCGCATAGTAACATCGAATGCCTATACGATGCTGTTAGTTGTAAATTTTTAACAGAGATTGTAGCCTCTATATGTCCCACACATTCGCACCTCGTGCATAGATAGGTCTCATACTCGTATAAAGAGCGGTGCTGTAGTCGTGGCAACAGCGCGATTTTCCTGCAGTCATAGCGTTGAGCAAGAAGACTAGAGGTAAGAAGTACGAACGCAGTTGACAAGGAGACTAGAGAGAAGGAGTCGACACTCCCGCCTCAAACAGGTCTTTCAATCGGTCGCAGAGATGTAATGCTCAGTTCCGCCGCTGCCGTCACTAGTGTTCCCCAGAGCCCATAATATATAGTAATACAAAACTGCATAAGGTGAAACTGACCGTGTTATGGCGGCAAAATTGTTTGCGCCTGTCAAGCACAAATATATCTCATGTACACCAGCACAGCAGCTATCGAACTATGTGCATAATAATGGAGATGACTCCTTGTGAGTCAATGAGATAAAGGGAAACAGTAAACACTCTAGGTAGGAATTATAAAACAAATTTCAACTATTGATGGCAGTAAATTAAAAAATATATTCTTCCATGTTATTTTTCTTCGACTTCTTTTGGGATTGGACGAGTTCTTTGATTGGTTAAAACTGCTTCAATTCGCTCGTATAACAAGATATCTGTACGAATGCAAAAGAAAAAAATTAAAGCTACCGAGGCTGGAACTCAGGACCTTCAATACAGTAATCTAGCGTTCTACCAACTTCGCCACACAATCATTTGCCAATAAATATAATCTTTTCATATTAAAGTGATTGCCGCGCTTGGGGTTCAATTAGGCTTGACGACTTGTTCGGTTGGTTCATCGCTTAATTCAATTCATATTTAGCTTCATTTTTAAACGTAACCAGCAAATAACGAGTTTTCATGGGTATGCATATAATAAGCACATGTTGAAAAGACAACCCCAGCATGTAGAGCCAACGTTCCCGCATTCGCCCGGTTTCTTGCATGTACATGTTATTGTTATAATTTATCATTATTATTACTGTACAGGGAAACAGAGTAACGCGCATCCGAATAATAAATACATTACGAGATACATTACGGTTGGTTTATCACTTTATTCGCATTTCATTGTAATTAGCTATATTTTTAAACATAACAGGCAAATCATAAGTTTCCATAATAAAATAACTCGTGTTGCACTTATTATATAATTATTATATCTGATGTGCTTATTATATAATAAGCCCATGTGAATAAAACAACACGAGTTGTTTCATTAATATTATTTATATTTCATTGATTATATATATGTACACAATATTATTATATATTATAATAGAAGGAAGGAATCCCTACTTGGGTGTATTATCGTTCGGGTGTGCGAGAGAGAACGCACCATGACTGTTCCAGGTGAGTACGAGAGAGAAACACGATCACCCCAGTTTTGTGATTGGTCGTTGAGGAGGAGCTCGGACTTTATGCAGTTTTGTATTACTATATATTATGGGCTCTGGGGAACACTAGCGACGCCTGCGGTGGAACTGAGCACTACATCTCTGCGACCGATTGAAAGAACTTCGTACATACAGGCTAGGATAGGGAGTTTGGACTCCTTTACTCTAGGCTCCTTAGCAGGTGAGTACGAATCCAGTTGAGAAGGGTGGCGCTGCTCTCCTACAGAACCGAATTGAAGTCAGCAACGAACCAGTGCCGTACAACATACAGAAATCACCCTTTGCTACTTCATAAGCAGCGATAATTTGTTCAAATTAATTGTAAAACCAGTGCCGTATGATATGCAAAAGTACCCTTTGTTTCTTCATATGGAACGGTAATTTGATCACATTAATTGTGAAATCAGTTAGTGAGGAAATTTCTATATATTAGATAAATAGAATTCTTATATAGATAATATAGAGTGTTTGTGAGAATAATAACAAAATGCGGACATTTAGTCAATATGTTTTTTTTGGTTGCGGAAGCTGTGACAAACAAATTTTATTTATAGACCGAAGAAAATTCATAAGAATTTTGAATCCAGACAAAACTTTTACAACTGATCACACATTATGATACGCTGTACAGATAAAGAATAATAATAAAAATACACAAATTAAGTCAATGTTTTTTTTTCATTGCGGAAGCAATAACAAACAAAATTTATTTATAGACATAAGAAAATTTATAAGAATTTTAAATCTAGACAAAACTTCTACAAATTATCACTCATTATGATACACTGTACAGATAAAGAATACTAATGAAATACACAAATTAAGTCAATATGTTTTTTTTTTCGGTACGGAAGTAGTAGCAAACAAAATTTATTTCTAGATAGACGAAGATTCATAAGAATTTTGAATCCAGACAAAACTTTTATCATACATATCTCATTATCACACATATTCACATATTATAATACGCTGCACAGATAAAGAATCATAACGAAATACAGAAATTAAGTCAATATGGTTTTTTTGTTGCGGAAGCAGTAACTAACAAAATGCATTTATAGACACAAGAAAATTGATGAGATCATTGAATCACGACAAAAGTTTTACAAATTATCACATATCATATTCACACTGCTGATACGCTGGACAGATAGAGAATAATTATGAAATACAGCAATTAAGACAATATTTTTTTTCGTTGCGGAAGCAGTAACATAATTTATTTATACACACAAGAAAATTCACAAGAATTTTGAATGCAGACAAAGTTTTACCGCAACGAAAAAAAAAACACATTGACTTACTTTCTGTATTTCGTTATTATTCTTTGCCTGTACAGCGTATCATAATGTGTGATAATTGGTAGATGTTCCGTCTAGATTCAAAATTTTTATGAATTTTGTGAGAATAATAAACTATTATCTCGTCATGAGAGGACCCTTTCTAGCGCGATCGGTCCACGACAATAATAATGCAAGAAAAATAAAAACGAAAGACATAAAAAAAGACAATAGGAAAAAATCAAAATTGTAAGATCGATTTATCTGTAAAGTGTATCATAACATGTGAATATGATGTGTGATAATTTGTAAAAGCTTTGTCTGGATTCAAAATTTGTATGAATTTTCTTGTATCTATAAATAAATTTTGTTTGTTACTGCTTCCGCAACAAAAAAACATATTAACTTAATTTGTTTTTTTTTTCGTTATCATTCTTTATCTGTACAGCATATCATAATGAGTGATAATTTATAGAAGTTTTGTCTAGATTCATAGTTCTTATGAATTTTCTTATGTCTATGAATGAATTTTGTTTGTTACTGCTTCCGCAACGAAAAAAAAACATATTGATTGAATTTCCGCATTTCGTTATTATTGTCCAAAACAATCTATATTATTGATATAAGAATTTTATGTAATATATAGAAATTTTCTTCACGAACTAGTTTTACAATTAATTCTATCATATTACCGTTCCATATGAAGAAGCAAAGGGTGCTTTTTGCATATCGTACGGCAATGGTTTTACAATTAATGTGATCAAATTATCGCTCCATATGAAGTAGCAAATGGTGTTTTCTGCACTGGTTTGTTGCTGACTTCAATTCGGTTCGGTAGGAGAGCAGCACCGCCTCTCTCAGCTGGATTTCCATGGACGTTTTTGGATCGTGATCGCCGTAGGCGTTCGTACTCCTTACTTCTAGTCTTCTTGGCGTTGAGCTTTCTACGATCAGTCTTTCGCGAAATATTTTATATAAATTAAAAAAGCGTGAAAATGTCAACCCAAATGCGATACAAAGGAAAGTTTACAAGAAAAAAGGCGCTTGCTAAAAGACTGAAGCTGTGGCAGCCATGTGTCAAGCAAATGCGGCTAAACGCGATGAGAATAATCATAACCTCAACGATCAGCAACAAAAAATCGCTGCTGAAGGACATCGGATCGTACATTTACAACATCATGCCGACAGTTTAAATTGTATTCGTTGTAACAAAGACAAATACGTGCATAAATACATGCATACTTGAACAAATTAAATTTGTTTGCTGAATACATTTATTTCACATCCGCCTCAGAATTACTAGAACTCCGGGAAAAAAAACACGCTTCGAGTTCCCAGACCACGCGCCGATCAGCTGGCTGCAGCGTACACTGTTGCCATTTCGTTACAGACGGTTGGTCCCGAGTTCAGTGTGGAATAAAATTACCACTTTTCATAAGTCGATATCACCGAAAGTAAACGGTCGAAGTCTACTGAATAGTACTGCGTACACGAGTGTTTTTATTATGAAATCCTAAGATCCGTTTAGAATCTATATCGAGAAATGCGAGCAAACCCTATCGGTTTACGTGTTAGGTATAGGGATGGCGTACAAAAATATCCATTTTCAATGGCAATTATCTCATGAGCTAAACGGTGAATCGAATTGAATTTTTGGGCATCAGTCCATGAAGGTTATATCTACACCATACTTAGATTTCAGCCAATTCCTAAGATTTTACCAAAAGTACGGAACTACCTTAATATTAAGTAGCCAAAAAATGTCAGACACGCTGACAAAAAATTTGACAGCGTAAACATCAGCGAGCGAGTGGGTGCCAAGAAAAACGTTTCTGTTTTCGTGATCAGACGACTTTACTTACGTACTTGAATATCACAGAGATTAATATGACGGTTTCACAATGCCGAAAAGATAATCCGCACTTGGTCGTAACAGTGCGGGTGCGAAAAAGAAGTGCATAGCAAGAAATAGTGAATATTGCATGGACCCGAGCGAAGCAGGGTACGACAGCTAGTACTATATATACAGGGCTACTGGTCATTAGTCGAGATCCCGTGAAATGGTTGGAGGATATGTTTTCCGCTATCAAATATCTCAATAATGCTTTATGCAACAATAAACCATTTTCGAGATATTATTAATTCTATTATGTTTTTAAAGTGATAGGTAGGCAACTTTAAAAATCAATTCAATAATAATCATAAATAAATGAAATAAACTGTTGGATGGAATCAAACTTTTTATTATGTTTTGCAGTTTGAGGTCACAGTCACAAAGAATTATTAACACTGAAATAAGAATAATCTGTATAGTCTGCAAACATTTTTGCATTTGGGGTCCGCTATCATTTGATAGGTGAAAACATGTTACCCAACCCTTTCACGAGATCTTGACCAATAACCAGTCGTCCTGTATACGAGGTAACTGTTGTTTTGGCCATGTGTTTTGTAAGGGTCTTGCGCGGAGGTCTCGCGACCGAGAAAATATAGTTTTCAATGGTATTTCAAGTCCTCTTGGAAAAAAAATATCGTGTATTTCTGTGATGACTAGTATTTGCCAGAAAAAATGAGCATTCGAGAAGAATAAAATACAATTCCATTTCGAGCCCACTAGAATGAAGATAATTCAATACCGAATACAAAACACTCCTGAGTAACGTTTTTTTATGTATGCCGTCATTAAAAAAAAAACTTATCAGAGATACATTTTAAAAGATATTGAAGTTTGCATAATTGGAATGCAATGAACATTTTTTATCGTTACAAATGTTTTTTTGATTAATCAAAGCTACGATAAACTTGTTTTTAAATCTTCATTAGAGGCCTACAACCTAAACCTATCGAAAAATATTTCCGATAACAATAAAAATGAAAAAAAGTAAATAAAAAGACTTTTCGTTGTATTCAAACGATGCAAACTTCAACAGCATCATTTTGAAGCGAATAAATGAAATTTCATTTCATTTGAAACAAGTTTTTACGGAGTGTTTCGTATTTGGAATTTAAGTATGTGCGTTCTGTCGTTGTCGAAGTAGAAGTTTGATTTTTTTTTTCGAATGCTCCATGTTTTTTTTCTAGAAATACTAGAACGGAGCCTTATGGGCCGCGGGGTCTCCTACGTCACCCACA
Organism: Ophion obscuratus; assembly: GCA_964007375.1. Lineage (NCBI taxonomy): Eukaryota > Metazoa > Arthropoda > Insecta > Hymenoptera > Ichneumonidae > Ophion > Ophion obscuratus. Next base: position 57,584,042 of record OZ023313.1, read on the forward strand.
ATAGCAGACAGACAATGCATGCTAGATACAAGTGGCGGATATCAGAAAAAGCGGGAGGAGTACGCAGCTCGGCGGTCGTTCCGTCGGCGCCGGCCCGCGTTTGGTTGAGTGTCACGTATGTTTCTACTATTTTTGCGCTAAAAGTTAAAAACAAAAGCAGTTCGTCGTATATTTTCGTCTCCAGCCCATGCTTGTGGTGTTTTACGGCAATCAAGTAAATGTATTTTGATTTCGTAATAGTGTATTTAAAACTACGCTTTCTTCTTTTTTTTATGTTTCTCTTGTGAAAAAAAAAACCTTTAATATGCCACGGGCTCAACTGAGCCATCTGACTTTTCAGATATTCGTCTAAGTGTAGTCTAAGAAGCACCGTTTTTACTACGGTTTTTCGGGGGTGATATATAGCCATATTAACAACCTATCTATTTTAAGAGATATCATTACTTATCACTTCATTGATTCTAAGCTATGCTGCTTTGTTAGAACAAAATCATGATCAAGTGACCCTGCTCTGCCCTATTCGTCGCAAAAATACGCTATATTTTTTTTCAAAGAGAAGTTGAAAAACCATTAAAAAATTTTCTCAGTCGCATAATTCCTGCACAAGATCCCTAGAAACACATGGCCACCTTATAATTCTCACCCTGGTGTTAATGTAGCGCCGAGTATGAGGTGAGCGTGCAAGCGCTCTTGCTAACTGTTTACAGCGGTTACCAAGTTTACCAAGCAGGCATAGTCGTTTGATCTAAGTATATTTGAGAATCCGTAACCCTCCACAAGCCAGACAGGAGGGCAGGTGTCCCGGTGCGAGTGTCTGTGATTGCCAGGTCGCCTGTGGTAGTTGGGTGTGTCAATTTGCGGGTACGCGCAACCTTGTAAATCATTACACAATCTGGTTGTAAAGCTTGCATGCTGGTCGCCTATCGGTCGTTCCTTTTGGACGATTGACTACAAGTAATTGCACGATTCAATTTGGAATCACTATTAGTACTACAAGCAGTCACGATTCGATTTGTGCTTGCTTCGATAGCTGTTCAATAGCTACGAATAAAACGAGATGTCCGTATGCGCGAAAAGCTCGGTCAATGAAGTGCAATCAATGCAGAATTCTAAAGAACTTTCATTTTCTACTTACAAAGAAAATCACTGAAGTGTCCGCCGTCGACTTTGTTGAAACTCATATATATTCGATAAAGCATTGAAAACTATTAGATACGTATTTGTTTTATCTCCGGAAAACGGCTTTAAGGGTGAAAACTACCCCTCAGAGAAAGCCGTGTCGAGGGGTGCTTTTGCAGTTTCATCCACAAGCAGTCCACCGATCTGAAAGAAACAAAAATGAAAATTCTTCCAATGTACTGCGATGAAAAATCCACCCCAGAATAATTGAAAAAAAATAATTAAGGGGTGGCACGTCTTTCTTTGTGGGGTCGTTTCCTCACTTACAAACGTTTGTCCGCAGATTTTTAAAAATACGTGTCTAATATTTTTCAATGCTTTATCACGTATATGAGTTTCAATAAAATCGGGATCGTCACAGGGTAACATTTTCAAAAAATCGACTTTTTTGCATATCTGATAGTAATATAGACGGTTATAAACATGCTATTAAATTTTTGGGGCGAAATTCGAATTTTTCTGTTTCCTAAAGCGTTTTGCAGAAAAAGGGATTCGACCAGCTGCGTGATACCTGACGCGGACGGACGGGTTTTTCTCGAAATGTCGTTTTTCAAAACGGTGTACACTCTCAAAGGGAGAGTTTTTAAGCTATCCGTCTCAAAGGCCGTAGCCGGGTAAGTAGGAAAAAATTGCCCCCGCATTTTCTCCAGCGAAATTAGGAGTATATTCTGAGGTATAAAAAAAAAATTTCTGAAAATTTCAACCCCGCCAACGCAATAGTTTTGGAAAAATGAATTTTTTTTAAATAAAAAAAAATAAAAATTCCGGAAATGCTTCAGTGGATCGATTCGACTTTTTTGGTACTTGTTACGATCAAACGTGTTACGAAATAAAATTATAGAACATCTTGCGAAAGATTAAGGTTAAAAAAAATAATGTTCAATGTTTTGTTTTTTTTTACTATAATCCACTTGGGGTACAATAACGAAATTTTTTTCATATAATCTTTGGGCACCTTATTAGATTATATAATTCTTTCAAAATGATCGGTTTGGTACGCCACAGTGAAAAAAAAGAAACAGGCTTTATTGATATAATTTAGTTATATATCTATATAACTAAAATATATCAATAAAGTGTGTTTCTTTTTTTTCACTGTGGCGTACCAAACCGATCATTTTGAAAAAATGATATAATCTAATAAGGTGCCCAAAGATTATATGAAAAAATTTCCGCTATTGTACCCCAAATGGATTATAGTAAAAAATAATAAAACAAGGAACATTTTTTTTCAAGCCTTAATCTTTCGCAAGATGTTCTATAATTTTATTTCGTCACACGTTTAATCGGAACAAGTACCAAAAAAAATCAAATCCATCCACTGTACCGTTTCCGGATTTTTTTTTATATTTAAAAAAAATCATTTTTCTAAAACCATTGCGATGACGGGCATGAAATTTTCAGAAAATTTGTTTTTTTTTATACCTCAGAATATACTCCAAACTTCGCTGGAAAAAATGCGGGGGCAATTTTTCCGTATTTACCCGGCGTATGGACTTTTGACAAAACATTCTCCACGCCATTCTTTATCTTGCTATGGAAGCTTTTTTTAACTTCATATTTTTTTAACGAAAGACTGTCGAAAGATATGTTAAACTCGATACTTTTCTTTAACGCCGCCATTTTGTCAATTTTTATTTTTTTAAAAACCTCCCTAGCAACATAGCGGCTTCCATACTGATTAATAATCTTTTTACAAATCTTGTTTCAGACAATATTTACGGCCACAGCCATGTACACCGTGAGGACTCCGTTTTTTTCGAATACATTTTCAACCGTTAAAAAAATGTAAAAAAACAAAAATAAACGATCAAACATTTATTTTCTGTTCTTCATGAGTGCTTTAATTTGACATAAAAAAATTGGACTGATTAGCGTATTTTAACCGTCGGAAAAAAAATCGCGAAAATCAGCTAGTTTTCGACCCGTTACACTGTGGTAATCCCTTGAGTTCCTTGTTAGTCATTGTTGGGAGGATTATTTGAAGGTAAGGATGTCCGATGAACGTCAATAACAGGAGGATATTTCGCGCACGAAAAACGGTTGAAAGTTCTTTGGAATCTTGGTCGAGAATTCGCGAGCTATAAGTGTGAGAAGGGAAAATGATTTTGAACGATATTCAAAATGAAGAAATTGACGAATGAAAAAACACTGCTCTTCGCCCCGTTCCGATGACGCAAACTTCCACGTCATTCGTCAAGATCCCTTTGATGGCCATCAATCAAAAAGTATAGTGCCCGTTTACTTTCACTCAAATTACAATTTAGCTTCGTCATACCCTTCCCAATTCAACGACGCCAAGTTTGCCCGTGAAAACTTTATTCGCGGTTCGGTCTACCAGACTCCAGTCATCCCGAGGGCTTCTGCGTCGTCACGTTGAGCAAAGAAGGTCGCCGGTTACTTTCGAATGTCCTGTTGAAGTATCGTGTCCCTCGTATATCCAGCGAGACACTTTTTCGCTATCGAAACGTTCACTTCTCTTGATTTGGGAAGAGAAGGGCGTAGAGAGAGGGCGATGGCATGTAAGCGAAGATAGCAGGGAACAGGTACAATACGGAAAGTTTTATGGCCTCGCTTTATCGTCTCGTGTCTCGTCTGATGACTCAGCTTTGGAGTTTATACTGTATGGATTATTCAGACATGCTGTCAACGTCCAGTAAAACAACTGTGTCAGAGAAATCGTTTTTTTTACATTTGTTCTACTTTTGATAATTATTCACAAACAATCAATTTCTGATCAAACATCTCATTTACGTACGTGTAGGAAATCCTATATACATATGTATTTTACCCGTTATGAGTTTCGCTGTTTCTCTTTTCCTATCGTTGCCATTATAAATTACTCATGCACGTATATCAAATTATATATTTTTTTAAATGTACATAATTAGTTTCTAATTATATGAATGTATTTTATATTTGTATTAACACGAATTAAAATTCTTGTAATCAGATACACATGTAAGTGTGTGGGTGTGTAGCATAGTATTTCATGTCTACATATAAAACAGCAGTTCCTCAACTGACTGACTGACGTATAGCCAACGCACAGCTCAAACCGCTCAAGATAGAAACATGACATTTGGAAGATATATTCCTTATGAGGTGGACAGGCTCACAAAAGGATTTGTCGAAAAACAACTCCTGAGGGGGTGAAATGGGGTGTAGAAGTTTGTATGGTAAATTGTATTCATTGCGTGTATCGACGGGGGCGAAGCCGCAGGCGGAACCTAGTAGAACATATGAACACAGAGTTTCCTCTTGAGTGTGTTCAGATGTTATCAAGTCGCAAAATAATGACTATTTTCATTGAATTAATTCTTTAAAAAGTAATTCCACACGTGCTCCACAGGATTTCCACTTAGTATGAAACCATTATATAGACGATCGAGTTAATTTTTGCATTGTCTGGAAAGCGTAACAATCTTGAGTTGAGTCATCATATGAGTAACAGGATAACATCCTCTCCCTTTCTTGCCCTATCTGCCTCTCTCTCTCTCTCTCTCTCTCTCTCTGTCTCTCCCCCTCTCGCCCTCTGCACAGGGCTGGGCAGGACTCTTATCAGGGAAGTATCTCACAACTCGAGAAGAGTAAACGATTGGATGCCCTAAACAGTTATGGACTGTTTCCATACAGAAAATCCGAAACTCGAACAAAAGTTTCGAATGCAACTGGAAACCTTCTTCGCTTAACGTGATGATGTAGAAGCCCTCAGGGCTCAGTATCGATGATACAAATCTAAATATCTCAGATCACTACCAAATATTTGGTAGTGATCCAATCCAAATCTAAATATCTCGGATCACTACCCAATATTTGTTAGTGATCCAATATATTTACATTTGTATCATCGATACTGACTTTGAATGACCTTGAACGACTTTGACCCCCTAATGTTTTTTATGCGGCTTGAGGTGCTCTAAAACATGGGTGAAGAAAAATCTACCATTCCATTTAAAAAAGTGGAGTTGACCTTGACGTAGCTTCAGCGCCTCTACTGATAAACAAAGAGAGTGGTCCAGTATGATAGCCTTCTCGAACACTGAAACTTTTGCCTGAAACATTTTTGGATGTGATCAATAGTTTGAGTGATATTTCTCTGTACACTTTATGTGCCTCACCCTGTATAGTTATATACATAGAAGCTTGGTGTGAATTCAGCAAAACTTGGTCATCAGTCGATTCAGTACTTCGATTATCGAGGGAGAAATTGTATTATCTCGGGCTTGCTTCACTTGACGAAAGCGTGTCGAGGAGCGAAACTCGTTCTTTCTCCTCATCTCAGTTTCACGTGTGACTTGGTACGAGTTGGAGAACACGCTGCATCCAAAATTAGAGTCCCGAGAATCGAGAGTTTTCCACTTATAGATCACGGGGAGCGTCCAAGTGGACATAATGGAAGAGGCAAACGCCCAGTCTATCTTTCACCTCTTTTGAACCTACGTATAGACACACACACGCGCACGTGTGCATATGTGTACACGTGCATAAATGCCAATTGTCTCAATTCCCCAAGCACGTTTATTGATGGGCAGATGAATCGCTAATTAAAACAAGCCGAAGAAATGTACCACCAATGAAAAATCGAAATCCTACATTCGCGCTATTTCAATTGACCTGCATTTTTATGCCCATCAATTGACCTCAAAACGCATTTGAAAGATTAATATTAAAGTTAAAATGACACCGAAACCACTGAAAAAGTGAAGGAAAACGCAAAAACGTTGCGCAAGAAGAAATAACCATTTTTGGGTTCAATTTTGACGCCGGTTTTGATTTATTTAGAGTATGCAAAACACGCGAAAAGTTAAAGTACAGCGAGTGTGTGTCTATGCAGTTAAAACACCGTAAAAATGCTTTAAGGGAGGCGATCACCTTATAACGTAAAGAAGACTATGAACCCCTCGGGGAAGCTGTGCGACTATTTTATGGCCCCGGAATCGCAGATTAATCAGTAGGTAATTTAGTCACAACATTTTTGAGTCTTGACACTTTAACCCTTGTATTGTTACCCAAAAAAACTCACAGCATCTGCCACCCGGGTACCCGTGTACCCGGCCTACGAAATTCTTGTCAAAAGTCCATTGTAACTAAAAATAAATATATGCATTCCATCAATATTTAATTATTCATATTCTAGGAAGGTATTGCTACCTGAATAAAACAATTAAATTATGTACAGTGACCTTCGGAGTCCTAAAGCAGGTATAAAACGTGCTCAGCTGCACCGTAAATTTCTCGTTTCTGGGGCGACTAGGTATGTTGAACATGAAAGGGAAGCAGATGAGTCGATATTTTCGTTCTTTCATACCTGAAGAATATTCGAGAACACTTTTGAAACACAGACACAAACAGTAAATCCGTATAGCTCAGTTTGTATCGTTCGCTCGAAGAAGCAAGACGTGCAGGTTATTTTCTGGCTTACTCCAATATTATTTAGTGAAGTGTACATGGAAGTTGTGCATTATATTTGTGGACAACCGAAGCAGAAAGCAAAAAGATGGAGGAATTGTCGAGAGCTGAGTTTTTGAGGTAACGTAAATACAGAGTGAGGCACATCAAGTGTTACAGAGCAATAGCACTCAGAGTATTGATCATATCCAAAAAATGTTTCAGACAAAAGTTTTAGTGTTCGAGAAGGCCGTCATACTGGACCACCATTTTTTTTTATCGATGGAGGCGTTGTAGCTACGTCGAGGTCAACTCCACTTTTTTAAATGGAATGGTACATTTTTTCTTCGAACATCTTGTGGAGCACCTCAAGCGGCATAAAAAAAATTAGAGGGTCGAAGTCGTTCAAGGTCATTCAAGCTCAGTATCGATGACATAAATCTAAATATTTCGGATCACTACCAAATATTTGGTAGTGATCCGAGATATTTAGTTTTGTATTTCATTTCAATAGGTGACCTTGATTAAGTTTGACCGCCCAATGTTTTTTATGCAGCTTGAAGTGCTCCACAAGATGGTTGAAGAAAAAATGTACCATTCCATTTAAAAAAATGGAGTTGACCTTGACGTAGCTTCAGCGCCTCCACCGATAAAAAAAATAGGGTGGTCCAGTATGACGACCTTCTCGAACACTAAAACTTTTGTCTGAAACATTTTTGGATGTGATCAATATTTTGAATGCTATTGCTCTGCAACACTTTATGTGCCTCACCCTGTATAATAAATACAATATTTGTATTATATATTTGATATTATTATAAGTGTAATATTATTGTAAAACATGAATTTATTTATTATTTTTTTAGATTGAGTTACGCTGAAGAAGATGAGTACTTAAAGAGATGACTCGGCGAAGAAGATGACAAAAGTGATGACCCTTCGGACGGTGAAGACGAGGATTGGTTTCCCAACGATAACGCTCCGAATTCTGCCAATGCTGAAGCATCGGATAATGAAGATTGCGTGGATGATGAAGCCAAAATTGATGGTGGAACTCAAGAAGAAGACGAAGAAGAAGACGACGATGACAACGAAAGAGACGCTGAGGAGGAAAGTGACAACGAAATAGCTCCAGATGTTTCAGCCAGCACTGGTACAACTTTTGTGGCCAAAGAAAAAACGGTTTGGAGTAAAACTCCGCCTCAAAGCCATCAAACTCCAGCTAGAAATATTGTTAGGCAGAGAGCTGGACCGCATAAAAGTACGGAAGTGTTATCGATCTCTGGCACATTAAAAAAAATGATCACGTTGGAAATGGTTGACATTATCGTTCGGTGCATAAATAAAGAAGCGGAAGCCGAGTATCAAGATTACAATAGCAAGCATCCACAGAATAAGCCGCGTGTATGGAAGAAATTTACGGTAACTAAAATGTACACTTTTTTTTTAAATCTTGGTACGTGTTGGTGCAAATAACTCAAACACAGACCACATAGATGAAATGTGGAAGAAAAACTCATATCCGCCATATCGTGCAACGATGGGACGAAGGCGATTTCACCCGCTTTTACGTTTTATACGTTTTGACGATTACACTACACGCCAGGAACGAGCAGCCAATGATAAGGCTGCACCTATTTCTGATATTTGGAACATGCTGAATGCAAACCTAGCGGCGGTGTATAGACCAACGAAGTATGACTATCGACGAACAACTCTTTTCGAAGAAGAACGAAGTTTACCCAGTACATGCCATCGAAGCCTACTAAATACGGTCTAAAACTAATTTGGTTGTGCGACGCAAGTAATGCTTATCTACTCAAAGGGATTTTCTATACAGGTAAACAAGGTAATACTCGAGAAGTCAATCAAGGAGAACGAGTTGTGAAAGAACTGGTCGCCGTTTACAAAGGATCTGGCCGGAACGTAAGCATGGACAGATTTTTCACGACCTTACCGTTGGCAGAGAGTCTTTTGTCATGGAAGCTCACTATCTCCGGTACTTTGAAAAAAGATAAAACATGCATTCCTCAAGAAATGAAACCGTCGAACTCTAGATCGTTATTGTCAACGCTTTTTGAATTTCAAGAGAAGGTTACCATCTGTTCGTGTGTTCCGAAGAAAAACAAAGTGGTGATTCTTCTCAGTACGACGCACAATGACGCTACAATCTCTGATGCATCTCACCAGAAACCAGAAATGATTTTGTTTTACAACGAAACCAAAGCTGGCGTTGATACTATGGATCAAATGTGCATGAGATATTCCACCCAACGGCGAACGTGCAGATGGTCGCTAGCTTTTTTAATAATATTTTGGATATCGCCGGTGTTGCTGCGTACGTTACTTACTATAAAAATAATGATATGCTTGCAAAAAAAAACTAACAGACGCAGACTTTTTCTACGCCAGCTCTCAGAAGATCTAGTTATGCCAATGATAGAAGAGTGATTTTCTAACCAGCAAGTCATGCGAAATCATGCAACGAAAATCACAATCAAAAGTTACTATAAAATGCCAGTAACAGAAGTGGTAACTGATAACAACGATCAGCGAGACGCTAGTGGTAGAAAAGTTGTAGTTGGATCATGCTACATTTGCAACGAGCAGCCTATTCGAAAGAGAAGAAACACAAGGAAGTCTTGCGTTGACTGTAATAAGCCCGTTTGTGATCAGCACACAGCAAAAATCACAAAATGTTTTAATTGTAATCATTGATTTCTAATATATCTGTGTAAATGATTGAAATTTAATTATTTTTTTATAATTTTTCATACAGTATTTGTATATTACTGTGCAAAAAACGAAAGCTCCATCATTTTTGTCCAACAATCACATTGCAAAATGTGATAGTTATTATTATTATATACAGTACATTCAATAAATAAACAAATCAAAATAAATATATATTGTTATTATTTATATATTAATCCATATTTACTTATTATATTTTTACAACCAACTTTTTAATGATATACTATACGAAAATCATGCTTTTTCTACCCGGGTGGCTCAATGTGTTTTTTTTTTCAAATCCAAAATTTTTAAAGTTACCTTTTTTGTTAATATGTAGAATGCAAATTTCGATAGTGAATCGGTCAAATCATGGGGATTCAAGAAGGTTCTCGCTAATCTTGTTTGGAAAAAAAATTCAACAAAACGTACGTCGATGGGTACGCGGATACCCGGGTGGCAACACAAGGGTTCAACGCGTTTTTCTGAGGACCACTTTTTTGTGAACCTCGTACAAGATCAAAAACTGTCGAACCGATCATTTTGAAATTTTGAACATTTTTAGATAACATAATTATTGTATGTGAACTTAACGTTATAAAAATTATTATTTAATAAAACTACTTTTTCCTTCACAAATACGTATAAGTATTAAGAATTCCATTAAAAATAGATCACTTTTTCGAACACGTACCATTTTTCGAATCTTCACTTTTATTTGGATTTTTTTAGGTTCAGCTAGATCGTGTGGGTCTTACAAGTCTAAAACTTCTCGACCCTGATATTTTAGATCAATGCGCCACATAGGTTTATACGCCGTAGAACAACTCAGGCGGAAACCGTCTCTGAAAAGCTAGTGTCGAACACCTGCCACATTTTATTTTTTTTGTTTGGAAAATTATAAGATGTAATGATGTAATGATATGTACATAATATTTTAATTATGTAGAATAAATAGTTTCGACGCAAAAAATCTCCCCCTTAAGAGTATGGACATCGCTGTAAAGAGTGTTCCTGAACCAAGAATATGAGGGGCCAGACAGTGCGGAGGCTAGCAAGGGAGGTGTCGGGGGCGATGAGGACGGGAGGGAGATTACAAAAATAACTACGGTTAAATTTGCACCGGAGTGCGCTATAAACGTACATCATAGCCAGAAACCCATGCGTCTGTTAATCGTCTGCTACCATCCTCTTGCTCGCCCTCGTACGATGTCGGATCAGCCGAAATCATCGGGCTTGTACATGAGGATGTTTCGCCGAAGAGGGCGGGAAAAGAAAGAACGCTCGTCACGTTTTCTTGTAGGAAAATTAGATGGCGATGGGACTCGACGATGGAAATGAATTGTTGTACGAGATCGGGTGCTCTTCGGTCAAACGTCAAAATGCCGAAAATTACGGATGAATATGCGCTGCTAGGAAAATGGTATCCTCAAAATCCGTACAATATCTGGCTTGATCGAAATCTCTTGAAATATACATAGCTGGATAGTGAAAGCGGTCTCGGCGCGTTTATTTGCGTAGACATTCGATTATTTTTCGAAAGTTTGCACTCTGCGTGCGCAATCTTGTACTACCACCATGGAGCTCTTTAGGTCGTATAATTTTGAAATATCGAAAAATCCCTCGATGCGAGGTGTACGTTCGCGAACCGCGCGGCGGGCAAAACAAATTCAAAAGTTCGCATCGAGTGAAGCCACTTTGAGTATCACTCAAGAAATAAATGTTGTTTTAACAAGGATTATCATATTTTAACCAATATTATGTTATTTCAACAAGTATTGGTATATTTTAACAAATATTATGTTATTTTAACAAGTTTTATCATATTTTAACCAATTTTATGATATTTTGACAAATATAATATTTCAACAAATATTATCACATGTCACAAGGGATCATCACAGTGCAATGGGTCGAAAAATAGCGGATTTTCGCAATTTTTTTCGATAGTTAAAATACGCTGATCAGTCTGATTTATTAAAGCACTCATGAAAAACAGAAAATAAGTTTTCAAACGTTTATTTTTATTTTATTTTTACTTTTTTTTAACGGCTGAAAATGTCTTCCAAACAGGAGTCCTCACGGTGTACACGGTTGTGGCCGTAAATATGATCTGAAACAAAAATTCTAAAAAAGATTATTTATCAGTACGAAATCTGCTTTCGTACTATGAGATTTTTTTTCTAATAAAATTGACAAAATGGCGGCGCTTCGAAAAAGTATTGAATTTAGCCTGTTTTTCGATAGTTTTTCGTTAAAAGAAAATATAAATATTTTTAAAAAAGCTTCTATAGCAAGATAAAGAATGGTGCGTCAACATTTGAGACGGATAGCTTAAAAACTCTTCCCTTGAGAGTGTACACTCTCTTCCGAACTCTTTTTCTGAGAAAGGCTGCAGTAACCGGAATAATTCAAATTTCATCAAAAAAATTGAACATCATGTTTATAACCGTCTATGCTATCGGATAATGCAAAAAAATCGATTTATCGAAAATTTTGCACTGTTATGATCCCTTAAGAAATGTTATCATATGTCAACAAATATGATCATATTTCAACAAATATTATCAGGAGTACAAATAAGTCTCCGTCGTTTGACAAAAGATGGCCCGGAGGTTATGGTTGAAATTGTCAGATGTAAAACGCCATATCGTAAGGTTGAACATCTGGCAAGACCATAACCTTGAAATATTAGCGATTTTGTATTAACATCAAATAATGTTTTTCGTGCAAAAGTGTCGAGTTTTGCGGAGTATAAGCGTCATTTGCGGGAATTCTTGCGTTTGGCACGAATCTCCCTTCAATAATGCTTCCAATTCGGCGTCTTCGGCCTTCAGGACTTCCGGCCGTCCGCTACATTATTTTCCTTCGACGTCAAATTCACCGTTCTTAAAGTGCTGAGACCACTCACGACAACTTCCCTCCCTTAAAGCAGCCTCACCATATGCTTCTACAAGTAATGGATGCGCCTCAGCTGCAAATTACTTCAAATTAAAGATGTTAACCAAGTTCCCGCAAATGACGCTTATTCGGCTCAAAACTCGACATTTTCGCATGAAACAAATTATGTGATGCTGATACAAAATCGCTAATATTTCAAGGTTATGGTCTTGCCAGATGTCTAACCTTACGATATGATTTTTTACATCTGACAATTTCAGCCATAACCTCCTGGTGGGGCCATCTTTTGTCAAACGGCGGAGACTTATTTGTACTCCCAATATCATATCTCAGCAAATGTTATGATATTTTAACAAACATTGTCATATTTTCATATATTATCATATTTCAGTAAATAATATCATGTTTTAACAAGTATCGCCAAACTTTACCAAATATGGTCGAATAGTTATTTTTACGACCGATCAAGTAAAATAATTGAAATTGGTATTTGTTGCAGATGTGCCAAGTGAACAGTCGGTATTCGTAATGTTAAATGGAGAGGAGAGCGAGCTACGGTTTCTGAACATCACTAATTTAAAGGTATTTTTAATTATAGTGAATTCACAATCAATTTTTCATTCTTTCTTTACTGTTCGTAGATGACAGATTTTCTGGGTTATCAATTTAAATATACCGTTCATAGTGCCAATACAAAACAAATATGTGATGCTTTTCTCATAGTCTGAGCACGAAAAGCTGGTTCTGGTTATCAAATGTTGCCTTCTTACACACGTGTATACTACATACCGGTCTTTCGAATTTACTTTTACGACGAATGCCAGTCGTTCCTTCAAATATCGATTGACATACTGATACGATGTTTGGAGCAACCAACAGCTAAATAAGACACACGCAGTAAAAAAAATTGAAGCTGTTTGGAAGACTCATCCATTATCATTTCCGTGTAGGGATTGAAACTTCTGAAGCAATGGATCACAGAAAAATATTTTTCCATTTATGACAACGCGACAAGCTAAACGAAATAGGTTTTACGGACTTGAGATGTTTTTTAATAGCTTGACGCAATTTTACTTGCAACGTGATATGGGCTTGAATCATTTATAAACGTGCAATGATTCATATTAAAGAGAATTTGCCTTTTTCCCCAATGAGGTCCATCTTGAGTCAAATAAATAAGCCCAGACTTTGATCTAATTGATGGTCAGTGATGGTTTTTTTTTCGGATAGGCTGAGCTGGAACAGAGTCCACACCCGGACGCCTTCGTAATAATGTATTCAGTGATTGACAAGGCCTCGTTTCAAAAAGCTGAGGAGTGTTTGGCGAGACTTCACGATCAAGACCTGTTGCGCGGTAGGCCGGCGATCCTCGTAGGCAATAAGGTCGACCTCGTACGCTCGAGATCGGTGTCTACGCAAGGTAGGGACAGACAACCGTTCATCGCCTTGCCAAAAAAATGTCAAGCGCTCAAGCCGTAATGCTATGACGACACAATTTGCAAAATCAGCAGCTGGTTTATTTGCTGTGCCAACAGCCATAGCCGGGTAAGTAGGGAAAAATTGCCCCCGCATTTTTTCCAGCCAAATTTGGAATATATTTTGAGGTATTAAAAAAACAAATTTTCTGAAAATGTCATCCCCGTCAACGCAATGGTTTTAGAAAAATGTTTTTTTTAAATATAAAAAAAAAAAAAAATTCCGGAAACGGTACAGTGGATCGATTTGATTTTTTTGGTACTTGTTCCGATCAAACGTGTTACGAAATAAAATTATAGAACATCTTGCGAAAGATTAAGGTTTGAAGAAAAATAATATTCCTTGTTTTATTATTTTTTACTATAATCCACTTGGGGTACAATAGCGAAAATTTGTTCATATAATCTTTGGGCACCTTATTATATTATATAATTTTTTCAAAATGATCGGTTTCGTACGCCACAGTGGAAAAAAAACACACTTTATTGATATATTTTAGTTATATAGATATATAACTAAAATATATTTTAGTTATATAGATTAGTATATATAGTTATATAGATATATAACTAAGATATATTTTAGTTATATAGATATATAACTAAAATATATCAATAACGTCTGTTTCTTTTTTTTCTTAACTTTTTTAAAAAAATTCATTTTTCTAAAACCATTGCGTTGACGGGGATGAAATTTTCAGAAAATTTGTTTTTCTTATACCTCAGAATATACTCCAAATTTCGCTGGAGAAAATGCGGGGGCAATTTTTCCCTACTTACCCGGCTATGGCCTTTAACAAGAAACTAGTGCTAAGGCCATAGCCGGGTAAGTAGGGGAAAATTGCCCCCGCATTTTCTCCAGCGAAATTAGGAGTACATTCTGAGGTATAAAAAAAACAAATTTTCTGAAAATGTCATCCCCGTCAACGCAATGGTTTTGGAAAAATGAATTTTTTTTAAATAAAAAATAAATAAAAATTCCGGAAACGCTTCAGTGGATCGATTCGATTTTTTTTTGTACTCGTTACGATCAAACGTGTTAGGGAACAAAATTATAGAACATCTTGCGATAGATTAAGGTTTAAAGAAAATAATGTTCCTTGTTTTATTTTTTTTACTAGAATCCACTTGGGGTACAATAATGAAATTTTTTTCATATAATCTTTGGGCACAGTGAAAAAAAAGAAACAGACTTTATTGATATATTTTAGTTATATAGATATATAACTAAAATATATCAACAAAATGTGTTTCTTTTTTTTGTCTGTGGCGTGCCAAGCCGATCATTTAGTCACATATCAGACTTTATTGATATATTTTAGTTATATAGATATATAACTAAAATATATCAACAAAATGTGTTTCTTTTTTTTCACTGTGGCGTACCAAACCGATCATTTTGAAAAAATTATATAATCTAATACGGTGCCCAAAGATTATATGAAAATTTTTTCGCTATTGTACCCTAAGTAGATTATAGTAGAAAATAATAAAACAAGGAACATTATTTTTTTTCAAACCTTAATCTTTCACAAAATGTTTTATAATTTTATTTCGTAATTCGTTTGATCGGAACAAGTACCAAAAAAAATCAAATCGGTCCACTGTACCGTTTCCGGAAAAAATGTTTTTTTTAGTATTTAAAAAAAAATTCATTTTTCTAAAACCATTGCGTTGACGGGCATGAAATTTTCAGAAAATTTGTTTTTTTGTATACCTCAGAATATACTCCAAATTTCGCTGGAAAAAATGCGGGGGCAATTTTTCCCTACTTACCCGGCTATGGCCTTTCTCTCGTAAATGAATCTCTCGGAATATTGTGGAAATAGGGAATCTGCAATAAGCTGATCGATGTGGATCAGATGTCGATCAGCTGATTTTTATTGGATAATGAACGATGATCAGTTGATAAATGGTCGATCGATTGACGTGGAGCAACTGATTACCGGGAATGTAAGAAAGCCTGAACGACTGAACGAGTCTCTATAAAAGCTCTGAATAGTTTGGAGTAAAGTGCTCAAAGGATCTTCGTTCGCATTTAAATGCTTCATAGCGTCCATTTCCATATCTGATCAGGAATCATCGAACGGTGATAATCCGTCATGTTTCAAGATTAGGACTTTCGTGCAATCTTTTTCGAAACCATGAAAGAATGTAAAAAATCCTGCTCTCCATTCTATGTTCTTGAAAGACCCTTCATTCGACTCTACGCTCTTAAACACAAGTTCTCTTACGACGTAGCTTTCCACGCGACACTTCGGAAGCACGAAAAACAACAGGACCGATAAAAAACTCGACAAATATGTTTTTTTACCTCTGTCTGTTTCCAGACGGCAAATGTATGGCGTGCACTTATCGTGCGAAATTCATCGAAATATCAGTCGGCATAAATCACAACGTGGATGATCTTCTCGTTGGAATTCTCAGTCAAATTCGCCTCAAGGTCGTCCAGGGTCATCTGGAAAATCGCAGTGGCGGCGGGGGTGGTAGCGAGGGAAGTGGCCACTGGTACAAGTCGCGAGGGGTCGTCCGTGCGAGTATGAAAGCGAGGCAGATGCTCACCTGGCTCTTCGGTAAGGAGGATAGCAAATTCAAAAATTGCGAAAATCTTCATGTCCTTTAAGAAAAAAACAAGAAAAAATGAACCAAAACCAAAAATTACGTTCGCGCATAAAGAAAATGTGCATTTAAATTATTTCAAACGAACGCGCAAGGAGAAAACCATACCCAAATTGTTTTTTATTTACATATTAATATGCATAGAGTTTGTTATGTTGATAATTTTTGAAATTTCGTACTTTGCTATTTAGACATGTTACGTATTTTATTCGCGGTATTGAGGTGGATTTTTGTAATAAACGGCGAGCGTTTACGAATTCATACGGAATAATAACGACCCCGATGAATTGTTTTTTGTAATAAATCTGCCAAACGTCATGTACGATCTATCTATGTACGTATTAGAGTAAGACAATTAATATGAATGTTCGTAATTATTCAACGACTCATCGTGAAATCGATTCGACTCTTTCCGAAACTTTGTGGAAAATAAAATATATATATATATATATATATATATATATATATATATATATATATATATATATATATATATATATATATAAATATACAAGTAATAGTAATATCGGTAAAAAAAACGTTAAACGGATAATCATATTGATATCAGGATCAAGAGAAACGATTGGACCGAACTATAATAATGTTAGGAGGTAATCAGAGTCAATGAAACGAAAAATATTTTGACGAATATATTGACGACAAGAAAAAGATGTCGACGTACAGATCGAAAAAAAACCCGTAATCTTTGGCTCCACGTCGAACAAACAAAAAAAATTCGACAGGGTTTGAGTAAAGGTTTTTCAATTTCCGGCGATCTGTTCGGAGCTATAAAAAAACTGACTTCCGGATTCATATCGACTTTTTTTTAACCGTTTCCGTACGATGTACATAACTTACACGTTCCGCGGAAACATTAATAATAATATTAATAGTATTGATAATACTATTAATAGTGTCAAAATAAATTTGCTATAACAATAATAATATCAATATATGGTAATAAGTTTGAAGGGAATATCATCATTGTAGCATCGTAATAAGCGTATATCAAATAATTGTTAATAATAATGGTGAACAAGATGAGATATCGTACTTTAATTATCCGTGTAACAAATATATCCCGTTTTTGAAATAATATATCGTGTGGACGTAATGTTGCATTACAATAAATATTTTAAGAATCACAATTGTAACGTTTCGATCCTGGATGGATGATACCTCGATTCGATGCAATATATTTTTCAAACAATCGATGACCAATGAGAAGTTTAACGAAATCGTTATACACACAAAGTTACGTTTTAATGGAAATAGTTAGCGAGAAATCTCCAACGCGACCAAAAGTTTTATCTCGAAAATATCAAAATAGCATAACAAATTTCCATCCGTTACGACCTTTCATGAGTAAAATGATTTTTTAATGAGAAAGCACACGAGTGACTGAACAAATTATCGATGGGTATTTTGAAAATGTTGGTCCTCCGTTCGATCGAGAAACGTCTTCACCTATCACGACCAAGTAATAACGATAATAATGAATAGAAAAGCTGAAAACTCAAAAACATTAATGAAGGGCAATCGCGGAGCGTA
Source organism: Ophion obscuratus (assembly GCA_964007375.1). Classification (NCBI taxonomy): domain Eukaryota; kingdom Metazoa; phylum Arthropoda; class Insecta; order Hymenoptera; family Ichneumonidae; genus Ophion; species Ophion obscuratus. The sequence goes on from OZ023313.1 coordinate 57,601,891, forward strand.
ATGAAAAATAAATAAGTCATGCCCAAATAAAATTAAATATTAAAGAATACACATGGAAAAATAATCAAAAAAAAAGAACACTTGCAATTGGGAATTTAGGGCTTGGTCTACACATTGTGCCACGTACGACTGATTTTACTGTACAACTGGAACAGATATTTGAGAATGATACATGTCGGCTACTTTTGCCTGGGTATGTATCTCTCATATGCCCTTAAGGGGTTAGACTTTACTGTGACGACTCAAAAATCAGGGTTATTCGAAAAAATTAGTTTTTAAGGAATAAGTGAGATGCTTGAAAAATTGTTTGGACATTTATTTGTATGTACATTAACAAAGTTGTGTACTATATTTCATAGAAAAATATTAATAATAACGAAGTTATAAACAATCTCGTGAAAGATCCTTGAACGTGAGAAGCTCGAAGATGTACTCGATTTTTTCGATGTACGAGTTTTTTTTATAGATCAATAATATTGGCTAAGACTTGACGGTGTCGTTGTTTTGTCATCTTGGTTCAATCGTCAAAATTTCTTGTTTAATCTTTTTTTTCGATTTGCAGAAGAAAAATTGCATAATCATTTAGTACAGTCGTGCTGTATATTGGAATCGGAAAAAATTAGAAGAAGGCTAGTTTTTTGACAGGTGATTTTGTAGGTGCCACGGGTGTTAAAACCAAGTTTGCCTAAAAATAGGGGTGTAGGGTTTTTTTTAGGGTTTGGGGGTGGATTGATTCCAAACTACAACCCCCACGAGGTCGGCGCCGGGAGACAAAATGTTCAGAAAAATCCGGGTTTTATTTTTGTCCATAGCGCCGAAGTCGTGGAAGTTCATTTTGGGGGTGAAAAAGTGGGGTGAAATTTTGAAAAATCAGTTTTCATTCGATAACTCTTTAGGACAAATTCATACAATTTTTGTTCAAATGGAAACGTTGTAGCCCTTGAAAAGACGCGTCGATCGAGTATTCGATCAACCCTCTCCAATAATATCTTCACCCCCAAAAGAATTGTTGAAGAATTAACAAAAAAATTGTTTAATGAATAACTCAAAACCAATCGATTTTTCGGGGATGGTTCAAATGTACGAAATGTAGAGAAGAATTTTCTCTATATTTTCGTTCCTACGGATAACTTTTGAATTTTGCTTTTTCGAACCCCTCTCAAGGGTTGAAAATTCAAACTGAAATTCTCGGAAAACTATTGACCGAAACTAAAGAGATACGAGTTTGGCGCTTTGGACAAAAATGTAGCTGAGGGTTCAAGCTACAAATTCTTTCACGGCGGCGAATTCGTACGGTCAATAGTTTTCCCAGAATTTCATTTTGAATGTTCAACCCCCGAGAGGGGTTGGAAAATCAAAATTCAAGGGTGGTCCATAGCAACGAAAATATGGAGAAAATGATTCTCTACATTTCGTACGTTTGAACCATACCCGAAAAACCGATTGTTTTTGAGTTATTCAATAAACAATTTTTCTTTTGGTTTTTTAACCATTTTTTTGGGGGTGAAGATATTATCGGAGAGTGATGATAAAATACTCGATCGACGCGTCTTTTCAAGAGCTACAACGTTCCCATTTGAACAAAAAGTGTACGATTTTTTTTTAAAGAGTTATTGAATTAAAACTGATTTTTCAAAATTTCACCCCATTTTTTCACCCCTAAAATGAACTTCCACAACTTCGGCGCTGTGGACAAAACTAAAGCCCGGATTTTTCTGAACATTTTGTCTCACGGCGCCGACCTCGTAGGGGTTGTAGTTTGGCATTAATCCACCCCCTTCTCCTTTCATCCCCCAAAAAAGAACCCTACACCCCGATTTTTAGGCAAACTTGGATTTAGCACCCACGGCACCTATAAAAACACCTATCAAAAAACTAGCCGTCTTCTAATTTTCTCCGATTCCAGGCTTTTTCAGCGACAGCACGACTGTACTAATTGTCAATAAGTAATAAAAAAAAGGTAAGAGGAAAATCGGTCTAGACTAAACTACTTTTACACTGACTAGGTGTACTAAATTTCAAATCAATCCGTTTATTAGATGTCGAGAAATCCCGTACACCGTTCCGAAAAAACATATTCGGAGTACAAATAAGTCTCGGCCGTTCACAAGTAATCGATGCGCCTCAGCTGCAGATTTCTTTAAATTAAAGAAATCAAAAGTTTCTGCAAATGACGCTTATTCGGCTCAAAACTCGACATTTTCGCACGAAGAAAATTATGCGATGGTGATACAAAATCGCTAATATTTCAAGACTGTGGTTTTGTCAGATGTCCAACCTTACGATATGACGTTTTACATCCGACAATTTCAACCATAACGTCCTGGTGGGGCTATGTTTTGTCAAACGGCGGAGACTTATTGGTTCGAGTAAATTGGTATTCGAGAAAAACGCGTTTAAAGTTTACTAGCAGTCTATCGTTGTAGCAATAAGTTTACCTTCAATCAGCGATTCCTGCACCATACGTTGGACCTTTCTCTTCAATTTGAGTCGTCCCACGCGACGAATGAGTGTTCGTCATTTTCAAAGTAGCCTAACCCCTTAACGAGCGATATTCCTGACGAACAAATGACAAATGCACATACGCATACAAATGAAGAAACAAATGGCAAACGAGCTGTCTGAAAGATTATTACGAAGTGCCTTCAAGTATTTTTGTAAAATTTAAGGTTAAACGGTAATCGATGTAATCCCGATCGTCGTCACGATCTCGTGTACTGTTATCAAGTGATTATTTATCACGAGCAACTAATAAGCTTCTACCAAAATTGTCTTCGTAATTATTACTCTTCTTATCATTATGCATTTATGTCATTATTGTTCGGTAATGAAAAAAAGAGAGAAAAAATCATCATCTGTAAGTCGTTAACGAAAAAAAATCGTATGCGAACGTGGTTGAAATAAAAAAAGAAAGGCGATGGATATAGCAAGAACGATTGTCTTCGACAAAATATTCGGTAATCTTCGTACGGCATTATTTTTTTTGTCGTCACATTCGATGGATAAAACATATAGATATTTCTTTTTGTTTCATATTGTAATGTATCGCGTATAAGAATCGTGTCTGCTCGCTATAACATGTGACATGACAATACTGCCAACAATTTGATTAATAAAATGTATGGAAAAACGACTTGTCCTCGCATTTCCCTTCCCTCTCGTGCAATAAGTTTGGTTATCGTGCAAGAGCCCCGACAAAATTACGAGCACTTGAAAAATGCACGTAATTCCGTGCAGGAAGGATTTTAATTGAGAGGATAATTGAATTTGCGATTAATTTAATTATCCTTGAATAATTAGACATAGTTATCGATGCATTTTTAGATGTCATTGGTGCGAACGTTCTTTGCAGTGATCAATTAAAAAAATAGTTGCACTTTTAAAGCAACAACGTTTCGACATTAGTCGCTTATTTTTGGTTTTATTGATTTTGCCCTGGAGCGGAATAATCCTTTGAAATAAATTGTCCTCCGAGCCCCGAACGTGATACTCCCCGATCAACTTAATTTCCATTCCCATTGGCACATTCGTAGAGATCATTCACTTTCCTGGAATGCTCGAATGATTTTCCAACTAAATGAAATTCTACAGCAAGCCATAGATGTAAAAATATAAAAAAACCGAGTCGAATCTTTTCCTGATTGCGTTTTTAATTTGCGGTTAATATTTATATTTGTCGGGTCATTGGTATCAATTTATTTTCGATGTACCTTTACACGTCGTTACGCACTTTTACATAGTTTTCACTTTTAAGGCGTTACAGTATGCTCGTAGCCGGAAAGAGGAGCAATTTTCATGATTTCTTCTGGGAAAATGTGAGCAGGTTTTTAATGTTTTTCTTGCTTATATTGAATAGTATAGTTTTAAGTATCTTTTACTATTTGTGCATTAAAAAATATTTATAAATGTGGTAGATACAATGGTTTATGCAAACCGCTGTTTGAGAAACGTCTTTCGCGGTGACCACTGCTGCGCGGAAACAAATCATCTGAAATAGAAAAATCAAATTCATTTAGTTTTTGCATGAAGTTATCTAGTGCTTGGACGAAGGATTTAATAAAATATTGATTTTTGACGAAATGGCTGAAGTCCAAATTTAAAGAATCGATTTTCAGTGAACTAAAGCGCTATTTTCGTTGATAAAACTAAACCATGCATCGAAAAAAAAGTCCGTCATTTAAGCACTGATTTTTATATGTAAAAGAAACTTGTAAAAATTGAAGATAATCGATGCAGTGATTTTGGGGATATCATGATCAATGATTTTGAAAAAGTCATTTTGAGAAAAACGCCTTCAAAGTTTTGTATCGGGTTTATACGTGAAAAACTCTCTCGGGTTTGTACCGACTTGAAATTTTCAAAATATTTTTTTGAAGTGTTATGTTGTGAGAATTCGTCGAAAACCACAAACCGATATTTTCAAAAATTTAAACTGGGTGTAAGCCTTTAAGGTATTCTTTTTGCGGAGGGCCGTATTTTGTGGGGGCATAAGCAGGGCCTTCTGAATCGTCGGTAAATCACAATTGCGCTTAATAAAAAAATAAGTTACAATGGATTATTCTACAAAACAATAAACTAGAAAAAAAAATTTCGTGCAAATTTAGCAGATTGAGATATTTTTACATTAATTTGAAACGTCACGTCTACGAAAATTCTTCTGCTAGTCACATTTTTCCAAATTTTAACATTCGTATTTTCTTTAAACGTTCGGTGGCCCTCTGTTTTTATTGTCGTTACGGAATCTTTAGACTTTTTCACACCTGTGAGCAGTTTATACCAGGCATCTAGAGTTATTTAGTGTATAAATTATTAGATAGAAATGTGGCCAACGTGACATGTCAATATAGCGCCGTATAAATAAGACGATTTTTAGGGTCGTAATTTTTCGTTAAGGTATTCATTTCACGAATCCAAATATTTTACATTTAACTGATTTTCGTCTATAATAAAGTAAAAATGCATCCCAGTATACTGGTAAAATTTCAAGCCAAGTTACCGAGCCTTTAACGAAAAATTACGGCCCTAAAAATCGTCGCATTTATACGGCGCTTTATGGACATGTCACGCTGGCCACATTTCTATCTAATAATTGATACACTAAATAACTCTAGATGCCTGGTATAAGCTGCTCACAGGTGTGAAAAAGTCTAAAGATTCCGTAACGACAATAAAAACAGAACGTCACCGAACGTTTAAAGAAAATATTAATGTTCAAATTTGGAAAAATGTGACTAACAGAAGAATTTTCGTAGCCGTGACGTTTCAAATAAATGTAAAAATGTCTCAATCTACTAAATTTGCACGAAATTTTTTATTCTAGTTTATCGTTGTGTATAATAATCCATTCTAACTTATTTTTTTATTAAGCGCAATTGTAATTTTCCGACGATTCAGAAGGCCCTGCTTATGCCCCCACAAAATACGGCCCTCCGCGAAAGGAATACCTTAAAGGTTCGGCAACTTGGCTGGAAATTTTACCAGTATACTGGGATGCATTTTTACTTCATTATAGACGAAAATCAGTTGAGTGTAAAATATTTGGGTTCGTGAAAGGAATACCTTAGGTCCTACTTATTACTGCCCAGCGTGTTGCCCACGTCGATTCGTTTCCTAATGTACTTGTCGCATCAGTAGGAGGGCACAGAGAAACTGTCGAAAATCAGTGTAGTTAAAGACGGCTATATTTTTAATGAGTTGCAGTAACGTCGATGAGTCGGTAACATTGCCGCCCAGTCGGTTGTCCCCGTGCAAGCCGTTGCGCGGTTGCGCGGCCACCCATCCAAGTATAGGCGCCCGCAAACACTGGTCATCGGGACAGGTGGCCGGAACTGACCGCGCGTTCAATAACGTCGATGATTTTTCAGGTTATATTTACTTTCGTCAAAAGTGGAAAACAAGTGTGATCCCACGTATCGATGATACGGTCGCTACGATCGATCATTTGTCCCTTGATTTTGTTCATTTTGACAGAGTCACATTTGTGTGCTACCGAATGTTTGTGGTCGAAAAGAAATGTGAGAAAAATCACGAAATATGCGAGTCTAAATTGCATCAAAATTTTGTAGAAAAAGGAAGATGAAAAAAGACTCAAAAACTTCGGGAACGCGATCGCGACGTAAAAAAAAAATTAAGCAGTCGACTTACGCACCGTATGTCTATCGGATTCTCAAAGAGGTAAAAAAAAACGTTTCTTACGTAAATTGTGAACTTTTGTGGGGAAAAAATTATTTTAAAGAAACATCGGAAATGTATTAACATCTGTAATTAAGTATCGATTTTATTACGAGATGGGGTTTAAACGTGATGATCTGCAGATAGATGCGGCGAGAGGAATTTCCAGTCAAGCTATGGCTATTATGGACCATTTTGCCAAAGATATATTCGATCGGTGTGCATTCGAAGCCGCAAGGTAAATTTAATGACTACTTTTAAAAATTGTTTTCCAATGAACATGTTCCTTCCATTCATTTCTGGTTGTACCTAGCTCGTGGCCGGAAAAAAGAGGAATTTACGTGAATTTTGTCTGGGAATACTTGTGCAGGTTTTCAATTTTTTTTTTTATATTAAAGAGTATGGTTTAAGTATTTTTTACAATTCCTGTATTGAAAAATATTTATAAATGTGGTAGATAGAATGGTTAGTGCAGACCGCTGTTTCAAAAAAGTATTCCGCGGTGACCACTAATGTTTGGAAACAGATCATCCGAAAAAAAATCAAACGCTTTTAGTTTTGCCATGAAGGTACCTAGTTTTTGGACGAAGGATTTATTAAAATATTGATTTTTGAAAAAGTGGCCGCAGTCGGAACTTAAAGTACAGATTTTCGATGAAAAAGCGCTCTATTTCGTTGATAAAACAAAAACTATGCACAGAAAAGAATGCCTTCGTTCTAACACTGCTTTTTGATATGTAAAAGAAGCTTATACAATTTGAAGTTTATCGGTACAGCGATTTTTTAGATATCGTGATCGCCGGTTTTGAAATATTCATTTTGAACTAAAAAACTTTTCAAGCCCGTCAATTTGCGGATTCTACCTAGAAACGCCTATAACTTCCTTATTTTGGCCAGACCGGCTTGAAATTTCTAGAGAATATTTTTGAAATGTTATACTTTGAGAATCCAGCAAAAACCAAAAATTGATATTCAAAAAATTCTACTAGTTGTAAGCCCTTAACAATCGATATAATTCATTGATACGAGCGATTTCTTTTGCTACAAGTACGGATTCTTGTTTTGTGCTCTCGTGTACGTGCCCACAGATTGACGAAATTAAATTCAAAGAGGACGATGACGGCGAAAGAAGTGAGAACCGCGGTGAGGCTATTGCTTCCTCATCATCTTGGTTCCAATGCAGTTCTACAAGGGAACAGTGCACTCGACATGTACAACGAGATGTCCAGTAGATGCGTTCATTAGATAAATGTGTTTTAATGAAATTATTTGTCAAATTTGTCTATCCCCTTCAGGTTTACGAAAATTAAAAACTGATTTTTCTTACGCACACTGATTTTTTTTCACAGCAGTCCACCATTTTCGTGCAATTCATCAATTATATTTAATTTATTCGATACCCGACGGTATTGAAGTTCGCATCGTTGGCATGCAACGAAAATGTTTTTTTTTGTTATGCCCATTTGTTTATACATTTAGTCTACGAAAAATAGTAAAACGTTTTTTAGGATATTTATATTCGGGATGTTTAACCTAAATTTGCAAAAAAAGATTTTGGACATTAATAAAAATGATTGAATGAAAAAATAAAGGACAATTTTCATTGCACCCCAACCATGCAAACTTTAACACCATGATACTCGTCATGTTTATTTTTATTTTTTTGACGAAGTGTCACGAACGAAATCGACGTACTGGCAATGTGCAAATTGTATTTTGTTTGGGCTTGTTGTCAATGTACTTGGTCCATGAGGTAAAAATCGTTATTGGATCGATAAAAATCTCTTTTGCATTTCATTTTAAACAGTCTTGGTATTAAATAAATGAAATAAAATATTGAAAAGTACTATTCGTTTACCAAGTTTTTGTCTTTCCTGAATAAGGGGCTAATGTTTTTCGTACCAGATACATCAAATTCATTCAATAACGAAACAATTTAAAATGCAACGTAAAAGATTTGTTATTTTCTGCTCCGACGAGTAATCTTTTTGTCCCACAGATGAAGCGCATTGACTATTATTTGCATTGCAATACGTTTTTTTTCCGGTGGTGCCATTTTGGTGGTGGGCGGAAAAGGTTGATCATCACAAGCAAGTGCCGGTGAGCTCGTTAAAATCGATCGTACAATACGGTGTGCCAGGTGAACCGAAGGAACCTGGCAACCAGTCACGATCTGATTGGCAACGCCGAAACAAGATAGCCCAGACCTTCAACCTTCGTGGAGTGTGACAATTGCCAATTAATTTTTATCAGTAGCAATTAAAATAAATCAGTTTCGAGCATCGTGCTCTCGAAATATAGAGGAAAATTCGCGCCACTTTAAATACAAACGGGCAGTTCTGAGTGAAACGAACATGGATTTTGTCAGTTGAATAATTTCTTCAATGCCAATGTTTTTTGCCAGTATGATGTTCATATGTACAGTCACGATGTAGAGAGAATTTTATATATTTTTTTAAAGTTCTTTGCTCCGGGTTGTGCAAGCTCGGCCGATCTTTGTTATCATGTCGGTCGGTAAGCCAACGACTTGCAGAGACGCTCTGCGCCGTTGAGAAGAGGAGACGGGACAGGAAACTTCAAGCGCGACCGAGGTTACGTTGAGCTTTCAGTGGCCACCGATCGAGAAGATGGACAACGCACTGTCCAGCCTGTGAAAGTGCGAGAAGCTTGCGTTGCAAACTTCAACACCATGATACTCGTCATGTTTGCTTTTTTTAACCAAGTCTCACGAATAAAATCGACGTACTGGCAATGTGCAAATTGTGTTTTGTTTGGGCCTGTTGTCAATGTACTTGGTTCATGAGGTAAAAATCGCTCATCGGATCGATAAAAATCTCTTTTGCATGTCATTTTAAACAGTCTTGGTATTAAATAAATCAAATAAAATATTGAAAAGTACTGTTCGTTTACCAAGTTTTTTGTTTTTCGTGAATAAGGGGCTCATATTTTTCGTACCAGATACATCAAATTCATTCAATAACGAAACAATTTAAAATGCAATGTAAACGATTTGTTATTTTCTGCTCCGACGAGTATTTTTTTGCCCCACAGATGAAGTACATTGACTATTGTTTGACATTAATTTTCATTGCAATGCATTTTTTCCTGTAGTGTCATTTTGGTGATGGGCGGGAAAAGGTTAATCATTACAAGCAAGTCTCGGTGAGCTTGTTAAAATCGATCGTACAATACGATATGCTACGTGAACCGATGGAACCTGGCAACCAGTCACGATCTCATTGGCAACGCCGAAACAAGATAGCCCAAACCTTCAACCTTCGTGGAGTGTGACAATTACCAGTTAATTTTTATCAGTAGCAATTAAAATAAATCGGTTTCGAACATTGTGCTCTTGAAATATTGAGGAAAATTCGCGCCACTTTAAATACAAACGGGCAGTTCTGAGTGAAACGAACATGGATTTTTTGAGTTGAATAATTTCTTCAACGCCAATATTGTTTGCCAGTACGATGTTCGTATGTACAGTCACGATGTAGACAGAATTTTATATATTTTTTTAAAAGTTCTTTGCTCTGGGCTGTGCAAGCTCGGCGAATCTTTATTATCATGTCGGTCGGTAAGCCAACGACCTGCAAAGACGCTCTGCGGCGTTGGGAAGAGGAGACGGGACAGGAAGCTTCAAGTGCGACCGAGGTTACGTTGAGCTTTCAGTGGCCACCGATCGAAAAGATGGACAACGCACTATCCAGCCTGTCAAAGTGCGAGAAGCTTTCGTTATCTACGAACATGATTGAAAAAATTGCAGGTAACTATTGAATAGCATGATTATTATTGAAGTTATTTACTTTCATGGCTTTAAAAGATCGGCGTTTCGAAGCATTGCGGGATGGGCAGATGAGAATTTTTAATTCTATACTTAATCAATTATATACATTGATTATTAACATTACATATTATCATTAACATTACTAATATTATTATTACTATATTTATTATTCACCATATTGTGCATTGAATATTATATATAATTCACTGCGTACTATATATTACATACAATATAATATTATTTTTTACTACATAATATTCGACGGATTATTGAAAAATTGTCTGTTTTGCTCTGTTTGACCTTTATGGTGTTATACGCCACTTTGACGCACAATCTCTTTGGCGTCATTTTCGTCCTCGCACCTTCGAAACCCTGTAACAAAAAGTAAACACCACAACATTGATTATCATGCTGATTTGACAACTACAGCTACACTAAACATAGAAGCGAGGAACGCTGGCGTACCCCTGCCCTTATCGTACCGATGAAAGTTCCTTCCGCTTGTATCCCGGCGTCTACCTCGAAAATAAAAAAAATTAATTAGTATCCTTGCCGAGCGTTTGTCAGATTATTCTAATAAGTACACTAATAACGAATTGCCTCACCTACAAAATACTTACCTATAATAAGATGTCTCTCGTCATCTCAGAAGTCGAGTCCTTGTCGGTGTTTCGTTGCCTCCAGCTGACACCCCAGGAGTCTGGTCTCCGTCGATGTGCCGGCTCCTACCTGTTCAAGGGAAAAATTGATATTAATAGCTTACGATTATTTTAGAAGTTGAAAAACCTAAAAAAACGTTTTAAATATGCGGCGTAACGACACTGACCGCTTAACTCGACTCAGCTTGCTTAAGAGTCACTGGAAAAAATATCAAAATTGTTAATTAACCACTGATACTAGCGAACTCGCGAACTCAAACACTATATAAAAAAAACAGGTTGGACCAAAATGATTAGCACATTTGTCACCCGCTTCTGGGATTTTTCAGGCCAAGAGGGGGGTGACCGGCGCACAATCGCGTGCGCTAATTAATATAAAAGAATATAAAGACGGTGCAAAACATTACATGTAATAAAGAGGTAATAATTAAATAAACTTTTAATAGTTTGCTCGCTCGAAATTCATACACTACACATTAGGCACCGAGCATAACTCATATACCGGTCTGTAAAAAAAGAAACGCGCTGAGAGGTTAAGCCTACGAGCTCGAGCGTCGTCTCATGGAGGCTAGAGCAGGCGTACTGGCAGTGCTCCGGGAGATGTACAACACTCCCCTTTTCGGTGTGCCTCGGAAATGGTGCAAAATCGCGGCGGCGAGTTCGGAAATATAATTTTGTGATCATCGCCTCTTTCGAGGTTGCAGATTCCCTTGTAGCCGCGCGAATCGTGATCACCGCTCAAGTCGGTATCGCAGTCAGTGTGAACACGAATGGGTAGCTCGGTGGGAGAAAAGTCTCCACCCCTCGCAAAATCATGCTCACTCGACAGGCGAACGTAGCGAGGTTTTCCGTCCGATCGAGCTCGACATATATGTGTGGCCGTACTGCGGATTGGAATATGTTGAAAATGAATTTCAAAGAGATAAACATGTATCAAGATCATTGTTTTCTCTCGGTTGCCTGTGTATGCCGAGAATTCGGGTTAAAAAATCAACGACGAAACGCGTTGAAAAATAAAACGCCGAAACGACCGTGGAAGGTTCAAAAAGAACTCTTGAGCCTTTTCCGCGGTTGTTTTGGCGTTTTTATTCAACAGCAAACATTAAGGATAACCGTGTAGCGTAAATTTTTTTATCCTCAATGAGCGTCGTGGCTGAGTTGGCATGACGGATTAACGATGCTTACGGTCTTGGTTCGATTTCCGGTGAATCGATTTTTTATCAATTTTTATTTTCTTTATTTTATAGTAGATGTACTAGGGCGGTTTTAAGCTACTTTGGGGGGCGGGTCCAGGGGGGAGGGTCCAGGGGGCGATGTCCAGGGGGCGGGGTCCAGGGGGGGGGGCAGAGGGCGATGTCCAGGGGGGGGTATCGCTGGGCGCGAGTGACGTCACAGAGTGGCCTATGTGGGGGGTGGGGGGGGGGGGGGCATGTAGTCCTTGGAGCGACTGGCGGGGAAGCTGCCGTCGATAAGCGTTGTGTGTGCGTGTGGGTGTGAATGTCAATTGCATCCACCCCATCTCAACACTCGCCGACAGACAGGTCCTGACAGTTTTCTTGAAAAAGCGTGTGTGACAACCATATATGGGTCGGAAAATTTTCGGTAATATGAAAACGCTAGGCGCCACATGAAGGGCGGCGCCTTTCAAAGCCCATTATTAATGACATGCAGCTGGTTCCATTCCGAAAGACAATGTCAATTGCATCCGCCCCGTCTCAAAGCTCGCCGACACTCGAGACAGGTCCTAAAAGGTTCCTCGGAAAAAACTATAATCTTTGGGGATCAAAGGGACCGCGGATGGACCACTTGAGCGCAGCTGCGCTCTTGAAAAGTCGAGGTCTCCATTCCGAAAAATAATGTCAAGATGTTTGCATGCATGATCACTCCTGTCACGAGTCTCGCTAACACTTTAGACAGGTTTCGACAAGTCAGGATTTCTTGGAAAAACTATAAACTTTAGAGATCAAAGGCGGTGACCGCCAATGGACCACTTGAGTTGCAGGACCCATAAAATCTTTTGGCCCGATGCATCCCGACTTCCTGATTTTTGTCTCATGTTTCTCGAGTAATCTACGCGTTATCGGAAAACTGTTTTCCCAAGAGAGAGAGAGAGAGGACCGATTCCCCCCCCCCCCCCGAAAGCCTTTTTAATGATCCGTTCCGCTCAAATCTGACCACACTTTGCATGAAGCAGTTAGTCTGTTAACATTATGAAGTTTTTTCGTACTCATCAACATGGAGCAAATCTTACATGATCAAGTCGTGCTTTTACGTTCGTTCGAAGATTTTGCTGCGTGGGAGCAACGATGCGTCGAGTTCATCGAAGGGCTGGAAACGCAAAGCCGGATTAAGCGCCCGCGATTATTAATCGGACATCAACGGTCACTCATGGCCCAAATAGCGCGTCTGGAAGGATTGAGGAATTGTGTGCGGATTCCTTTCGTACACACAGACGCAGGACATGGTGATCATGAGTTAATCTGGCGAGAGATTGAAACATCCTTCGAGAGTCGGATATTGACCGGTTCCATCATCAATCGCAGCCACATCGAGCCGAGACAATTCCTAAATGATGCTCGCGTCCTAGCGCTTCAACATGTGCAAAATATTATCAGAAAACATAACAGCATTAAAATCAATACAGTGTTTAATGGTGAATTCGCGAGTGGTGACAAACATGCAAATAAAAGTATCAACACGCGAAACTGCGAACTATTTAACACAAGCGACTTGAACGAGTGGTATGAACAGCGTGTTATGGAGCCCACTTTAACATTACTCGATGAATTTCAAAAACGTGATAGTGGCTGGGCTCTGCAGAAAATACTTAACCTCACGATAAATGTGAATAAGTACAGGGTGCGCCAGAGAAACTTACTTATTTGAAAGGTCAATAAAAAGAAAAGTACTTCAATTACTGTTTTAATTTTTATTTTATTTGAGAATACAATATCCCAATTTTTTTTCATGCAGTCTTGAAAATGACATCGGATAAATGACGACCCCCATTGCGCATACACTGATGAAGTCGATTTTTGAAATTCGTATCCACTCTTTGCAGCATATCAATCGGTATGTTGGCAATGGCGTCGCGAATGTTGTTCTTGAGGTGTGCTATGGTCCGTGGTCGATCGACATAAACCAGAGATTTCAAATAACCCCATAAAAAGAAATCGCATGGAGTCAAATCTGGAGAGCGTGCCGGCCATTGGAAATCGCCTCTGAGAGAGATGAGGCGGTCGGGGAAATGTTGTCGCAACAAATTCATTGAGTCTCGTGCTGTGTGTACTGTGGCTCCATCTTGCTGAAACCACACGTTCCTAACGTTCATTTCTTCGAGTCTTGGAAGAAAAAATTCCTCGATCATGTTCCTGTAACGAGCTCCATTCACGATAACTGCGCGTTCGTTTTCTTCAAAAAAATAAGGACCAATTATTCCCATTACCGACATCGCACACCAGACAGTAACTCGCTCACAATTAAGTGGCTTCTGGTGAAGCTCACGTGGATTTATACCATACCAATAACGCATGTTTTGCTTGTTGACGCAGCCGGAAATGTGGAAGTGAGCCTCGTCATTGAAAAAAACGACCGCGTCTTCAGGCAGGTTGTCAACCAGCATTTCACATGCATTTTGACGGGCAACAAAATCGCGTTCAGTTAATTCTTGCACAACAGCCAATTTATAGGGATGAAATTGAAGGTCTTCATGAAGAATTTGTCGAACAGTGGTGTCAGAAATTCCCATAGCAGCTGCGTGTTTGCGAGCCGAACGCCGGGGAGAACGCACAACTGACTGCCTCACTCTTTCGACATTTTCCGGAGTTCTGATGGTCCGTTGAAGTCCATTTCTGGGTTTAGCGACACTTCCACACTCCCGAAATGAGTTAACCCACGACAGAATCGAATTACGGCCAGGAACGAGTCTGTGAGGAGGAATTTCAAAGCGAGCGCGGAAGGCACGTTGCGTAGCAACAAGTGAGCGACCGTTAGAAAAGAAGCTCTCGATTGCGAAGGCCCGCTGCTCTCTAGACCAGAGCATGATGGCAACTGACTGGAGGGAGAAACAAACTTGGGAACTTCCCCCTCCAGATGCGCCCCCTCTCGCCCCTCTACCCGCCCAGCTCACCGCGCGGGAATTTTTTCAAATAAGTAAGTTTCTCTGGCGCACTCTGTATAATCCGATGCGTGCCGGGTGCTCCATATCATTGCCGCGGGAAATAACGATGAAGAGGGCTGTGGTTAACGTTAAATCCAAAGATAACGCATGTTTCGCATGGGCAGTTGTCGCTGCTCTATACCCGGCTGAACAACACAATGCTCGTCCATCTTCTTATCCTCATTATTCGACAGTACTGAATCTGAAGGATATCGAATTTCCGGTGACGATACATAAAATAAACAAATTTGAAGCTCATAACAATGTATCGATCAACGTGTATACCACCACTACCAAAAAGGACATTGTTCCAATACGCATAACTCAATAAAAGAAGGAAAAGCACATCAATTTGCTGTACATGCAAGATACTGAGGACAACAATGTGGGGCACTTCGTATGGATCAAGAACCTGTCGAGACTCGTGAGAGCGCAACTGACCAAAAAGGAGCATAAAAAATATATCTGTGATAGGTATGTCGTTACCGTAATATATATATACACATACAAAGATACACACACACATATATATATATAGGTAATTATATATGCTAGACGCATTAAACAAAACAATCTTTTTATCTTTGTAGGTGTTCGCACCACTTCGGATCAGAGAAAAAATTGCGATCACGTGAGGTCGATTGTGGAGCAATAAATGACTGTGCGATCCGACTACCAAACGATACCAATATGTGGCTCCAGTTCAGCAACTTTAGCCGGAAAGAGCGACATCCCTTCATCGTGTATGCTGATTTGGAGTGTGTGCTAGCAAAGACCGATGGGGAGAACCTAGCGAAAGATATGTATCAACACCATGAAGTGTTTAGTATCGGATACTATGTGTGTTGTTCGTATGACGATTCATTATCTTCATATCATTCGAGTCGCAGTGCTGATTGTGTATCGTGGTTTGTTGTAGATCTAAAAAATCTGGCACTGCGGATAAAAGAAACTTTCTGTGATAATGTACCAATAGTGCATTTACCACCGAGTGAGTGGGCTACTTTTCGAGCAGCGACTCAATGCCACATATGTGAGAAACCATTTGCGCAAGAAGATGTATGCGTTCGAGATCATTTCCATCTGACTGGGCGCTATATAGGCCCCGCCCATTCCAACTTCAACTTAAATTACAAACAATCATTTTTCATTCCAGTAGTTTTCCACAATTTATCCGATTATGATGCACATTTTATAATCAAGGAAGTAGCCAGACTGTTCGAAGGAACAACCAATGTGCTTCCAATCACAAAGGAGAAATACATCTCCTTCACGAAGCATGTTAAAATTACAGACGATTCAAAACACAAGATCCAATTGCGCTTTATCGACTTATACAAATTTCTCAACATCAGTCTCGACAAATTAGCATCATTCTTGACCGAGGACAAACTAAACATTTTACGCACACAATTCCCAACTCTCTCGCCAGACGATTTCAATTTGCTGACGCGAAAAGGGGTCTTCCCTTATGAATATATTGACGACGTGACGAAGCTAGATGACACTTGCCTACCACCACGTGACGCATTTTACAGTTCCCTGACAGATGCTACAGTATGTGAGAACGCGTACGCACATGCTGAGAACGTTTAGGAGCGGTTCTCCATTCGAACGCTGGGTGACTATAGCGATTTGTATCTGAAGACAGATGTCTTGTTATTAGCCGATATTTTCGAAAACTTTCGAAATACATGCGTTGAGAGCTATAGCCTAGATCCCGCGTATTAATACACATCGCCCGGATATACCTGGGATGCAATGTTAAAACACTCGAATGTCAAGTTTGAATTACTAACTGCCATCGACATGGTTTTATTCGTTAAGCGGGGTATACGCGGTGGTCTGAGTCAATGCTCAAACCGATATGCACACGCTAATAATAAGTACATGGAGTCGTTTGATCCATCGAAAGCATCATCAAACTTGATGCATTTTGATGTCAACAATTTGTATGGATGGGCAATGTGCCAGCCCTTGCCACATGCAGATTTTCGATGGGTCAACGACGTGTCCAATGTCGATCCATCATGCATCGCGCTAGACTCACCTATATGCTACATCCTTGAAGTCGACTTGGAATATCCCCAATCTCTACATGATGCGCACAAAGACCTACCGTTTTGTCCAATACATGAAAAACCGCCGGGTAAACGGGAAGAAAAGCTGTTAGCAACGGTCTGCGATAAAAAACGCTACATCATACACTACCGGAATTTACAACAGTGCTTATGCGATGGGCTTCGCCTCACGAAAATCCATGGAGTCCTACAGTTTACACAATCACCATGGATGCGTTCGTATATTGAGTTAAATACCCAGTTTCGAACGCTTGCCAAAAACGATTTCGAAAAGAATTTATTCAATTTTGCGGTCTTTGGCAAAACGATGGTGAATGTGCGCAATCATGTAGATGTAACGCTTTTAACAAAATGGGACAGCAGATATGGCGCAGAGGCAATGATTGCGAAGCCAAACTTCCACAGCCGAAGTGTTTTTTCGGAAAACCTCGTTGCCATGGAATTGCGCAATCTCGAGGTGAAATTCAACAAGCCGATATATGTGGGTATGTGCATACTCGACATATCCAAAAAGTGCCTGTATGGATTTCATCACGAGTATATGGTACCTCTGTATCAAGATAAATGTAAAGTCATGTATACCGATACGGATAGTCTCATACATGACATTGAGAGCGATGATATATATGTTGACATGAAGCGCGACATTTCAAAATTTGACACGAGCAATTATTCAGTGGACAATAGGTATGGTATACCGCTCGTCAACAAGAAGGTACCCGATCTCATGAAGGACGAATGTGATGGAGCAATTATGACCGAATTTATTGGACTTCGATCGAAAATGTACGCAACACGTGCCGAGGGTAAGAAGGACACGAAAAAATTTAAAGGCGTCAAGAGTAGCGTTGTGGCGAGGAGAATCATGTTTGACGATTATGCTCAATGCTTGAAGGAAAATATGGAAATGGAGCGTAGTCAAATGTGCATTCGATCAAAGTTGCATAAGGTCTACACCATTCGCGAGACGAAAATTGCTCTGAGCTCGATACGATAAGCGGTATATCATACCT
The DNA here is from genome assembly GCA_964007375.1 of Ophion obscuratus. Classification (NCBI taxonomy): domain Eukaryota; kingdom Metazoa; phylum Arthropoda; class Insecta; order Hymenoptera; family Ichneumonidae; genus Ophion; species Ophion obscuratus. The sequence goes on from OZ023313.1 coordinate 57,619,761, forward strand.
GGGACCTCTGATACCCTACCATGGGGGCATTATAGAATACCGTCGTGAAAAGTTTTGTTCGACGAAAAAGAGCAACGGCGAGAAGGGGGAAAAAAGCAAGTCTGCTATGGAGTCGGTCGGAGGCGTTGGAGGGATGAGGGGACGACCAGCAGGTCAAGAGTCATAAAACATACATATTTTTCCACTTTCTTTATTATCGACTACAAATAGGATTCACTTATCCAACTATTGTGGCTATTGTCGAAACCTAACCACTTTACAAACATTCGATTACCGCGCTTCTTCAATACCGCTTCAATGAGATAGATATTGAGGTGCTTGAAACTGAGAAGCTCTTGTTCGTAGAAACCACCGGCGATCGGTTCATCTTTATGGTCCTTCAAGTGGTGTTCGACGGGATGAGTTTTTTTCACACGATATATTGTAAATATTTCCGTTGTCCAGTTTGGGGTGTAACCCTTTTCGAAAACAGTCTTACATTTGCTGATTATCACTTTATCACCAATGGCGAATTTCGGCGAACTTTTCATTGGAGGTTTATTGAAAATCTGCTGCAGTTGCTTCTCATTTTCCGCGTTGACATTTCTCGGCTTCATCTTAATGGTGCTGTGTACAGAATCGTTGTACTCGGCTACTAGATTATCAAGAATAGCGATTCACTTATAATTACCACGAAGACTAAATTGCATCCACATCTTGTTTTCAATGTACGATTAAAACGCTCGCAAATGGATGCCTTCAAGTTGCTATATGTTGAATACATGTGAATATTGTACTTCTTCATGATGGCCTTGAAGTCACACTTGTAGAATTCTTTTTCCCGATGAACGTGTAAGTTCTGCGATATCCGTCCCTTAACGACGATCGACTTCATTGCTGCTGCTGCATCTTTACCACTCTTACTCAGCATTGGCACGGCCCAGGCGAATTTTGAGAAGTTATCGATGACGGTGAGGAGAAATTTGTGTCTGGAGTTGTGACGCGCGTATGATGACATATCGACGAGATCAGCTTGCCAGGTCTCGTCCAAGCCACGGCTGTCCACATGTCGACGCGGATAGTTTCGTCGAGCAGGCTTATGTAGCTCCAGCACGAGAGCGCCCCTTTTTTCGTTCATTTTCCAGTCCACACAGTCGTGCGTCCAATTCAGCAATGACGTTTGAATTACAAATCGCCAAATCTTGTAGAGTTTTGACATCGGTCTCGAGTGTCCTCGCAATGTCTTGTATCGTAGCTTCAAGTCCATTAACCAACAACTGACTACTCTCATTCATTTCTTTGCGTATGTTCTTAATGATAGTTCGAGATTGCTTTGGAACGCACTTGGAGTGATGGCGTCATCTTCTCCTTCCGAATTTGCAATGTTACACAATCGTTTCTGCCCCAAGTCATAATGACTATCTGTGCTAATTCTAAAGGCAATCCCGGGTCGACCTGGAGGACCTTGCTTACTGTGGAGTACACTCCTACTTGAATGACGTCCAAACACATCGACACCCATGATGAGAATGCGTAAATTCTCCGATGTCGAGTTAATAAATGATTTCAGCTTCGCGCAATTCCTCAATAATCGATATAATTTCATTCGCATGTGATGAATTTCCAGCTGCTTGGGATGCCAGAAGCAAGCGAAAACGATCTACTAGCTCGTTTGGATTGTCCCAATAAATATAGTCCAATTGGGTGTTTTTTCTAGCTAGCTTATACTTTGGCATGCCCTGCCCCACATGATGATCGACTATATTTCCGATATATGTGTTAAATTTGTGGCTGGTGTTTCGTCGTATAGCCTCACTAGGCTTGCACAATTTTATGTGCTCATTCGTCGAGATTACAATCTTTTCGTAGTTTTTCAAATCATCCGGTGTGATAGTTTCGACATTAGGCACTTTTTTTAAACAACAGCTCCGTTAATCCAACAGTTTTCGCATAACTCGCATCTCCCACAAGAATATGATGAGAGTCGAAAATTATCGGAGAATTGCCAATCATTAATTTGTTGTTAGCGAGATTTCGTACACCATATAATACATCCAAGCTTGCCTTTCTATTTGTTTGTAATAGCAGGAGATATTCGCTGACCAGCTTACGACATTTTGCGAGTCATCATCCTCATATATCAATTTAAACGAATCTTGTGTGTCACTCTTTAAGGAATCATGTGCCTCATTTTGATGGATCACACTATTTAATGCATCTTCTTCTTCAACATTATCATCCACTTTTTCATCCTTCATTTCCTCCATCACCACCACCTCACCGTTTTTATACGACACAAATTTTTCCAATGGCCCCACTATAGGCTTAAAGACATCCTGCATTCTCTGCTGATCGCTATCTTTCCCAAGTTTCATCATTCGTTGCTTTCGTCTGATTGCATCGCCTTGGCAATTTCACGCAATACATCCTTTTCACGCAACAACTGATCGCGCTTCATGTTGTCGCTATCGAGGCGTGCACAATACTGTCTATTCAACCACCAGCGATGCGTCATTTATCAATGGTGAGAAAATAATCAAAACCTTGTCTATATCGACCATCATTAATACCGCTATCCTTGTCAATTGTGATAAATGCATACTTGTCGGAATTCCAGCATTTCATGCACATGTTTTTAGAGCACGTATAAGTCATATCTGTATTAACATGGTCATTATACACGTGTTTGAGATTCATATCATCCTGCTTGAAAAGCACCATGAAATTTGCATTATCTCGCACGAGATTTTTCGGGATATGAGTGTACGGCTGACAAAGATAAAAACTGTCGACAATCTCATGTCGTCCCATGGAAAAGAAGGCCCGAACATTATCCTGCTTTTCGCATGATATGTCATCAAAGATGAATATAGAGTTGGATCGTGTATCACTTGGTGCTATCACTTGTTCATGCGCCTCGAATGGATGATATTCAACTTCACTCACAGGTTCGAGTAGGTGTTCGAGCAATTTATACGATGGCTGCTTGAGCGATTTGGAATACAAGTAAATGTTCTCAAATCTCAAACCATTCGGATGGATGACGAGAGTGAGCAAACCGTTGGTTTTCCCACAATTCGATGGACCACAAAACAGTGCACGTATGCTATTCGGCAATCAATTCCCATGACGTTTTTCTTTCTTTGTCGCTCCACGGTCTTCGACAAACTCGTCGAAATTTATCACGGGAAGTCCGCCTCCGATAGTTTGCTTCCTGGACGTCATCTCACACACGACTAACGGCCAAATCAATAAATAGGCTTCTTATAGGGATTATCCGTCAGTCGCGTATTGTCTCTAGACATGGTTGTTCATGGCAAGAGTGGTAAAGGTTTGGTCAACCGCCTAATCAACAAACTCCCCGTTGAACTACATTTGCCTGGGTATCAGTATTGTGGACCAGGCACAAAGTTGACCAAGCGCCTTGCTCGTGGTGATCCGGGCATTGATCCATTAGATACGGCTTGCAAACAACACGATATTGCGTATTCGAAAAATCCGAATAATCTTGAGGCGAGACATTTGGCGGATAAAGTGTTGGCTGAACAGGCTAGGCAACGTTTTAGCGCGAGAGATGCTAGTATCGGTGAAGAAGCCAGTGCTTGGGGTGTGGCAAATATTATGAAGACGAAGAGAAAATTTGGCATGGGAATGAAGGGCCGCAAGGGCGGCGTTTGCTTGAAAAAGATAATTGGCGCAGCAAAGAAAACAATGATGTAAAGTAATGATCCGCATAAGATTATCAAATCAGCTCTAAAGGGTGCTCGTGCAGCGGTAAAGTTGCAATGTGGTAAAGTGCGCACACCTCGGGTTCTACCTGTACCCCATAAAATTGGTGGTTTATTGCCCTTCCTCGTGCCCATTTTTGCAGATCTTAGCGCTGCGGGTACTTTGTCAGGTGGTGCGGCTAGTATAGTTAAAGCTGTAAATGCTGCCCAAGTAGCTAAACATGAATTGGATGATAGTAAGCGCCATAATCGGACAATTGAAGCAATTGCATTAGGTGGGGGTCTACATCTGAAACCATATAAGCAGGGATTGGGTCTTCATATCAAGCTAAAAAACTAGAAGTAACGCTACCACACCGACCCCTCACCGACCGTGACCTACTCAACTACGCAAAAATCCTAAGGATTCCACATTTTCGTGGAGTTTACATGCGCGATACATTGCCAGCGAGTGGACCCCTCAAATGTGAAGCAGCAATTGTAAATTTGGATGAAAATGTCGGTCCTGGCACGCATTGGGTCGCTTACAAAAAGACCGGATCGAAAGTCATGTATTTGGATAGTTTCGGCAATCTTCCATCAACATCTGAGCTCATGAGATATTTCCGTGTCGGTAGCGTTAATTATAATTATACTAAATATCAGGAATATGGTACGATTGAATGTGGATATTTGTGTCTCAAGTTTCTTTATCGGCAGCTGCAGCGCAAAGACAAATACACACTATATATAGGAGGAAAATGACGGAGGTAATTCAGTTGTCAATTTACCAGCATCATTGATGAAAGTTTAACATTGACCATATCTGGCTCATCGTCCATACTTGAGGCGTACTACTTCTCCCCCCCCCCCATCGAACTCTCGCCACACAAAAATTATACTGTCGGCCTCGTGGAATTGTTAACCTTCAATTCTATTCCCAATATCGACGTTGACCACGATAAACTTTACGTGGGAGATGAGGTGTTGACGATACTTACGGGCAGTTATGAAATAGAGGATATTGAGACGTTTGTACAAGCAGAGCTCTCGCGTAAAAATATCAGCATCAGCATTAAACCCAACAATAACACGCTACGCAGTGAGATCGAGTGTGATCATGATGTAAATTTTGAGCCAAAAGATTCTATCGGGCATCTACTAGGCTTCATCGCACGCAAATTGGAAGCCAATAAAAGACACGAATCCGAGCGTCCAGTAGCCATTGTCAAAGTGAACGCCCTACGTGTTGAGTGCAACATTACCGCTGATGCTTACATTAACGGACAAAAAGTACACACAATTCACGAATTTTTTCCATCTGCGCCACCGGGCTATAAGATCATTGAAGTTCCCTCCCACGTAATTTATCTGCCAATCACGAGCCGAACAATTGACACGATAAAGCTTCGCATAGTGGATCAAGACGGTGATTTGGTAAATTTCCGCCGTGAAGTAATTACCATATGCCTGTATATAAAGTCGTGATGGTTTGTTTTCATTGTTTTCAACAGATCTTCCAATAACAATAAATGGCCATGGATAAAAACAATCAGTCGTCGACCAGCGCCCAAAGTACTAACACCTCAAAACGTGCTACTTTTGAAGAATTTGGGTCTCAAAGTGCGTGGCAAAAGCGTGTAAAAAATTATTTAGTCTGTGCTCTGTGCATCTGTTGTGTGAAATGGAAGAAAAAATTGTAAACATTCAGGCGCCCGTGGTCTTTGATGAATCCATCGTCCATTGTGAGATTCACGCTCATCAGCCATATGCATCTTGAACCTTCAATAACAGCGATGAAGTCCGTATTGCCACCCAACATCAAGACCTCTCCATCCTGCCGAGCAAGAGTTCTCTACACATATGTGGGAAATTATCAAAGCGTGACGGGGCGCCAACCACTGCTACAAGTCTCGTCAACAATGCCATTTGTCATTTGTTTGAGGAAGTGCGATATGAGTTGAATGCCATAGAAATCGATCGTAATAAGAATGTCGGTATTATGAGTGTAATTAAGGAATGTTCATCTCTCTCACCGGCCAATAGTTCTATGCTCGAGAACACTAGATGGCTCGATGTCGAAGAGACCAAGCAGATTGTAGATGTATCGGGAAACTTTAATGTCTGTATACCGCTCAGCATGCTCCTCGGATTTGCCGAAGATTATCGGAAAATTGTCGTAAATGCCAAGCACGAGTTTATTCTCACGAGATCAAAGACCGACGCCAATGCCATTGTAGGAACAGCGCCCGAAGACTACAAACTCGCAATGCATAAAATAGAATGGCTCGCGCCGTATGTGACAGTCTCGGATCAGCGAAAAATTCAACTGTTAAAGTTTCTCGCCAAAGACACACCAATCTCCATGACTTTCCGAACATGGGAACTGTATGAATATCCATTGCTGCCCGCCACCTCCAAGCACGTGTGGTCTGTGAAAACTTCGAATCAGCTGGAGAAGCCACGATATGTCATACTCGCGCTGCAGATGGGACGGAAAAATAAGAAACAACACAATGCGAGCCACTTTGATCATTATAACCGGAGCGACGTTAAGCAATACCTCAACTCGCAATGTTATCTATATGGAAATTTGAATTTGAACATTGATCAAAATCAATATGCTCTTCTCTACGAGATGTATGCGAATTTTCAACCGACCTATTACAACAAAGAGGCTGAACCACGGCTGAGCAGGGTGGAATTTTTAGAAAAAGCCCCCCCTTCGTTATCATTGACTGCTCAAAAAAAAAAACGATTCTCTCAAGTCCGGCCCCGTTGACGTGCATCTTGAGTTTGAATTGAAAAACAATATTCCGCCACAAACTTCGGCGTACTGTATGATCCTCCATGATCGTATTGTCGAGTACAATCCAATCAGTGGTGGGGTTAAAAAATTGGTATAAAATCATGCCGATGATTCGCGTCCACTTCAGTCAACATGGAGCTTATCGTCGATGTGCACGTCTTCAACAGACCCGTCAACGAATTTGTCCTGAAGGAGATGTCCATCGTCAAACTCCATGAGAAGAACGTTGAACCGCTGACATTCTTCTTCGATGCACCATTCGCCTGGAACGCTTTACCGGCCAAGTACAAAATGACAAACAAGTGGCTGGAACGCAATTATCATGGAATACGATGGAATCACAGCGGCATACCGTACGAGGCAGCTAGAAGGACAATTCGAGGAATATTGGGAGGAGCTCCTACGATCTATGCCAAGGGATTCGAGAAGTGCTCATGGCTATCGAGATTCACGGATTCAGCAACAAAATTCATCGATCTGGAGACTCTGGACTGTCCATCGCTGCAGAAGTTGCCGGAAATCGCAAACGTTAAATGTCCCCATCATTCCTTCAATACATAATACAATTGCGCCAAAGCGAATGTAAAGTCATTGAAAAGTTGGCTCTCTGTGTACAAAGCGTTGTGTGAGCGAGGAATTTTCTTTAAATGAATAAATACATTTTGAACAAATATCGTTCTCCATTTATTTCCTATATCTACGGCGAATACAGTTGGACGACAATTTTTTTTTTTTACATTATATTCGATGAAAAAGTTTTTTTTGTACATTTTTACAAAGCACTAAGCGTTGAAAACTCTACGATGATGACTGTGATGCAAACAGGCGTTGCACTCTACGATGGTGACGATGCCAGCCGCCGCTGAACTCGTTGATTCCATCGGGCCTTCACGAGCGTTCTTTTCCACCATACTCAGACGCGATGGAACTCGACGCTGTTGTATTTTCCACCAATGTACTTCATGTAGAGTTGACCATTGCGCGCCACTTGCAGCATACTCCCGAACATTGTCGGATCTTGGTCGAAGGCCTTCACAAGTCGCACGGGTAAGAAGACGGCGAACTCATCCGCGATGTCTGCAATGTAGCGTTTCCCAAATTTAGTTCGTATGGCCCTCATGTCGGAGATTAGTCGTTCCGATTTAACGAGGAGTTCTGACAGCTTCTTCGTTGGGAGGAATTCTGCCATCCGGCCGACTTTGTTGATACTCGAGAGATCCATTTTCCCCGCACTTTCAAAGTTCTTTTTGGAGAGATGTTGATGGTGCAGTGGAATCGTGTTCCAATCATGAAAAACAGGTTTGAACACGTTCGAAGAACCGTGGAGAATTTTCCCCAGACATTTTTTCATGCTCCCGAAAAACAGGTTCAAACACGTTCGAAGAACCTCGTACGTGGAGAATTTTCACAGCATTTTGTACACTCCCAACGTTGAGGTGGAGGGCCATCGATGTGATCTTTCATCTGTGGCGTATTGTAATGCTCCAAGCATGGAAGATATGATATCACTTTACTGTCATTCCGATGATGTTCTGCCAAACGATCCCATAATAAGCCAACATATTTACTCCAATATTTTAGGAGCAAGACCTTTGGAACCTGTTCGAGCTCGTTTTTGGTCAAGTCCAGGGAGTGCTTGGCCGGATGCACTGCGTACATACTCGCACATGCGAGCATCTTGATATTATATTTCGGAATGACGACCTCGACTTTTCAAGAGCTGCGCTCAAGTGGTCCATCCGCGGTCCCTTTGATCCCTAAAGATTATAGTTTTTCCGAGGAACCTGTCAGGACCTGTCTCGAGTGTCGGCGAGCTTTGAGACGGGGCGAACGCAATTGACATTGTCTTTCGGAATGGAACCAGCGGCATGTCATAAATAATGGGCTTTGAAAGGCGCCGCCCTTCATGTGGCGTCTAGCGTTTTCATATTAACGAAAATTTTCCGACCCATATATGGTTGTCACACACGCTTTTCCAAGAAACCTGTCAGGACCTGTCTGTCGGCGAGCTTTGAGACAGGGTGGATACAATTGACATTCACACACACACGCACACACAACGCTTATCGATGGCGGCTTCCCTGCCAGTCGCTCCAAGGACCACATGCCCAACCCCCCCCCCCCCCCACTCCCCCTGCCACCCCTGGACACCACCTCCTGGAACCCCCCCTGGACCCCCCCTAGACACCGCCCCCTGGACCCTCCCCCCTTGACATCGTCCCCTGGACCCGCCCCTTCCTTGATCCTCCACCCAAAGTGGCTTAGAACCGCCCTAGTACATCTACTTTTTATATTTACAAAATTGCGAACTTCCTCTCGCTGTAGCTACTTTCGCCTGTCCAGGCATTATTTATTATATTTAATTCATATACTGTTAATATAAAAAAAGACATTGCTACCGGGGATCGTACCCGCTTCGTCTACACTCACTCAGAGCCCGCACGCTGATATTTCAACCGCGAGGCTCTTGGACTGTAAACCTGCCTTACGTATACACACTTATCCAATATTTAAGGTAGTTATGTAGTTTTGGTCAAATCTTAGAAATTGGCTGAAATCTAAGTATGGTGGAGATATGACCTTCATAGACTGATGCCCAAAAATTCAGTTCGATTCACCGTTTAGTTCAAGAGACAATTTCAATTGAGTATGGGTATTTTTGTACGGGATCCCTATACCTAACACGTAAATCGATAGTAGTTTGCTCGCATTTCTCGATATAGTAGGTTCTAAACGGATCTTAGGATTTCAAAATAAAAACACACGTGTATGCAGTACTATTGTGGGGTTGATTTTTTTTTAATGACAAACTTTGACCTTTTAGTTTCGGAGATAGCGACTTATGAAAAGTGGTAATTTTATTCCACACCGAACTCAGGCCCAACCATCTGTAACGGAATGGCAACAGTGTACGCTGCAGCTAGCTGATCGGCGCGTGGTCTGGGAACTCGAAGCGTACCCCCCCCCCCCGAGTTCTAGTAATTCTAAGACGGATGTGAAATAAATGTATTCTGCAAACGAATTTAATTTGCTCAATTTATGCATGTATTTGTCTTTGTTACAGCGAATACAATTTAAACTGTCGTCAAGATGTTGTAAATCCACGATCCGACGTCCTTCGGCAGCGAATTTTTGTTGCTGATCGTTGAGGTTACGGTTATTCTCATCGCGTTTAACTATATTTGCTCGATAGATGGCTGCCACAGATTTCAGTCTTTTAGCAAGCGCCTTTTTTCTTTTAAACGTTCCTTTGTATCGCATTTGGGTTAACATTTTCGCGCTTTTTTAATTTATATAAAATATTTCACGAAAGACGGGTCGTAGGGAGCTCAACGCAATGACTGCAGGAAAATCGCGATGTTACCACGATTACAGCGCCGCTTTCTATACGAGTATGAGACCTATCTATGCATGAGGTGCGAATGTGTGAGACATATAGAGGGTGCAAGCTCGGTTAAAAATTTACAACCAACAGCATCGTATAGGTATTGGATGTTATTCTACCCTTCGACCGAAACTTTTGGCTCATACGTGTACCTACAGAACTACCTTAGACAAATTCGCTGCATGACAAATTGCATATTGTTTTTATGACCCCAACTTATTTTTGAAGCCAAAAGAAAACGATTTTTCCAAATTTCTAGAGCGCTGTTATCCCTTAAAAAAATAAATTGATGTTTTGATCGTTCTAAATGTATATCCCCCTTAAAGAGTTTAAAAGAATATCGTACGTGTTAGCGAAAAACGGCAGAAAAGTATGAAGCAACTCGTCCACTTCTTTGATTATCGCTATTTTGGACCATCACTCGTTTGCGTATCTAAGATCTACATATATTCGAAGTTTGTATTCTGGATATATGGCTTTTTGCTATAGATGTTATTACCGATGTTAGATACTCACTTCTTTCTATTTCGGACATATGAATGTTCTAGATTGTTTGAATCAGTATTTGTATGACTCAAACTGCAGACAATCTGAAAACACGTTCTCGAATAAATGAGCTCTCGAATATTAGGTGCGCAACTACGTTCCCGGGTTTCACACATGGATAGCGCTAGCGACACATGTGGTCGGCATACAGGTCTGAAATTGGGTGTCTTTATAGCTTGGACATCTTTTAAGAATACGCAGTCGTAATATAAACAAATATCGCAACACAACGACCTTTTTTCTAACCTTGAAAATGTCAAAGTTTGTACCAAATAAACAGTATTTGCGGGAAGCATTGCTTTTCTGATGCAACCTAAAAAAAAGCACGTCGGTTACTTGAGGCCTACAGCGAATATATACCATCAAAAACAACGTGTGAAGATTGGTTCAAGCGGTTCAGAAGTGGCGATTTTGAGACTGGGGACAAGGAGCGCTCGGGAGGACCGCAAACATTTGCGGACGCCGAGCTGCAAGCGTTATTGGGTGAAGATGACACTCAAACAGAAGATCAACTTGCCGAGGCATTAAATGTGACTCGGCAATGTATTTCGAGACGTTTGCACGTCATGGGAAAAATTCATAAGGAAGGAAAGTGGGTGCCACATGAGTTGACTGAGAGACTAATGGAAAATCGAAGAGCCACTTCCGAAATTTTGCTTTTGCGTCAGAACAGAAAGAGTTTCGTGCATCGAATTGTTACTGGTGATGAAAAATGGATATATTTCGAGAATCCCAAACGCAGAAAATCGTGACTTTCACTTGGCGAAGCGTCAACATCGACGGCACGGCCAAATCGCTTCGGAAAAAAGACAATGCTCTGCGTTTGGTGGGACCAGAAAGGAATCGTGAACTATGAGCTGCTGAAACCGGGCTAAACTGTCAATAGGCATCGCTACCGACAACAACTAATCAATTTGAACAACGCATTGCTCGAAAAACAGCCAGAATGGGACACGAGATACGACTGTGTGATATTGCAGCACGACAACGCTCCGTGCCATCGCAGTTCCATCGTCCAGGACATCACAAAAACACCGAAATGGGATCTGCTATCGCATCCGCTGTATTCGCCAGATCTGGCCCCTTCAGACTATCACTTGTTCCGGTCGATGGCGCATAGCTTGGGTGGGCTACACTTGGCCAATTACGATGCAGTACAAAATTGGTTGGACGAATGGTTTCAGTCCAAAGACGCGTCCTTTTATCGTCGCGGTATTTATTTATTGCCCGGAAGATGGCAAAAATGTGTAAATAGCAAGGGACAATACTTCGAATGGATCATTTTTTGTATTTGTCTTGAAATTTACACCACCTTAATCGAAGGTCGGATAAACGAGGTTCTACTGTACCAGCAAATACGACATTATACACACCATATTCAAACAATTTGAAAATTGTTGAAATCGATTTTTCGAGACACATCAGCTTTGATGTCGATGAAAGGACACAGATATTTTAGCTTTAAAATATTGAAGCAAGCAATATCGCGTCGACTTTACATTGGTATTACGGTGTTTTTCTCAAATCGAAAAATAACTACTGGACAATTTTTTAAATTTCTTGCCTCAATGAGTAATTGCAATTTCTTTCGTGTGAAATTCTTTTCATCTTCGTTGAGTTTTCCTGGATTTAATGATTTTCCATTCACGGTGTGCGATGAAATAATAACTTTATTCAGAAAGGGAACGTCTTAATAAAGCGTGTGTCATGATAATAACAGTTTGTAGTATGTAACCAAGGGTAACGCAGAGAAGAAAAAACAAGCAGTGGTTTCATAGCCTGCCTTCGGGGAGAAGAGAAGAAAAAAGAAAGGATAGGTCGGTAAAGACAATTTCTCCAACACTCCCGCTTTGACTTTATCAACTGTTGTCGATTTCTTCTTTATTCTTTCGCTCGATGATCATATCCGCGGACACACAGTCGTTCGCGATTGCGTTGGAATCACATCCGGGGTAGTGGTTTCTTCAGGATGTCCGCTTGTTGTTCGTTTGACGCGACGTACTCCAGCAAAAAGTCTTTTGTGGCTTAGTATTCTCGCACGTAGTAGAATCGAACGTCGATGTTTCACGCGTTTGTGAAACGCAGGATTCTTCACGAGGTATATACCACTCTGGTTATCCATATACGGCGTCGTATAGACGTCTTTGATGTTTAGAAGTTCCTTGATGAGAGACTTCATCTACACGATCTCTTTTGCGGTTTGGCAAGAGGCCATATACTCGGAATCCGTCGTTGACAAGGCGACGGATTGTTGCATCTGTGAGTTCCACGAGATCGTTCCCGAGGCGAATTTTCGGACGAATCATGTAGTCGATCGTCGCGTCTCCAGTTCTTCCGCGTCGTCAGCGTCACTGTACGCGTGTAGCTCCTTTTTCTTGCCATGTTTGAAATGTAGCCCGTACCCGATGGTGCCCTTAAGATATTTGATGATTCGCTTTACGGCTTTCCAATGCATTGTCGTGGGATTTTCCAGATGTCGATTTGCTTGGTGCACCGCGAATGTGATATCAGGCTTCGTTGACACCGACAAGTACATAAGGTTTCCAACAGCTTCGCGATACGGGGCCGTTGTTGAATCCCTTTGGTCTCCAGCTTGAACAGGAGGACTCAATTCTTGGTGCAAATCCGCTGAAATAGATACTGGATTTGCTTCTTCCATCCTGAATCGCTCCAAAATCCTTTTTGCGTAGGTTTCTTGATGCAGGAAGATCGACCCGTCCGACGCTCGCTCAACTTGCATTCCCAGAAACAGGTTGGCATCGTTGTGGGTTATCTCGAATTCCGTCTTGAGACCGTTAAGGAGTTTATCGATCAGCGCTTGATTCTGCGAAACGATGATCCCGTCGTCTATGTATATCGCCAGGAATAGTTTCTTGTTGTTGTCTTGGCTTGTGAATATGCAAGGATCCGCGTTTGATGCCTTCAGTTTGAATTCCTTCAGGAATTCAGTGAAGCGTCGATTCTAGCAACGGGCAGATTGTTCGAGGCGGTATATGCTTCGTTTCAGTCTGCAGATTCTTCCGGTTCCATCCTCGTATCCCTTCGGTTGCCGCATGTGAATCGTTTTGTCGATATCGCCGTACAAAAACGCCGTTTTTACATCGAACTGCTTTATCCACATACGATCGCTTGCAACTATGGCGAGGATAGTCCGAATCGACTCGAATCTGACTACAGGACTGTGCATCTCTTGGTAGTCGATTCCCTCGCGCTGCCTGAATTCGCACGCGATGAGTCTCCCTTTACAACGCTGGACGTTTCCGTTAGCGTCTCTCTTCAGCTTAAATGTCCACTTGCAGTCTATTGTTCTCGGATTGTCGACTGCTTCCACGAGTAGTTCCCATTCGTTATTTTGAGTGAGACACTCGAATTCTTCGTCCATAGCTTTCTTCCATAGCGTCGCTTCTTCGCTTTCGGTAACTTCGCGATACGAGAGGGGCTCCTCATTTTCAGCTAGGAATAGGTTATCGATGAAGTCGCGGCATCTCTGGGGAAGCCTCAGCGTTCCTCTGTCTCGCAGTCCGTAGCCTGCGTTTTGATTGTTGTCTCTTCCGTAAACGCGATTTGTTTCTTCCGCTGCTCCTTCAGGTTCACCATGAGGCTCGACCCGTTCGACCACCGGTGCGTCTTGTTCCGTCTCGTCGGCGTTCTCTCGATGCTCGGCCTCTTGTCCATGGCCGTCCTCGATCGCATCGGCGTCATTTCCGGAGTCTTCTCGTTCGCCCTCCTCGTTCAACCATGCCTCGTCGTCTTCCCATACTCCTTTCGTGATTGCTTGGTCGATTTTTCCGGAGAAGACGACATCTCTCACAGTTGCAATTTTGTTGTCATCAGGATACCACACTCGATATCCTTTGGTTTCTTTGCCATAGCCGATGAAGTATCCTTTCTTCGCTTTCGCGTCGAGTGCTCGACGCTTCTCCTTCGGCACGTGCGTGAAAACTTCTTCGCCGAAGATGTGGAGATTACTCACGACCGGTACTTTTCCGAACCACAGTTCCGCCGGACTCGTGCCTTTGATGCTGCTTGTCCCGGTCAGATTGAAGGTAGCTGCGGCCGCGTTGATCGCTTCTGCCCAAAATTCAGCGCCGAAACCTCCCGCAAGCATGAGCGTCCTTCCCGCTTCCTTCAGGGTGCGATTTTCTCTTTCTGCGGAACCATTTGGCTCTGGAGTGTACGCAACGGTGCGTTGATGTCGAATCCCGAGTCGATCCCTCATCGTTTTCATTTCGCTGTTGACGAATGCGAGTCCATTGTCCGTACGAAATACTCGGATGCCTCCTGGACAATGTTTCTACGCCTTCTTGAAGAATTTTTCTACGTAGCTCGCAGTTTCCGCTTTGCTCTCGAGGAAATGCAATCCGCGGTAATGCGAGTAGTCATCCTTCAGCAAGAGAAAGTATCTCGATCCTCCAAGGGATTTCGCGGGCATAGGCCCGCAGAGATCGGCATGTATAATCTCGCCAATGCTCTCGAATTTCAACGTGCTTTCAGGGAAGGGAAGTCGGTGCATTTTCCTGACGGTGTATGCCTCACAGAACGGATCTTTCGCTTCCTTGACGGGTATTTCGAGTCTCTTGAGGATCTGTCTCACGTGACGAAAGTTTTGGTGAGCCAGTTTCTCGTGCTAGTTTTTCAGCGTGTCCTTCGAGCTCACGTACGTCTGTGGCGGGTCTCTTTTCCATCTCGACCACGGTGGCTTCTTGATTTCGAACTGCATGACGTAGAGTTTTCCTCGACGTATCCCCGTCGCGAAGGTGCATCCTTTTCTCATTAATTGACAATTTGTGCTCGTCAATTGCGTCTCGAGTCCCTTATCGAGCGCGGTGCTAACCGAGAACAGGTTGTACTTCAATCTTGGTACGTATAGTACGTCAACGAGGTGATTCTCGTTCCGGGTTTCTCCTTTGAACATATCGACGTTGATACAGCCCTTCCGCAAAGCCTCTATGCAACCGCCATCGCCTATGCACACGGGCACAGGGTGGTCGAAGGCTTCGTACGTGCGGAACCAGTTTCGTCGGCAACACATATGGTCGCTAGCTCCCGAATCCATGACCCAGCCTGCGTGTCTCGTGGGATGCGACGGTGCTGATTGGAGAGCTACGCTCACGAGGCCTTCGCCGCACGGCTTCTTTCCCGATGCACGGCTGACCCTTGATCCTCCTGGATCTTCGTCTCCCTTCCTCTGCGAACACTCTCTGGCCCAATAACCCGGTTCTTCAGTGACGTAGTATTTGCCTGGTTTCGATGAACCGTTCGACGTGCCTCTCGTTCTTCCGCCTCGACCGCACTTGTATTTTTCTCGCTATGCGTTCGACGTTGAAGCGTTTCCGCTCTTATCCCGTTGCACGGTTGCACTTCAAAATGTCGAGCGTGCGCTCTCCCGCTGGCGCCGATTCCTACGCGCTAACGAAATATCTAAAATTCTCGGGCAGAGTCACGAGGATTTTCGTGATCATCATCGAATCAGAAATTTCCTCACCCATCAGTTTTAGTCGATGGGCTATGTTCTCGAGGTTGGCGATGTGAGTCGAGATGTCATGCGATTTCTGCTTTGTGGCGTTGTACCAATCCTGTTGAAGCATGTGTACGCTCGCTTCGGACTTCTGCTCGTAGATCGACGACAATTTCTGCCACATGTATGCTGCAGACGCACAGTTTATTATGTGGAACGTCGGCTGCGGCCCGACGGTCGTCACGATCACCTTTTGAGCTGTTACGTTGAGTTTCTTCCATGACGCGAGCTCCTTTGTGTACGCGGTTTGCGAGGTGCCATCCGCGACTGCACGGATGGCCGGTTTCTCGCTTGTTCCCAATGTGACTTCCACTGCACCGTGCGAGTTCAGCATCACTCGTATTTGGAACTTCCAAACCGCCCACGTGTCCTTATTCGCCAGCTTAGCGACTCTTGTAAGCTCGCTATCCATTTGTTTTCTTTTTTTCGAGTATTTGTTTTCACTATTGCACAGGGCGGGGAATGACCTCAAAGAAAAAAAAAACTGCGTTTCTATATTTTCGCGATTTTACCGTCCACGATATGCTTCTCGCGAGGGATATTTATCGCACATTTCTCCTGGGCCCATAACCTGTTGAGTTTTCCTGGGTTTAATGATTTTCCATTCACGTTGTGCGATAAAATAATAACTTTATTCAGAAAGGGAACGTCTTGATAAAGCGTGTGTCACGACAATAACAGTTTGTAAAATGTAACCAAGGGTAACGCAGAAAAGAAAAAACGAGCGGTGGTTTGATAGCCTGCCTTCGAGTAGGAGAGAAGAAAAAAGAGAGGATAGGTCAGTAAATGCAATTTCTCCAACAATCTTCATTCAAATATGTTATCGTCAGAATAATCGCGGTACCGATTCGCTGATTGCGAGTTTTAATACAAACAGATCACAAAGCATTGTTCTTTAACTAGGAATAATTTACCACCATATTGGCCAGAGTAAAAAATGTATTCAAGATTTAAAAAATTATTATTTAAGACGTTTCCCACCGTTCGTTGTATAAGAAAACAATACAGGACAATTTTTTAAATTTCTTACGGCATTGAGTAATTGCAATTTTTTGTGTATGATTATCTTTTAATTTTTATTCCGTAAAATTGGGGTCCGGTCGTACCCCATTTTTTAGGTAAAAATGAGGTTTTTGGCGATTTTTGCCCTTTTGCGGTCTTTAAATGGATTGTTCACTAATGGAATGTTAATTAAATCAGACGGCTCGCTCACTATCTACTGCCTTGTGAAAGTAGGACCTTTAAAATTGGACTTTATCACACCTTAGAAATTGAGGTATGATAAAGTCCATTTATCCCCGTAGAACCGGTTTAATGACAAAGAAAAACACGGGGTGCATATACACCCCAGTCATGCGTTTGACCGTAAAAAAATAAGTCATGAGTTGTTTGGGTTAAATATATTTATCGTAAGAATTATCGCGTTCCCGTTCGCTGTTGATTCGCGGTTAAAATAAAAATTGATTCACGAAAAAAAAGCATTAGTATTATTTAAGACATTTTCTAGCGTTCGTTGTACAATTAAACACTGTTATAATAAAAATATTTTTCTATCACTACGTATTGCATTATTATTATTTTCGTCCTTTTTCACCGTTAATTATGCAATTAATGCATATTGTTCATTGGGCATTGCTATATTAAAAATATTCCTCTATCTTTACGCATTTACGGTGATCTCTCTAGTATATATCATTTTACATCTCTCTCGCACGCAGCCCACTTCTCAAGTACCATTCTGCCTCATACACAGCTCACTTCTCATTTATTTGTTCCGTCCACGGTCTTACATACAGGTCTGGAAACGACCGTGGTGGGGGTAGGCACCGTTAACGAACCCACGTTTGTTTCGAATTTTCGACACTACGTGGCATTGCTATCGGCGTGTACGGTGCGACAAGAACAGAACAGCTTCCGTCCGTCTCTCTCACTCTTCTCGATGATCCGAAATGCACATTACCTTTTTCGCGTTTGCGGCGGGGGGCGAAGGGGGGATAGAGGTAGATGAGAAATAATTGTGGAATAAGGAGAGGGGATTGTGGAAGAGAATAGAAGTGGGGCTTGTAAAAAGGGGAAGATCCTGTATGGCTGGAAGAAGACCAATATACATTTTTTTTAAATAAATGAAAATACTTACCTTCTTCGAATGAAATGGATTTTCATTCGAATTTTATTCCGAGTTTCTTTCGATGATCGATATACAAATACCTTTATTGAATGGAGTTTTATTCGAATTTCAGTCGGAGTTTCTTTCAATGACGAAAGGAAAAAAATACTGCACACAAACTGTGATTGTTTCAATTACCGCAAGCCACTTTCGAAATTGTTCGTCATCTCTCGGTACTCGAAAAGTCGAAAAATTATTATTCGACGTCCGGCATCCGGTGTGACACGTGCGTACCGCACACACTTTTGGCATGTCGACAAGTTTTCAATAATACCCTGAAACAACGGTCCACCTTCGCAAGCTTTATGAATATTTTAAACTACAAATGCTCGTTGACGCGACGCAAACAGAGGTTATCGAGAACGTGTTATCAAAAAGTTATGACAAGTCAAGGGGCGAAGGGAGAGATCACAGAAGACCGTGGGTGGGAGGTACTCGCCGATAGTAGCGACGGCGGTGGCGACGAGCGGAATGAAAAGTGAAGCTCGTAACGGTGCCTCACGACTCCATTGAAATTTGGCTTCGTTTCCAGACCTGTATGTAAGACCGTGGTTCCGTCTCTGTCACACGCAGCTCACTTCTCGAGGTCTTAGTAATAAATGGCGCCATCCCTGTTTGACCACATTTTTGTAGCCACTCTTTTTAAGAGTCTTCATAAGAGTTCGGACTCCTCCCACTCTAGCCTCCATGCGTCGTCTGCTCGCGACCCGCGATGGAAACGTTTTTTTTTAACGTACTACGACTCCTGCGCCGTGATCGTCGACCCGCGACACTCGCGAGTCTCGCGCCGCGTTTAGTTCTACTTCTCCCCCAACTTAAACAAACGCAGAGTACCAAATACGAGATTAAGCTTACCTCCGAACGGCCTTTTCGGATGCCACCGTATAAATATTCTGACTCCAAAAACTGAGGCCCTTAAAGAACTCGATACGGCAAAAAAATTCTCCACCATTGACCTGAAAAGTGGATACTGGCAGATCCCAATAGACCCGGATTCAAAGAGGCTCACCGCCTTCACTACCTCAGATGGGGCAACTTACCAGTTCCGGGTCATGCCATTCAGGCTAAGGAATGCCCCTAACACCTTTCAACGGCTAATGAGCCAAGAGGTCCTGGTGGGGTTGATCAACAAGGTGTGTGTCATCTATCTAGACGAGATAATTTATTCCAGTAATTGGGAGAACTATCTACGACACCTCACGCTAGTCTTCGAACGATTGGAACTCCATTGACTTACTTGCTCCGCCGAAGAATCCATTTTCGGAAAAACCGAGCTCAACTAACTGGGTCACACGGTAAGTCACACGATCAGTAACGAGGCGCAACCGGAACACGTCGCCACTATCATTAACTTCGCTATCCCAAGAAGAGACAAACAGCGTTTTATGGGTACCTGAATCTGGCTTCGGGAATATATCCCCCATTTTGCAACCATGTCGACGCCTGTTACCAATGTCCTCGCATCCAAGGGATAGTTTCAACAGTCGGAACCGGCGCAGCGGGCTTTCGAGCAAACCAAGACCGAGATTCAGAAACCCCTTAATTCATCATCCAGATATCAGGGAAGAGGGCATGGGCGCCGTCCTTTACCAAGTCCCGACCGACGGTATGAAGAATATAATAAGCTACGCCAGCGCCAATTTTGATGCCTGCCAAAAACGCTACCTGAGTAACAAGCAAGAATGCCGAGCGGTTGTATGGACCGTTAAGCACTATCAAAACTACCTTAAAGAGAAAGATTTCACCTTGAGAACAGACAGTCGGGCGTTGAAATGGTTAAAACCCATGAAGGACGAAAAGGATAAGCTCAGCCGCTGGACCATACTACGAGAAGAATTAAACTTCAAATTGGAGCATGTACCGGGAAGAGCCAGTGATCTCCCCGGTGTTCTTTCCCGACACCCTGAAACCACTAAAACTGGAGTACTAGAAGAAAAGGAGCCCCTCCAACCACCCAAACGAGCAAACATATCATTATCTACAGAAGCACCTAAGATCTTCGCGATACAACAATACAACATAATTAACGAGGTTATGGAGGACCAACAACGAGATAACGTGCTAGGTAACATCGTCGAAATCCTAAAAAGTCAATTATACAACTACGATTATGAACTACGGGAAGGGACCGTGTTCAAACGAATCCATGACACTTGGAGAATACTGGTACCTGAAAACGCAAAAGCCAAGGTATTACAGTACTATCATGACTCTCAAATGGCGGGACACCCAGGGATGAGTGAAACGCTTAGACTCATTCAAGCCCACTTTACCTGGACTAACCTCCGAAGGGACGTACGGGATCACGTAAGGAACTGCAACGTGTGCGCGTCTATCAAGTCCACCTGGCCTAAACAGCCTGATCACTTGAGACTCTACCAACCCCGACAACCATGGAAAACGATGGCGGTCGATCTGATGGGACCATATCCACGGTCCGGCCGTGAAAAACGATTCATATTGGTAATCACCGATCTGTTTTCACGATGAGTAGAGGCCGTCCCAATTGGCGTCTCCGAAGGAACTCGCGTCATTGCCCTCTTAGAAAATGAGGTTTTTGATCGATGGGGATATCCAAAAACCATTTTATCAGATAATTGTCCCCAATTCTCTAGCCATAAACGGCAAACGGCGCGTGCCAATTGGCAAGCACATATTTGGACTACCGCTACGTATCGCCCACGCGCTAACCCCACTGAAAGACGCAATCAAGAGATTAAGAAAGGCTTAATCTCAATTAATATTGCATCTGCGGCACAAGCGTCATCGGAAATGGGATCTACAGCTACCCCGGATCCTATTTCAACTGCGAAAATCGGCGGAACGCGGCTACGGCCCGGTCAATGGAAGTTTCCAGTCGACGCCGACCAATCTAGCACGGAACGTGAGCACCGAGTACAACGAACCCAAAGGCATCAGCACGACTACCAGAGCAAATACGCTCAAAACACTGACGCCCCACCTAGATACCAGCCTGGGGATCTAGTCTACGCGCGAATGCACGCTCAGTCCAACGTCGTGGAGGGAATCCACGCCGGTTTTGCGGTGCCATGGGATGGCCCGCACACAATTCTGAAGAATCTCGGAGGCGAGATTTACCTCATCCGGCAAGGTCGACGGGAGGTGAAAATCTATGGCCCCGACGAACGACCAACCTAATAAGCCAAACTTTACGGCTTTGCTACAAACCAAAGTACAGTCACCCGAGCCAAACCCTACGGCTCGACTAGATGACAAAATGGACAAGTCAAACCTTACGGCTTGTTCTCAACTACCAGCCGATGAACCATCGCTGGTTCATCTCCAAACGAATGGGCCAAACCTTTCGGTCCGTTCTTAACAATCGACCGGTAAACCATGGCTGGTTCACCTCCCAATGGATCAAGTGATCCACGCAACACCCGCGGTGAACGTGGGCATGAAACCAAACTTCCGGCCAACGCCGGGTCCCTCCACCAAAGCAACTTCCGGTGGAGCTGCGTAGTCAAGGCTTCGCAGCTCGCCTTCTGGTGCATACCTGTAAAAAGCCCACATTAATATTACTCTCGCGAGTATTTGCACCTGTTATACCTAGACTATTTAGTTATACTCAACCAAATAATTGATGGTCGATACGTCCGCTCTTCGATACTTAAAATGGTGTTAAACGTGTCAATTGTAACTCCTTACATTCAAGTGTTTTTTGTTTGTAATTTTTTTTTTTTTCGCGTTTCACACACACACACACACACACGCGCACGCACGCACGCACGCACGCACACACACACACACACACACACACACACACACACACACACACACACACACACACACACACACACACACACACACACACACACACACACACACACACACAAACACACACACACACACACACACACCACATCACGCAATACACAGAAGATGTAAGGGCGAACCAACGCCCGGCGTACTTGTTGTACGCCACTTTGGCGCACAATCCCTTTGGCATCATTTCGTCCTCGCACTTTCGAAACCCCGTAACAAAAAAAAACACCACTACATTCACTATCATGGCGATTTAACAACTACAGATACACTAAACATAGAAGCGAGAAAAGCTGGCGTACCCCTGCCCATACCGTACCGATGAAAGTTCCTTCCGCTTGTATCCCGGCGTATACCTGAAAAATCAAAAAAATACTTCAATTCAAAATCAAATCCACTCGTCATTCCAGAAATCAAGTCCTTGTCGGTGTATGTCGCCTCCAGTCGACGCCCCATGCGTTTGGTCTTCGTCGGTGTGCCGGCTCCCACCTGTAAAAGGGAAAGATTGATATTAATACCTCACGATTATTTTAGAAGTTTAAAAACCTAAAAAAAAACATTTTAAATGTGCGGCGTAACGACACTCACCGCTCACCTCGACCACGGCCATACAGGACTGCAAACTCCAGTTGAAGGGGTAGGTCGCTTATTGAAGAGAGTTGGTAGTTCACTAGTCGCCACTAAGTTTGTTGCAATCAGAATACCCGTTGTGGCGCGGCTGGGGAGGTTAGACAGAGATAGCACTAGTCGGTCATGCTTCTATCTCTCTATCTCTGTCCCACCTTCATGTTCGTTACGCGGATATTTATTATGAGTTCAAAACACTTTTAAAAGGGCCAGGCAAAGGCGTTAGTCCTGTCAGTCTCGATTAATACAATACAAAAAAAATATGATCCTAATGGTAATCAAACAAACAAACTTTCTAAATCCAAGCGAGCGTGATAAGCATATACATACGATTTTTAAACTGCCACATGGCATGTGAAATTTGACGGAGTGGTTCCGTACTCGCCTTATACTCGCGTTGTTGTAGATTCACAGCTACTTGTCTCAATTTTTGTTCTTCCATCTCTCATTCCCGTGTTTTTTATGCAATTTAATAAAAAATACAAATGCCAAAAATTGTCTGATGTCTTTTTTTATTTTTGTACGTCCATTTTTTTCATATCGAGTTAAGCAGAATGAATCATTTCAAATTTTTTTATGGTGCCCCTTCATATTTTTTTTTATTGTTGCAAGTGTTTCGGTTGCCAACGGTACTGTGTCCAGAACGCAGAAAAACAACAGTTATCGGCGACTCAGCGACATACGTTTTTAACCGCTCAGTCCGCTGCTCGCCGTATTGAGGTTATGTATGTCCGGGTTGTGGAACCGCAGCGATAACTAGTGGTAGCGAAATTTGCCACGCCAAACGACGCACCTGATCGCGGCCGCCAGCATTAGAGTTTCCAGACCTGTATGTAAGACCGTGACCTCGACTCGGCGTGCCAGAATTCTGGGTCTCAGCTGGCCTCCGAGTCACTGGAAAAAATACCAAAATTGTTAATGAACCACTGACAAATAATGGCGAACTCAAACACAATGTAAGAAAAGAAACAGTTTTCACCAAAATGGTTAGCACATTTGTCACCCGCCTCTGACACTTTCCAGGCCAAGGGGGGGCACAATCGTGTGCCCTAATTAATATAAAAAACATAAAGGCAGTGCAAAACATTACATGTAATAACGAGGAAATAATGAAATACGCTTTTATTAGTTTACCCACCCGAAATTCATACACTACACATTAGGCACCGAGTATAACTCATACACCGATCGCTCAAAACAAGAAACACATTGCGAGGTTAAGCCTACGAGCTCGAGCGTCGTCTGCTCGCGACGCGCGATGGAATTTTTTTTAACGTATTGCGATTCCAGCGCCTTGATCGTCGACCCGCGACACTCGCGAGTCTCGCGCCGCATTTCGAACCTCCGACGCGGCGCAATACTACACTTTAGTCCAGAATCGCCACACTGGCGCCGCGACTCGGAACCCGGCACAGGTTTGCCTTGTCTCGCGGAAAAACTAATACGCGGCACGAGTCTCCCGCTACTGTACCCGTGCCGGGAGGCCTCGGTTTTCGATCACCGAAAGGTGGTACAGAACCCTCCGAAAGATGACCTCGACCTCCATCGCGTCCCGAATCCCGACAACCGAGCCAACAATAGCGTCGAAGACGACGTCCGCGACACGCGATTTCTGCGGCTCAACCCTCGTCGCACAGTGGGGCAGAATCCCAAAAAGCTGGCCAAAAGTCAAATTTTTGAGTTGTATATATTCGTCTATATATGTTCAGATCTTGTTTACTGATAGTCCTAGGACGAAATTCCGGACCGGGCAGGTTTATACCTGCTCTAGGGTCGCCTCGACATCAGTCGACATTCAGCCGCCGTTCGGTATGCATTAAACAAGCATACGCGTCGAAAAATTATTGCCTATTTCGAAGTGCTGTGAAACGGACGAAACTGTCTCAATTTTAATTCTGCAAAATGGAAAAACTTTCTGAAGGTATGCAGAAAATATAATTATGCACAGTTATTGCTTATTTTATGTTTGAAATATCTACATTTTGCAACAAGTAAACATAAAAAATTATACATTTTTTTTCGAAAATCGATTTTCTAAAGTAGTTTTAAAAATGTCTTCGCGAGTCTCTACCTTGTTTCAACAAGAAACTGATAGTGTACAGTACTAAATATAATATACTAAAAAACGGGCTGCTCAGGAGTGCTCAACGAATAGTTAGACTAATTTTTAGGGAGAAATACGTGGCGCGACATTAACGGACGTGTGAATGTAATCCATTGATTATTACGTTACAGCGCGTTGGTATATTTTCTGTCTATTAACATAGATTAATATTTATTTATCAATTCCATTTGTAGTATGTTCATTTATTGATTAATATTCATAGATCATTTAAATTTTAATACAGTAATTTATTATTCTAAATGTACGCTTTACGAAAATCTCAACATTTTACAAAATATTCCTGCAAGAACTCTCAGTAGCTAGAACTGTGTTTCCCCCATGTTTGTACGGCGTAACGGTTTTCGGCAGTAAAGGTGTATTAGTGTATACGTACATAGTGTATACGTAGTGTAGACGGCGATTCGGCAAGGACTGACGAGGGGCTCCTAGAGCAGCCATGTATGAAAGAAAGGAGCCCGCCTGCTGTTCAGGCTTTATTATACCTGTTGTATACTGACACAGAGGTGATTCTCGTAAAGACAGATTTCATGTAATTTCGGTTTTTTTTTTCGTGCAGAATGTATGTAAATATATTTGTTAATCATTTATATCATAAATATTCGTTTTCTTTATAAATATAAAATCATTTTTAGTAGTAATAAATTATTTTTGTACATTTCGAGTCAGAACACCGTATATAGTTTTGTTAAGTATAAAATGATTTCAAAATAATGTCATTCAATTTTGTACATGTTTATATTGGTATTTTACAGAGTCTTCCCAATCTTCAAATATCGAATTATCAAGAAGAGATGTTTTTTTCATGGTGAAAGACAGTTTAAAAAACGAACAGAAATTCGTTATTGGAGTTTTGAAAGATGCAATTTTCAAGAAAACAGAACATGTGATACAAGTAGACGAGGATGAAAAGTCATTAGGACTGTTATTTGCAAATTTTCTATCCAGATGGAAAGCAGCAAATAGAGGCCAAGAAAAGTTTCTAAAAAATAATGAAGAATGGTTGAATGGCACCGTATATTTTTCAACATTATCCGATACTGAATGCACAACATCAACATCTGAGAAGATTGTGAAGAATGATGAAAAAGGAACATCTGGACGACCTTCGAAATCCTTTGCTTCATCCAGCGATAGATCTAAGAGGCGAAAGACTGAAGAAATATGTTCTACTTTATCTACAGAAGAATTGACGTATGCTGCTCAAATGAGTTTAAGGAATTCTGGTCAAGTGGATGCTGCTCAAGTTCTTGAAGATGTCACATTAACCAGCCCAACAAGAGCCTCAAAATATATAGCTGCTGTTCGGTCAAAAAATGAGACACCTTTAACCCCAGACGAAGCACTTTCTTTGATGATCGAGAAAGGAGAATCAAAGCGCTCTTATCAGCTATCAAGAAATGCAGCTAGAGCACGTAAATGCAAATTATACCCATCATACCATGAAGTAGAAAAAGCAAAAAATCGTTGTTATCCATCAGTTGTGTACATAAATATTACTGAGTCGTGCGCGCAAATTAAACTACAGGCTTTACTTGATCATACCACATACAGAATTATACAACTTCAGGCTGATGTCATCGATACTCTAAATTCTGAAATTCTGCAAAAATTAGTACTTCACTGTAAATGGGGATGTGATGGAAGCAGCGGTCAAAGTGTTTATAAGCAAAAATTTGATGAGGCTGGAAAATCTGATGAAAGCATTTTTTATACTTCTCTGGTACCTTTGCAATTAATCTACAACAATCACGAGACGGATGAAGGAACTATTGTGTGGAAAAATCCTAGACCTTCATCTCCTCGATTCTGCAGACCAATACGATTGCAGTTTGTACATGAAGATGTACAATCAACATTGAAAGAAGTTACCGACATTGAACAGCAGATTGCGGGTCTTGCACCATACACTACTGAACAAAATGAAAAATCAATTTCAGTAACCTATTGTATGTCGTTTGTGCAAAGCCACCTCTAAAGATTTTAATAACATCGACAAAATTATAAAAATGGACATTACTACAGATAATTTAAGATTTGGCATATCTACATTACATGCGTGGATTCGTTTTTTCGAGTGCTGTTTGCATTTGTCGTATAAGCTCACAACTCAAAAGTGGCAAGCTCGTGAAGAGGAAGTGAAAAAGATTGTGAAAGTACGCAAGGAAGACATACAGACTCAATTTAAGACAACACTGGGGCTTATCGTTGATCGACCAAAGCCAGGATATGGCAGCTCAAACGATGGAAATACCGCCCGCCGCTTTTTCGAAAATGCTAATATATCTGCTGAAATAACAGGAGTCGATGAAAATTTAATTCACCGATTTCATGTTATTTTGCAGGCAATTTCGAGCGGGTATGATATAGACGAAGAAAAATTCAAAGACTATTGTGTAAATACTGCCCGTTTATTCGTTGCTTTATATCCATGGTATTACATGCCAACATTTGTGCACGAAGTGTTGATGCACGGAGCAGAAATTGTAAAATATGCCCTTTTACCGATCGGACAACTTTCTGAAGAGGCCCAAGAGTCACGCAATAAGGACATAAAGAACTACAGGTTACATCATTCAAGAAAATGCTCTCGAGAATCGAATATGAGAGACATTTTCTATAGGCTCTTAGTATCATCAGATCCATTTCTCTCAAGCATCAGGAAATTGCCCCAGAGACCGGCGAAATCTTTACATAAAGAAGCTATAGAAATGTTAAAACAACCTGAAGTCACCAGACAAGAGATAAGGAACGATTCCGATTTGGATACAAGTGGGTCAACATCAGAATCCGAATCGAATGATTCCAACATTGAAGATGACATACAAGATTTTTGTTACTAGAAGTAAATAACAGATATTTGATTTATTGCAAATTTTGTACTCAAGAAATTGTTCAAAAATAAAAACATGGCTCAAGAGATTTTCTACTCATTTAAACCTAAAAATATTATGAAACATTTTCTATTAAAAAATATTTAAAAATTGAAAATTTTTGTGGAATCGTCTATATATCGCGTCTGCTATTTTGAAAATTAACATTCCTATAACAAATTCGTAATCAGCGATCCCAAAAACCCTTGAGAAATATGATTGGGTATTTTTTACTAAATTATTTGACTAATTGGTTGAATTATGTCCGCCATTTTGGGTCCGCCATTTTGAACATCGTAATTCTGGTAACAGATTCGTATTCAGCGACCCCGAAAACCCACGAGAAGAGAATTGGAGATCATTTTGGACACTTTCCGAATTTTGATCAGCTTTTTGGGATTCTGCCCCACTGTGCGTCGGCGTGCTAGGCGAGCGGCAGCGGCTACGGATGCAGCGTTGGGGATACGCGTTGCCCGGCGCGCCCGAGATCCCCTACGGTCGATGCCCTTACCCCCCTGTGGAAGGGAGACCCACCACCGGCCGCAACGAAAAATACCTCACCAGCAGTGCAGCCAGATCGCGCGTAAAAGTTACTCCCTCTCTAGTCTCTTACGCGCCCATCACACAATCATAGTAGCGCGTGTCTGTGAGCGAGCGACGCTCGGACATCTTCGGAAAGAGCCGAGCACGGTCGAAGTTTCCCGACTGCGCCTTCGGCAGCTACACCAATACATGGACGCTGAGCACGTTCATGTGCGGCCAAGCCGAAACGAAGGCTTCGAGGGAAAAGCAATCTGAGCACGACTCACATGTGACGTCACCCAACGGCACGCGCGAGGCTTTTAGATGATTTCAATGCTTAATTAGCTCTTGATTCTCTGCGTTATTAATGTATACAAAAAATATATCGCGCACTCTGATCGCTTTTTTTAGTTTATATGTTAATTTGAATATAATAATAAATCTAAATTACAACTTATTTATCTTATATATAATTGTTTACGCTTTACTCACACCCGTCCTTATGCCAAATAAATTAAAATTCATAAAAATAAGCGGAAATATATTTATATTCGTATTATTGTATTAATTCTCATACTTTTATCAAGCGCTAAAGCATTATCCCCAAAAACAAGCCAATCATCCATCCGGCCGCGAATCGTAAGTACCAGAAAGTGCGCATATTCTACAAGCGATGAGATGGTCCCGCTGGCTTCGGTCCGCAGGGGCCCCCAATACAATTTTTTCTCCAAATTTTTCATAATTTCTCATATTTTAGTCATATTTGGGATTTTCGGAGAAAAAATGATTTAAAACAGATTCAAGTTCTGGTCTATTTCCCAAAAACACATTTCTTTTCACTGAAAATTCATGATTTTTCATTTTTCCCCGGAAATTTCTCTTTTTCCTATTACCTGAGTGAACGGCTACGAAGATATTCGGAGAAAATTTAAAGAGGAAAAAATGAGATTTTCGTAAAAAAAACTTATTACATTTTTTATCTTTCATAATTCCGAGAAATAATGGATTCCCGAAATTTTTGCAAACATTATTTTCCATAAGCGGTAACACCACTGTAACGGCCTGCCACGAAGCGTTGTAGACAAATAATAATTGCGGTAATTATTAAGCATATATTGAAGTATATTGCAAACAAATTTTATGGGAAAATATTACAAAATGGCGACACGACAGCAAATTCTTCCGAGGCATGTTGAACTTAAGGTACTCTGCGGCACGCAGCATAACTTATGCCAGTTTTAATCTGGACAAAATAATTTTTTTAAATTAAATCTAGATGAGTGTAACTAGTGAACCACGTAGGGGATTTTAGAAATATTGATTGTTAAGTAATTGCCGAGTATTTGACTAAAAATGTTCATTTAGACTTCATAAAACAAAATTCTTTTTTTAAGATTAAAATTGGCACAGTTATACTGCGTGCCGCAGAGGGTGGGCATGCTTCGGAAGAATTGCTGCAGTGTCGCCATTTTGTAATATTTTCGGATAAAAATTTCTAGCAATATACTTAAGAATATGCTCAATAGATACCGCAAGTATTTTTTGTTTATCACATTTTCTTCCGCCAAAAAAAATATACAAAAATACGCTTCCTGTAAGGCCGTGGTGTTACCCCTTAAAGTCTTCATATAATTTCCGAGATTTTCCCGTGATCGTAATTAAAATGATGAAATATTCGGAAAAATTCGGAGAAATTCGGAGAAACTCGGATGTTTGCGTAAAAATTATTGTCCACAAAACTCCGAATTCTTCATATTTGTTCCAATTCATAGAAAATTTTGGAATTTTTTTCGGAAAACATCGGAGTTTTTCGGAAAAAATTGCACTAGGGGCGCGGGATCGTTCCCCGCGCTCAGTGCTTTTTTTAAAATTATTATGACTATTAATTCTTATTTGATTAGTTATTTTTATTAGTTATTATCATTATTTTAATTAGTTATCTTTTAGTGTATAAACATTTATTGCGCACTCTGACCTCTTACTTCATTAGTTTGTACGTTAATTTAAATATAATAATAAATCCAAATTACAACTTACTTATCTTCTAAAAAATTGTTTGCGCTTTACTCACACCCGTCCATATGCCAAATAAATTGTGATTCATAAAAGTAAGCGGAAATTTATTTATATTCGTATCATTATATTCATTCTCATATACTTTCATCAAGCAATAAAGCATTATCGCTTGATGAAAGTATATGAGCGGAAATTTATTTATATTCGTATTGTTATATTCATTCAATAACTAATCAAATAAGAATTAATAGTAATAATAATTTTAAAAAAAGTACTAGCGCGGGGAACGATCCCGCGCCCCTGCGGACCGAAGCCAGGAACGCTACCAACGGGACCATCACATCGCTTGTAGAATATGTGCACTGGTACTTACGATTCGCGGCCGGATACATTATGATAATGCTTTATCGCTTGATGAAAGTATATGAGAATGAATATAATAATACGAATATAAATATATTTCCGCTTACTTTTATGAATTGCAATTTATTTGACATAGGGACGGGTGTGAGTAAACCGCAAACAATTTTTTTTAAAGATAAATAATTTGTAATTTAGATTTATTAATATATGTAAATTAACGTACAAACTAATAAAATTAACGGTCAGAGTGCACGATAAATTTTTCGACACTAAAAGATAACTAATTAAAATAATAATGATAACTAATAAAAATAACTAATCAAATAAGAATTAATAGTAATAATAATTTTAAAAAAGCACTGAGCGCGGGGTACGACTCCGCACCCCTAGTGAAATTTTTTTTCCGAAGAACTCCGAATTTTTCCGGAAAATTTTTCAGAATTTTTCTAAGAATTGGAACAAATATGAAGAATTCGGAGTTTTGGGGACAATTATTTTTACGCAAACATTCGAGTTTCTCTGAATGTTGCCGAATTTTTCCGAATATTTCATTATTTTAATTACAATCGCGGGAAAATCTCGGAAATGATATGAAGACTTTAAGGGGTAACACTACTGTAACGGCCTTACGGGAAGCGCATTTTTTGATACTTTTTTGGCGGAAGAAAATGTGATAAACAAATAATACTTGCGGTATTTATTAAGCATATATTTAAGTATATTGCTATACATTTTTCATCCGAAAATATTACAAAATGGCGACACTGCAGCAATGCTTCCGAAGCATGTCAAACCTCTGCGGCACGCAGTATAACTGTGCCAATTTTAATCTAAAAAAAAGAATTGTTTTATTAAGTCTACATAAGTGTAGCTACTGAACCGCATAGGAGATTTTCGATAAGTTAATTTAAACAATATTTATTAACAAATAACTGTCTTAAAACAAATATTGAACATTTTTAGTCAAATACTCGGCAATTACTAAAAAATCAATATTTCTAAAATCCTCTACGTGGTTCACTAGCTACACTCATTGAGATTTAATTCAAAACAAATTATTTCGTCCAGATTAAAATTGGCACAATTTATACTGCGTGCCGCAGAGCACCTTAAGTTCAATATGCCTTGGAAGAATTTGCTGCAGTGTCGCCATTTTGTAATATTTTCCATAATTTTTTTTGCAATATACTTCTCTATATGCTTAATAATTACCCTAAGTATTATTTGTCTAAAACGCTTCGTGGCAGGCGGTTACAGTGGTGTTCCCCCTAAGGAAAATAATGTTTGCAAAAATTTCCATCGTTTTTTTGGGGATAATGCTTTGTCGCTTGATGAAAGTATGAAAATTAATACAATAATACGAATATAAATATATTGGCGCTTACTTTTATGAATTATAATTTATTTGGCATAAGGACGGGTGTGAGTAAAGCGTCAACAATTTTATATAAGATAAATAAGTTGTAATTTAGATTTATTATTTTATTCAAATTAATGTATAAACTAAAAAAATAAGCGATCTGAGTGCGCGATACGTTTTTTTGTATACATTAATAACGCAGAGAATCAAGAGCTAATTAAGCATTGAAATCATCTAAAAGTCTCGCGCGTGCCGTTGGGTGACGTCACGTGCGAGTCGTGCTCAGATTGCTTTTTCCCTTGAAGCCTTCGTTTCGGCTTGGCCGCACATGAACTTGCTCAGGGTCCATGTATTGGTGTAGTTGCCGAAGGCGCGGTCGGGAAACATCGACCGTGCTCGGCTCTTTCCGAAGATGTCCGAGCGTCGCTCGCTCACAGACACGAGCTACTATGATTGTGTGATGGGCGCGTAAGAGACTATAGTGGGGGTAACTTTTACGCGCGATCTGGCTGCACTGCTCACCAGTCCCTCACTTTAAGGTGCCCCTTCCTCCCACCAACCCTTCTATGCCGACCCCTCACGCGGGACACGGCCAAGCTCGGCAAGGAGGGCTTTGACGCCCCCTTTGAGAAGGTTGCCGCCGGCTTCTACACCCCCCCCCCCCTCCCGGCTTCCCCTCCCTGGCCGGCCAGATAGATCCTTCGAGAAATTCCCACCTCCTCACGTTCCCAATAAAACACCCCCTGATTCGGCTTACCCGTTGACGACCCACGCTACCCAGTAACCCGGACTCCTCTTTTCCACCTCACAGACCCTCAACAGCCCTTTTAAGGGCTAGAGCCCTTAACAAAACCAACGTAGATTTTTTCCCGCCTTGCAGAAAACTAAACTTTTTCCCTTGCGCCATTGTCGGCCTACGCATAAAACTCTCTCTGCGGTATCCATGCGTCGACAATGGTGTGGATTAGGGAATTTGTTCAACGTACGCCGTGATGAATTTCGAGTTTTTCATACCTTTGCAGCTTACCAGAGCTTTGAAGCTTGATTCTCGTAAATTATTGAATAATAAAGCATTTTTATCCCCAGTGGAAGATGTTGGAAACTGAGCTTGAACCCAGGTTGGGCCGACACAACGGCAGAGCGTGCTGCTAGCGAAATATTATTTTTTGTACACAGCTTGGCCCTCTCGAGCGCGATACTGTAGCAGGGTGCTCACTGATCTATGTACGGTACTTCCGTTTCGGCCTCGCAAAGGAGCACGTGCAAATTATAATAAAATTATACTCGTTTAAGTATCCGACGCAAATTCGCTCGATCCCGCCAATCGATAATTATTTCGAATAAAAGGACAATTGTCGTGTTCTCGCGCGGGACCAGAAAGCGCGTGTGCCCGTAAGGTTATCCCGCCTCGTGCAAAAGTGCAAAACGACCATACCGGACAATGAACTCGCAAAAGTTGAAAAACTGACAGGTATAGACAATTGGGGGTCATGTAAATTTTAAGTGCGTGTTCTCATCTCCGCGAATGGCGCGATGGGAGTCGTGAATGGAACATCACCGAAGCTCGTACCGGAAGACAATATGAACGCCGAAGCCCGAGCAATGTACGACAGGAAAATTGAGAAATGGCAGAAACTCAACAGCTCGGCGCAAAAGACTACCGTGCAAACGGTAAGTCGATCGTGCATGCTGCACATTATCAATTGCTTATCGGCACAAGAAATGTGGGAAAAATAACACAGCATTTTTTAAATAAGGGCGGGATGTCCAAGCA
This sequence comes from Ophion obscuratus, assembly GCA_964007375.1. Lineage (NCBI taxonomy): Eukaryota > Metazoa > Arthropoda > Insecta > Hymenoptera > Ichneumonidae > Ophion > Ophion obscuratus. The sequence continues at coordinate 57,653,315 of OZ023313.1, forward strand.
TATTTTGCAACAAGAATGGTTTTCGCTTGGAAAGAATACAGCCGATGACATTGCCATGCACATCGCAGAAATTAATGATCTTGCATGCAGACTTAAAATTCTCGCAGAGCCAGTGACCGACAGCATGATTATAACCAAGATTTCAATGACTCTGCCGCGCTCTCACCAAAATTTTGATCCTGATTGGGAGTCGACGAGTCAGAATGAGCACACGCTCAATAATCTTGTGGCACGTCTCTCGATGCATGAGCTCCGCCTCAATGCAAGGAAGAGTCGAGCGAGCAATGCTTTCTCGATGAAAGCAAATCTACGACAAAAGGCCGAAGGAAGGGGAAGGAAACCAGGTAACTGCTACAACTGCGCCAAGGCTGGCCACTGGAAAGGAGAGTATCGTTACAAGAAAAATCCGAGTTAAGGTGAACTCGCACCCAGATCCGAGAAAAGGGACAGCGCTTACTTCGGGAGGCCGGTACGAGGACTTGTACAAGATGCGGTGCAGAATCTGCAAATGGAGCTCCAGCGACAAAAGCTTATAACCAGTGCGAGCCAACGTCGTCGAGGACAATTCACTGAGAATTTGGCACGAGCGCCACGCGCATCAGAACAGTCCTCACGTCCGCCGCTTACTCAGCGGAACATCAAGACAAAGGCTGTGAAGGATTGGAGCTGCGACGGCTGTGCTCAAGGGGACATGAGCAGGAAGCCAATTCCGACAAGTAGATCTCAATCGAAGACCGGGGGAACTGGTGCATGCCGATCTCTGTGGCCCCATGAAAAATCTGTCAGTTGGTAAAGCAAAATATTTTCTACTGTTCAGAGACGATTTCTCGCATTACAAATTCGTGTTTCTCGTAAATAAAAAATCTGAAGACAAAACACATTTTGAAACGTTGTTGAAGAGCATCGACACCCAACTTAGCAGAAAGATCATAACTCTCAGAACAGATAATGGTTTAGAGTTTATCAACAGGGATATGCGACAGACGATGCAACAAAATGAGATCAAACATGAAACAGGCGTCCCTACACTCCGCAATAAACCCATCATGCGCGAGAACAGAACAATAGTCGAGGCGGCTTGCAGCATGCTTCACGCAAAAGGCATGGACATCAAACTATGGGCAGAGGCCGTTTACACAGCTATCTACGTACTTAAGCGAACTGGCACAAGCAGCACACAAGGAAAATCTCCTCATCAACTATGGTTTGGTGAACCGGCAAAGAAAATTGACTACAAGGTCTGCGGCACCGAAGTGTGGGCACATATTCCCAAGCAGAAGCATACTAAATGGAGTGCGAAAGCCAGAAAAGGGTTATTCGTGGGATACGATTACTGCTCCAAGGGATATCAGATCTGGTTTCCGTCTGAAGCGCGTTTGGAGATTATCCGTAACATCAAGTTTCTGTCGGAGGGCCATCACGAAACTCAAAAAGATGAAGAAGATAAACACGCAACATTTTACACGCCGTATCTCACAACCGACGAAGAAGAAGCTGACGGCGAAGAAGAGGAGCAGCAAGATCGACAACATCAATCCGACGAAGAAGAAGATCAAGACGAAGAGCCTCCGGATTGACCTGACGAAGCAGAAGATCCACGCCAAAATAGAGAGGAACAACCTGAAATAGTATCGCGTAGGTTACGAGAGCGAGGTACTCTACACCCACCAGCGAGGTATCAAGGTTTGAGTTCAACATAGAAGATTTATTCATCGCAGAAAGTCAGGAGCCTGCAACTTACGAAGAAGCAATCAACAGTGTGGAGCACTATGCTTGAAGATGCGCAATGTATGCTGATATGGAATCTTCACACGAGAACAACACTTGGCAGCTCAAGAAGCCTCCTCCAAACGCCAAAATACTACCTAATCGTTGGTTATATCGTCATAAACCGAATATGTGCAATCGTGTGGGACGATATAAGGCGAGCTTGGTTGCGAAAGGGTTTTCGCAATGACCAGGTTCGACTACGAGAAAATCTTCAGCCCCGTGGTCAAATTTACATCTATTCGAGCGATACTGACCATAGCTGCTGCGACAAAAATGCAGCTTACGCAATTTGATGTCAAAACGGCGTTCTTCAACGAGGATCTCGCTGAGGAAATATTCATGGCTCAACCGAAGGGATACGAGGATGGTACAAAGCGAGTCTGTCGACTCAAAAGGGCTGTGGGTATGGGCTGCAATCTCATAAGATCCATGTGTTTTTTCCTCTGACGATGATAACGCAACTCTGTTTTTGGCAATTTATATAGATGATGGTTTAATTGCTTCAACTAGTAAAGGCTAGTAAAGTTTAATTGCTTCAACTAGTAAAGGCAAAGCCGAAAGTCTTTTAAAGCACCTAGTGGCGGAATTTCAAATAACGGATTCACCACTTGGAGTATTCCTGGGCATGGAATCAGAACTGCTCGAAAATTGTTCAATTTTCGCGAGCCAAGCATCGTGCAAGCCTGCAAGGTCCTCGACCGTTTCGGTGTGAGCGAGGCGAACTCTGTGCCCATCCTAGCTGATCAGCATACAGATCTGAGTCTGCAGGATTCGAGCCTGGATGAGGAAGACGCAAATGTCCCCTACAAGGACGCCGTGGAAAGTCGGCTCTTCCTGGCAACGGTGACGAGGCCGAATGTAGTCTATTCCATTAATGTAGTAAGTCAGTACACTGAGAATCCGAAGAGCATGCATTGGAGCGCGATAAAAAGAATTTTAGGATATTAAGGGTATGCTAACCCATGCATTTTGTCCTTGACCCAATATAAAAATTTGAGATTAAACGCTTATAGTGACGTGGACTTAGCTGGCGATAAGAAAACGAGAAAATCGACCAGTGGGTTTGTTATTAAAATAGCGAGCGCGCCAATAGTATGGGGGTCATTGAAACAAAGATCTGTAGCTTTATCGACAATGGAATCCGAGTACATTGTCGTGAGCCAAACGTGCAAATAAATTATATGGTTGAATAGATTAATAAGCTAGTCACATGTAAAATGAAAGTTCGTATAATGTACGTAGATAACCAAAGCGCCATAAAATGTATCAAAACCTCGCAAGTACCAAAGTATTCAAAACATTTCAAAGTGCGTTATTACTTTGTCAGAGACCATTATGAAAAAAAAGACTTCGAACTCGAATGTGTAAGCACAAACGAGCAAGTGGCCGACATATTCACCAAACGACTTGGGAAATCAACATTCGTGTACCTTCATGAAAAACTGAACGTGATCAGCCAAGATGATGCTCTCCGTGTGTCAGCCCAAAGTGGGAGTGTTGGAAACTGAGCTTGAATCCAGAGTGGGCCGATACAACAGCAGAGCGCGCTGCTAGCGAAATATCAATTTTTGTACACAGTTCGGTCCTCTCAAGCGCGATACTGTAGCAGGGTGCTCGCTGATTTATGTACGGTACTTCGGTTTCGGCTTCGCAAATGAGCATGTGCAAATTATAATAAAATTACACGCGTTTAAGTAGCCGTCGCAAATTCACTCGATCCCGCCAATCCTGCTACGCTTGAATGCAAATAATAACAGAAAATAGGGGTGTGCGGGCACCCGATTCACTCGGGTGCCCGATGTTCGGGTCGGGTCGGATACCCCACGGGTTACGTTTTTCCATTACCCGCCACTATCGGGTACCCGAATTTGGTAATCGGGTACTCTCAAATTGTTGGTACTCGTAGACGTCGAGCACTCTGAAACTTCGAATATTCGTAAACAACTCGGAGGTCCGTATCCATTATTTATATGTATTTTTATTTTTTATTTAAGTGTATCGACCAAATAATGTGAGAAAACGAAAACTCGAACAAGGCGATAAAACGAATAAATGATCATACTGTAAAAAAATATTTTTTCGTCTCACTTCTCTATCCTGTGCGTGTGTGTGTGTGTGTGTGTGTGTAGGGTGGAGTGAAAAACCGTCACTTTTGGCGGATCGTACCATAATAGCGTGGGAAAGTTGCATTTTGGCATTACTAAAAAGTGTGCGGAAGGAAAAAATCCACGATAAATATCTTCTGTTCCGGCGAACGCCTTAAAGTTTTGAATTTTTTAACGTGGGTTTTAAATGGAGAAAAAACCCAAAAAGACCAAGATTCAGCCCCTAGCGTTTATTCGAAGCGAGAAGAATGTAGCTTCCATTTGACATTTTGAAATTGGAAATATCTTGATTGGTTTCAGAAATATAAGCGTTTGAAGAATAGGTTTTACCTGGAAAAAAAATTAATAATGGCAAAAAATTAAATTAAGAAGAATGAATCGCCGAAATTACCAGTTGGCACTGGACAGAATTAATGAAAATTCGACGAAGAATCTTGCTTTCATTCAGTTTGTCGACATTCAAATATCTCGATATTTTCTGAAATGCGAGTGTCTTTAAAGAAGTTTGCCGGAAAAAAATTGTAAATATATACATAACAAAAATACTAAAATTATTAAATAAATTATTTGTATTATGAACCCCAACCTATCGGCGAAGGGTAGAGAACATAAAGCTGGAGTCTGTTTCGTCCGTTTTGGTACGTTTCCGTGGCGCTATCTATACTATGAAACAAAATTTTGTTCCGGCAACGCGACTTATCGAGTACCCGATGTCAGACTAGTACTCGAAAAACTCGGGTACTCGATAAAGTTCGAGTATACCCATCCGATCAGGGGTACCCGAAAAACTCGGGTACCCGATCGGATCATAGTCTAATTACCCGATCCGACCCGGCCCGACCAATTCTGCTACCCGCACACCCCTAACAGAAAACGTAACTCATCGCCGCCTAGCCATAAGCTAGTGAAGTTATGGTTCGAATCAGTATTAGCTAGCCTTTTAAGCTATTGAGTACCCAGCCTTGTAACGCTTTGGTCGTCTAGTGACTGAGTACAAAAAATTTAGATGGTTAGATACAAAGAAATATCTCACGGCTATATAATAATTCTGCCCTAGCCATGACCTAGTTTTTTCAGCTAGAGACTACGAACAAAAAATTAGGTGACGACTACATAAAACGAATCTTGCAGCTATGCCTATACATAAAACTTTAACAAATAAAAAAACGTCAAGTAATAAAAAGTTCCCTTGAAAACTTTTTCGGTTGTTTCACTATCTACAAAATTCAAATTAAACTCAAAACATTTTTAATTCTATTTCAAACAAAGGTTTCATTCAGATTATTACGTTTTCAATTTAAACGTAGAAAAGAAGCGAAATAACTTTTTATGAGAAAAACCTAGCAAGTTGTTAGTAATGTACACTAAATCATCAAATCCTAGAAATAATATTTTTCTTGATATTTTATTTTTAAACACCATCTTACTATTAAAATAAAAAAATCGAATCACGATTATATAAAAGTAGAACGATTGTATCACAACAAGTACACTGGAAATGTTATGCAACGACGTTGCGTGCATGGTTAACCTCTTGACTGTCAGTGACACATATATGGGCAGAAAAAAGTCGTGCCACTTTTGTGTCATAACACATATGTAGGCATTACAAAAAAAAAACATGTTTTTCTACATCGATTTGACTGTAATTTGGTAAATCATTGGTTTAGGGATCACTGAATCCGATTCTGAAATCCGATTTCCAAAATTCGATATGAGGGATGAAAATTCTAAAGATCGTTTGATTCCGACGCAAGTAAGTACTCTATGGTTTTCGAGGTTGCTGAATCCAAATCTGAAATCGGATTCCCAAAATTTAATATGGCAGACCCAATATTTTGACGAATGTGAATGTCTTATGGTTTCGAGGTCACTGAATCCGAATCTCAGATCCGATTTCTAGAATTCGAAACGGCCGATCGATATGACGGGAGAAAGTTCGAAAAGTAGTTGGATTTCGAAAAAAATGTGTATCTTTAGATGTTTGGGTTCGCGTACTTCGAATCTGAGTCCTGACTCTAAGTATCTGAAGTTCGGATACATTAGAAAGGATAAAGATTTAGCAAACCATTTATGACAAATTATCCATAGTGCAAAATGTTAAAAAATATTTGTTTGGTTTTAAATCCCACTCTCTGCCAAACCCAGAGTCACGAATCGAGGACGTGGCGGTTGTTGACTTTGTTTTTGTGCTTTTTGTTCTTTGATTTTTTTGTGCTTTTTGTGTTTTTTAAATTTGTTATTCATAGTGTTTATATTATTTTTTATATTATGTAAATATTTTCTCGCATTAAAATCAAAATTCAATCAAGTCAAATCTGAAATTTTCTCCCCCCATATTAGATCCGCCATTTTAAATATTGAAATTCTGATTTCAGATTCGGATTCAGCGACCTTGAAAATCATTGGGTACTCAGTTTCGTCATAATCAAACTATTTCTCGAATCCGCATCCGCTATAATGGATCCGCCATTTTGAATATTGGAAATCCGTTTCCAGATTCGGATTCTGCGACTTCAAAAACCAAGGAGTCCAATCTTCGTATGTTGAGACCACGGTCGTATATGTAGGTCTGGGCACTCCCGTATATTCCGTATACCCCAAAGCGTGCCTCTATCTGACGCCTCTCTTTGCGGACCTGACCGCAAACGCGTGGAGCGCTGCTATCTCGGAGGCATGTGCGACAGAGCGCGACGTATGCGTGCATGCGAATTGTCTTTCCCTTTACGTGGCCGTGATGAAAAATTAATACATCCTAAATAATTAGTCCAACACAAAAACTAAAAGCATAAACCGAAAATATGAGCGATGAGCCATTAGTTAACGATACTCATCGTCTTTGACATGGATATGCCGATTTAACTATCGCTCGATCCAATTATATTTTTTTGTTCGTTTACGGAAAGGAAGAACATTCGAAATTTACGCGTAGCACGCAACTCTTCATCATTGGGAATTTTAAATAATACGACGTGCTCCGGGTTATTTATGTATCCACTTCTGCATCCCGGAATCATTCACCGCTTCGGCATCGCAATATATAGACACTTCGTCTTTTACTATTCCGTATTGAATAAAAACCGTGGCTACGATACACTCGAAATCACCCCGCCAAAACGAGGTTAGGCCACACGTACATACGACCGTCGCCACAACTACGCGCATGCCATGCCCCGTAAACGCGGTATAAATAAAAGGGCCTCCCCTTCACTAGCACCGAGGTGGAATGCGCCAAGAGAGGCGTCACTTAGAGACACGCATTTTAGAACGAAGTGCCCCGACCTGTATATACGACCGTGCTTCAGATGGTATAAGAAACATCCGTAAATTTGACCCAAGAGCGTGGTGTTGAATATGAACTGTAGGCGTCGTCCGTGTCCGTGGAGTATGAAAAATATAGTAATTAGCCAGTGCACAGGGTGAAATTGACTGTCATGGCGGCTAATTGTTGACACTTGTCAAAAAAAACACCTATCGCGCACTAAGATTGTTTGTTTGCGATATAGTTCGTCTAGTTAGTTTAACGCAATAATTAGTATGACAAATTTTACAAAGTTCTTAAATTTTCGTTTAATTACGAAAAATGTATTATGACTTTGTAAATAATTTTTAAATACATTTTTGGATAGTTACAAAAAACCATCAACCATCAATGAACACATCAACATTAATAGCTTTTAGGAATTATTACTGTTTTTATTTGCGTTATTATCATTCTTATAATAAATGTAATCAATAACCAAACTAATTTACCGATAAACAGCGTAGCAAATAATTTCAATAAAAAAAAAAAAAATTCAGCTATAAAAAAACTTTACGAGGAGAGAATCGAAAGTAGTACCTCATGCGGTGCCATACAGTTTTTTGCGTAAAATTAAACTTAACAAACAAACGCATCTCTGTAGTAGTTAAATTGTCGACTATCAAGTGTTGTTATCAGCATCTTTGAGTCTTGATATTATTTTAATGAAAGTAAAATGTAAAATGATGGCTCATGGTACCGGTGAGTCTCGTGATGCTGCGGATGATGCTCGCTAGTGCGTAGCGAATCTCTGTGTTGCTACTGTCGCTGCGGGTGGTGCCATGGCTTATGCATAGGATATTACTGATGTGACTTTCGGGTTTTTCGCTTCAATTCTTTTGATGAGTTGTCGTTGTCCAATGTCTGTCACTTTATGAGCTTGGATTGTATATGAACTTGTAGTATAGGCATCACTTATCGTTCATCGGGTGATATAGGTTACTGCAATTTGCACAGCGAGAAGACGCGCAAGTCTCGTGATGTCGTGGATGATGCTCGCTACTGCGTAGCGAATGTCTGTGTTGTTACTGTCGTTGCGGGTAGTGCCATAGCTGATGCAAAGGATATTTCCGATGTGACATACGGGTGTATCACTTCAATTCTTTTAATGAGTTGTCGTTGTCTAATGTCTCTCACTTTATGAGCGTATGTATGTGACCTTGTAGTATAGGTATCACTTATGGTCACTGGGTGATCTAGGTTATTGCAATTTGCAACAGCGATTTGAGCTGTTTATCTGATGAGTTATTTAAAGTGCGTTTTTCGTTTTCGTGTGAAGCACTACATTTGACGCAGTGGTATGCAGTATTGGGCAGCACTAATTACTTTGAGTAATTAATTACATTGAAATTACTAATTACACCTATAATTTGTAATTAAAAAGATAAAACATTACTAATTACATTTGTTATTTGTAATTAAAAAAAAATATTACTAATTACATTGTAACTTGAAATAATACAAATTTTAATTACAAATTACAAATGTAATTAGAATATTTTTTTCTTCCTAATTACAAATTAGAAATGGACTTCCGTTTCCGGAGTGAGTGGGGACGGACGTGCGAGCGAGTGTGTGATAGAGAAGGTGGTGAAAAGGAGGGAAAAGGTGCAGAAAAATACGGGAAAGTGCGAAGGAAGGAGGGGACGAAGGTAGGTGGCGAAGAGAAGGAAAGAAAAGTGTCGGGGAACAAGGAACAGAAAGGAACAGAAGGTTCTAAGCGGGTGGAAAAGGAGGTTAGGAAGCAGGGCAAAGGGGACGGTGTGGTGGAGGAGAAAGGGGAGGAGGAAAGTGGCCGGTGAGGAGACAGGACAGTGGCGACGCGCGACGCGAAGGCGGCGCGGGACGCGAAGGCGGCGCGAGAAGGTGGGAAAGAGCGGGACAGGGAGGTAAAGAAGAGAGCAAGGTGGGTAAGGCAGGGAAGGTAAGGAAGGGATTAGGAGAGCGGAAAGAAGCGAGTAAAAGAGCAGAAGCATGGATGATAGGGAGGAAGGGGAGAGATACAGGGAGGGGAAAGGAGAGGAGGAGGACGGGGGTGGAAGAAAGGAGGGAAAAGAGGGGGAGGAGATGATGAGGAGGAAAGGTAGGAAGACGAATGTTGAGAGGCTGATGAGGGAAAAGTGCGGAAGTACAGGGGACATCAGTGAGGTGTGGAAAAGGAAGAGAGAGAGGGTGGAGGCGGGAGCGATGGAGGAGAGCGAGGCGTTCCAAAAGAGCAGGAAGGTGCAGAGGTCGCCGCAGGGAGGGGGGGTGGAGGACGAGAGCCTGAGAGAAATGATGAAAGCGATGAGAGAGGAGGCAAGAAGGGATATGGGGGAAGTGAAGGAACAGGGGAGGAAAGTGAAAGAGGAGCTGGGAAAGATGAGGGAGGAGATGAGGCGGGCGGAGGAGAGATGGAGGGTGGAGAGAGAGGAGATGGCGGGGAGAGTGGAGGAGATGGAAAAAAGACTGGAAAAGGTAGAAAGGCAGGAGAAGAAGATAGAGGAAATAAGGGTACGGATGGAGAATATAGAGACAGAAGGGGCGAGGAAGGGAGAGGAGAGCAGAAAACGAGAGGAGGGTGGTGGTGGGCAGGTAGGGAGGAGGGTAAAGGAAATAGAGAAGAAGATGGAGAGAAGTGAGAGAGAAGAAAGGAGAAGAAACTGCATAATAAGGGGAATAAGGAGGGAGGGACCGGTGAGGGGGGCAGTAGAAAGATTGCTAGAGCAAATCGGGGTACAGGGGGTGATAGAGAGCGTGAGAGAGATAGGGAAGAGGACAGAGCAAGGAGGAGAGATGATGGTGATGGTAAGGATGGAAAAAGTAGAAGGGAAGAGAGAAATTATGGAAAAAAAAAAAGAGTTAAGGGGGAGGAAAGAGAAGATAGAGGACGACCTTACGTGGAAAGAGAGGAGGATGCAATGGAGGCTGAAAAGACTGGGGGAGGAGGAGGAGGAGAGAGGAAAGAGAGTGAGGGTAACGCACGGAAAGATAACGGTGGATGGAGTCACATGGTTTTGGGATGAGGAGGAGGAAAAGTTGAGGGACTGGAGGGGAAGGGAAAGGGGGCAGGAGAAGGAAGAGGGAGAGAAGCAGGAAGAAAGGGGAAGAAGGGGGGAGGAAGGGAGGGGAAAAAACTGAGAAAAAGGGCTGTGAGGGGGAGGGGAGAGGGAGAAACAAGGAGGGGAAGGAAAAGAGCTGGTCAGTGACATTCTGGAACGTAGCGGGACTGACAAACAAGGACAGGGAGTTCTGGAAGGAGATAGAAAAGTGGGACGTGATAGCGTGGGTGGAGACGTGGATAGAGGAGAAGGGATGGGAAAGGGTAAGACAGAGGCTACCGAAGGGGTACGTATGGTATAAGCAGTGGGCGAAGAAAAGGAATAGGAAGGGGAGAGCAATAGGGGGGATGATAATGGAGGTAAGAGAGGAAATGAAACCTGTAAGAAGGAGGGAGGAAAGGGAGGAAGAGGGAGTAATGAGCGTGAAGGTGGAATCGGGGGTGGAGGCTTGGACCATAACGGCGGTGTACGTAAATGGAGATATGGAGGAAAAGATAAGGCAATTGAAAGGATATATGGAGGAGAGAGGGGGGAAAGGGAGGGGGTTGGTGGGGGGGGACTTTAACGCGAGGACGGGGAGAAAGGCGGGAGAGTGGAGAGGGGAGCAGGAGGAGGAACAGGAGGGAAGAAGATCAAGAGACGAGAGGATAAACGCGGAAGGAAGGAAATTGGTGAACTTGGTGGAGGAGATGGGATGGGAGATTTTTAACGGGAACATAGAGGGCGACGAAGAGGGGGAGTTCACGTATACAGGGGGGAGGGGGGCAACGGTAATCGACTACGTCATGGGGGATAGAAGAGCAAAGGAAGGAGTGGAGAGTATGAGGGTAGGAGACAGGGTAGAGTCGGACCATCACCCGCTGATAGTAAAGATAAGGAGAGGAGGAAAGGAGAGAGGGAAGGAGAAGGAAAAGGGGAGAACAGCGGGAAAAGGAAGATGGACGGAGAGGAGAAAGGAGGAATTTGCAAGGGCAATGGAAGCATTGGAGGTAGAGGAAGAGGAGGGGCAAGCAAGGGTAAGGGAGATGTTGGGAAAGGTGAGGGGAGTGATGAAGGAGAATAAGGGGAAAGGGTATGAGGAGGGGGGAAGAGTGAAGCAAGGGTGGTGGGATGAGGAATGTAGGGAAAGGAAAGAAGGGGTGAGAAGGGAGTTAAGGAGGTGGAGGAGGGGGGACGGAGAGGGAAAAGAAGAGAGCTACAGAGAAAGGAAGAGAGAATATAAGGAATTATGCGAGAAAAAGAAGGAGGAGGAGAGGGAGAGATGGATAAGGGAGGTAGCAGAGGCTAAAACAGAAAACAAGGTATAGGAGATAGTGAATAAGGGCAGGAAGGTAAGAAAGAGTGTGAATGAGGAAATTGGGGCAGAGGAATGAAGGAACTACTTTATGAGGCTGTGGGGGAGGGGGGGGAGAGAAGAGGGAGGAGAGAGGAGGGGGAGGGAAGAAGGGCAGATGAAGAGGAGGAAATAACGGAAGAAGAGGTTAGGAAAGCGGTGGAAAGGAGCAAGGAAGGAAAGGCAATGGGAGGGGATGAAATACCAAACGAAGCATGGAAGTGGGGGGGAAGGAGGGCGCAAGAGTGGGCGGGGGAGGTGTGCAGGAGGACATGGAGAGGAGAGGGATGGTCGGAGGAATGGAAGGAGGGGTTGATAGTGCCGATTGTCAAGAAAGGAGAGGGGAAAAGCGTGGAGGAGTATAGGGGGGTGACCCTGATGCCCTCCCTATACAAACTGTACGCGGGGATTTTAACGAAGAGGCCGGAGGAGGAGGTAGAAACGGGGAGGAAAGTGCCGCACAACCAGACGGGCTTTAGGACGGGGATGGGGATGGTGGACAATATATATGTGATGAATTATGTGATCGGGCGACAGATAGAGAGGAGAAAGGGGAAGTTAGTGGCAATGTTTGTGGATGTGAAGGCGGCATTTGACTCGGTGGACAGGAAGGTACTGTGGGAGGCGTTGAGGAAAAGAGGGATAAGGAAGGGTTTGAGAGACAGGATAGAGGAAATGTATGGGGAAACGAAGAGCAGGGTAAGGATAGGGGGGGAAGTGGGGGAGAGCTTCTGGACGGAGAGGGGAGTGAGACAAGGGTGCCCGTTAAGCCCGTTGCTCTTCAACATCCTGACGGCGGACCTGGAAGAGGAATTAGGTAAGGGGGAGTGGGGGGGCGTGAAAGTGGGGGGGGGGGATATACTCCTTGGCGTACGCGGACGACATAGTGGTGTTGGCAGAAAGGGAGGAGGAGATGGAGAACCTGATCAAGAGGATGGAAAGATATTTTGAGGGGAAAAAGTTGGAGGTGAATGTGGGGAAGACAAAGATAATGAGGTTTAGGAAAGGAGGAGGGCGCTTTAAGAAGATGGAATGGAAATGGAAGGGGGAAGGGATGGAAGAGGTGAGGGAAGTTAAATACTTGGGGTTTGTCTTCCAAAGGAACGGGGGACAGGAAGCACAAGTGAGGGATAGGGTGAGGAAAGCCGGGGGGGTGATGAAGCAGGCTTGGGGCATAGGGAAAAGGCTGTTTGGGAAGGATGTGATAAGAAGGTGGTGGCTGTTCGACACGCTAGTGTGGACGGTGATGGGGTACGGGGCGGAGGTGTGGGGCTGGGAGGAGAGGGAGAAAATGGAGGGAATGCAGGAGAGGTATTTGAGATGGACATTGGGACTGGACTGGAGGACGCCGGGGTACATGGTGAGAGAAGAGACGAAGAGGGTAAAGATAAGGACAAGGGCAGGTAGGAGGGCATGGAATTTTGAGGAAAAGCTGAGGAAGGGGGAGGGCAGCGAACTGGCGAGGAGGTGCTGGGAGGAGATAGAGGAGAGAGAGCGAAGAGGGGCAAGAGAGAGGGGAAAATGGGAAAGGGGAAGGACAGATTTTAGGAAAGGGGGGGCAGAGGGAGGGATACGTGCAGGACGAAGGAGAGGGGGGATACGAAAGGAAGGAAAGGGAGGATAGAAGGGAACAGGAAAGGGAGAGGGGAAAGAAAATAGCGGAATCTAGGTATAACAGATGGTATAGGGAGGTGAGAGTGGAGGGGTTACCAGGATACCTAAAGGCAGGGTGGGAAGAGAGAAGGTACGGAAGAGTAGCCAGGTTCAGGATGGGAAATGAGATAAGGGAAGGGAGGTACTGGGAGACGGAAGAGGAACGGGCGTGTAGGTGCTGTGGGGAAGAGATGGAATCGTGGGAGCACGTTCTGGATAGGTGTGGAGGAGGAGAGGGGGTAGAGAGAGGAATAGGGGAAAGGATAAAGGAAATACTGGACGAAAAGGGAACGGGAGAGGTCTGGATGAGGGCCCTGGAGGAAAAAAGGAAAAGAAGAGAAGAGGAGAGGAGGGCGGGAGAGGAGGATATGGATAGGGAATGGAATGAAAGAGGAATGGAATGAAAGGAGGAAACGGAAGTCGGGGAGAGGAGGAGGGGGAGAGAGTCGGCAAGGTGGGAGGAGGAGTTGGAGCGTGGAGAAGGAGAGAGGGGAGAGGCGAGCGTGGCGAGGGGCGAGCGAGGGGGAGGCGGCGGGGGTTTTAGGGATAAAGAGAAGGCGTAGCATGTAAGAGCCCGGCGGTGTCTTTGTTAGTTTTAAGTTACGTTAAGTGTAGGATAAGAGCTGTAAACCTTGTAAAAATGGAAGTGTAAAGGGACGAGAAATGGAAGGTCTTTGTAACCCTACGGGGATCAAATAAAACAACATACATACATACATACATACATACATACATACATACAAATTAGAAATGTAATTAGATTTTTTTCTTTCTAATTACAAATTACAAATGTAATTAGAATTTTTTTCTTTCTAATTACAAATTACAAATGTAATTAGAATATGTTTTTTTTTCTAATTACAAATTATAAATGTAATTAGAATATATTTTTTTTCTAATTACAAATTACAAATGTAATTAGAATATGTTTTTTTTCTAATTACAAATTATAAATGTAATTAGAATATGTTTTTTTTCTAATTACAAATTACAAATGTAATTAGAATATGTTTTTTTTTGTAATTACAAATTACAAACGTAATTAGAATCGATTTTCTTTTAAATTACAAATTCCAAGTGTAATTCGAATCGATTTTTCTGCTAACTACAATTTACAAATATTGATAATATAGATTTTTCTTATGATTACAAATTACGGATGTCATTAAAATGAGACTTCGATCTGGCTTAAACAAAAATTTGAGACGAAACCAAGTCGACTGATTGTGAGTCTCGAAAAAAATTCGAGCCCAATCTATGGTCTCGGTCGCTTCCCGGTCTAGAATAGTCTTATCAGTTTTGTTGGTGTTGGCTGAATTTGAGGATTTTTATTATCCAGGCGCGTTTTTCTTGAGTTCAAGGTCAAAATTTAGAAATTCAAAATAGTGGGACAAATATAGAGGATCGAAAATGAAAGTTAATTTAATTTTATTAAAAATCGGCTCTCGGGGGTTATCAAAGTCATTGATTACGAATCTGTCTTTCAAGTTCAGAATTAAAAAAACGGCGGATCTAATGTGGCAGACCTCAATACAACAATTTAAATGATTCGCAAAATAATTGGTATTAAGGGGTTTTCAAGGTCGCTTATTACGCATATGCCCTACAAATTAAGAAATTCAAAATGGTGGATCCGATATGGCGTCACGAAATGCAAAAATTGAATACAATCGGATAAAACTCAGTACTAAGGGGTTTTTGAGGCCGCTGATTACTAGTCCAAACTCACGATGCATACATTCAAAACAGTGTCTCCAATATGGCAGACCATGATATAATAATGTATTCGATTCCCATGGGAATTGGTATTACAGGGTTTTGGAGGTCACTGAATAGGAATCTGCCTTCAAAATACTCAAATAAAATAGTGGGTCCAGCATTGCGCATGAATTACCAGAATTTACTTGGTTCGAATGATAATTAGTAGTAAGGGATTTTTGAGGTCGATAATTATGAATCTGCCTGTAGAATTCGAAAATTCAAAATGGCGGATCCAGAGTACCAAGTTTCCACGGATTCCACTCAATGTTTGCATTTTGATACGCGATGGTAGATCTGCAATTTTTTAATTTTGTATTTCGAGAGCAGATTCATAACCAGTGACCTCGAAAACCCCTTGACACCGAATATCGAGCGAATCGCGTAAATTACGGTATTTTAGTCCGTCATATTGAATCCACCATTTCGAATTTCTGAATTTGACGGGCAGATTTGTAGTTAGCAACTTTGAAAACCACTTCATAGCAACTATCATGCAAATAGAGTAAATGATTGTACTTTGGTCCATCATATTGGATCCACTATTTTGAATGTATATGGTTTGAGTTGGGACTCGTAATTAGCGACCTCAAAAACGCTCGAGTACCGACCGTCGTGCGAATCTATTAAATTATTGTAATTCAGTTCTCCATATTGGATCCGCCATTTTGAATTTGGAAAATCCAAGGCTAGATTCGCACTCAGCTACCCCAAAAACCCCTAGGTACAGAGTTTTAGGAAAATTGATATGTTTTTTAGAATTTAACGTCCACCCCGTTGGATTCGCCATTTTGAATTCCTGAATTTTGAGGAATGTGAATTTTGTTAATTATGAAAAACAATTAATTCAAATTACATTTTTCATTTGTAATAAGAAGAAAAATCGATGCTGATTAGATTTGTAATTAGAAGAAAAATTAATTATAATTACGCTTGTCATTTGTGATTAGGAAAAAAATAGACTCTAATTACACTTGTGATTTGTAATTAGAAACAAATATATTCTAAATACATTTTTTATTTGTAATTAGAAAGAAAAAATATTTTAATTACATTTATTATTTGTAATTAGAAAGAAAAAATATTCTAATTACATTTATTATTTGTAATTAGAAAGAAAAAAATATTCTAATTACATTTGTAATTTGTAATTAGAAAAAAAACCGTTCCCAATTACATTTGTAATTCGTAATTAGAAAAAAACCGTTCCCAATTACATTTGTAATTTGTAATTAGAAAAAAAACCGTTCCCAATTACATTTGTAATTTGTAATTAGAAAAAAACCGTTCCTAATTACATTTGTAATTTGTAATTACAAAAAAAACCGTTCCCAATTACATTTGTAATTTGTAATTAGAAAAAAAACCGTTCCCAGTTACATTTGTAATTTGTAATTAGAAAAAAAACCGTTCCCAATTACATTTGTAATTTGTAATTAGAAAAAAAACCATTCCCAATTACATTTGTAATTTGTAATTATAAAAAAACCGTTCCCAATTACATTTGTAATTTGTAATTAGAAAAAAAACCGTTCCCAATTACATTTGTAATTTGTAATTAGAAAAAAAAACCGTTCCCAATTACATTTGTAATTTGTATTTCACAGTTTTTACAATTATGAATTATAATAGTAATTTGTAACTAAATTATTTCTAATTACAAAATGCCATTGTAATTAGCCTTTTTTTTACTAACTACAAAATACCGTTGTAATTAGCCATTTTTTTTTACTTATTACAAATTACAGTTGTAATTTGTAATTAGAGTATCATCAATTATAAAAACGCCCAACACTGGTGGTATGTGAGGTTGCAATTTACAGTCGCAGATCCCAGTCGCTGACATTTTCTACATATCTTACATTATAATCTCGGCCACCTGACCGCATTTGAATGGAATGTATATTTACGTTGGATATAAATTGTTAGAGCATGTTTTAGGTTTTTCTCATAATTAGGTGGGTTATTGCACTAAGACTTAAATGTAGAAACATCTTAAGGCAGTACAACAGCTACACGAAATTTATTTATAAAATGAATTAAGGTTAAGAAAATAAACATGCTCAGCTCATGTGATAGCTAATAACAACACAGACAGCTGATCACAACGCGTGCGCAAAACATATATGTATATATAGAACTCAATGACTAACTTTCCCAGCGCCGCTTATGCGAAACCCAATTTTGTCCCACTTCCACGGACGCGCCAGAATACGGAGCAAGTAGACTATAGGGAAGAAGTCCAATCTCCGCATTCTGGCGCGTCCGTAAAAGTGCAACAAAATTGGGTTCCGCATAAGCGGCGCTGGGATCGCTAGTCATTGTATACTCTATGTACATGTTATTTTGCGCATGCATTGTTATCAGCTGTCTGCGTTGTTATAAGCTGTCACATGAGCTGAAAATTTTAATGTTCTTAACCTCAATTCATTTTATAAGTAAATTTTGAGTAGCTGTAGTAGTGCCTTAAGATGTTTCTACATTTGAGTCGAAGTGCAATTACCCACCTAATTATGAAAAAAAACACCTAAAAATGCCATAATAATTTATATCCGACGTAAATATTAATTCCATTCAAATGTGGTTAGGTGGCCGAGATTATAGTGTATAAAGTACGCAGAAAATGTCAGCGACTGGAATATCCGAGTGTAAATTGCAACCTCATATACCACTACGTCAAGTGTAGTGCTTCGCACGAAAACGGAAAATGCACTTTAAATAACTCATCGGATAAACAGCACTCCTCTGCTGTGCACAACACTCCTCTGCTGCGCAAATTGCAATAACCTAGATCACCCAGTGAACTATAAGTGATGCCTACACTACAAGGTCATATACAAATGCTCATAATGTGAAAGACATGAGACAACGACAACTCGTTGAAAGAATGGAAGTGCTACACCCAAAAGTCATATCGAAATTTCCTTTGCACAAGCTATAGCACTACCCGCAGTGACAGTAGCAAGACAGAGATTCGCTACGCAGTAGCGAGCATCATCCGCAGCATTACGAGATTCACCGCTACGATGAGCTATCATTTTACATTTTAGATTTTTTAAAATAATATTAAGACCAAAAGATGCTGATAACAGCAGTCCAAAGTCTACAATCTAACTATTACTGAGACGCGTTTGTTTGTTAAGTTCAATTTTACGCACAATGTCAAACAACTTTATGGCACAGCACGAGGTACTGCTTTCGATTCTCTCTAATAATTCCTAGAAGCTATCAACGTCAATGTGTTTTTTGATGGTTGATGTTTTTTGTAACTCTCCAAAAATGCATTATAAAAATTATTTACAAAGTCATAATACATTTTTCGTAATTAAACCAAAATTTAAGAACCTTGTAAAATTTGTCATACCGATTATTACATTAAACTAATTAGACGAAATTATACATGAAATATTGTGCGTCTGAAATAAAATTTCGACAATCCATACTTGTCATTGCAAAAATATATTTTTCAATGTAATAATGAATTTGTTTGTCTTTAATAAAATTACGTAACCAAAAATAAATCATCGTCCGAAAAAATCATTTATGGTGGAACCTTTCTAATCAGCAGGAAAAATGAAATGAAAACATTTTAAGAACATTCAAAGAATGTCCATAATTCTTTTCTCGTTGTATACAGTTTCTGATCTCCACGGTCAAGGTGACCATGCACAGGTTGTGTTTGTTTGGGTAGGCCTCGTATGCTGAATGTAAAAAGAATATGTATAAACATCTTAGAAATATCACAGATATGTATACAGATAATAAACAAGTAATGCGCAAAATACTATCCCTGATGCAAAGTGTTGCGAAGAACATCGTTGTTTTCAGAACCTCGAGCAAGAAGACTAGCGGTAAGGAGTACGAACGCTTACGGCGATTACGATCCAACAACATCCATGGAAATCCTGCTGAGAAGGGCAGCGCGGCTCTCCTACGGGACCGAATTGAAGTCAGCAACAAACCAGTGCAGAAAACACCATTTGTCACTTCATATGGAGCGATAATTTTATCACATTAATTATAAAACCAGTGCCATACGATATGCAAAAAGCACCCTTTGGTTCTTCATATGGAACGGTAATTTGATCAAATTAATTGTGAAACCAGTTCGTGAAGGAAATTTCTGTATATTAGATAGATAGAATTCTTATATAAATAATATAGGTTGTTTTGGAGAATAATAACGAAATGCGGAAATTCAGTCAATATTTTTTTTTTCGTGGCAATTTCGCACGTCATAATAGATTAAAGGTGGCTCAGGGTCGGCGCATGGAAGGGCGCCTCCCGCCGTCCAGGAACCCCCTCAAGCGATTTCCCAGGGCCCAGCTTAGCGTAAAATTATTTTATTAACCCTCTCGTTATTATTTTCTGTTGTACTTCATGAGCGAACGGCGTATTCTCGCCGTTACTAGGGACAGGATCGAGGAACGAGACGAGGATCGAACGGTAACGGAGTTACCGACCCTGGTGCACACGGTCTCGCGATGAGGTGTCGCTCATCTACACTCAATACCAGCGGTTCCCAATAAGAAGGAAGGGGGGTCTCGCCTAATAACGGCCCTCTGAACCTCGCGACACGGGATTCCATTGGGTATCGATGAGCAACAACGGAAAATCGCAAATTCCAAGGATGGGTCGCCGGCTCGAAGCCCCACTCCGAGCTGTCTGTCTCCCTCTAAAGCCGGTCATCATCCCGAAGAGTCCGTGACCCAGTCAGGTCCCGGGACGGGAGCTTAAGGCAATGTTCACATTCAGTAATTAGGAAAATGCGAACATTATCGGCAAGGTCAACTCTGCAAAATCGAAAAGGCTGTGACTAGACAAGGAGTGGGGGTCGGGACCCAGGTTCGCGGAGAGGTTCTTTGCGAAAATATCGTCACTTGAGTTCTGGTCTGGAGCGAGGAAAGGTGCACTTCCCAAGCCGTAGCCGTTCCCGCCACCCAAGAAAGCGACGCCACCGGAAAAATCGTAGATCAAGACCGAGGTTTTACCGGATCGAGATCTTCTGAAACTGTAGCGGTGAGGCCGTCGTTTCGCTCGGCAAACCCGTTGTAATGCGCGCGCTGTGGCCCATTGCGTAAAGTACTGAATTTTGAAATTATTGAGAATATTAAAGTCACAAGCGATATTGTCGCGGCGGATCACTAACGGACGGGAAAGATCGAGTCACCCTGCGCGATACCGTCTTTCGCGAAGACCTCGCTTAAATTAAATGAATGTAGAGCCGCCGAGAGGGGTTCATTCTTCAAGTAACAGAACCAAAGTCATTTAGTATAAGGTAGAATTAAGATATTACCTGTTTGTCGTCATTTCCGTTCGAGAAAGAAAACTGTACAAATTTGGAAAAATAAGAGGACCGCGAATTGCGCGTATCCTGAACTGATCCTGCCGTATGCGGGAGTCGCAAGATAAAAACGATTCCTGTTTTTACCAAATCTCTGAGTGTTCTTGTAAAATCCTTTTGTGCTGTCATCACGGATCAACCCCGCCCCTCTTCCAAATTCAGGGCTGCGACAGTCGAGCAAACGACATCTCGTCGATTCGTCGGGAAAAATAAATTTGTCGCGTAAGAATTTGCGCCTGGCGCCCTATCCCGTACGAATCGGACGAGAGCTGATTTTTGGACGCGAGTACCGGAAATCGTGTCACAAGGCATAAGAAAATTCATAAGAACTTTGAATCTAGACAAAACTTCTACAAATTATCACTCATTATGATACGCTGTACAGATAAAGAATAATAACAAAAAACACAAATCAAGTCAATATGTTTTTTTTTGCTGCGGAAGCATAAAAAACAAAATTTATTTCTAGATACACGAAAATTCATGAGTATTTTGAATTCAGACAAAACTTTCACAAATGATCACACATCATATTCACACATTATAATACGCTGTACAGATAAAGAATAATAACGAAATACAGACATTTTTTTCAGTCAATGTTTTTTTTTCGTTACGGAAGCACTGACAAACAAAATTCATTTATAGACAGAAGAAAATTCATAAAAATTATGAATCTCGACAAAACTTTTACAAATTATCACACATCATATTCACATGTTATGATACACTTTACAGATAAATCGCTCTTACAGTTTTTATTTTTTCCAGTTTTCATGTCTTTTGCCAGTTTTTGTGTCTTTCGTTTAAATTTTTCTTGCACTATTATTTTCGGTGACCGATCGCGCTAGAAACGGCCCTCTCATGACGAGATAATAGTTTATCATTCTCACAAAATTCATAAGAATTTTGAATTTAGACGAAACATCTATCAATCGTCACACATTATGATATGCTGTACAGACAAAGAATAATAACGAAATACAGAAATTAAGTCAATATGTAGTTTTTTTCGTTACGGTAAAACTTTTGTCTGGGTTCAAAATTCTTATGAATTTTCTTGTTTCTATGAATAAATTCTGTTACTGCTTCCGCAATGAAAAAGAAGATTTTGTCTTAATTTCTGTATTTCGTAATTATTCTCTATCTGTACAGCGTATCGTCAGTGTGAATATGATATGTGATAATTTGTAAAACGTTTGTCGTGGTTCAAAATTCATATCAATTTTCTTGTGTCTATAAATGCTTTGTGTTAGTTACTGATTCCGCAACGAAAAAAAATATTGTCTTAATTTCTGTACTTTTTTATTGTTCTCCGTCTGTACAGCGTGTCATCAGTGTGAATATGATGTGTGATAATTTGTGAAACTTTTGTCGTGATTCAATGTTCTTATCAATTTTCTTGTATCTATAAATGCACCCGAAGCAAAGGGTGCTTTTGCACATCATGCGGCACTGGTTATACAATTAATTTGATCAAATTATCGCTGCATATGAAGTAGCAAAGGGTGCTTTCTGCATATTGTACGGTACTGGCTGACTTCAATTCGGTTCGGTAGGAGCGCAGCACCACCCTTCTCAACTGGATTTCCATGGACGTTTCTTCAATACTGCGTTCGTACTCCTTACATCTAGTCTGCTTGACCCCGAGGATCCGAAGCGCCAGACATCTTCGTTAAGGCCTTAGGCCACAGTAACGGGTATAAAATCATGTGTATCTATTTTTTTTAAATCTGTGTCATACATAGTGTTTGATTATTATCAGCATTCAATTACATGCTACAAGAGATAAAAAAACAACAACAATATGTCTTACAAGTCGTACGTGAGCATTTGAAAATATTTTACGTGGCTACGAAACATTCGAGGTTACAAAAACTCTAGAAGTGTATAGAAAGTGCTGTCCTGTAAATATTTTAAATAAAAGCAGAACATGCGAAGTATTGATTAACGCATTAAATAATTCTGTTACCTTCGGAATGGAATACAGATTACAGCGGTGCAGTCGTAATCTTTTTCGCTGTGCGTTATCTTTGGCAAGGCCACTGTGGCATCCTGGCACTCCATGCGTTCTCCCCATCTTTCTGTAATAAAATATAATAGACATGTATTAAATTTACTAATCTCAAGATATTACGAAATATTAAAGATAAACATTAAAGGTGAGGTTTATTATGTTTCAAATTCATTTAAATTCTCGATTTCGAGAAAAACTTCAGAACGTACAGACTGATCATCAGTGCCAGGAACATAGTTATATGTTCTCTGTCAGTGCATAACAGGCAGAAGGGAAAAATAAATATATTACCTTGAATAACCGCGAGGACCGCGGATCTGAAAAAAAAGTAGGACGGAAAACCTAAAACCTAAACAGAAAAACTTGGAAAAAACTATCAGATTAGATTTGTAATTGAAAAATACATTTTTCGACACTCCCTCGCCCGATGGTCTTTCAAAGTCGCCGTCGCACACAAACAATCTTAGTGGACGATAGGTGTTTTTTTTGACAAGCGTCAACAATTAGCCGCCATAACAATCAGTTTCACCCTGTGCACTGGCTGTATTAATATATTTTTGATACACTAAAGATACGGACGACGCCTACAGGCCATATTTAACACCACGCTCTTGAATTACATTTACGGACGTTTCTTATACCCACTCACCATACGAAGATTGGACTCCTTCCCTATAGTCTCCTTGTCAAAAACCATCAGGTACTCACTTTCCTCGGAATTAAACCATTTTTCGAATTTGTGTCCGCCATATTGGATATGCCATTTTGAATTTTGGAAATCTGATTTCAGATTCGGATTTAGCAACCTTAAAATTCGTAATGCTGAAATTATAGGATAAATCTACGACATTTTTTTCCAACACAATAGTGACATGGAAATCTCATTTTCGCCTGACGACTAAGGGGTTAAGAAAAAAAGGCTCGACGAAGGATGTCGTGATCTCAACGGCATGACTATCAGGCTAAGAAAGACAAATAAACGCAATTTGTTATGTAAGTGCAAACCAAGTTTTTGATTCCGCAAAGTAAAAATCAAATCAGTGATGTACCCCTAGACCAGACGGCTTTTGAAATTTCATTTTATTTGCACGATGTATAAAGTTTTGTCCAAGTACAGACGAAGATCTCATTCCTAATAAGCCTGATATCTAACGCGGTAACTCATGCGATGATACAATTTGAAAAAATCTAAGTAGATAAATTGTTACAAAAGTTAGTTTTGCAGGCGGTAAGAACGGTTCTGTAAGGAAATTGTGTACCTTCGTCGGTAAATTACAATTGCGCTTAATAAAAAAATAAGTTACAATGGATTATTATACACAACGATAATGTAGAATAAAAAATTTCGCGCAAATTTAGTAAATTGAGACATTTTTACATTTAATTTGAACGTCACGGCTACAAAAATTATTCTGCTAGTCACATTCTTCTAAGTTTTAACATTCATATTTTTTTTAAACTTTCGGTGACCTTCTGTTTTTATTGTCGTTACGAAATCTTTAGACTTTTTAGCACTTGTGAGCAGTTTATATTAGGCATCTAGAATTATTTAGTGTATAAATTATTAGATAGCAACGTAGCCAGCGTGGCATGTCCATAAATCGCCGTATAAATAAAACGATTTTTAGGGCCATAATTTTTCGTTAAAGGTTCGGTAACTTGGCTTGAAATTTTACCAGTATACTGGGATGTATTTTTACTTCATTATAGACGAAAATCAGTTAAGTGTAAAATATTTGGGTTCGTGAAAGGAATACCTTAACGCCATGTTTCACACGCCTCCGACCGCTTCGAAATGTTGAAATGCGAATTCTCCCAAACGGAACAACCAATTGGAATGAAATTTGTTGTGTGCATGCAGGACCCTTGCTCCGAGGGGATGGTCCCCTCCATTTTCCAAAATTTCGTCGTAACCTTCAAAGTAGGCGACTGAGTCGTCGCTGTGCCTGATCCCAAAGCCTGGTCGGAGCTAATCATGCTTCTGGCTAACTCGATTTTTGCCCTACCAGCCGGAATGAGATACTTGGATGTGGCAACCATCACCATGAATTACACTGTTGTCTACATACTACTTGTTCAAGTTTGCATGTATTGGACCCGACAAGGCTCTTCTGAACCACACTGCCGACAGTGATGTGGGCCAGTTAGTTGTGCAATTGCCAAAGATGGTCTACGGCATCACAATCTTTGGTGTGTGCAGCAAATTGAAATATGAGGAGCTCAAGTCACCCGTCATGTTTGATCATCTCCTCGAGCGTGGAAGCGATTACAGGAATGAAGTAAAGAAAATATCTCCGGAAGGCGTTGCAATTGTTCTTGATTGTGTCGGAGGCGAGGAGTGCAACAGAGGATGTGCCCCGCTAAAGCCCATTGGGAAATATGTTCTCTATGGCTCGAGCAACGTCGTGAACAGCCCAACACAGAGTTTCTTCTCCGTTGGCCAATACTGGTGAACGATGGACAAAATGTTGCTGATCAAACTTTTCGAGGAGAATAAGACACTGTCCGGGCTGAATTTCCGTCGTCTGATGCATCAGCACAGTGCGCATGCCTTTGTGAAGTGAGCTGTGAACAAGGTGTATCTAAATAATACTTGAGGTATTTGTTTAAAATCATTAAAAATAATGGTAAGATGTCACCACGCTTCCACAGGGCAAGTCCTAGCATCTCGAAATGTCAAACATTGAATTGTTGTAAAAAATTATTGAAAACTTTCAATTTTGAGCAAACGAGCATTTTACTTCAAATTCCGCCCGGTCAAAATGACCCAGTGTGTCAAGGAATTTTTTTAAAAGAAAGTGATACAATACATCGTCAAAAGAACTTTTCGGCTTCATTAGGTATAAATTGAAGTATGTGAAACAAGTTTATTTGTCAAAAGAATAGAAAATGGCGGTGCATGAATCGCTATAGCACTACTGGTTTTCAGTCAACCCTCTCCATGCTGTTGAAGATTGCTTCGTTGGTACGCATTAAAAGCTCTTGTTTACATTTTATTTTCGATATTTTTATTATCATAGAAAA
The DNA here is from genome assembly GCA_964007375.1 of Ophion obscuratus. Taxonomy (NCBI): domain Eukaryota; kingdom Metazoa; phylum Arthropoda; class Insecta; order Hymenoptera; family Ichneumonidae; genus Ophion; species Ophion obscuratus. The sequence continues at coordinate 57,678,661 of OZ023313.1, forward strand.
TCTTTTTTTAAGCTCTATATTGTCGATCGCTAAACGAATATCTTGAAAAATGGTTGGAGGATTTTTGTAAGCAAGGTTTGCCAAAATAACTGGAAGAAATTCACAGATATATTGTATCTGCTACGGCGAACGCTGCGCCAATTTTAGCTTCCATGTACAGGGATTTTCCCCCTTTTTACATTTCCCACCATTTTCTCCAATCCACATCCCTAATCGATCCCCACCTTGCGGCCGCAGCCGACTTCCCTCTCTGTATCGCATTCACCATGACGTTTTTCTTTTCTTTTTTTTTGTCATGGGTATAGGGAAACTGCGGAAAACCTATACCAATACAGCCGGTCACGAGTTCGCTTCCCAGCCTCGGAGCTAGTCGCGTTTCGTCGAGAAATAGCTCACAGGCTACAGCCATACACATCCGACACACACACGTACCGGTCAGTGTGCGCGGCATCTGTGTAGAACTGGAGCTACGTCAGGCCTGTTTTTTTATTTCTCGCCGAAACTACGAGACGGTGATTCGAATCCGCGAACTCCCGATGTGTTTATTTCAGAGGCAGGCACGCTAACCACTAGACCAACACATCGGTTTTGATATTCACAGATATAAATTTTCGCTGCGTTCCAACGATGCAAACTTCAACGTCATCCCCTCTCCGCGGAACGCAGTAGAACTATCGTAAATTTCATCCTGGAACCAAGAGTGAAAAATTTCCGTTAATCGTGTTAGTTTTAACAGCCAAGTACAGGGGAATATATAAAAGTAATTTTTAAAAAATTGAGACGAGTTTGAAAAAAAAGTTCGTGTTGTCGACCAAAATTTTTATATACTACTCCAACAAATTAAAGGAACAGAAAAATTCTTCATTTTTTAAAGTGTATTTTGCAGCGCTGTATTTATGTCGCTGTAAAATGGTCGCATCAAAATGAAAAAAAAATATTTTGAAGGCTTCATGTTTATAGTTTCTAGATCTTTTGGCAAAAAGTTTTTGTGAGCTACGTTTATCGTACAAACACAAGAAATAACAGGAGAAAAAAATTCTAAATTTATTTGTTTTTTTTTCAAGTATTCACGGGCTAGGGAAATTTTCGTTCAGTTAACTCAATGTGTATGTCAGTTAGCTTGTTTATTTAGCTTCAATTTAGTTTTTTTTTTGTCTCTCTACGTCAATTTTTTGCTGAGATATCCGACTTTGAATAAAAAAAGATCCTTTTGTCTTTGATCATCGATATCTCAGCAATCAATGATCGTAACCGGAATTGAAGAGCAGCTTTAAAAACTTCAATAAATTTCCTACCAGTTCCTTTCGTGGATTTTTGAGATTTTTTTTACCATTACCATTTATTTAAAAAGAGGACGTAAAAATGTATTTTTATGATTTTTCTGTAAATCTACCACGACTTTACAAATATTGATGGAAAAATTAATGTTGCCGCGTTTTTGTTCAGCTTAATGTACCCCAATAGCCCTGTTAATTTTCAAACTGATCCGTCCAACCGTTTTTCCAGACCGATTGTTCAAAATTTTATAAAACAATTAAAGGAACAAGTTCCTAAGCATCGTGTAATCATCATTAAAATGAAAAGACCAATTTTCTCTGACTTTTTTCACAACTTTTCATTAGTTGCTTGTTAATTTTAAGAAAAAAAGTCGATTTTTTTAATGCATTTTTTTTACATTGTAAAATATTTCAGGCAATAATGCTGACTTCATTTTTCATTTTTGACACGATTTGGTCTTTGCGTACTATAATTTCACTCTATTTCAGACTATTTATGCGATTTACTCTCAGTAAACAGTTTTTTTAAAACTAGGCATGATCATAAATTGAACAAAAGTTAAAGTTTACAAAAATTCTAGATTAATTTTTTTATCATAACGCAGAAAAAAATTACCAAAAAAAAACATTAGTTTTGAAAAAACTGTTGTCGCACACAATGTCTCAGATCGACTAGTATGCGAGTAGCAACTTTTAATTAATGCAAATAAAAATTAGTGAAATTATAGCGCGCAAAGGACGAATCGTGTAAAAAAATGAGTTAGTATTGTTTTCTGATGTGTTTTGCAAATTAAAAAAAAAATCAAATTTTTCGAATGTTTTTTTTTTTAATTTAACAAACAACTAGTGCAAAGTTGTGAAGAAAGTCGAAAAGAATTGGTATTTTTATTTTGATGATGATTACACGATGTTTAGGAACAATACACTTGTTCCTGGAGGTAGCAACTTTTAATTAATGCAATTAAAAATTAGTGAAATTATAGCACGCAAAGGACGAATCGTGTAAAAAATGAGTTAGTATTGTTTTCTGATGTGTGTTACAAATAAAAAAGAATTGAAATTTTCCGAATCTTTTTTTTTTTTAATTTAACAAGCAACTAGTGCAAAGTTGTGAAGAAAGTCGAAAAGAATTGGTATTTTTATTTTGATGATGATAACACGATGTTTAGGAACAATACAATTGTTCCTTTGTTTTGCAAAACTTTAATCAATCAGTCCGGAAAAACGTTTCGGCTGCTCAATTTGAAAATGTGCAGGGTTATTGGGGGTACATTAGGCTGAAAAAAACTTGGCAACATTAGTCTTGCCATCAATATTTTCAAAGTAGTAGCAGATTTACTGAAAAACCATAAAAGGCATTTTGTTGTCCATTTCTTAATTAACATAAAGGGTGAAAAAAATCTTTTTTTTTCTTAAAAGTAAACGAAAGGGTATTGTAGAAAATTTATTCAAGTTTTCGAAGCTGCCCTTTAATTCCCTGTGCGATTATTGGTTACTGAGATATCGATGATCGAAGATAAAACGATCTTTTTCATTCAAAGCCGGACATCTCAGGAAAAAGTGACGTAGAGCTACAAAAAAACCTAATTGAAACTGTACAAAGAAGGTAACTGACCTCTACGTCTCCGAAGTAACTTTAGTATCGCAGGTCTTGTGGCGAATTTTGGCTTAAATAAGATTGCTTTTCGTCTGCTAGTACAGTATGCCGGTCGCCATTTAAATCAGGTGTTTGCGTGAATGACAGTACCGCGTGTGATGTCAACGTTGTAAAAACAAAGTGAACAAATATTCTAAATACAACGTCCGATACATCATGACTATCATAGAGTTTTCTGCCTATATTACCACATCCTTTATATAAATTTCCGATGCAAACAATAATTTAAACAGAAATTTTGCTGTATAGTAAAAAAATAATTTGTGTGCAGCCAATGTAAGCAATTTCATTAACTTTTTCTCTGTCACATACTTTTAGATATGCTTTTAAGGTGAAAGGAAGTCATCAGGATACATTGAAAACCGCAAGTTATCGTTATTAGTCCCATTACACTATTTTATTTGATTTACAAGCACATTCCATTCGCAATGTGAGATCTCAAGCCTAGCTTGCTCAAGCCTCTTTCGTGTTTGTGCCTCTTTCGTGTTTAAATTAACCGCTATGCGCCAATCTAAGTTCTCCAATCAATACATGCATTTATCTGAAAAAAATCCGTATTCCGTGGACCCTTGGAAAAAAAGCAAAACAAAATTTAAAAAAAAAGTTCTCACTATTTTCTATAATTGCATGATAACCGTAGCTCACAACCTTTTTTTGCCAAAAAATATAGAAACTAGAAACTTAAAGCTTCAAAATGCTTTCTTTTCATTTCGATACCACCATTTTTATATTAACACAGCGCTGCAAAAAATACTTTTGAAAATTGAAGAAATTTTCTGTTCCCTAAATCTTTTGGAGTATTGTATAAAAAGTGATATATTTTTTTTACAATTTGCTATGAATCGAAAAAAGCGTCCGTACGTGACTGTTAAACCAATCTGAGAAGCTATAATTGAAATTTCAAGTCGATTGGATGAAAATTGTTCGAGTTCTGCTGAGTCCCGATTAAAAAAACATGGTTTTGCGAAACACGTGTTTAAAGTCAACGGTTTCATAGACGCTACAGCTGAAGATTTGTTTTTCCATAATCCAATGCTACCTATTGGTTGGAAATAAAACTATTTTTAGTCGATGACTTTGTCTCCATAGACAATAGGCTTGCAAGAGTTGAGAACTACCCCTACCGACCCGGCATCGCCGAAGATGCTTTTCAGCGCTGGAGACTCCCCTAAAAGGTAGCTCGAAAATCACTTTAAAACCGTTTCTTTCGGCTATCAACGAATCTGAATCATATTTTTTGAGGTTCCAAGGATTTTGTTAAAGTGTTTCCAAAATAACGATTTTTGGAGAATTTTACACCGGTGTCTTCCTTTAAACAATTCGCCATCGTAACATTTCACCACTCTTCTGTAGAGCGAGACTCATGCGATCGTCATTGCTAGAAAACTCGATCCTTGAAGAAACCTGCCGAAGATAAATCCCGGCAAAGAGAAAAAATGCTAAACGAATATTTTTAGCAGTAATTATAAAATTTCACCACTCTTTCGCAGAGTGAGACTCGGTCGATGTCGCTTGCTCGCGAATTTGGTCGGCCGCAGATAACTTGCCAAAGATACGCCATAGCAGAGAGAACTATGCCGAACGCACTTATTTAAACAACGTGCATTGTAAAATTTTACAACTCTTTTATAGAGTGAGTCTCCAGCGATCTCGGTCGAGACTCGAGTTTTTAGCAGAGATCGAATTCGTCGATGATAAGCGGCATCGAGATTCCAAACATTATTAAAGCTTCTTTCGAGCTTATTTGTTTAAATTAATTTTAAAAAGGATGGGAAAATGCCAGCACCCTTCTACAATACGCACCTCTAGCAAACCCCGTTTTGCTAGAAAGTTCAACCGTAACGAAATTTCCACCAACGACCGGCGTCGACAAAAAAAAATCTATTCGAGAGCATTTGTTTGAATAAATCGCGGTCGCAAAATTTCACCGCCGTTCCATAGAGCGAGGATAGCGATCTTTATTGCTTGAGAAGTTGACCCTCCGAGAACCTGGCCAAGATGAACCTTGGCAGAGATAAATATGCCGAACGCATTTGTTTAAACAATGAGCGTTGTAAAATTTCACCACTCTTGTGTAGAATGAGTTTCGAGCAATCTCGTTCACTTGAGATTTTGGCAGCGATCGAATTCGTCGACAATAAGCGGCATCGAGATTTTAAATAGTCCTCGAGCTTATGTTTTTAAATAAATTAAAATAGGATCGGGGAATGCCAGAACCCCTCCACAATACTGGTCTCTGAAAAACCCTATTGGCTAGAAAGTTCAACCGTAATGAAGTTCCCACCGATGACCGTCGTTGACCAATGAAATCGATTCAAGGCCATTTGTTTAAACAATTCGCGATCGAAAATTTTCACCGCTCTTCCGTAAAGCGAGGCTAGCGATCTTTATTGCTCGAGAAGTTGACCCTCCGAAAACCTCCCGAAGATGAACCTTCGCATAGATAAAAATGCCGAACTCGTTTGTTTAAACAATGAGCGTTGTAAGATGGTACCACTCTTTTGTAGAGGGAGTTTCGAGCAACCTCGTTCGCTCGAGATTTTGGTAGAGATCGAATTCGTTGACGATAAGCGGCATCGAGATTACAAATAGTGCCCAAGCTTACTTGTTTACATTAATTTAAAAAGCATGGGAAAATGCCAGCACCCTTCTACAAGACGAGTCTCCAGCAAACCCCGTTTGCTAGACCAGCGGTTCCCAATTTCGCACAAACTAGCGAGACTGGCGCGAGCGCCGCGCCCTCCACCGCCCGGTGTTGCGCCGTGGTGTTGCGTGACCACATTACAGTCTTACATACAGGTCTTGCAACGAAGCTGAATTTTCGTGGTGGGGGTAGGCACGCTGATCTGCTTCACTTTTCGCTCCACTAGGCACCGCTACGCGTCGCTACTAGCGAGGGGAAGTAGTTTCCCCTTACCTCTTACCGGCGAATGGGCCCAAGGTGTTTACGTATGTTTTGTGGCGCAATTGTCGAAATAACCTTTATTTGCGACCATATACAAAAAATTTCTACGCTATTTACCGTGATACATTTTTTATCGTGTTCTTACGCATTAGTGTGATTTTTTTTGGTAGTGTTTGCGAAAAAATGCGAAATGGCTAAGGGTTGCGCGGTTCGCAATTGTAGAACGGGGTACAAAAATTGTAAGTAGAAATGCTCCGTGTTTTGCGTGCCCAGGAACATCGAACAATACAAAAATCAATCACGGCTCCATGCTATTCCGGGCCTGAAAGAGTCTCAGTACGTGTGCGAAAAACATTTCGAAGAACGACGTATTGTAAGACATTGGAAAAAAAAGGATGTAAATGGTCGTAATGTGTGCTGGTATGAATTAATGTATTCAAAAAGTTTTCAGTTTTTCAGATGAAAGTGGTCATCTTTTTTTTAATCAACACATTTTTTTATTGGTTTCGTATATTATGCAGTTTACACGACAGTACGGTAAATTAAGATAGGGCAAACGGCGCATGCGTTGCGTTTAGGAGGGAAAAGGACAGAAGGACTATTTCTCTCTTCGTCGCACCGCTACTTCCCCTTGTTGTCACGCACCAAGCGGCAAAAATCGGAATAAAAAACAGAACCGCTAAAGTTGCCTACCCCCACTACCGCCGTTGTCAGACCTGCATGTAAGACCGTGGTCCACATTCATGTGGACGCGTGCCTTAAGGTAGTACGAGCGCGCAATCATGATTTCTATAGAGTTTGTTCAAATTTTAACCAGACATTGTTCATATCATTATGCATGTTTGAATGACATTTCAGAACAGTCGACTACTTAGGTTTGGAAATAATGGGTTTCGAAATTGCAACTTTTAACACTGCAGGGTCTGCATTGAAATTTAGACAGAATAATTTTCCGTAAAAAATATTTGTCCCCTATAATAAGAAGACATCTGGCAATACCGCATCGTTCCACGTAACCAATGACGTGAGTTTGCGGCACATTTAAAATAATACTGCAACACAAATTTTTATTTGGAAATAATTTTTAATCGACCAAAGTTTTTAATTAGTTATGAATGAACCAACACTTTTATTTGTTAATGAAGATAACATAAACAATGTAAAATATTAATATTTATAATGCAAATATTTTTTTATGACAACGTTCTTAACTTTGGGAACACGATAATTATTTTTTTTCTCGAAATATTGAACAATACTGTTCTGTGGTGTTGGCAATATGTTTTCATATTATAGGGGACAAATATTTTTTACGGAACATTATTCTGTCTAAATTTCAATGCAGACCCTGCAGTGTTAAAAGTTGAAATTTTAAAACCCATTATCCCCAATCTAAATAGTCGACTGTTCTGAAATTTTACTCAAACATGCATAATGATATGAACAATGTCTGGTTAAAATTTGAACAAAATCTATAGAAATCAAGATTGCGCGCTCGCACTACCTTAAAGCGCCGTCGTCTCGGCTCGCTGCTTTCTACGACAATACGCCCAACTCTCGGAATCTTTGTGACCCTTCCACGGAACCCCAAGGGTTCCGCGGAACACCTTTCGGCAACCGCTATACTAGACAGTTCAATCGTTATGAAGTATCGACCGACGACGGACGTCAAAAAAGAAATCGACTCGATGCCATTTGCAAATACAATGCAAAATGTAACAAAGTTTCACCGCTCTCCTGCCGAGCGAGCGCGTGCTTCCAAGCGTACCATGGTCGCTTTGCCTAGTTTTGTGTATTGTGCGATACACACGCATAGGTATAAAGTATTGCGTTACGACCTAACTGCGTGCGAGGAGGTTGCACATGGCCGGCGTAGCGAACAAACACACACACGCGCGCGCTCAGCGATCGTTGTCTATTCGGCTTCGACTTTTCGTTCCAGTGCGAAGCATCGAAGCCGAATTCCCGAGCGCTGCCGACCAAATTGGCATAAAGCGTGTTCTGGCTAACCCATTTTGCGAATTGTATTAGATGTAAAAAAAAAAATAATGGTCTCGGTATAAAATATATTTAGTGATCTGCGGCGAAAACAATCAATCGTAGGTAAGAAAAATAGTACTTACATTCGTAAAAAGAATGTTTTCGTTTTATCGTACCATTATCATACCGAGTGAAATAAAAATGATCACAAACGCGAGATATGGAGCGGATATTTTCTAGCGCGATCGGTCAACGAAAATAATCACGCAAGGAAAATTAACACGAAAGACAATAGCAAAAAATCAAAACTGTAAGATCGATTTATCTGTACAGCGTGTCATAATATGCAAATACGATGTGTGATAATTTGTAAATCTTTTGTTTAAATTCAAAATTCTTATAAATTTTCTTGTGTCTATGTTTTTACTGCTTCCGCAACGAAAAAAAAAACATTGACTTAATATCTGTTTTTCGTTATTATTCTTTATCTGTACAGCGTATCATAATGTGTAAATATGAGATGTGATAATTTGAAAAAATTTTGTCTGGATTAAAATTTCTTATGAATTTTCTTGTCTCTATAAATAAGTTTTGTTCGTTACGGTTTATGCGAGGAAAAAAACGGACTTTATTTCTGTTTGTCGTTATCATTCTTTATCTGTACAGCGTGTCACAATGTGTAAATATGGTGATAATCTGTAAATGTTTTGTTTGGATGCAAATTTCTCATGAATTTCCCTGTGTCTATAAATAAATTTTGTTTGTCACTGCTTCCGCAACAAAAAAACTGACTTAATTTCTGTATTTCGGTATTCTCCAAAATAATCTATATATAAGAATTCTGTCTATCTATATAGAAATTTCCTTCACCAACTGGTTGAACAACTAATTTGATGAAATGATCGCTCCATATGAAGTGGCTAAGGGTGCTTTTTGCATGTTGTACGGCACTGCCTTTACAATTCATTTGATCAAATTATCGCTCCATATGAGGGAGCGTATCTTACGGCACTGGTTTGTTGCTGACTTTACTTCGGTGCGGGAGGAGAGCAGCGCCACCCTTCTCGTCCTCACTTTTGCGGACGTTTCGATGACACGGCGTTCGTACTCCTTACCTCTAGTCTTCCTGGCTGCGTCGTCCGTCGGTAGTGACTCGTAGCCAAAAACTGCGAGATCTGCACTACCGACATAATGAGAGGCCGCGTCGTAATTTTCTGACGTATGGCACATGGCCTTAAGAGGAGGATGGGGTTTCAGCATGAAAAAAAAACACTTTTTTTGTGAATTTTTTTCATCTATATGGATAGAGTAAATTTATTGAAACCTTTTGTACATTGTTAAGTGTTATTTCAAGAACATTCCGTGAAATTTGTACGCGAAAATATTCACAAACAAGCCGGCGACAAAGCTTTTCCAAGAACGCCTTTGGAAAAACACGATTTGTGGTTTTCACTGTATCTCAGCTAGAAATGATCTGAAATCAAGTACCATTAAAATTACCTGTGTGACGTTGGCAACTGACTTTACAGAACGTAATTTTTTTTTTTTTTGCCTTCGTATGTACTCGGTTTGTACCCGTTTGTACCGCCTTTGATTTCGTTTGTACCTTTAGGCGAAAAAAGTACGAGGGTAAGGAAAAATGGACCGCAACCCATTCAGAGCTAAACAATTTTGATAAACGCTATTGAAAAGAGAATCGTTTGTACCCCTTTGTACCGTTGAACTTTTTTTTCAATTTCTTTTCCATTTTTTGTTCGAAAAAAAATTCGATTTTTTAATTTATTTTCGTTCGTACCGACAAGTATATCGTTTGTACCACATAGCAATTGTTTCTACCCCTTCGTATCGGTGCGTATATCATTTCTGCCACTGTGTAATCGTTTGTACCCATTCGCACTGACGAGTATATCGTTTGTACCGCCGAGAAATCGTTTGTACGCGTTTGTACCACCGAAAAATCAATTGAACCCGTCTGTACTATCGAGCAATCATTTGTACCCGGTCGTACTGACGAGTATATCGTTTGTACCACCGAGAAAACGCGTGTAACCGTCTGTACTATCGAGCAATCGTTTGTACCCGTTCGCATCGACGAGTATATCGTTTGTACCACCGAGAAATCGATTGTACCTGTCTGTAATATCAAGCAATCGTTTGTATCCATTCGTACTGGCGAGTATATCGTTTGTACCACCGCGAAAACGTTTGTACCCGTCGGTACTATCGAGCAATCGTTTGTACTCGTTCGTATCGACGAGTATATCATTTGTACCACCGAGAAATCGTTTGTACCCGTCTGTACTATCGAGGAATCGTTTGTACCCATTCGTACTGACGAGCATATCGTTTGTACTACCGGAAAAACGTTTGTACCCGTTCGTACCGGCGATTAAGCGTTTGTACCTATTCGTACTGGCGAATATATCGTTTTTGCCACCGAAAAAACGTTTGTACCCGTCTGTACTATCGTGCAATCGTTTGTACCCGTTCGTAATGACAAGTATATCGTTTGTTCCACCGAGAAATCGTTTGACCTGTTCGTACCGGCGATTAATTGTACCCATTCGTACTGACACGTATATTATTTGTACTACCGAGAAATCGTGTGTACCCGTCTTTAATATCAAGCAGCGGTGCGTACCCATTCCTATCGACGAGTATATCGTTTTTACTACCGAGAAATCGTTTGTACCCGTTCGTACCGGTAGTTAATCGCTTGTACGAATTCGTACTGACGAGTATATCGTTTGTACCACCGAGAGATCGTTTGTACCCGTCTGTAATATCAAGCAATCGTTCGTACCCATTCGTACTGACGAGTGTATCGTTTGTACCACCGAGAAAACGTTTGTACCCGTCTGTCCTATCGAGGAATCGTATGTACCCATTCGTACTGCCGAGTATATCGTTTGTACCACCGAGAAATCGTTAGTACCCGTCTGTACTACCCGGCAATCGTATGTACTCGTCGGTGTCGACGAGTATTTCGTTTGTACCCACTCGAACTTGTCAGTACAAATGGGTATAGACGATTACACGGTGGTAGAAAGGATATACTCACCGATACGAATGGATAGAAACAATTGCTAGGTGGTACAAACGATATACTTGTGGGTTCGAAAGGAAATTAAAAAAAAAATCAAAATAAAAAATCTTCAACGGTACAAACGGGTACAAACCATTCTCTTTTCAATCGCATTTATTAAAATTGTTTAGCTCTAAATGGGTTGCGGTCCATTTTTCCATACCCTCGTACTTTTTTCCGAGTACAGACCGAGTACAAACGAGTGCAAAAAAAATTACGTTCATTAAAGTCAGTGGCCAACTTCACACAGGTATTAAAAACTAGTCAAAGTATCATCAAATCCTCCCCTCAACGATCTTTGATAATTTTTTTTTTTGATCTTCATATTTTTGGTGGTCATGTAAAGTGAAAAGTGCTATTTTTCACAAAAAATTTCGCCATTTTGGGGGTGGAAAACACCCTCAATGTAAAAAAATCCCAAACTAACCGTTGGGGGGAGGTATTCTATATGTAGAAAGTGTGTATCAAGTTTGAAATAAATCGGTCATGTAGTTTTCAAATGTCTGTGAATACGGACTATGAGAAAGTGGTTTCGAGATAAACCCGTTTGAAGTTTTAGAAGCTAAAAAGTGAATTTTTTTTCAACTTACACTGAATCATCAATTCCAGCTCCATAGAGTCGACTCCCTGCAGCAGCTTCGATCTCTTGAGCCTCTTTGTTTTCAAGCCACTGCCTGATCCTGGCTTCTTTGCTCTGCTTCTCAGCTTGTATCTTGGCCCTGTTGATGCGACAGTTATCCTACAATCTTGCGTATTCGTGACCGCTCGGCCCAACGCTGATGTTCATATCCGACAGAAAGGTGATAAAAGCACCAGCACCTTCACTGAAAGTGCATGCAGCCACGTAGGATGCAAATTCAACGATTTCTTTGCTGTCAGGTCATTTTTTCGGTGCAATCCTCCGAATTAGCTGGTTGAGACTTTCGTTGGCATTTTGGGTAAAACCTCCAAGACACCTTTCAAGACGTTCATCCTTGCTCAGATCTTCGTAAATCGGTTTGACTGCTTGTACGACATCTTCTGGAAGTGGAGTGTAATTGTGTTTAAAATTTTCCACTCCTGTTGTGGTCAGAGCTTTTTGATAAGGACACCACGAGTCCTCGCCGCTCAGGCACTTATCGTATTGAGGGTTATCGTCTGTCGACTGCTGCTGGTAGTACGTTGCCCAGATGGCATTCTTCATTTTCTCTACCAAATCACAATTATGTCTTATTTCTGCTCCGTAGTATCGACTCAAATTATCGATGACTTTTCCGGTGAGTTTTCCTTTGCCGCCGAGTACTTTACTTCGCCGTTTTTTACCTGATTTTTTTTCTTTTTTTCACGACTTTATCTTCAACAGTATTTTTTACCAGATCACGTAGACGTTTTCCCATTCTCTTTTGCACGTGACCTACACATTCTTTTTCATTTATAGTGAAGTTTTCGCTTTCACTAAATTGCCATAAGTTTTGCTATCGCCGTCTCCGACATAGTTGCTGATCTTTGCTCTATACTTTTCCTCTGTGCGGCGGAACATCTTGATTACTGTGCCTACTTCCATGTTACCTGATGGTCCAGTGTGATTGGCTTGACATTCATTATTATCCACGTGTTCTTCGTGCTACTCTTCAAATTCAGTTGTATTCAATGTTTTCTTCCCACAATTTGCAAGACTGACAATACAAACTACTTACGAAAATGTCAATAACTTTTCCAGTCCAATAACGAATCAATGAAGTGACACCAAACACGGAACCTTGCTTCTGCCACGTGCCGTCGCCAGAAACGGTCAAAGTATCAGACTCCGAATTTGCCCTTGTTTTCTCTTTTTCTTCGTCTGCGGCGGAAAAGAGAAATTTTACAGGAGTCCTTTCAACGTAGGAACAAATCGATTTCATAATATCCAAATAAGACGATATGGCTAAAAAATTACTTGCAATGTCCATTAGACCGCGAAATTTATTGCAGCCTGCTAAACCCAAACCTAATGTACGCATTACGAAAACAAATTGAGTGTTAATTTCGTAGCGATGACCAGTTTTCTCACTAGACGGTATATACGTACATCACAATTAGCACATTTTACCTGGATTTAACAGCCAAGACCTTCTTTTTTACAACTTTTTAACGCAGCTGAACCATCACACTAAGCACATTTTCAAGAAAACAAGTAAAAAATCGACGATTCTATAATGATTTTCAACGTATTCCGGCACGCTCGCACTGATATTCAACTTTATCTTTTTCGATGATGCACTCTTCGTATTAGCTTCATCCTTATTTTTGTTTACATGGATTAGGCGATTTTCGATCTGCACAAATACGTTCTTGTATCTGTTTGGTCACGTCTTGAAACTTTAGACAATCTCGGCATTTTTTATCAGAAAATTTCTTGATGAAATAATGAAATCACTGAGAACAAGTGCTCGACCGAACGTACAACAACTAACTGCCGCTCGTTTCTCTTTTGAAAATATTGTAAATATATGTATACGGCTTTTGTTACCTCTCTTTACTCGACAAAACCTTTTCGAAACAGAATAATGAGAAGGACGATCGTCAAGTGAATAAACTGTCAAGTGAACGTACGTCAAGTGAATATACCTGCTCATCAGCTGCGCGCTGCCTTTCCGACCGCCCGCAGCCGTCGGAGCTACCAACTTGTCCTCGGGTCACGGCTGGGCTCTCGGTCATCCCGTTTGCCAACACTACCTGCAATCTTGGTGTTCACCTTTCTAATAACTTGACCTGGAACAAACATATCTCAACTATCTTCCAAAAAGTTAATTTTGCTCTATACCGCCTTAAATTTCATAAACGCTCTTTCTCCATAGAACTCCGATCCAAACTAATCATGTCTCTCGTCTTTCCCTTCTTTGATTACTGCTGCCTCTTAATACTCGACCTGCCGATCTACTTGAACACCAAGCTTCAGTGTCTCATGAACCACTGTTCGGGTTTTGTATTCAATCTCAGACGTGACGAGCACGTTACTTGATACCGGCTCAGACTAGGAGAGCTATCTGTACTCCCTAGGCTGCGCCACCTACCGAATCCTATATACATATTAAAGCTCCCGCCTATCTTCGGGAACTTCGTCCTCCCGCTGACCGCTCGGAACGTTGTTCTGTGCGACTCCCACCCCCAACGTTCTCGATTCCCCATTACTCAACGGTTGCACTTCGCGGGTCTTTTGGAATATCTGCTTCGTACTTTTGGCATTCGTTACCTGCTGCTCGCACTCGCGCTTCTTCTCTTGCTCAGTTCAAACGACTGTTACACGAGCACCTGCTATCTCTAGAGCGCTTTTAATTGCAATTATAGTCCAACTGCTAACGGCTTCCATTAATAATTAATGATTAGCTCATACGGTGGCGCCGCTTGTATTGTTTTGTATAACTGCATGTCCACTTATTTAGTTTGGTCACATTGATTTCTTCTCCTTATTTAGTTTTTTTTTCTCTTTATTGGAATGCCTTGTTATTTTGTTTTATTTTGCGTTCATTGTACTGCCTGCGTTTCGCTTGATTTTGATTCTGATTTTGATTTTGTATTCTGTTATCTTATCTTATTTTTTATATTCTGTTATCTGCGTTATACGCCATTATACTGATTATATTCCGTTCGTTACTTTATTCTTTATATTGCGGTATAACTAGGATTGTATTCTCTAAATGCGTCTACATTGTAGACTTCGCTTTACCTTATTTTATTTTATTTTGATTTATATTCACATCCGATAATCTACGCTACATGCCGTCTCACTCACTCATTCATTCATTAATTCTAATCTGTTTTTTATTCTATTCTAATATCTATTTTGTATGTTTATTTTTTATATTTATATATTTTACACTTTATACACGCGCTGTACTTCTTTTGTATTCTTTATATTTTCTTCGCTTTATATCCTTTTTGCTCCACTATGTAATATTTTTGTACTATTTTATGTATTACTTCCGGATATTATTATTATTATTATTATTTATCAATGCAACCATGCTAGTATGTATGCTGGTGCTGGCTGACTGAAACCGAAAGGTACTCATACGTATTGCCCCATAGCTTGCTAGGGCAAATAAATTACATGAAATCAAATCTCTCTCTCTCTCTCTCCCTCTCGCACACACATTTCTGCCTCCGGGATAAGTGGCGCTCCACGCTTTTGCGGCCAGTTTTGCAAAGAAGGGCCTCGTTATTCGTCACAGAATTTGGTTGGAGTGCCCAGACCTGTATCTACGACCGTGGTTATGATCACGGTCTTAAGGTAGTACAAGCGCGTAATCGTTATTTCTATAGATTTTGTTCAAATTGTAACCAGATATTGTTCATATCATTATGCATGTTTGGGTGAAATTTCAGAACAGTCGACTATTTCGATTGGGAGTTAAGGGGTTTTAAAATTGCAACTTTTAACACTGCAGGGTCTGCATTCAAATTTAGACAAAATATTTTTCCGTAGAAAATATTTGTCCCCTATAATAAGAACACATATGGCAACACCGCAGAACAGTATTGTTCAATATTTCGAGAAAAAAATAATTGTCTTGTTCCTAAAGTTAAAAATATTGTCATAAACAAATATTTGCATTATAAATATTAATGTTTTATATTGTTTATGGTATCTTCATTAACAAATAAAAGTGTTGGTTCATTTATAACTAATTAAAAACTTTGTTCGATTAAAAATTACTTGCAAATAAAAATTTGTGTTGCAGTATTATTTTAAATAAACCGCGCAAACTCACGTCATTGAATGCGTGAACGATGCACTGTTGCCATATGTCTTCTTATTATAAGGGACAAAAATTTTGTACGGAAAATTATTCTGTCAAAATTTCAACGCAGACTCTGCAGTGTTAAAAGTTGTAATTTTACAACCCATTATCTTCCAATCAAAATAGTCGACTGTTCTGAAATTTCACTCAAACATATATAATGATATGAACAATGTCTGCCCGGGAAAAAAGTTCATGCCTGAGTGGATATGTTCATATATGTTTCAGATATTGTCATATATGTTTCAGATATCGTCATATATGATTCAGATGTTGTCACATATGTATCAGATATATTTATAACTGACATTTTACAGTATCATATATGATTAGGTCTGATCATATTCCACATCACATATGCTTAAAGAAGATCATATCTGATCACATATCCCGGGGAAAATGGTCATATCTGAGCAGATATGCTCATGCAGGTGTTTATCTGCAACATAAATGAATCTGATCTGATCATGCATGGTCAAAGATGAACATACATGTATTTTTATGCGCTCAGGGGTAGCTCTATATCTGGTCAGATATGATCGCGCATAAGTAAATATGTGCAGATATGAATTTGTAGCTGAACATGTCTGCCCATATGTGGTCATGTCTAACCAGATATAGTACAATTCACGACTACATTCGAGCTCACACATGAATAGACTTGAATATGTGCGCGCATGCATGAACATATCCAACCAGGTATGGATGAATACGCAACCGAACCCAACTCGTGCATGATCAGGTCTGAAAATATTTGCCCATGTACGATTGTATCTGCCCAGATATGGAATTATACTCGAATTCATCCAATTGGATCTATATGATCATCGCTGAACATGCTTGCCCACGTGTGATCAGATCTAATCAAATATGAATCAATTGATTCACATTTCATCAATTGATTCATATTTGAACGTATTCATCCATACCTGGTTGGATATGTTCATGCATGCGCGCACATATTCAAGTCTATTCATGTGTGAGCTCGAATGTAATCGTGAATTGTACTATATCTGGTTAGACATGACCACATATGGGCAGACATGTTCAGCTATAAATTCATATCTGCACATATTTACTTATGCGCGATCATATCTGACCAGATATAGAGCTACCCCTGAGCGCATAAAAATACATGTATGTTCATCTTTGACCATGCATGATCAGATCAGATTCATTTATGTTGCAGATAAACACCTACATGAGCATATCTGCTCAGATATGACCATTTTCCCCGGGATATGTGATCAGATATGATCTTCTTTAAGCATATGTGATGTGGAATATGATCAGAACTAATCATATATGATACTGTGAAATGTCAGATATAAATATATCTGATACATATATGACAATATCTGAATCATATATGACGATATCTGAAACATATATGATAATATCTGAAACATATATGAACATATCCACTCAGGCATGAACTTTTTTTCCTGGGTGGTCTGATATCGTCAAATCTAATCATACATGCTCTGATATCGTCAAATCTAATCATGTATGCTCTGATATGGCCATTTTTCTTATGCATGATTAGACAAGATCCAGATATGATCAATGATATCTGGATCTTATATAATCCAGATATAATCAGATGTGATTTGGTCTGATAATTTTTTCTCGGGATGATCATACATGCTCAGATATAAGCATACATGATCTGTCATGACACTATATGAACAGATATAGCCAATTCTCTTGTCTGATCATATCTGATTCTACAGATATGCTCAGATATAAGCATACATGATCTGTCATGACACTATATGAACAGATATGACCAAATCTCTTGTCTGATCATATCTGATTCTACAGATATGATTCAGATATGTTCAGATATGATCTTTTTTTTCCGGGTGGTTAAAATTTGAACAAAATCTATAGAAATCACGACTGCGCGCTCGTACTACCTTACGTGGCCCAT
The DNA here is from genome assembly GCA_964007375.1 of Ophion obscuratus. Taxonomy (NCBI): domain Eukaryota; kingdom Metazoa; phylum Arthropoda; class Insecta; order Hymenoptera; family Ichneumonidae; genus Ophion; species Ophion obscuratus. The sequence continues at coordinate 57,696,258 of OZ023313.1, forward strand.
TCACAGTCCTGCATGCAGGACGTCGCGCTGACCACCAAATCGTAGCTGGATTGTATGTCTTTGTCTTGTATGCAAGCTCCGCCCACCGCTTGGCGGCGTGGCGTTCTGCATGCAGAACTGTGAATGGGCCACTTTACATACAGGTCTTGACACGACGGTGGGAGGGTTGTTCGCTACGCACTCCAAAAATGATCTCGACTTGTGGCCCCCAGGGCTGCGCTGCGGGCAAGGGCGGTTAGTGTAATACCGCGCAACGCGCGTGCGCACTAATGAGTCATAACTGTATGTGCTTATGTGCATTGATATAAGGTATTACACGATAAACAAAACTCAAGATGGAAAAATCAGAAAAAAATAAGGTTCCCCATGCGTTTACGCTATCAATGAATTTATTATTGTCGGATCATATCCGCCGGCGCTTTGAAGACGCAACGTTGTTCCTCAACAGATTTATACCCCGTTTTGATATTTGGGACCGCGCACGGCTTTGTCATAGTGACAATCGTAAGTACAAGAGTCATAAGTGGAAGTATTTTAATATATTTAGATTGATTCAGCGAATTCGATTTGTATAAACGTGCGAGCTGCAATCAAACAAACGGGAATACAGTCTGTCAATATAGTCTATCTCTTTCTATCTCCTTATCGCAGGCACCGCGTAGTGACTACAGTAGGCCCTAAAGCGAGAGGATTATGGGTGCCTTTCCCAACCCCCGAAATGTAGGGTCGTTTTAAGGCCTGTGTATAAGACGGTGGTTATGATTTATTAACGCACACGCGCGGTGCGCGCTTTACCCTAACCTCCCCTTGCCTGGAGCGCAGCCCTTGCGGCCACAAGCCAAGATAATTTTCCGGGCGCGTAGCAAACCACCGCCAGCATCTTCGTTCCAAGACCTATACATAAGACCGTGAGTGATTCACTCGACGGAACTACACGTTGTCACATAAGCTCACTTTGCTATTTGTGTCCAAGATCGGCGTGGGCAGTGACTAACCAAAGTGTGTATAGCCGCAGTTAGCTAGTGTTGGCTAGATCATGGGGAAATACCCACTTGAGAATTTTTTCACTTGCAACTGTCACGTCTTGTGACGAAGTCACTGGACTTTTTCTACGACCCCCCTTGTCCACTCAACTTCCACGAGTACACGGCTTTAAGCATGATTTCTCCGAAAAGTCGTAAAACAAAAATTATCTAACTACGAGTTCCAACCCGTGTGGAGAATAGGAAATAGGCCAAGGCCTCCGGAAAACTCCACTCGACCCGGTTGTAAAATCGGGTCGCGATAGAAACCAAGTATACGTGAACGACCTAAGAAGCGCATAGCACTACGCTTTTCCCACGAAAAATGCACACTAAACTGACTCCTATGACCTTCGTTCTGATTGGTTTATAAACAATTAAATTCATGCATCTTTGGTCCGTAAGATACAAAGAACAGACTTCCACGACGTCCTCCGTAACTGGCTAAAAAACCATAAAAAATTGAAAACCCCCTTTTCTTTCCACTCTACCCAAATATTAAACCTGAAGCAGGAAAGACCAGAGGACGATTGCAACGTCAGTCATTATTCAACATCAGTCCAAACCTAACATCTAATCTTGATTCAGCAATCTATCGGTGATTGCTGATTAACATAGTCCCGCAGCAACATTCGAACAACAAAGACTTCTTCTAATCGACTCCAATCTCGTAGCGCGACTCATACCTTCGATTCCGCGTCTAATAACCTAAGTTCGTTTTCTTTGTAATAAGTCAGTATTTCTATTTACGCCGAAGTCACGCAGTCGGATTGTAAACCGATTCCGTGCTCTCACTCTCGGGAACGTTGTAAACACAGCGTGAATGCGTCCCATCGACGACCAATGTACCACCAGCGTACCAGGCCCAGAGTGAAGGCTCTTCGTCCCAGTCCGAACGACCACCATTCCACAAACGTAAGCTAACTTACTATTATTTGTGTCACTCTTTTCATCCGCCAAACTGTATTCTTCTCATGTCTTCAACCACCCAACTGGACGGTACTCGACAATGAATGGAAGTCTCTAAACTGTGGTTGTACTTGTCGAAGTCACTCCCATAACTCTTAAGGCCTTAGGCCACAGTAACGGGTATAAAATCATGTGCGAATTGAACAATTTTTTTTTGGTATGAGAAAGTGATTCACTAATAAAATTAATTACACATCCATTTAGTATGAATATCAAGCTGTTAGAAAAAATATATATATATATATTTTTTTCGATGTACAAAATTGCCGACTACTAATATTCCCTTTTTTCATCTTTCCTTAGGCCCTCCGCGACGTGACATTTAGCAACCACAATTTTTGGCGTAAAACAAAAAACAAAAATTCTCATCAATCTACATTAGAATACCTAGAGAAGTACGTATGGAATTTAAACAATATTGTTTTATTCAAAAGTTGTAGGTATTTGAACTTAAGACGTGAATTTTCAGTGAAAAATTTCGTCATAACTGCTCATAAACTGCTCATAAGATGAAAATTTTTCGATTAATCAGAAATTCCGTACGTATTTCTCTGCGAAATGCAATTAGGAACATAACTTTTAAATTTGAAGTAAATCGAGTGAAAAAAGTTGTTTTAAGAAGTTTCGAGTAGTCGGCCATTTTGTGCATCGAAGAAAAAATCTAATAGTTTAATATTCATATTAAATAGATGTGTGATTAATTTTATGAGTGGATCACTTGTTCATACAAAAAAATTTTAAATTCGCACATGATTTTATACCCGTTACTATGGCCTAAGGCCGTACCCACATGTTTCACCCTTTCACACATCTCCCTTTTTACCGTCATCCTGTGCTATTGCGCGGAGCGTAGGCAACAGAGAGGGAAACGAAATTTTATGCTCTCATCCCATCCGGATGTGTCACAACGCCATCTGAAATTCAAGTTGGCTAGCCAGCCACGAGTCATTCACTAAATGATAGTAAGTTCAAGTCACGTAACCTCACTTTATCGTTCCTAACCGCAGGTAACTAGTCCAGTACGGCCTAGTTAATAGGTGGTATTTTTAATGGAATGCGGCGACATCTATCGTCAAAATCGATTGGGCAGTGAATAAACAAGGGCGGGATAATAAAATATTCAGAATATTGCTAACTGACAGCAAGGCAGCCATTGGTCGATTTATATGAGCTTAAGTAGGTGAGCCAGTTACTAGGTCGTAACTCAGACAGACTAGCACAATATCTACTCGGGTAATGAATTTAACAATTTCGAGAAGTATTCAAGTTACTGCACAATCGAAGGACAGTAGATGTACTAAGCCGATTCTAATTCAACGAGCAGCATCTTAGGGGGAACGGGGGGTGGGGTCCAGAGGGCGGGGTGTCCGCGGGGGGTGTCCAGCGTGGGGAAGCCAAGTGCGGGTAGGGGGGGGGTCGCCGGGCGCGCGGGACCTCGCAGAGGGGCCTCTGTGGAGGGGGGTCATGTGGTCCGTGGAGCGACTGGCGGGAAGGGGAAACCGCCGTTGATGAGTGTTGTGTGTGTGAAGCGGCCTTTCAAAGCCCAATATTTATGACATGCAGCTGGTTTCATTCCAAAAGACAATGTCAATTCCATCCGCCCCGTCTCAAAGCTCGCCGACACTCGAGACAGGTCCTGACCGGTATCTTTGAAAAGCGTGCGTGCGTCTGTGTGTGACAATCATATATGGGTCGGAAAATTTTCAGTCATATGAAAACGCTAGGCGCCACATGAAGGGCGGCGCCTTTCAAAGCCCATTATTTATGACATGCCGCTGGTTCCATTCCGAAAAACAATGTCAATTGCGTCCGCCCCGTCTCAAAGCTCGCCGACACTCGAGACAGGTCCTGACAGGTTTCTCGGAAAAACTATAATCTTTAGGGATCAAAGGGACCGCGGATGGACCACTTGAGCACAGCTCTTAAAAAGTCGAGGTCTCCATTCCGAAATATAATGTCAAGATGTTCGCATGTGCGAGTATGTACGCAGTGCATCCGGCCAAGCACTGGACTTGACCAAAAACGAGCTCGAACAGGTTCCAAAGGTCTTGCTCCTAAAATATTGGGGCAAATATGTTGGCTTATTGTGGGATAGTTTGCCAGAACATCATCGGAACGACAGTGAAGTGATATCATATCTTCCATGCTTGGAGCATTATAATACGCCACAGATGAAAGATCACATCGATGGCCCTCCACCTCAACGTCGGGAGTGTAAAGAATGCTCTGAAAATTCTCCACGTACGGAATTCTTCGAACGTATTTGAACCTGTTTTTCGGGAGCGTGAAAAAATGTCGGGGGGGGGGGATTCCCACGGTTCTTCGAACGTGTTCAAACCTGCTATTCACGATTGGAAAAGAAAGGAGAGGTTTCAAAAGTTGAGTGGGAGGCTTAGGAGGGAGCTTATAATTTCGTCGACTACGCTCAGACTGCACTATTCCACTGCACCATCAACATCTCTCCAAAAAAAGAACTTTGAAAGTGCGCGGAAAATGGATCTCTCGAGTATCAACAAAATCGGCCGGATGACGGAATTCCTCCCAACGAAGAAGCTGTCAGAACTCCCCGTTAAGTCGGAACGACTAATCTCCGACATTAGGGCCGTACAAACCAAATTTGTGAAACGCTACATCACAGTCATCGCGGATGACTTCTCTGTCTTCTTACCGGCGAGACTTGTGAAGGCCTTCGACCAAAATCCGACAATGTTCGAGAGTATGCTGCAAGTGGCACACGATGGTCAAGTTTGCATGCAGTATATTGGTGTAAAATACAACAATGTCGAGTTCCGTCGTCTCTAAACATGGTGGACGGGAAAAAAAATCGTTGGAACACCATCGTCGAACGGCTGTCCGCATCATCGAGAGTATGCTGCAACTGGTCAACTCAGTAATGGGAACTACAACAGCGTTCCATCGTCTCCAAGCGTGGAGACAAAATTGAGCACCATCGATGAGCGGCTGTTCGCATGGTTTTTTTTCAAAGTTCTGACTATGTAAAAATGTATATGTTTGAATACAAATGACAATTTAATCGAAATGTGTTTTATTCATAAAAAACAAATCCTTCGCTCTGGCTTTGTATACAATCAACCAGCTTTTCACCGATTTTACATTCTCATGGGCGCAGTTCGTGTTGAAGGGATGATGGGGGTATTTGGAGTTTGTGAGTTTCGGCAGCTCCTGCAGCGATGGACAGTCCAGAGTCTCCAAATCGATGACGTTTGTTGCGGGATCCGGAAATCTTGACAGCCATGCGCATTTCGCAAATCCTTTCGCATATGTGGTAGGAGGACATGCAAGAGTTCTCGAATAGTCTTTCTAGCTGCCTCGTATGGTATGCCGCTGTGATCTAATCGTATTCCATGGAAATTGCGTTCCAGCCACTTGTTTGTCATTTTGTACTTGGCCGGTAAAGAGTCCCATGCAAATGGTGCATCGAAGGCGAGCGTCAGTGGTTCAGCATTCTTCTCGTGGAGTTTGGCGATGGACATCTCCTTCAGGACAAATTCGTTGACGGGTCTCTTGAAGCCCTGCACATCGACGATAAGCTCCATGTTGACTGAAGTGGACGCGAATCATCGGTATGATTTTATACCAATTTTTTAACTCCACCACTGATTGGATTGTACTCGACAATACGATCATAGAGGATCATACAGTACGCTGAAGTTTGTGGCGGAATATTGTTTTTCAATTCAAACTCAAGGCGCACGTCAACAGGGCCGGGCTTGAACGAATCGATTTGTTTTGAGCAGTCAATGTCAACGAGGGGGGCTTTTTCTAAAAATTCAATCCTGCTCAGCCATGGTTCAGCTTCTTTGTTGTAATAGATCGCTTGAAAGATTGCATACGTCTAGTAGAGAAGAGTATATTGATTTTTATCAATGTTCAAGTTCAAATTTCCATGTGGATAACATTGCGAGTTGAGGTATAATTTGACGTCGCTCAGGTTACAATGATCAAAGTGGCTCCGCATTGTGTTGTTTCTTATTTTTCCGTCCCGTCTGCAGCGCGAGTATGACATATCGTGGCTTCTCCGGCTGATTCGAGTTATTCACAGACCACACGTGCTTGGAGGTGGCAGGTAGCAATGGATATTCATACAGTTCCCATGTTCGGAATCTCATGGAGATTGGTGCGTCTTCGCCGAGAAACTTTAACAGTTGAATTTTTCGCTGATCCGAGACTGTAACATACGGTACGAGCCATTCTATTTTATGCAAAACGAGTTCGTAGTCTTCGGGCGCTGTTTGTACAATGGCATTGTCGTCGGTCTTTAACCTCGTGAGAATCAACTCGTGCTTGGCATTTACGACAATTTTCCGATAATCTTCGGCAAATCCGAGGAGCACGCTGAGCGGTATACAGACATCAAAGTTTCCCGATACATCTACAAACTGCTTGATCTCTCCAACATCGAGCCATCCAGTATTCTCGAGCATAGAACTTTTGGCCGGTGAGAGAGATGAATATCCCTTAAGGGGTAAGGCCACTGTAACGGCCCAAAAAAAAAGGTTTTTTCACTAATGTTTTGCTCCCGAAATTGAAGGTATTTGAAAAAAAACTTTTAATGGTGTTATCGGGCGTACATTAAACTTTATTATAAAATTTTTTTACAGTAAAAAAAAAACAAAATGGCGGTTCCACAGCTATCTTCCCGGGACATGTTTTGCTTCTAGGGCTCCGCGGCACGCAGCACCACTGGTGCACTTTTGAATCTAGAAAAAAAAAAACCATTAATCTAGAGGGCTATAGCTAGAGAATGTCGATCGGATTTTAAAAAGTATCAATTTTTGTGGATTTGGCGTGCGTTTGAAAAAAAAAATTGATTTTTGACGAAAAAAACGGCAAGTTTTCTGTTAATAAAAAATCAATAAATAAAGTTCTTGAAAATTCCGATCGACATTCTCAAGATAATGTAAATGTTTACATCTGGTTAAAATTTCAAGTAAAAAAAATGAAAATTGTTCGAGTTATGCTGCGTGCCATTTTGAAAAACCATGTTTCGAGAAAAACGCGTTTAAAGTTTTGCGAATAGTTTTATTGGAAAAAAATTAAAAAAAGAAGTTTCGGAGAAACTTAAACTATTTTTTATTTTAAACTTAAACTATTTTTTAAGCCAATAAAAAAAATCGATTTTTCAAAAAATGTACAGTGGCCTTACCCCTTAATTACAATCGTAATGCCGACATTCTTATTACGATCGATTTCTATGGCTTTCAACTCATATCGCACTTCCTCAAACAAATGACAAATGGCATTGTTGACGAGACTTGTAGCAGTGGTTAGCGCCCCGTCACGCTTGGATAATGTCCTACATATGTGTAGGGAACTCTTGCTTGGCAGGATGGAGAGGTCTTGATGTTGGATGGCAATACGGACTTCATCGCTGTTATTGAAGGTTGAAGATGCATATAGCTGAAGAGCGTGAATCTCACAATGGATGATGGATTCATCAAAGACCACGGGCGCCTGAATGTTTACCATTTCTTCTTCCATTTCACACAACAGATGCACAGAGCAGAGACTAAATCATTTTTGACACGCTTCCGCCACGCACTTTGAGACCCAAATTCTTCAAGAGTAGTACGTTTTGAGGTGTTAGCACTTTGGGCGCTGGTCGACGACTGATTGTTTTTATCCATGGCCGTTTATTGTTATTGGAGGACCTATTGAAAACAATGCCCACCACGACTTTATATGCAGGCGTATGTTGATTACTTCACCGCGGAAATTTACCAAATCACTGTCTTGATCCACTATGCGAAGCTGTATCGTGTCAATCGCTCGGCTCATGATTGGCAGATAAATTACGTGGGAGGGAAATTCAATGATCTTATAGCCCGGTGGCACAGATGAAAAAAAATCGTGAATTGTGTGTACTTTTTGTCCGTTAATATAGGCACCAACGATAATGTTGCACTCAACACGTAGGGCGTTCACTTTGAGAATGGCTACTGGAAGACCTGATTCGTGTCTTTTATTGGCTTCCAATTTGCGCGCGGTGAAGCCTAGTAGATGCCCAATAGAATCTTTTGGCTCGAAATTTACATCTCGATCTTACTGCGTAGCGTGTTATTGTTGGGTTTAATGCTGATGCTGATGTTTTTGCGTGAGAGCTCTTCTTGTACAAACGTCTCACTATCCTCTATTTCATAACTGCCCGTAGGTATCGTCAAAACCTCATCGCCCACGTAAAGTTTATCGTGGTTAACGTCGATATTGGGAATAGAATTGAAGGTTAACAATTCCACGAGACCGAAAGTATAATTTTTGTGTGGCGAGAGTTCGATGGGGAGAAAGTATTGCGCCTCGAGTGTGGACGATGAGCCAGCTATGGTCAACGTTAAACTTTCATCCATGATGCTGGTGAATGGACAACTGAATTCTCCACGTCATTTTCCCCCTATATATAGTGTATATTAGTCTTTGTGCTGCAGCTGCCGACAAAGAAACTTGGGACACAAATGTCCACATTCAATCATATCATATTCCTGATATCTAGTATAATTATAATTAACGCTACCGACACGGAAATATCTCATGAGCTCGGCTGGTGGTGGAAGATTGCCGAAACAATCAAAGTACATGACTGTCCATCCGGTCTTTTTGTAAGCGACCCAATGCGTGCAAGGACCGACATTTTCATCTAAATTTACAACTGCTGCTGCACATTTGAGAGATCCGCTCGCTGGCAATGTATCGCGCATGTAAACTCCACGAAAATGTGGAATCCTTAGGATTTTTGCGTAGTTGAGTAGGTCACGGTCGGTGAGGGGTCGGTGTGGTAGCGTTACTTCTAGTTTTTTGGCTTGATACGAAGACCCAATCCCTGCTTATATGGTTTCAGATGTAGACCCCGCCCTAATGCAATTGCTTCAATTGTCCGATTATGGTGCTTACTTTCATCCAATTCATGTTTAGCTACTTGGGCAGCATTTACAGCTTTAACTATACTAGCCGCACCACCTGACAAAGCACCCGCAGCGCTAAGACCCGCAAAAATGGGCACGAGGAAGGGCAATAAACCACCAATTTTATGGGGTACAGGTAGAACCCGAGGTGTGCGCAGTTTACCACCTTGCAACTTTACCGCTGCACGAGCACCCTTTACAGCTGATTTGATAATCTTATGCGGATCATTACTTTTAATCATTGTCTTCTTTGCAGCGCTAATTATCTTTTTCAAATAAACGCCACCCTTGCGGGCCTTCATTCCTATACCAAATTTTCTTGTTGTCCGCATGATATTTGCCACACCCCAAGCACTGGCTTTTCCGCCGATACTAGCGTCTCTTGCGTTTACACGTTGCCTAGCCTGTTCAGCCAACACTTTATCCGCCAAATGTCTCGCCTCAAGATAATCCGGATTTTTCGAATATGCAATATCGGGTTGTTTGCAAGCCGTATCCAATGGATTAATGCCCGGATCACCACGAGCAAGGCGCTTGGCCAACTTTGTGCCTGGTCCACAATACTGATATCCAGGCAAATGTAGTTCAATGGGGAGTTTGTTGATTAGGCGGTTGACTAAACCTTTACCACTCTTCCCATGCACAATCATGTCTAACGACAATACGCGACTGATGGATAATCCCTATAAGAAGCCTATTTATATAATTCGGCCGTTAGTCGTATGTGAGATGACATCCAGGAAGCAAAATATCGGAGGCGGACTTCCCGTGATAAATTTCGTCGAGTTTGTCGAAGACCGTGGAGGGAAGAAGAAACAAAAACGTCATGGGAATTTATTGCCAAATAGCATTCGTGCGCTGTTTTGCGATCTATCAAATTGTAGGAAAACCAACGCTTCGCTCACTCTCATCATCCATCCGAATGGTTTGAGATTTAAGAACATTAACTTGTATTCTAAATCGCTGAAGCAGCCAAAGTATAAGTTGCTCGACCAATTACTCGAACCTGTGAGTGAAGTTGAATATCATCCATTCGAGGCGCATGAACAAGTGATAGCACCAAGTGATGCACGATCCAACTCTATATTCATATTTGATGACATAGCATGCAAAAAGTATGATAATGTTCGGGCCTTCTTTTCCATGGGACGACACGAGATTGTCGACTGTTTTTATCTTTATCAGCCGTACACTCGTATCCCGAAATATCTCGTGAGAGATAATGCAAATTTTGTAGTGCTTTTCAAGCAGGATGATATGAATCTCAAACACGTGTATAATGACCATGTTAAAACAGATATGACTTATACGTGCTCTAAAAACATGTGCATGAAATGCTGGAATTCCGACAAGTATGCATTTATCATAATTGACAAGGATAGCGGTATTAATGATGGTCGATATAGACAAGGTTTTGATTATTTTCTCACCATTGATAAATGACGCATCGCTGGTGGTTGAAGAAACAGTATTGTGCACGCCTCGATAGCGACAACATGAAGCGCGAACAATTGCTGCGTAAAAAGGATGTATTGCGTGTCATTGCCAAGGCGAGCGATGCAATTAGACGAAAGCATCGGATGATAAAACTTGGGAAAGATAGCGATCAGCAGAGAATGCAATATGTCTTTAAGCCTATAGTGTGGCTATTGGAAAAATTGGTGTCGTATGAAAACGGTGAGGTGGTGAAGGGAGAAATTAAGGATAAAAAAGTGGGTGATAATGTTGAACAAGGAGAAGATACGTTAAATAGTGTGAAACATCAAAATGAAGCACATGATTCCTTAAAGAGTGAAACACAAGATTCTTTTAAATTGATATATGAGGATGATGACTCGCAAAATGTCGATTAGCTGATAAGTGAATATCTCCTGCTATTGCAAACAAATAGAACGGCAAGCTTGGATGTATTACATGGTGTACCAAATCTCGCAAACAACAAATTAATGATTGGCAATTCTCCGATAATTGTCGACTCTCAACATATTCGTGTGGGAGATGCGAGTTATGCGAAAACTGTTGGATTAACAGAGCCGTTGTTTAAAAAATTGCCCAATGTCGAAACTCTCACACCAGACGATTTGAAAAACTATGAAAAGATTGTAATCTAGACAGATGCGCCCAAAATTGTATAAGCCTAGTGAGGCCATACGACGTAACACTAGCCACGAATTTAATACACATATCGCAAATATAGTCGATCATCATGTGGGACAGGGTATGACAGAGTATAAGCTAGCTAGAAAAAAATACCCAATTGGACTATATTTATTGGGACAATCCAAACGAGCTAGTGGATCGTCTTCGCTTACTTCTGGCATCACAAGCAGCCGGAAATTCATCACATGCGAATGAAATTATATCGATTATCGAGGAATTGTGTGAAGCTGAAATCATTTATTAACTCGACATCGGGGAATTTACGCATTCTCATCATGAGTGTCGATGTGTTTAGACGTCATTCAAGTAGGAGTGTACTCCGGAGTAAGCAAGGTCCTCCAGGTCGACCGGGGATTGGCTTTAGAATTACGACAGATGGTCATTATGACTTGGGGCAGAAACGATTGTGCAACATTGCAAATCCGGAAGGAGAAGATGACGCCATCACCCTAAGTGCGTTACAAAAGAAATCTCGAACTATCATGAAAAACATACGCAAAGAAATGAATGAGAGTAGTCAGTTGTTAGTTAATGGACTTGAAGCTACGATACGAGACATTGCGAAGACTCTCGAGGCCGATGTCAAAACTCTACAAGACTTGGTGATTCGTAATTCAAACGTCATTGCTGAATTGGATGCACGACTGATCGGACCGGAAAATGAACGAAAACAGAGACGCTCTTGTGGTGGAGCTACATAAGCCTGCTCGACGAAACTATCCGCGTCGACATGTGGACATCCGTGGCTTGGATGAGATCTGGCAAGCCGATCTCGTCGATATGTCATCATACCCGCGTCACAACTCCAAACACAAATTTCTCTCGCCGTCATCGATACCTTCTCAAAATTCGCCTGGGCTGTGCCAATGCTGAGTAAGAGTGGTAAAGATGCAGCAGCAGCCGCAATGAACTCGATCCTCGTTAAGGAACCCACACCGCAGAACTTACACGTTGATCGGGGAAAATAATTCTACAATTGCGACTTTAAGGCCCTTATGAAAACGTACAATATTCACATGTATTCAACATATAGCAACTTGAAGGCATCCATTTGCGAGCGTTCCAATCGTACATTGAAGAATAAGATGTGGATGCAATTTAGTCTTCATGGTAATTATAAGTGGATCGATATGCTTGATAATCTAGTAGCCGAGTACAACGATTCTGTACACCACACCATTAAGATGAAGCCGAGAAATGTCAACGCGAAAAATGAGAAGCAACTGCAGAAGATTTTCAATAAGCCTCCAATGAAAAGATCGCCGAAATTCGCCGTTGGTGATAAAGTGAGAGTCAGCAAATTTAAGACTGTTTTCGAAAAGGGTTACACCCCAAACTTTACAATGGAAATATTTACAATATATCGTGTGAAAAAAACTCATTCCGTCACATGCCACTTGAAGGGCCATAAAGATGAACTAACAGCCGATGGTTTCTACGAACAAGAGCTTCTCAGTGTCAAGCACCCCGATATCTATCTCATTGAAGCGGTATTAAAGAAGCGCGGTAATTGAATGTTTGTAAAGTGGTTAGGTTTCGACAATAGCCACAATAGTTGGATAAGTAAATCCGATTTGTAGTCGATAATAAAGAAAAATCGAAAATAAGTATGTTTTATGACTCTTGACCTGCTGGTCGTCCCCGCATCCCTCCAAGGCCTCCGACCGACTCCATAGCAGGCTTGATTTTTTTCCCCCTTCTCGCCGTTGCTCTTTTTCGTCGAACGTGAGTATGAGGAGATGTATAGAGTTAATAAACACATGGGATTATAAAAAGTCCGTTTCTTTTTTACGGAAAATAATAAATCCATTCTTGCACAATTAAATATTTACAACAAACATAATTTTAACATCGAGTGAACAAAATATATACATAATTTTCGTGAGTTTTATACATCGATAGTCATAAAAATGTACACAATTTTACATCAAGGTTGTGGAAAGAAAATTTACAAAACATTTTACGACTGTATTCTGCAATGCCCCCATGGTAGGGTATCAGAGGTCCCAGGTATGATATACCGCTCATCGTCATGAGGACTCAGAGCAATTTTCGTCTCGCGAATGGTGTAGACCTTATGCAACTTTGATCGAATGCACGTTTGACTACGCTCCATTTCAACTTCTTCCTTCAAGCATCGAGCATAATCGTCAAACGCTACTCTTGATACCTTCAACTTTTTTAGTGTCCTTACCCTCGACACGTGACGCGTACATTTTCGATCGAAGTCCAATAAATTCGGTCATAATTGCTCCATTACATTCGTCCTTCATAAGACCGGGCACCTTCTTGTTGACGAGCGGTATACCATACCGATTGTCCGCCGAATAATCACTTGTATCGAATTTTGAAATGTCGCGCTTCATGTCAGCATATATATCATCACTCTCAATGTCATATATGAGACTATCCGTATCGGGATACATGACTTTACATTTATCTCGATACAGAGGTACCATATACTCGTGATGAAATCCGTACAAGCACGTTTTGGATATGTCGAGTATGCACATACCCACATATATCGGCTTGTTGAATTTCACCTCGAGATTGCGCAATTCGACGGCAACGAGGTTTTTCGAAAAAACACTTCGGCTGTAGAAGTTTGGCTTCGCAATCATTGCCTCTGCGCCATATCTGCCCTCCCATTTTGTTAAAAGCTTTACATCTACATGATTGCGCACATTCTCCATCATTTTGTCAAAGACCGCGTTATTCATTAATTTGAATACATTTTTTTCGAAATCGTTCGAAACTGGGTATTTAACTCAATATACGAACGCAGCCATGGGGATTGTGTAAACTGTAGGACTCTATGGATTTTCACGAGGCAAAGTCCATGGCGTAAGAACTGTTGCAAATTTCGGTAGTGTATGACGTAGCGCTTTTTTTCGCAGACGGTTGATAGTAGCTTATCCCCCTGCTCACCAGGCGGTTTTTCATGTATTGGACAAAACGGCAGGTCTTTGTGCGTATCATGGAGAGATTGCGAATATTCCAAGTCGACTTCAAGGATGTAGACTATAGGAGAGTCTAGCGCGATGCATGATGGATCAAAATTGGACACGTTGACCCATCGAAAATCTGCATATGGCAAGGATTGGCACATTGTCCATCCGTACAAATTATTGACATCAAAACACATCAAGTATGATGATGCTTTCGATGGATCAACCACTCCATGTACTTGTTATTAGCGTGTGTATATTGGTTTGAGCATTGACTCAGACCACCGCGTATACCCCGCTCAACGAATAAAACCATGTCGATGTCAGTTAGTGATTTAAACTTGGCATTCGAGTGTTTTAACATTGCATCCCAGGTATAACCCGGCAATGTGTAGTAATACGCGGGATCTAGGCCATGGCTCTCAACGTATGTATTTCGAAAGTTTTCGAAAATATCGGCTAATAACAAGACATCTGTCTTCAGGTACAAATCGCTATAGTCACCCAGCGTTCGAATGGAGACCCGCTCCCAAACTTTCTCAGCATGTGCGTACTCGCTCTCACATACTGCAGCATCTGTCAGGGAATTGTAAAATGCGTCACGTGGTGGTAGGCAAATGTCGTCTAGCTTGGTCACATCATCAATATATTCATAAGGGAAGACCCCTTTTCGTGTCAGCAAATTAAAATCATCTGTCGAGAGAGTTGGGAATTGTGTGCGTAAAATTTTGAGTTTGTCCTCGGTCAAGAATGATGCTAATTTGTCGAGACTCGTGTTGACGTATGACGTGCTGACAAATTTGTATGAGTCGATCAAGCGCAATTTGATCTTGTGCTTCGAATCGTCTGTAATTTTAACATGCTTCGTGAAGGAGATGTATTTCTCCTTTGCGATTGGAAGCACATTGGTTGTTTCTTCGAACGCTGTGGCTACTTCCTTGATTATAAAATGTGCATCATAACCGGATAAATTGTGGAACACTACTGGAATGAAAAATGACTGTTTGTAATTTAAGTTGCAGTTGGAATGGGCAGGGCCTCTACAGCGCCCAGTTAGATGGCAACGATCTCGAACGCGTACATCTTGCGCAAATGGTTTCTCAAATATGTGACATTGAGTCGCTGCTCGAAAACTAGCCCACTCACTAGGTGTTAAACATACCATTGGTACATTATCACAGAACGTTTCTTTGCTCCGCAGTGCTAGATTTTTTAGTTATTCGACAAACCACGATACACAATCAGCACTGCGACGCGAGTGATATGAAGATAATGAATCGTCATAGGAGCAACACACATAATATCCAATACTAAACCCTTCATGATGTTGATACATATCTTTTGCTAGGTTCTCCCCATCGGTCTTTGCCAACACACATTTCAAATCAGCATACGCAATGAAGAGATGTCGCTCTTTCCGGCTAAAGTTGCTGAACTGAAGCCACTTATTGCTGTCGTTTGGTAGTCGCATGGCACAGTCATTTATTGCTCCACAATCGACCTCATGTGATCGCAATTTTTCCTCGGAACCGAAGTAATGCAAACACCTGCAAAAAAAGATTGTTTTGTTTAATTCATCTAGCATATATAATTACCTATATATTATGATAACTACATACCGATTACAAATATCTTTTGTGCCCCTTTTTGCTCAGTTGCTTCGTCACGAGTCTCGACAAGTTCTTGATCCATACGAAGTGCCCCACATTGATGCCCTTGCATGTATAGCAGATTGATATGCTTTTCCTTCTTGTGTTGAGTTACGCGTATTGGAACAATGTCCTTTTTGGTGGTGGTGGTGGTATACACATTGATCAATACATTGTTATGAAATTCAAAGTTTTTTATTTCATGTATCGTCACTGGGAATTCGATATCCTGGAGATTCAGTACTGCCGAATAATGAGGGTAAGAAGATAGACGGTGACTGTTTTGTTCAGCTGGGTATAGAGCAGCGACAAATGCCCATGCGAAACATGCGTTATCATTGGATTTGACGTTAACCACAGCCCTCTTCAACTTTATTTCCCGCGGCAATGATATGGAGCACCCGACACGCATCGGATCATACTTATTCACATTTATCGTGAGGTTAAGTATTTTCTGCAGAGCCCAGCCGCTATCGCGTTCTTGAAATTCATCGAGTAATGTTAAAGTGGGCTCCATAACACGCTGTTCATACCACTCGTTCAAATCGCTTGCTCTAAATAGTTCGCAGTTTCGCGTATTGACACTTTTATTCGCGTGTTTATCACCACTCACGAATTCACCATTAAACACTGTATTAATTTTAATACTGTTGTGCTTGCTGATAATATTTTGCACATGTTGAAGCACTAAGACGCGAGCATCATTTAGAAAGTGTTTCGGCTCGATGTGGCTGCGATTGATGATGGAACCGGTTAATATCCGACTCTCGGAGGATGTTTCAATCTCTCCAGATTAAATCATGATCACCATGTCCTGCACCCGTGTGTATGAAACGACTCCGCACACAGTTCCTTAATCCTTCCGACGCGCTATTTGGGCTGTTAGTGACTGTTGATGCCCAATTAATAATCGCGGGCGCTTAATCCGGCTTTGCGTTTCCAGCCCTTCGGTGAACTCGACGCATCGTTGCTCCCATGCGGCAAAATCTTCAACCGTACTTGAAAGCGCGGCTTGGTCATGCAAATTTTGCTCCATGTTGACGAGTACGAAAAAACTTCCACGATGTTAACAGACTGACTGCTTCATGCAAAGTACGTCCAGATTTGAGCGGAGCGGATAATTAAAAAGGCTCTTCCTTAGGGAAAAATAATCGGCCCTCTCTCTCGGGAAAACAGAGTTTTCGATAACGCGTAGATTGCTCGAGAAACATGAGACAAAAAACAGGAAGTCGGGATGCATCGGGTCAAAAGATTGTATGGGTCTTGAAACTCAAGTGGTCCATCGGCGCCAACGGCCCTTGACGATAGATCCCTAAAGTTTATAGTTTTTCCAATAAATTCTGACTTGTCGAGACCTGTCTAAAGTGTTGGCGAGATTCGTGGTGGGTGGACTCGCATGCAAACATCTTGACATCATCTTTCGGAATGGAGACTTCGATGACACTTTTCAAGAGTGCAGCTGCGCTCAAGTGGTACATCCGCGGTCACAGCCTTTGATCCCTAAAGATTATAGTTTTTCCAAGAAACCTGTCAGAACCTGTCTCGAGTGTCGGCGAGCTTTGGGACGGGGCGGATGCAATTGACATTGTCTTTTGGAATGGCACCAGCTGCATGTCATAAATATTGAGCTTTTAAAGGCCGCCCCTCATGTGACGCCTAGCGTTTTCATATTACTGAAAATTTTCCGACCCATATATGGTTGTCACACACACACGCACGCATGCTTTTCCAAGAAACCTGTCAGGATCTGTCTCGAGTGTCGGCGAGCTTTGAGACGAGGCGGATGCGATTGACAGTGTCTTTTGGAATGGAACTAGCTGCATGTCATAAATATTGGGCTTTGAAAGGCCGCCCTTTACACACACAACACTCATCGACGGCGGCTTCCCCGCCAGTCGCTCCACGGACCACATGGCCCCCCTCCATAGAGGCCCCTCTGTGACGTCACACGCGCGTGTGTAATTGATTTTATCCACATGGTGGATCGAAAACCAAAAAATTAGTTTTTTTTTCTCTTAAAATAGACAATATTAGCTGAGACTTGACCGAGCCTTTTGTGTTATAGTCTTTTAATCATAAAAAAACATTTTTGTAATGTTTTCATGATTTTTTTTCAGGAAAAATGACACCATTGCTGTTATTAACTGATGAAAAAAATGTTAAGAAGAAAAACGTCGATCAATACTAAACTGTTATTACACTGAAGAAGTGTACCATACTTCAGTCAATCCGTTCATTAGATATCGAGAAATTATGTGCACCGTTTAAATAAAAAATAGTTTCGAGAAAAAGGCGTTTAAAGTTTTACAAGTAGTTATATCGTTATAATCATAAGTTTACTTTCTATTTGCAATTCCTGCACCTTATGCTGGGCCCTCCTCTTCAATTTGAGTTGCCTAAAGCGACGAAAGAGAATTTCGATAATTTTACAGTGGGTAATATTTTTATTAATTGTTATTTTTTATTAAATGCTTGGCAAATATCAACAAGATTTTGAAAGAATGATTACAGTTCTTGAGAATTAACACGCTGCGATATTTTCCGGAAAACAGTGGAAGCGTTAATTCTTAGCAGAAACTACTATGATCTATCTAAATGTTATTGAGTTTTGCCACGTGGCTGATTAAAAGTTCACCATTCAAAAGAAGATTATTTCTCTCGGTTCAATTATTTATTGTACTATTTTCTAATTATATATATTTAACGTTATTGAGGTCTGCCAAGCATCAAAAGTGTACCATTTTCTAAAACTTAATGTTGTCTCTCAATTATTTTTCGCTACACCTATATCTGTTTGAAATATCGAAAAGGTGCAGTGAAATGAATCGATATCTGCATAATACTTACGAGAATTTGTAATGATTTTCATATTTCCTTGTATTCTCCAGGCATAAGCAGCTTGAAAAATCTGCGAGTCCTGTCACTGGGTCGGAATTTCATAAAAGGTTTGACCGGTCTCGAGGCACTCGGTGATACCCTCGAGGAGCTATGGGTCTCATACAATTGCATCGAAAAAATGAAAGGTGTAAATTCACTGAGAAACCTTCGCGTACTCTACATGTCGAATAATCTCGTCAGGGAGTGGAACGAGTTATCGAGGCTGCAGGAATTACAACATCTGCGTGATTTGTTGTTCGTCGGTAATCCACTGTGCGAGGGAATCGAGGCAAGGCAGTGTGCAAACGAATGCAAAAAATAATTTTCTCGAAACATTGTAAAAGAGGTGAGGTTTCAACTTTGTCCTCTTTCCAGACCGACCTCTGGAGAATCGACGTGGCTCGGAGACTGCCGAATCTCGAGAAATTAGACGGTGAGCCTATAATACGAACAGAAGACCAAACGTTATCTGTTCAGGCTACCAAAAACGAAGGACAATCGAATGGAAAACCTCCCGAAGAGTCAAATGCATCGTGAAGGAAAAAATATAATGCCAATTATCAGGGCGATGAAAGTGTGGTCCCGATCCGATTTCGGAAAAATTTCGTTATTGTTTTAGATTTTTTGAAGAATGTTATTTTTTATTACGTGACATTGTTTTGGAAATTACTTTATATTTAAAAAAATATTTCACCTTTTTAGATATTATTTCGGATTTGTCAACATTACAGGACATTTTTTAGAAACTACGTTACATTTTTCAGAAATTACGATATAAAGCGATTTTAGAAACTACTGGGTTTAACAATTCTGGAATGAATGCTCGCAATTTTAAGAAAATTACATGCGGTTCATTAAAAAATCTTGGTTATCGGGGCGATGAAAGTGTAGTCCCGATATCATTTTAATTCAGATTCTTAAATTATTTTCACTAACAAACTCTTTTCTTTTTATTTTCCAAAAAATTACGTTATATTTTAGATTTTCAACAGAATGATATTTTTATTACGTAAAATTGTTTTGGAAACTACTTCACATTTTCCGAAAATATTTCACCTTTCTAGATAGTATTCAATATTTGTCGAAACTACTGTATATTTTTGATAAATTACTAGAGAAACATTAATTGCAAAATTGATTTTTTTAGAATAACACTTTCTTTGTAATGACTTGCATCGATACTGTCATAAATTGCTAAGATTTACAGGGCTTTAACTTTATTCGGGGCTACTTGCACGAATAAAAAGTTAGCTTTTTATCTCAGAGTGTTTGAAGTATTCTAAACTGATGAAAAATTGAAGTTAGAAACTGCCAACGTATTTGCACGACAAAATTAACGGGATAATAAATGCCATATTGATAAAAATGACAAATATCGTCCGTTCATGAGCATATGAAATAAATAATTAAAAAAAACTGAAAAATTGAGCAAGACCTCGTTTACATTTATAATGGTATTTATTCGTTCAGGTGATACAAGATAGTTTTCACATACTTTGGGTAATTGAAAAAGGTACATTTGGTTTGATCGTGTTCGTTAATGAAACTTCTCATCATTTTTTTTAGCTTTGCTTTTTATCTTTCTCCCATACTTAAATTTTTTGCCAGCTCGATTTCGATTTCTCGTATATTCTCACTCCAGTACACGATAGGTATATAGGTATGTGCGATAGAGCTGTGATAGCAAACATAACGCAGTTATATATGTATATATCATAGTCGTACAGAGAGTTCGATTAGAATTCGATGAACACGTGACAGACCGTGGAGATCGTATGCGCACGAGTATACTTCATTTTTCTTTCCCGAATTTGTCGGATTTCACCTTTTATTCCAATAATTTTCGCGTCCTTTTCCCCTTCTCGCAACGTTCGTCTTTGGCGGCCAAACATCGACTCGGCTCATTTTTTACCGATAATCGATTTTCTTTTCACAACTTTGTCTCAATAACGATAACAATAAGAGTAATGACAATGGCGATCTAATGATAATTTGTTCTTGTGCATTATATCAGTCACATAATTCGAAAATTCTTGTCGTATGCTCCCTCGTTGTTGATCTTTTTCTCTTTTTAAGCTTAAATGTTCTGTGCATTAGAAAAAATTGACGTATGTGCGCTCCTTTTTTCGCTCCTTTTTAACCTCGCCTGATTGTAATAAAATCTCTTCGTATATTAGAATTCTCATGGAAAATCTTTGCTTTCGTATTGTTTTTTTTTTCTTCTTTTTATATATTTTTATTGATAACTCGATGATTCTTTTTGGTCGCTCGGTTTTTTTCTGGTTTCGAGATAGCCCGCGCGTATATGATAATTTTATTTATTTTTTTTCTTCTTGTTTTTCTCAAAAATATATGTACTTTTTTTCAAAATGTTATGCCACTTTCCAATCAATTTCACCCGAATCAATGATTTGATCGATCGTAAGAAAAATGAGCGACGGGTCAAGCGGCCTTTGGAAACAATTCACGATGGCAATTCGTTCGAGCTATCCCAAAAATGTGTAAATACGGTGTGAAATTGAAAACAGCGAAGTATATCAATTAATGATTGATGATCGAAGCCGCACAGGATCGGCTCTAAGTAGGCGAATATACCGTGTCTTAGTTGAAAGATAAGAGACAGCTCTTAAGCTTTTTTTGTATCCATATATAATTGACACGCTGTATGTAGTGATGTACGCGTGTATTCATGTGTGTGTGTGTGTTTATATATATATATATATATATATATATATATATATATATATATATATATATATATATATAAGTTGGGCATTTCGATATATATGTCAGTCATAGACACGAGTACGAAAAATATTATCTCGACCCTCTGGGAGTGGCACGAGCTCTCGAAAAAAAAACAAGCGACAAAAGACGTGATCACATTTTTAAAAAATAACGAAATTCTATTCGTTGAATAACGATGACATAATTCTTCAGAAACATTTGCAATCAGTTCCAAAGGCAATCACCGAAGAATGTCTGGTCATAAAGCAATCGTTGTCTTTTAAGTGATTACCGTTCCTGATTATTTATTTATCAGATATTTTATTACTTATAAGCAATTCGTATATGATCAAAGAAAAAAGTAATAGTATCAGTTTGACAAATTCATTTCGAGAGCCACTTCGTGCTGAAGCTTTTTAAACATTGATTGTATAGGTACATCACAACGATTTATCATCAGGTTGTTGTTCTTTACTCTCATTCACTCTGATTTCATATTTTTACTTATGTTCACTTAAATCACCGATTTTTAAACACGTTTCGCATTTTCTCTTCTGTTCTTGTGGTAGTCTTCCTTTTCCTCTGCCCCCCCCCCCCTCTCTCGCTCTCGCTCTTTTTCTCTCTACCTTGCTGTTTTAAATTCCCTCCAATATTTATTCTTATATTACACACGAAACATATTTTACACAATGTGAATCACCCGTTCTCCCCTTAAATCGACATCGACACAAAAATAGTTCTTTCGAATTTTTTTATATCTGTTTTAATTCCATTTTGTCTCAGCCTCCTACCCTCCCTCACTGTGTTTCGTCATTTTCCACTTGCTCTTTAGATTTTATTTCTATTTATCATTTTTTTCGTAGTTTTCAACACTGATTTCAACACTGATTCAACATACGATTGTACACCGAAGAGGAGCAGATTTTTTTTTCAAGAGCCCCGACGATTGCTCAACTAGTTCTTTCATTGCCCTCTCTCTCTCTCTCTCTTCCTTACTCGCTCGCAATTCATTTTTGATGATTGTTTTTCAAAAGTAATATATGTTCAAGTGCGATTGTAATTTTTATCGTTGACAAAAGGATAATTGAAAGAGCACGCACCCGCAATCGATTTTTATTTTATTTTCTCGTCCGAAAAACATCAAAGTACATACGAACGAGTCTCCTAAAATTGTTTATTTCAATAGAATAAAAATGATCGACTCAAACGAAAAATTCATTCATTGAGAGAGTAAAAACAAAAACTCGAATGTTATTTGAAAAAAAGTTTTGTTTCGATTAAAGTGTTATTTTGTCAATATTCTACAGTGCTGCGAAAAGCTGGGTTCTTTAAAAAGAATACTGCAACTTTCCATTTTATGAATAAATTTTGAATGATTATGAATAGAATAATTTTTCTCTAAGCTTATAAAAAATGTAAATGTATAATATTTTTGTCAGAAAGCGAAAAGAACTTGTCAGATGTGGATTTGTTCTTTCTCCCCCCCCCCTCTCTACTTGCTCTTATTTTATTTATTCTCATTCGAATAAGTCCGAAATATAATGATCCACGTCCGAACAAATGTTTTTCAGTGGCAGATTTTCAGCCCTCATCCACCCTTTTCTCCACATTTTTTGTTGTTCTTTAAACCTGTGATCTGCTTTGTGAATTGCTCGCAATTGTTGGTTTTTCCGTTCGATGAATTTTTCGTTCTTTGGGCTACGTATTTTTTTCTGTTGCCATTTTACGCGTTGGCGAAACGTTGCTTTTGCTTCCTCACGAAGTCCAGAGCTTGCTTGTCACCGACTCGCGTTTCCAGTATTTGCAGGATCGCGTTGTCTGATGATAAAAATATGTATATATACATTAAACGTAAAGGTATTGTGAACGAATTTGTGATTGATACAGCAGGTAGATGAATAATAAAGTGAAGGGTCTCGTGGAATGAAATAGCCGGGGCAGTTTGCCTGGTTAGGCGGAATAAATAAATCCAAAGTACAGCGAAAGTTCGTCGATGTCCACTGATCTGATTGATTGAAATCGGCTTACTTCGATTTTTCTGATGCATCAACGGCAATTCCTGATGCTTGAGGCCATGAAAATTGTCGATGCTTGCGTTCGAATCGACGACACCGGGAATACTGCTCAGACCGAGAAAAGCTTCGCCGGCAAAATCATTCGCCGTCAAAACGTCGTGATCCATCACGGTGAAGAGGACCATGGCATCGGGACTCTTGCATTGCTCAACGCTCACGGAGCTGCGTGATAAGTATAGCGTTATTTCTCAAAGATCATATCCGTCGAACTTAATTAAGCGAAGAGTGAAGAATAAATTAATGGATTTTGGAAGATCAAATCGAAACAATTTTATTGATAAACTAGCTGTCTCCTCGGCTTCGCTCGTGTTGTAATTCGATCGGTGGTGAAACTAACCCCTCAATCCTATATTTCTTGAAATTTTTTGTAGGATTGTGGACTATGTTACGTAAGATACTGAGAAGGGTCGGCCCTATTGATTTAGTTAGATGGTGTTGGCGCATGATAATGAACTTTGCATCGTTGAAATGGAACAAAAGTTAATGATTATTAACTTGACTCTTTAACTTTAATTGCTCACGTTTTTGCCGCCGATTTAAGCTACCAAAATCACCCAACCAATTTTTGCTACCCTTATCAGAGACCCACCACCTCAGTCTATAACAAAATTTACATTATAATGGAAATGAAGAAATTTAAAAAAATGTTAAAGAAGTTTCACCGCATCCCAACGATGCAAAGTTCAACGACATGTTGGAGTTTTCACCGTTCGAATGCAACAAAGGTTCTTTCTTACATTTTAATTTCATTTTTTTTTCATTATCATGCAAATTCTTTTTTGCACATTTATATTGGTGATCTCTGGATATGTGTCTTGGAAAATAATTAACGCATTTTCGTAGGCAAAATTTGGGGAACAAAATAAAAAGAAACTCACAACCATTCATTTTCGTTACACTCGAACGATGCAAACTTCAACCTCATTTAGTATAAATTAGCTGAAAAGAAATTTTCTGAAAACTCAAAAATTGCAGACTAGCCCTGTACAGTTTTATTATATAGCGATACAGATTTACAGATTTACAGACAAAGAATACCTCATAAATTTCAAATTTTAGTTACTAGTTTTACTGTTTTAGTCTTTGTTGGTAGTTTTTTTGTTTCATTTTTCACATATACTGCTTATTGAAAATAATAACGAACTGCAGAAACCATTAAGGGAAAAAATATAGAATTCATGATAATCTATCGATGTTTATTCTTTGTTCGTTTGTTCATTTGTTTATCCATTTATGCTCTTCAGTTTTTTAATATGATTTTTTTATGTGTGCTTATTGTAATTGATATTTTGTAAAGCTTCCATAAACAAGCGGTCTCAGCGCCAGCGAACATTCCCGCAAATGCGCACGGGTGGACCTTATATGTAGAGACGACACAAAGCGATGAGTATTTTTCTAGAAGAATTTTGAGCAATCGCTTGATTATAAATAATGCGTCGTAATCAAGTAATTATTGTCAATTGATGAATCATTGTAAGCGACATGCAATCCATTTTTTACGTACAATTCGAAGTATTCCTCGAAAACGGGATTGAGAGTTCGCTTCTTGACGTTGGTCTGCTGTTCGGTGCAGTGAGAGAATACTCGACGTGGCAAAAGTTCGATTATGACGAATGGATCGCTGAAGCCATTGGGATCGAGTGGTATAACGTCCCGCCCGTTTATCACCTCGACGCAGAGTGAATCGTGATTGAGATAAGCTCGTACTGTTAAAATTCCATATTCAGCTGTCAGCGTGTTTATTTGGTCCTGAAAGAAGCGTTTTTAATTGGATTTTTCAAATTACTGCATTTCCTCGAGGGCACAGAGAAACTGTGAAAAAATTGACACGCATGGCTGAGCGGTCATCCATTTAGATATTGACCCAAATGCGACTTGTCCCAGAACGATCGCCGCCATTTTTTTTTATCGCGCTTGACGATTACTTGCCTGTAGTCGTTGTTGATAATAACGATCGACGAGTAACACAGTCTCCATCTTGTGATACTCGAGCCTCTCCTCGACGTTCAAATATCTCTCGTATCTAAGCATTTCGTAGGATAGGCCCTTTTCCTCGGCGTGAAAAAAGTTCACCAAAAGCTCGAGGGCCTCGTGCAATCTTTCGTAAAACATGGCTGGTTTTTCCTTGAATAAAATTCACCAAATTTACAAGTCAGTATTCACTTTTGTTAAAAACAGAAAAGTTTTTACTGTTTCTTAAAGTACGAAGAATTAAGCTTGAAGCATAAGCTTGAAATTTTTTAATACGATTTTTTGGGTAGTTTTGTAGTATTGGGTCACAAATTTAATTTGCAATAAAAATTTAGCAAAAATTCCGAAAAATTGACCGAGTTATCATGACTTCTGTGGAGGGCCAGAACGTTCACTTTACCTTTGCCCTTTTTCTTCTGCGTTTTTCTCGAAACTATGTTTTATCAAACGGGGTAAGTCGAATCACGAAATCCGTTGGTCCGGCTTCACTTCAAATTCGGACAGAGCATAGTTTACAACATTTTATATCGTATGGCCGGATTATTTTTTCATGTTTATCCGTTTGTTAATAAAAAAATGATTAAAGTCGTTCTTTTTGGTCGAAAATCAAACTGTTTTTATACAGTTTGCCATTTCAGCAATTTTCCATTTCATATCACCCTAGCTGCCAGAACCACCTACATCAATTGGCCATGCACCAAGAGCGGCACTTTCTTCAAGTGATGATAATTTCATTGTCGATCAATTTTATTCAGTTAAAAAAAACCCAATCTTAGCTAGACTCTGTATCAATCGTGCGAAAAAGTCCGACCTCGTCATCCCAATACTGTCGTCAGAAAAAAAAGTGAAAATCCATTCTTTTGGATCCCAAGCTTATGCAGACCCGTTAGCTTTTACTGACCCCTGCATTGCCGTCCATCTGGTTGCTCAACTCACTGAGTACAACTTCCCAAACGTCCTGGAGAACGCGATTGAAGTTGGTGGTGAGCAGAGCCGCGTTGAGAGCAACGAGATGGAGGTCGAGATACTCGAGGAGGGGTGCGATCGCTTCGGTGGTCGGCAAACTGTCAGGTGACCAAGCCAGATGGAACATCGTTTTCTTCAGGGACGGTCGCATCTGCCAAATTTCCATCAGACATCGAGTCCCTTTTCCTTCCCATGATTATCGTAACGAGGAAGAAGCAACAAAAAACAATAACCTTCGATCCCATTCGTGATATAATTTGATTGATGAAGAGGCGCATTTGCCCGGGTGTCTGTTCGAGTGGAGTGGTCAATGCTGTTCTCCACTGTTGTCGAACTGTGTCGTTTACATCGAGAGAGACGATTATTTCCTCGACTCGAAGCTCCTCGCCGAGATTCAGTAGCCAACGTCTGACGTATTCGAGGCCGTTTATAGCGACGCACATCTTCGGAAAAAAAGCAGCACGTGCAGGATTTAAACGTTTACAACGAATCATTCATTCGTCTTCCAGAAACATGCGTGAAAAAACGATATCGTGATACGAGTACACGAAATAATGAAAAGATTCAATGGTCGTACGTGATAACGAGAATCGAGAGGAAATCAGAATAACGTGGAAAACAGAACTACCAGCTTGCGAAGCGGGGACGAAAAATAGGAAAGAGGATTTTTCGTACTGTAACCATAGCGATAAGCAATATCTCTACCTGAGCGATTACCTCGTCAGTCGTCCTGTAAGGCGTCTGGTCCTCGTAGTAACCGCTGTCAGCGAGTTTCTGATGTGTTATTTCCGCATAGAACGCTGCGGAACTACATATCGCCTGAAATACCGATATTCACGTCACAGAAATAACTCCAATACTTACTATTGGTCCAATCATCGGAACAATGCATCACAGGCTGTCGTAACTCTTTTGCATTATTTTTCAACTCACGTCAATAACTTTAAGGACGAAGGTACACGATCCAGGTAGATCGGGCCAAGCCAGCTGCTTCCAAAATTCTTTTATCTGCAACAACAAAAAACACGGTATACCCAATGACATTAAGAACTCATTTTTACCTCCAGTACGTCTTTATTGAGCCTTTTTAAAGCGAGCGAATTCTCATTAATCAAACGTGTCTTGCGTCTAAATATCAGTAGACTATTTATCCGGACCGACAGCTTACCATCACCGCAATATATACATCCTGACCACAGAGAGAAAAATGAATTGCAATAACGCACATATTCGGCACCGTATGCTTTCCACGTTCGAATTGAAAAAAAAATACTTTCGAGGCTAAGGAAATGAGTAGTCAAGCATTGAGGAAACATGCCGTATCCATCAGTGCAGTGAAGAAGTGCTTTCAAAGGGTCCGGAGTGGAAATATCGACCTCGATGATGGCGAGAAAACAGGACGACCAAAGAATTTGAATACGAGGATTCTGAGCAGTTGCTGGACAAAGGGGCCGTCCATAAATTACGTCATTTTAAAATAGGTGGGGGGTCCGGTCATCGGATGACGGTAATGATAATTGGATTATGATGATAGGAAGGATATGATGATTTGGGGGGGGGGGGGGGGGTCAAACGTCAGCAAAAATCGATGACGTCATATATGGAAGGCCCCCAAAGATCCTTGCCAAACGCAATTGGAACTTGGGAGATACTACACTAGGAGTTACCCAACAAGACATTTCCAATCCTTTAAAAAAGTTCAACATTCATAACGGCCTTACACAGGCAGAGGACGTAGACCGGTCATGTTGCTGCATAACAATGCCAGACTGCACACATAAAAATAAACCAGAGATGGGAAGACTTGATCGCTTTGCCATCAGTTGGCTGATAGTCATAAAAAGTTTGATATAGTCAAAATTCCATTATGACAGGTGGGGGAAATGCGTAGAACACAATTGAAGATTACTTTCCTGATTAAAATGTACCTTCATTTTAAGTAAACAAATCATTATTTTCATGAAAAATGCCGAGAACTTATTCGTACACCTAATGGAGCGGGGCATTTCTCGTGAAAGTTTCGTTCTAAAACGCTGATTATTTTTCTACCAATACGCATTTTTAATATGTTATTGCATGCAACAAAAACTATTTTTGGAGTACACACGTATTTTTTTAGTTACTCAAGTATTAAGATCTCACAGCTGGCTGAACTTTTGAATTCTTTTCCGACTTCCGTGGCTTCAAATCGCAATAAGTTGACGATGCCAGACAACAAATGTTTCGTATCTTTTTTGTTTTTGACATGGCTTAAGAAGGAAAATATTCCCCAATTCCGAAAATTCCATCACATTTTTTTGTTACTTTCCTCAAAAGCCATTTTTTTTAGAAAAGACATTTATTATTTTTGCATTCCGTGTTTTCCTTTCAAGGTCCATGTTCAATCATGAACACCCTTTGGTAGGTCGAGATTGAGACGAAAAAACCAAATCGTATCCAAGAGGATAGTATCGGTAGCTTGGAAAATAAGAGTAGATCCATTAAGATCGAATTAGGATGTCTCTTTTGACGTGAGATCGACCATAGGTGCAGAGTACAAAAAAAACAATGTTTGCAATCGTGTAGTGGCGTAAATTGGATAATTGTTATATCCAATAAGTCAAATAAACGTACCTGATAAAAACACGCGGTCGCATCGACCGCGGACGTGCAATGTTTGACGATCATGTCACCGGTACATATACGATCGAGTTCCGCTGCTCTTCTTACCCTCTGATGAGCCTTTAGCTTGGCCAGGTCCAACCATTTATCTACTGCCGGCATAAACCACTGGTAATACTGACAAATAGCCAAGTTCTTCCGATCCGACATTGGAAGGTATTGCCTCATGCTGAAAAATTTACGTAACGTTTTACGATGCAAAAATGGTTGGAATTTGCAGTCGTCGGAAGAGGAGCCAGAAAGAGAGGTTGAGGGAGGCGATTTAAAGACTCACTTCACAAACTCCTGGAGGGCCAAATAAAGCTCGAAGATTGGAGTACCGATTTCGGCCCCCGGTGGTAAAACGTAATCGTCACCGTTGTCCTGACCGTGAAGGCAAGCTGCTGGTACACGGGCACCCAGCTCGTTTCTCATCTACAAAGACACGTGCCAAAAACTTGAAAAAAATCAAACTCATCTTCGCTTTGCAGCCGTTCACAATTCTCAAAATTCACTATTTTTCTCGCAATCTCAAACGGAAACTGAAATAAAATTAATAATTATTTAAATTCAGTACTTTATTCGCTATTATGGGCGGTAACTGAAAAAGGAAAGGTCTGAAAGCAAGAGCTGAAAGATCAAAGTTCTAAGTCAAAGAAATTGAAAACGCTTGCCCTGTCTGCTTTTTTGCACAGGGACACTTTGCCCTTTTTAAAATTAGAATTGAATCAGTTGTGAGGGTAGTAAAGGTGCAACGCTGGTTGATAGGGCTGCCGCAAATTAAGGCTTCCCTTATACGTTGGGTAGTTGGTTTTTCTGGTAATTTTTCAACCTTATAGTTTATGATGTTTTTGCAACTTCTCCAACTCTAACTCAGCGTGTATTGGCCAAGGTCCTCCAGTTTTATAATTTATTTCATAACCATCGCACGAATGCAGAAAAAAGCCGCTTCAAACATTTTTGTCGGAAATAAGAAAAATCTCGTCCAACGATATTTTATCAGAAGGTCTCAGAGAAAAATAAAACATTTAATACTAGTTGAAAAAAGCTTTTCTGTCCTCACGAAAAAGCTCGTATTCCACGGGGTAAACGGTTTATATGTTTTCGTTCGTGATTGGTATCCGACCGATGGAAACTTCAACGCACGACTCACATGAAGCAAAGCTGATTTTGTTTTGTAGCTCTGTCGGGGATTGGGCTGTATTTGCACGGGCTAGATAAGAGCCGAGCTTTCACGGGGCAGTATCGTCGAGTTGACAATTACATTATGGGCGTAGATTCGTTCTTGTTTTATTTTATGTTGTTCGGATTCCTAGCCCATCATGTCGAGGTTACCGAACGTTTCATCTCTGACGTGGCATTCGACTCAGTGCGTGCGCCAAAGAGAGAGAGAGAGAGAGCGACTTGGCTTTGCATACAAGCTCGCTGAAAGCTCTTGGCTCCGTTGTCGCGAAAGCTTTAAGCTCCACACCCCGTAGACTTTTTTCATCGTGAATATTTCATCGATATAAAATCTTCTGTCTCGACACGAATGCACAAGTTCTCGGAACTGGTCAAATTTCGGAATAAGAGCGCAAGCTCCGGTGTTCGCGCAACGCATAAATAGGCCGAGCTTTTGGCGTGAATATTAAAATTGATGTATCTCACACGTGTAAGTACACGACACGATTTTATTTGTAATTACTGCTTGAATTAGAAACTTGCAAGCTCCCATCGAAGTTTACCTCGGAGGGATATTCGAAATATTGAAAAAGATCATTTTGACGATATTTCGAAAATCGTTGTCTTTAGTTTTTCAATTCAAAGTTCATTATCGTTGATACGTTTATCGGGACAACAGTTTACCGTCCTGGCATACTTTCACGCTGCTTAAGTTATTTCGCGCTCTCTTATCTCAGATTGCGGAGGTGAAAAACTTTCAGCGGAGTTTTGTACGACCCGGCTCTCCCGTTCGTACACAGTTGCTAGATAACTAATTGCACGTCGGTTAACGGCAACTGGAAAGTTTTTTTTTTAACTTAATGAGCTTTCTCGCTCTAAATACCGGTGGCTCATTCGTCCGCAGGTTTTTTCGAAGCTCGAGTTTTATTTGCAATAGTGAAAGAGGAAGTTTCAGCTCATCAAATTATATTGAAACTGAAGAGGAATTTTTATCACGGTTTATACATTTTTAGAGCAACATTAATTTGTATTAATTAAGAATTCAAGAATTTGACAATTTCATTCCATTAATTGGAGAAAAATAACCAAACACGTTTACGTGTATTTCAAAGATTGAAAGCTTTAAAAAAAATCGTTTCTACAGCAGGAATAAAATTCATTCTGAGTATATGAGTTTGTTTGGATTTGTTTGGGTTAAAAAGGGTAAAACGTAGTGCTAAAATAAATCGTGAATTGTGTCATCGTGTAATTTGAGCTTGCGGTTGCTATTTAGCGATAATTAAACCTCAACGAGTTGTGTCAACCTCGACTCCTTTGTTTCCGGTTTTCTTTTTATAAAACAAAGATCCCTATTACACGCAAACTCCATAAAGTCTTTAATGCGAAAAGCTTAAAATATGAGAGCTTTTGATCTGGAACGCTTGTCTAGAGTCCTTCTGTCCTAATTATAATAAATACAATCATTGAATGATGATGGTAATTACTAGCGGAGACGTTAATGGGAGTTTGCCAGTAGGAACTTCGACAGCTTTTGTATTATGCGATCCGAATTACATTGCAAACGCAGCTTTTTCATTGTTACCCTGGACCGACAAAGTGAGGCTTCTTTCTACAAGAATATTGGCGATACAAATTCCACCATAACCGCAAAGCTTCGCATGCGGAAAATAATCGGGGTATCAAGTTTGTTTTAAACGACGACGATCTTCAAATAAAATTGAAAACGTTCTGTTGAAATTTCAAACCAAAGCGTTGAATAACGAAGCGGCAAAGTGCCGGTTATTCGAAGGGTGTAAGATGATGTTTCAACGAAATGAATTGCTCCTAAACCAACGAAACATTGCGAGAAAAATAGTAAATATTCTATTTTAAAAACACTCTAGCGACGCCGAGTGAAAATTTTTGGCTAGACGAAAACCCGTCCCGTGGCTTACCATTGATCACTATTGCCGGATTCGAGATTACACTTGTTACAGGGGTATAGTGGGTACAGCAATAAAAATGAATACGATATACAGTGGGGGATTAAAATGGCACAGCTGTAATGATCGTTAAATCGGAGAAGTCGTCGTCGCACTACGATAGATCGGGATCAACTCGAGACTGTTGGATAGCTCAAGTAAGTTGGAAAAATAACAACGAAACTTGTTGAAGAGTTGATTAGCACAGTGATCGGCTAAGTCTAGCAGAGCGGTAGTATGTTTCGTGACATAGTTGAGTCGATCAAGTAAACAGAGTAGATAGAGTGTAATTACTCGTACTATGTGGGTCATGTAGCGTGCCTCGATTCATTACCGTATCCTGTTGAACGTGTAACGAAAAACATCATTCTCGCTGGCACAAATACTGCACGAAACATACAAAATGATAATCTACGTAGGCATCGAAACGATTCCAAATACCAGAAAATTAACTAGTTCATTCAACCTACGAAAAAAATCGCCAAATGTGGTATATTGTAGCTTGAGACTGTGGACGTAACGGAAGTTACGTGAGATTAGCGAAGTACGGGTAGGGAGTGATGGAAAGGGGTTCAATTGGTAACGGTGATACGTGAAAACCCGCAAGGGTATACATTGAAACTCGGGAAGTAAGTGAAGAAAAAAGAAATGATAAATTTGTCATCAGAAGGAATATCAATTGAGTGGCTGTCTTCGATTTTGTTGAAACTCATATATATGATAAAGAATTGAAAACTATCAGACACGTATTTTTTTGATCGGTGGAAAACGCTTATACAGAGGGAAACCACTCCTCAACGAAAGGCGTGTCGAGGGTTGATTTTGAATGAAACAAGAACCAAAATTCTTCCAATGTAAAGCGATGAAAAATCTACTAAAACATCTATTGAAAATCTACTTTAAAAAATCTATTCGAAAACATTAAAATAAGCATTTTTTACGAACTCGAATATTTAACAATTAACTGATTTTCGTCTAAAATCAAGTAAAAATACACGCCAGTATACTGGTAAAAATTCAAGCCAAGTTACAGAACTTTTAACGAAAAATTACGACTGTAAACATCGTCACATTTGTGTGGTGCCTCATGGATATGACACACTGGCCAGCTTTCTATCTAATAATGTATACACTAAATAACTCTGGATGCCAGATAAAACCTGCTCAACGCAGGTAAACTGTTCAACGCAGGTATTCTAAAGATTCCGTAACAACAATAAAAACAGGGGTCACCGAATGTTGAAAAAAAATATTAATGATAAAACTTAGAAAAATGTGACTAGCAGAAAAATTTTCGCAGCCGCGACTTTTCGGCGAAAATGTATAAATGTACTAAATTGGCGCGAAGTTTTTATTCCAGCTTATCGTTGGGTATAATAATTGATTGTGACTTATTTTTATTAGGCGCCACTGTAATTTACCAATGATTCAGAAGGGCCCGCACAAAATTCGGCCCTTTGCGGAAGGAATACATCAGGAAGGACACGCTTTTCTCTGAGAGGTGGTTTCCCCCCTCAAAAGCGTTTTTCCATCGACCAAACAAAAAATACGTGTTTAATAGTTTTTAATGCTTCATCACATACACGAATTTCGACAAAATCCAGGGCGGATACTTGAGTCATTTCCCTTGCAAGTTGAACGAACTAAACGACAAATAGTGCCACATGCTGTTTTCCATCGAATCAATGTGAATACGTGTGTAGGAACATTCTTTCTTTTTAGCTCTGTGGCATGCTGGCTCGTTTGTTCATACGACAATAGCTTTACGAATCTGTGAATTTTTACATTTCAACAAAACTACGATCTGGCTGGTTGATTAATTTTAGTTCGCTACAGCTTTCTCTCAAATCGAGTAGGGAGCAAGGAGTGTACATTCGTTTATTGTAAATGGAAAGATAGAGTGAGACGAGAGGCTGTCCGAAAAGTTCGAAGAGTTTCATATAGAGTCAATAACCAGGAGATAGAAGGAGAATTAAGTTCGATTTTTTTCCAAAGTAATCAAAGAGAAAATCGGTCGACAGTCCGAATGTATAAAATGTACCTCAGCCGTGTTCTCCATGTGTTCGGCCACGTGTTCCGCCAGCTATGGACAAACGTATCTTGTGTATACAGTGAGATTTGCAATGACCCGACCGCCACGAAAAATATTATTTCTCGCGGTTATTTCATGACTGAAATTTCATCAATTTCAATGACAATGAAATTATTCTCGGCACTAATTTTACCCAAAAAAAAAACCCTCGCTCGATTGATGCGGAATAATAATTTTCGATAATTCGCAGCCATCGGGTCGTGATACCACAAAATTGCATTTTGCAAAAAAACAAATAAACATCAGCAAAACACTGGCCCTGTGAATCGTGTAAGCGTTTTTGCCGAGTGGTGGGACAAAAATATGGTTGTTCAACGATCAATATGTAATCTTGCCTTTCAATTCAATTATTTCAAGCGATATCGTTGTATCGACGTCACATGTCATCAAGAAGCGCAATATAAAGCCAAACATAGCACATACAGCTTGTCGAGACGACTAAATTCATTGCAATGTACATATACATATATGTATATATAACAGTAACATAGTGAACAAAATAATCGTAATCAAAATTATATTCGAAATATTGATTTTCTTTCGAAAGTGCGGTGTTTTTTTGTTTTTGATTAATTGAATTGATCGATGTGTTCGCTTATTGCAACGCGTTCATGTTTATTCGCTGGAAAATAAACTCACTGAAATTTCGAGGTTCGTTACTTTACTTTTAACATTTGTCATTCGATTGATCTCGTTAGAGTAAATTTTGGACTGTTGGCTCACCATTTTTTCCATGTACTTGTAAATCACTGCGAAGTAGCACACTGCGTTATTTCTGTGGAATAATTAATTTTTTTAATTGCGGCAATTGACTGCAGAAATTGACAGGCTACGAAGATTTTATTGTTTTTCCCCTTATAATTGAGATGTAACACTTTTGTTGGTATGAATAATGAGATGAGCAATAATCACTTGCTGCTAGAGCTCGCGATTAAAAATTGCTGAAAAAAATACACGATGGTAAACATCGGCGACGTGACCCCAAAATTGATTGACGCAATTGATGACCAATAATCATCGCGACTGCAGTCAATTATTCGAAAGACAATAATTGTTTTCAAGAATATTTATGAGGCTTACTTTTCGAAGAGGCTGTTGTAATAGAGTTGGCCTTGCTCGAGATCTATGAGGAGAGTCGTGACGAGATTTGTAAAGTCCTGAAAGACGCAATCTATGTCCTGATCCGGTTCTTGGTCATGACCCATCGTCTGTTGCCTGATTTCAGCATACCTGTGATTGAAACATTTTTTTAACCTCTCCGCAACGCAGTGCACACGGTATTGAGACATTTTCTTTTGTTTTAACCTATCCGCAACGCAATGCTCGCGGTATTAATAATGAAGAAATTAATACAAAATCATTTATGAAGTTATTAATCCTAGGAATGAAGATGCTGAAATAATCCGGGCCGACCATACTAATATCGTTATCGTTTACTCATTACGAAATTTATTCCCTTATTGGGAGGTTCCTCGAACAAGATCCAATCGCTCTCAATTAAATTTAACGACGCAAGAAGATTATATTCGAATCGAGCTGGGCGCGCCTCCCGTCCGTGTAATTGATCGGACACTGGAATGTCTTCGGCTACAGAGAGAAAGCGAGAGATGGCAAATGTCTCGAGGGCCTTTTTCCTTCTCCAATAATCCCATTCGTGTTATTCTCTCTCCATTTCCCAAGTATTTTAATTGTAATATTATATCTTGCGTGCTTCCGGTGCTCTGATCTCTCTCGGGAATAAATCAAGATGAGTTTTTCCATTATCGCTCATTTTTCTCCTACCGACGATTTTCACGTTCCGTTTTTTTACCGCGCTAATTGTTTTTATACGCCTTTTTTTATATGCGTCACATTGACTGGTTTCGTTTTTTTATTTCTCCAGGGTCGATTTTATTACACCTTTTCTCTTCTATGCGTATTTTCGTTCTCCTATTTTTTCCCAAGACTTCTTTGCGCGCGGATTTTTCCTTTCGTCGATTTGCCCGCGTGTCCACGCTTCAGCTACTTTATTCGCTCTTGCTCTTTGTCTCGCTCGTTCATTTTTCAAATCTATTCTTTTCTCGTCATCGCGTTGCAGCACTCACTGCAATTCCGGCACGACTAACGTCTCTCTCGTGCCTCGTTTTGTCCACGGTATACTTTTTTTGTTATTCTTTTTTTTTTTTTACCAAGATGATTCCCACTAGGAATTCAACGCAAACTCCTTCCTGTGCAGTGTTCCGGAGCTTGCAGAGACCTCTGGCTTCCTGCGCAATTTTACCTGCGCGTCCTTCCCTTCCTCCGCGGCACTGACGTATGTACTCTGGGTTACTTTGTAGTCTTTACTTTTTTCCCGCATAGCCCTCTCTGCAATCCTTTTCATTTGTTCTTGGAGGAGGGGGGGGGGGAGAATACCGTTTAAGCCGGCACCGGGAGCGTTTCACTTTTTCTCGCTTTTTTTTTTACTTATTCAAGACTATTGTACGAGTTGTTTTATACGCAGAAGGCAAAAGTGGACTTGAAGTCACAGGCAGAGTGGTTCCGCATGAAGGCCGGGAATAATAATTGTTTTTTTTTTTTCACGTTTATTCGAATGTCTATTCTCATGAGCTGCTTTTGTATTATTTTGCGATGAAAAAAAAGTTATTTAGAATCGATTGTACAAGTCGATGCGAAGGAAAAATGAATGAGCTATAATTGGGTTGGTATTTGAGCGAACGGGTCATTTAGAAATAATTTGTTGCCATTTTTTTCCCACGAGAGATCGTAAATTATTTACGGTATTGCGCTTACCAATCGTGAGTGCCATTTTTCAGAGCCGATATTATCTCTCCCCTGATCTGTTTGTTGAACGGACAACATTTGGAGAAAGCCTTCATCGCTGATAAAAAACCGAGGCATCTGAAATCGTCAATTCGGCGATTGTCAAGTCAGCGAGGATTATTTTCATTCGGTAGATTTTTGCACAAAAAAATCATCGAGGATAAATTGAAGTCGCTGTATGAAGTTTTATGTACTCGAAAATATGATATTTTCGGATGGTTTTCATTTTAATTATATTAAATATAAATTTATAACGAAATACAGTATACAATAATGGTATATTGAAACAATTGTTACATTATAATAGCATTTTATTAATTACTTGAATATTATAAAAAAAATATTATAATATTTAATATATTATAATATTATTTTTATTATTTATTATTAATTTTGAAAGTTACTTTAATGATTAATACAGTATAAAATAATATTATATCGAATGATAATAATTATTGTTATATAGTACTATTTTATACTGTATTTTGTTGTAAATATTTTTATTATACAATCTTACACTATAATTTTCAACTACTATAATATAATATAATATTGGATCGTATTATAACAGAAATATCAATTTTTATTTTTATCGGATTTTAGTGTAACACTTTTGTTATGATAACATACTATACAATTCAAGAATATATAATAATATCATTACTATTGTATAATAATAAGCTAGGAAGATAAAGAAAAAAACGATTGGTAACAAAAGCTCGAAACGACCTACCTGAGAAGATATTCCAGTCTCGCGATAGCAGGGCGGTGGAGGTGTGGAAATAAAGCTCGATGATGTCGAATTTTCTCGACCGCCATTTCGAGAAACGCGTTGAATGAATCTGCGAGAGACTCTTCTTCCTCGGGCGTCAAACTGTCTGTATGCCAGTGAGCGTTCAGGTCCTGCGATTTTTGTTTCATTCATCTCTTTCTTATTCAGTATATATTCTTTACAAGAAAAACTTAATATGAACCGACATTATAAAAATATTAATTCCAATACCTTAATAAACAAATAAGATAAAAGTAAGCGTAGAAAATAGTTATACTTTTTCATCTGCATGTGTTTTTTTTCGTATTGTGTATTATTGTAAAAGTTGGTAATCGTTTGTGTTCAAGACATAAATGACATGGAATGAGTTGGTTTCACCTGTAGAAGACGATGAAGAGTCTTTGGCTCGATGGCAGGATTCTTCGAGCTCGCCACCCACCTTATCATCGCCTGTTGCAACTTCGTAATGTCCCCCTGTATCGCATGCTGATGTAGAATCGTCATTGCCGCCTGGGGTAGCTCATCGCTGAAATCCGCCTACAACATTTCATTACAATCATTTACGTATATTCAATCATTAATAATTGTACCTTACACAAATTTGAATCGGATATTTCTATTAAGGGGTAAGGTCACCGTAGAATTTTCAAAAAATCGCTTTTTTCGCTAAAACGGTGCTTTATCATCTTAAGAATAAGTTACTATTCGATTTATGGCAAGACATTTTTTTTCACCGACTTTGCGCGTATAACGTAAGCCCACCGCTGGCACGGCCATAGAGTGCCTAAAATTTCAAACGCGTTTTTCGCGAAACAGCTTTTTCCAATTGGCGTGACAAATAACTTTAACAATTTTCACTCGATTTACTTCAAATTCAAAAGTTATGTCCCTAATTGCATTTCGCAGAGAAGATCGTACGGAATTTCTGTTTAATCGAAAACTTTGCATTTTATGAGCCGCTTTATACAAAATTTTTCACTGAAAATTCATTCAAATACCTACAACTTTTGAATAAAACGATATTTTTTAAATTCCGTACGTACTTCTCCATGTATTCTAGTGTAGATAGACGAGAATTTTTTTTTCTAGGTAAAAAATTGTGAATGCCCAACGTCACGCCGCGGACCGCTTGAAAAAATATAACAAAAGAAAATATCAGTAGTCAGCCATTTTGTCTATCGGCAAAAAATATATATATATTTACCAACAGCTTGATATTCATACTAAATAGATGTCTAATTAATTTTATGAGTGAATCACTTTTTCATATGAAAAAAAAATTGTTAAATTCACACATGATTTTATACCCGTTACTGTGGCCTAACCCCTTAATATATTGGCCATTGCAAAGGATTTTTCATTACAACGATAACAATAATTAATATTGCTATTATTTTCGTTATAATAATCATTCTTATTGTTCTCATAATCATCTCCATAATAATAATAATAATAATAATAATAATAAATTGACGAAGTAAAGATATGGACGAGGCTAAAAAAGCGCAAACGTTGCGATGGTTTATCCAAACTTTCGGATTTTCATTACATTCTGAAACGTTAAGGCGTTTTATCTGAGTAGAAAAAATGTTTTGGCGGCTTTTATTACAAACATCTCAGGAATGATATATAAAAGCAATTGTGCGCTCATTGTTTCAAACTCTTTTTAGCGCTCATTTTCCGAAACACCTCCAAACGCTCCGAAACGCACGAAATAGCCTAGACGGTGAAAGTAGCAATTTGGAGTCGTTTAGTCGAGTCGTTGCACGAAAAAAAATACACCTGAAGACCTACTATCAAATAAGTCGGTGGGTAGATCCAGAATTCAAATGACAGCTTCAATTCCGCCGCGTGGACGATAAGCTCGTAAATCAGTTTTGAAACTGTAAGCGCGTTTTTCTCGAAACCATGTTTTTGAAATCGGGATATCGCATAATTCGGGCAATTTTTATCCGATTAACTTGAAAGATTTTACTGTAGCTTCTTAGATAGATTCTTCGAAGAAGTACACAAGATTTTTATGAGCCATCAAAAGATCTCGTTTTCATAAACAAATCAAGGTCGATTTTTTAGCGAATTTCTTTAATATTAAAAATGATGCCATTTTGCGAAAAAAACTCCATATTTTTAGAAATTGCGTGTACTTCCCTAGCAAAACTAATGTGAATGGGGATTTTTTTTAATTCTCGGTGCTGATCCTAGCTCTGCGTTCTCCCGAAGAGCGCCGAAAAACCGCTCCAGTGTAGCTACAACGGAGCCGTCATTCGGTATTTATTTCGAAAAAAAAAATTCTTTTCGTTTACGTAAAACGAACCCATGTAGAATAATAAACCCTCCAAACTCATTTTTATTGCTTTTTTAGTATTTTCAAAAAAGAATCCAGAAAAGTCTCATTTTCCAGTGAGCCAGATCGATACAACGCCTCAAAAATGAATTAAACGAAGAGGGACGGAATAAATGTAATGAAATTGCAAAATAAATTACCCCCTGCTTGCTCATTTCGTGATTAAGAAACACGGTGTAGAGTCTTTCCTGTTGTCTCAGCTCACTCCAGTTGTACTCCTCAGAAGTTCCGCGATCTTCGCGAGTGGATAGCGAGAGTTTAAGCCTTATTCGTCCCTGAATATTGCTCCTCTGAGTTCTGGCTTGCAGCTTATACCAATTGTCGGAGCCGGTGCTTGGAATGTCCTTGAAGTCGAATACGATATGCGAAGATTCGAACATAACCAAAATCACAAATACAAATTATTACGACATGATTGATAGATCGAATCGTTCAGATAAATAATGTTTCTGTATTAGTGGATAATTATGCGTAGAAATTAATTGAATTTTCGATAAGTGAAAAAGAAAATACGCTATAATTGAATTCTGTTAGAACCGGGAAATTTGATCAAATATTACTGCAAGGTACATATTGAATTTACGTGTAGAGGTATGTTGACGCATCCCAGGAAGTCATCCTGACTGCCCGACCTCGCGCTCTGCGCGATCTGTTTGAAAAAACGCCCGAGACCTTTGACTCCGCGAACCTCGTTTAATTTGCTCACGGCGTCGAACACCGAGGACTCGTCGTCGTGGTCCCTGTAATGATACCTGTCAGCCTTGGAAACACGAATTCTCGGGCGAAATCTATTCGTGCGTT
Organism: Ophion obscuratus; assembly: GCA_964007375.1. NCBI lineage: Eukaryota > Metazoa > Arthropoda > Insecta > Hymenoptera > Ichneumonidae > Ophion > Ophion obscuratus. The sequence continues at coordinate 57,737,112 of OZ023313.1, forward strand.
CCATTATTTCTCTCATTAATGAATTCTCCGATGATTTATTTCGACGGATCGATAATTAAATCATTGCTGCAACGATTAATATGTTGATACTAAATTCCAAAAAAGCAATGGCAAATGAGGAAACTATTTACAAGTAATTGTAAATTGAAGGAGCAATTATGAATGTTCGAACCTTAATTAATTAATCATCTTTTATTACCAATGGTATGTGTGATCCAATTGAATGTGGACTTACCAAATGTCCAGATGGAGTATGTCCGCCTTCGTGTCGTCAATGTCGCTGCAATTAAATGTTTAGTCGAAAGCTCATTCCGAAAACGTTTTATTCACCGCGTTGGCAAAATAATTAATTTGGAAGAAATAAACTGCTTCAGCCATGAAAAATAATCGAATTTTTCACGAAATTCTGTGGTAGCAACTTACAAATGGAATTGTTCGTTCCATCGTGGACTAAGGGTGTGCGGGATTACCGAAGTGGCTCGAATGAATTTTGCCGGTACAGCGCCACTCAACGATTCTCTGTGCTCGCGTTTGCTTCCCTGGTCTCTGCGCTTGAAGGAAAGTCTAAAACTAAATTAAAAAATAGAATTGTCATTATTATTAGATTCAGAAAAAACTATTGGATCGCAATGCATTTATTTTTGGACTACTGCTCAAGGCAATCATAAAATACTTATAAGAATATAAAATTTTTAAATTACAACGTGAACACTTGACAACCAATTGCGAATATTGATTACTCATTTATTGCGCGGTAAAATAAATCGTGAACTAAATAACAATACACAAAACCATTTTTGCGAAGTATATGCAAGAAATTGCTGCGCAATCATTCTTCAGACAGTAATTGGAAAATGGTTTGATGAATTATCGAGTAGCAGAAATGGCTGGAGAACATGGCTACGTAAATGATATATGGGTCTTTGGTGAACACTTGTTGCACACTTTTTCAGCATTTTTTGGGGAATGATTAAAAGTCTACTCAGTATTTACTAGTAATGGGTATCGACAATTGCTGCGATGTACTACCAAGTACCAAATAATTTGAACGTCAGTAGTAAAGATATTTTGATGACACAGCAATTTCAATGGCATTGTGTCGTATATCAATGTCGAAAGATTTGCTTCAATTACCTATAAGTAGGTACGATAATATCAGTTTTTATCTCTAGTCATGGACAGCTTGTCGATAAGCTACAATTTATGACGCCCTTATCGAATAATCGGTGAGGCCTCATTGCAGTTCAAGTACTCGTCAAGTATCCTTGCCAATTGACTACAACTGAATGGTTCTCATTGAATACTCGTTGAGTATGCATTGGGGGCTTTCGAGAACTTGTTGAGTGCCTCAAGTGCCTCGATTGAGTGCTCAGAATTAGTTTTACTTCGAATGTACTTGTTAAGTGCTTGTTTAGCCCTGGTTGAGCACTACTCAAGTAATTGTCGGGTGGTCGCGTTTAAGCGAGTGAGAAGAAAAAAGCTTTTCAACACAAATACTAGTCAAGTCCCGCGATTTCTTTGTATCACGAATCGAACATGATAAAATCCAAACTTCCAGATGTATAACATCCAGCCAAGTACATCTGTTAGTATACGGGTTCGTGTCTCGTTCAAGTCGCAAGCTCGCCCACGATGAAAGTCCCGTTAGTTCGGAATTGCACGCGAAACAGCATCATATCGTGGCAAGCACGTATATTTATAACGAGTCTAAATAAATTGGCAAAGCGACTGCGAACGGCCCAAATAACTTTTCGCACGCCGCCACAAGTCACGTCGGTGGAATACTAACCGTATCGATTCTCCCTTACTGTCGTTATTGCTATTCCTTCGTAACAATTCCAAAAAGTGCCAATCGTTGCATTGAACGGATAGGTTGATTTTATTCTCGGTGAGAGGAAAATTCGTGGTATTATTCACGACAAATGGGAATTGGAAAAAAGGTATAGAAGTGCTACCATAGCAGAAGACGGTACCGTTGGTATCTGGGCCAGTACTTGGATAGGTGACCGCTCAAAATACCTTTTACCGCAGATGTTAGTTGCAATTATTGCTAACCCTTATCACCCAATATCCCAGTACATTCCTTTTCAAAATGACATGTTGAGGGATGGAAGGTTTATTTGTTCGTACCTGTGATGCTTTCGCAGCTTCTCGTGGTGGGAATTTTCATTGTCACCACCGTCGGAAAGAGCTCGTGTGGCCTGTCGGGGCGAAGGAGGTGGTGTATGAGGCAAATGAGCGGTCAAATTCGTCTGCGGACTCGGCGGTGGTCCACTGTTCCCCGGTTGGATGCCCAACATGCAGTAGGGATCGCTGAAGCCTGCGAATTATCCGTACTGATGAAAAATACGAAACCCTGACCGCGCACATATTCTATTGACTGTGTCACAGTCGCGTTATCTTTTTGTTTCTACGGCTATATTCGAGTGGACTCGCGCGCTATTATCGGTATGCATGAAGAGTCGCGACAGATATGATGTAGACTTTCCCATCAGAGCTTTGTCGAACGTCTAACAAAATCGGCGATTACAAATTTATACCCTGCTTAAAATTATTGCCTGAAACAATTTCTTAAGACATGATTTTAGTTAGGATTTTTATTCTTATTTGAATCTTAATAAAATTTAATGTTTATGTATGGTCTAGATTTTGATTTGCAAAGCTTTAATTGTCTAAGTTTTAATTTTCTAAATTTCAATTCGCTCAATTATAATTTGGTAAGTTTTAATTTTCCAAGTTTTGATTTCCTTAGTCTCAATTTTTTGTTTCAAATTCCTGTTTTAATTTTCTCAGTTTTATATTTCTAAGTTTGAATTTTCAAAGTTATAATTTTCTGCGTTCTAATTTACCATATTCTAATTTTCTAAGTTCATCTTTCTAAGTTTTAATTATCTAAATTTCAATTGTCTAAGTTTGAATTCTGTAAGTTTCTGGAACAACGAGTACGAAATTATGTAAACGGTAATGGTACACGCACGGACAAGAGTATGCTGAAAGTAAAATAAGTGAAGTAAAAAATATGTCCCCAAGAATATCCTTTTCCCGATTGCATACTTATTTGACCTCGAGATCGTTATCAGTGAATAATTTAAAAAAAACATTATTATTCTGTCGTATCTTCAATATTGACGGTTTAACTGATACTATCCGAACGGAAAAAGCAGATTCTTTGAACAAAGAGGAAGCGTTTAATTAACAAAGTAGCGATTGGACGCGGTTCAAAGTTGTGTCATCCGTAAAATATTTCCGTCGTCGTGGAAACTTCTCTCTCCCGCTCTTTGGATTCATTACGTTCAATTTATCTTAGAAGTGGCTACGAGTGCGCTCTACGAGTCGTTTAAGATTAAGGCAAGAAGTAAGTGGTAAAAGTTTGAAGATTCCGCATGCAGCAGCCCTTGAATTTTGATCTTGCGCAGTGCTTAACCCACGCGACGCCCGTACATGTATTCTCATGAAATGAAATACGATTAATATTATTTCAAGCTAAATGAAACGAGGCCACCCCGGGGAGGTGATTAAAATCGAGGAAACCCGTTCGGAAATACTCCGAGATTTGTTTTAAAAAATGTATCCTTTTTGTACCAGTCGCGCAGCCGGACAAAAAAATATCGGAAGATTTAAAACGAACGGGATTTTAACGAGCACGCGAGCACATGGTATTAACATCCTTTATTCCTTTCCTCCATATTCATCGCGGTCTGGTGATAGTGTCTTTCAACTAATTAGACACGTTTCGTATATATAAAGGGTGTCTCAAAATGACCTGTCATTTTTATTCATTAATAAGACGCATTACCTATTTGAAAAGTACGAATATTTTTATTTAAATATAAAGTACAAACATGACGGTTATGGTGGAACCCAATATCTAATAAATGGCATAAGCGGCATGGTCTTGGAAGACATTCTTTCGAAAGGGCGAACAATGCAGTTATTACAGACGAAGTTTGATGGTCTTGTTATCTCGGGCCGCGGCGATGTGAATTGGCCACCAAGATTGTGCTATTCGATGCCATTGGATTTCTTTTTTTGGGGTTTTCTGAAACGAATAATGTTTTCCAATGATCCACAGACCATTCCGGAGCTCGAAGAAACAATTGGACGCACCGTTATTGAAATTAGTCTGCAATTATGCCAAAATTTTATTGAAAATTTCGTCGAAAGAGTGAACGTATTGGATATTGTGTTTCACACATAACCCCCATGTTTCAACCTTATATTAAAATAAAATATTCGTACATTTCAAATAAATAATACGTTTTGTTAAAAAATTAAAATGTCAGGACATTTTGAGACACCCTGCATGTACCGGATGGTTCACAAATTTTAGGGTTCCCTTAATGAGCATACAGCAAACAAAACATCGTTGCAACCAAAACGGTTTTTTTAAGCCTCTTGCGACAAAAATTGGCCGAGGTATTCGCGTTCAAAGTCCGACGCTGACTGGACAATGACGCAGTAGTTGCTCATGCGCAATTTTCTTTTCTTAAAATATTAAATAATAAACGAAAATGATTGAATCGTATTATCGATTTGCAAAACGAGACTACGGGCTCATTATTTTTATCGAAAAAAATGCACTTGCCTAAACGTGGTTTCGAACTCTCATTCCTTCCGGCTTGCATGTGCCGCGCGTGTGCAATCTTTTACTACTTGGACTTTGAACGCAATTATCATGGCCAACTATGTGCTCACAAAGGGAACCCTCGGGATTGTGAATCACCCTGTATATCGGCACACACATGAAATAATAGACATGTTAACGCTTCCTAATTCAGTATACAGTATACAGTTCCTATTCAGTATTTAGTATACAGTTTAGTAACTTTTACGCGACTTTTCATCTCGTCTCGATAACTTTGGCCAAACTCTAAAATGAATTACCTAGGGGCCGTCCATATATTACGTCATCGATTTTTGCTGATTTTCGACCCCCCCCCCCTACAATCATCCTATCGTCATTTCCTAATGACCCCCCCCCCCCCTCTCGCAAAATTGACGTCATTACCAGTTTGGCAAAATTAAAACATTTGCGGATTTGAGAAAAATTTGGTAACATTAAAACATTTTGTTATAGAATTATCTTTTATTATTTTGTACTTTGGCAATGTTTATTAATATAATAATATTATTCTTCCCTATTTTTTAGTTTTCTTTGGATAGCTCCCACATTTTGTTATAGAATCATTTTTTATTATTTTGTACTTTGACAATTTTCATTAATATAATAATATTATTCTTCTCTATTCTTTAGTTTTCTTTGGATAGCTCCCACGGAGTTTTCACCCATTCTTGCAAATCCTGGATCACGGCTAATATCTCCGTATCCTCCCCATATTCATTTTGGCTCGATCGAACTATTTTCATAGGTACGCTGTTATTTGAAGTTCTCGAATATAATGTAGACAAACCTTATGTAATAAATAAATAATGAGTTCAATAATTAATACCATTAGGTACTTGCAAAATATTTTTCATCACTCATGCGGGGAAACCACTCTAGTTGTACAATATACTATTGTACATTTTGAAGTAACTGGTATCACAAGAATGACGTCAATTTCGAAACGCCCCCCCCCCCTCATCCGTCATTTACCGTCATCCGCAGACGGACCCCCCCCCCCCCCCTATTTTAAAATGACGTAATTTATGGACGGCCCCCTAGTTAAAATTTGGGAAAATATCGATTTTTCTTTTTCAACGGATTCTCGAAATATAACATTTAAAAAATACTTTCCGATGATTTCAAGTTGACAATTTGATGTGAATTTTATTCACAATTTTCATCCGTTCAAAATTGAGGGAGATATGGGCGTTTATAGGTAGGTTCCGCGAACAGGGCAACTGTAAAGGCGTTTTTCTCAGAATTACTTTGTCGAAATGGGTGACCACGATATCCAAAAATCGTGGTCACCCATTAGTTAATCATCAGGTTGATCAGTAGCACTGATCAACCTCAAATTCTACAAGCTTATATTACATATCAAAAAGCAGTGCTTAAACGGAGGATTTTTTTTCGATTTTTTTTTCTTCATTAACGAAAATAGCACGTTTTTATCACCGAAAGACGATACTTTAACTTCGGACTGCGGCTTTGTTTTACAAAACATCAATATGTTATTGAATTCTTCGTCCAAGCACTAAATAATTTCATACAATAACTAAATGCGTTTGATTTTTTTTATTTCGGGTTATTTGTTTCCGAGTAGCAGTAGTCACCGTGACGGACGTTTTTCAAACAGCGGTTTGAACAAACCATTGTGTCTACCACATTTATAAATATTTTCCAATACAAAAATTGTAATAAATACAACAAAAAAAACTTTAATCCTTTAATACTCGGATACTCTTAGAGTATTAAGCATTACTTAACTTTTAAAGAATTAGATATTAAAAGTTTAATACTTAAATCTTTAAGAGAAAAATGTTTTGAAAGAATTTACTAAAAATTTTGAAGCATTTACGAAAAAAAAATCCTCGAAAATTCCTCTTTTTTCTACTACGAGCTAGATGTAATCCGTTAACTTCGGTCCCATTGACTTTCTGAGCATTTGCTATTCACAGTTCAATGTCTCACTAATTATTCGTACGGAACACTCCGTACAAAAATGTGTGTCCATTGCACCATCAATGCTCATTGAAACGAATTTACCTCGATACCTTCATGTGCAACATGTACAAAGAATTTTCGAAAATCGTCGTGAAACAGAAAACCCGTCAGCTTCACAATGTTACACTTCGGTGAATTCTGGAGACAGAGGAGAGCCGAGATACGCGGCCACCCCCGGGACAAATAAAAAGACTACGGTTTTATTCGACTCGACGGATTTGTAGAATATATATATATATATATATATATATATATATATATATGTTTTTCGACTCACCATTGGCATCCTTCGCTTCAAGCCCGTCAGCCTCGACCACTACGACGTTCAGCACGACTATAGGAGGCTGCTCCGATAAAAATATTCGAAATACGTTCGTAAAATGTAGAATTTGAAATGAAAAAGAATAACGCTGTATCCATATTGGAAAATACGATCAAGCAGAATCGTTGCACGTATTTTGTAATAAGAAGGAGCAAAAAAAGATAATCACGAAAGAAAACAGATGAAAAGTCGTATATACACTGACTTTTTCTTCGGATGCAAGTTTGAGAAATCTTATATGCTGATCCGGCGATACGCCGAAAGCTTCCTGGGCGTATCTGAAGAGATCCTCCTTATAGTGGGTGTATTTTCCTGTACTCGCTCCGACCGTATTTGCAATCGTATACAGGACCTCGATGTACAACTGCTCCATCTATAATTTATAATTATTATTTCTAAAAATAATCATCAGGCTTATTCGTTTGAAGCGGCCCGATGGTCACGACCAAGAAGGTCCAATAAATCTTGCACCTCTCGCCCACGACAACGGACTCAATATCTCCTGGTAAATAAGGCGGCACGGGCTCCCGGTCCATCCCATAAGAGTGCCGTAGATGGTAGTACAACACTCTTAGGGCCGCGTTATGGCGATGGATATAGCCGAAGACTGCATATACCGGGCAGGCCGACAGTAGATGCATTAGTGTCTCCGGCGATTGCTTGCATGCACGACACAAAGTGGTCGGCAGAGGCTGACCCAAAACGCGACTGCGATAGACCAGGGTGTTGATGACTCGGTCTTGGCAGGCGCAGATAAACCCTTCGGTCTCGGACATCAGTCCAGCTGACCGCAAGAAGGAAACGGTCAGCTGGGTGGACAGCCCCTGTTCCTCGATGTGATGAAAAAACACACCGTGCATGGGTCTGTCCACGTACTGCCGAGTCAGGAGGGTCTGCTCGGCAGCCCTGATTGACTGCCGACATCGGGACTTGGGCAACCGAGCGACGAAGTCTGTTGGCGAGGCGCCACGCCGGCGCCGGCGGAACTCAAAACCGAGGGTCTCTGCCGTACGATCTACGGCCTTATAAAGAAAAGCCCCCACCCCACGAAGCGCATGCTGGTGCACAATCTCCAGGAGCGGGTCCGAGTTCGTTATTACATCGCTTGCTGTGCCGAGGACTATGCGGTCATGAAGACACTCCAATCCCAAGAGCCCGCGGCCACCGCTCTGATGCAGCATATAAAGGCGCGGGTGAAAGATCGAGGGATTATTATTATTGTAATTATTATCACGGATATATTAGGAGTACAACTTTGCAGTGACCGTTTTCCTTAGAGAGCCACTGCGGCCGAAGTAGTGGCCCTAGCTCAATAAAAAAGTGGGATTTTAAACTAGAGGCTCTGCCAATGTAAACAATTTAAAAAAGCTAACGAATACGTGTATGCATTATAAAGTTATTGGCACTCAAACATGGCAACCTACGAGCCGAGTTCTCAGCATTTGCGGGAACTGCTCCAAAGACAACAAAGGAAGGGATTTTTGCACCGGATTGTGACTGGAGATGAAAAGTGGGTTTACTACGATAATCCTAAACGCCGAAAATCATGGGGACTGCCTGGTCATATTCCGTCATCGACGCCCAAACCGAATATTCACGGATCCAAAGTGATGCTGTGTATCTGGTGGGACCAGCTGGGCGTTGTGTACTATGAACTGCTCAAACCATCCGAAACCATCACAGGGGAACTCTACCGACGTCAGATGATGCGCTTGAGTAAGGCACTCAAAGAGAAACGGCCACAATTCAACGAAAGACATGACAAGATGATACTGCAGCATGACAATGCCCGACCCCATGTTGCAAATGTCGTGAAAAAAGTACTTGGAAACGCTGAAATGGGAGGTTTTATCCCACCCGCCGTACTCTCCAGACATTGCCCCTTCCGACTATCACTTGTTCCGGTCAATGGCACACGATTTGGCTGACCAGCACTTCGGTACTTACGAAGAAGTCAAAAATTGGGTCGATTCCTGGATTGCCTCCAAGGACCAAGACTTTTATCGACGCGGGATTCGAATGCTACCTGAAAGATGGGCCGAGGTCGTAGCTAGCAACGGGCAGTACTTTAATTAAAAAATATGTAGCCACTTTTTTATAATAAAGCCTTAAACTTTTGAAAAAAACGGTCACTGCAAAGTTGTACTCACAATATTTAAAATACGAAAAATATATTGGCGGTCCCGGCGATTATTCGAAGAACAAGATATGGAAAGTACAGAGTTGAAGGCATATTATTATAATTTTGCAACGGGATCCTTTTTAATCCCTTTGGTCAAGGTTTAGGATGAAGATAATGGAGGTTGGCTGAGAAGCTGTACATAGGAAAGGTTTCACGTTTCTCGTCAAAGGACTACAATGTGGGCAAGAGCACGGCGATAGTACTTTAAAAGCTTCGCAATTACAAAGCGCCAACCAGCATGGAAGAGCACGTCTGACAAGTTGCCTCGGAAATAACGTCTTTGGGATTTTTTCCTCCTGCATTGTGGGCAAATCATAATATATACAGCAAATTTTGGCAGCATCTTGCTGGGAGACACGAGAGCCGTGAGTTGTTACGCGCACTCCATCAAGCCGTTTAATGGAATTTAAATGAACTGTGTGGTCCGCAGAACGGTTGAATATTGTGTAGTGGTTTTTTATTGAAAAACCGATGGGAGCATGTGGATGGAGGATATTTTGTTTCTACGTAACTGATTGAAATCATTTACAACTTCAATTCGAACTTTTTAAATCGAAGAGTGTATAAGACTTTTTTGCGCAATCGAATTTCTGTATTTCTCCAAAGCAGACTCAAATATTGATAGTCGCGCATGTTAGTTGCGAGGCATAAAAGAAAGTAGGCATTGAATTTATTTTGGCACCATTAACGAAAAGAGGATCAGCAGGTGTTGAATGTTATCAAGCGGAAACGTGTCTGGCCGTCGTTCGGGGCTTGATCGACGTTCATTTCACCCGGCGATATGCGTGTCTGATGAAATCGTGGCTGTCTCTACTTAAATACATTGTGAGGCTTCGAAACTACTTTCCATCGCGAAAAACTGTGCGAAGGGTTCAGCCAATTTCAACCACGAACGACTCTGAAAGACAAGAGAATCGAAGCAGGTGACTCTCATTGGCCCAAATGAATCAACGAGAAACTCTGCCGTGTGCTAAATTCGGCAAAGAACGGCAAGAAATTAGGATAGACACCCTCTTTTATTGCGTGCACTTTTCGTAAGTTGACTTTTTTAACTTGGATAACTGAATTTTTCTTTCGTTTAGATGACTTACATGGTTAGTGCGATAATTGACGATGTCACAGATCAATTATACAATTAATTTAATCTGCGGTAAAATTTTTAAATCAATAGTCAGGATGCTCGAACTTCTGACGTACTCGTTTACAGTCTAATTTCGTGCTAATATTTTTTACTGAATTTTGAAAACAATATGGTGTCAATGAACAAATTTATTCATACTATTAAACAAATTAACTAATACTATTAATAATACTATTAAAGTTTTCTCTTTTTAGGTAGGTCGACGTAATAAATGGACAAAATATTGAATGAGCAAAGATTCTAATTGAATAATGAACAGTGAAAGAGTGGCAATTCTTTTATCCTAGGTGCTGGAAAATCATATTTCCATATCATAAGCCAATGTATTATTTGTTCATCAAGTCAATGAACTAGATCATTAATTTGTTATGTTAATTAACTGAATTAATTGAGTCATCCAATTGATCGTATTAATATACTTAATCAATTGTACAAATCACAGGAACATTGAATTTATCAACGTGCTGAGAATGTTTATCCTCGCACTTTAACTAATCGGGCATTGCGTCGACGAGCCGATTGACTAATTATACCCGAGTCAACATTTTTAGCCTCCTCTGAACCCTCGCAGGACCCATTTCTTTTGTAATACATAAGCCGCCAGCCGCCGTTGAACCGACGAAACCCCATTTGTCGAGTTCAGTGCCATGAAGAGACCTCCTCTTGGTCCAGTGTAGCGTCTGTTAGGCCTCCCGAACCTTCTTTCGACCCCCAGTTTCAGTGAAACTTGCAGAACACAGGCCTCCTTAACCTGCTTTCAATGTCGAACCGTTGCCTCGACCCCACCTAACCTGCTTTCGGCCCAAATTCGGAATCTTCCCATCATCACTTCATTGTGGCCTGATCGGTAACCCGTTCGATAATGAAAATAATACTCTTTCCCTAATTATCGGCCTAATAACGATACAGGTAAATATGCATTATCAGATGATGAATAAATACTGCACAATTAATCAAAATACATCGTCCCCTTATCCAATTATTAGTGCAATATTAATATGCGAGAATAATTAAATTTGCTCAATATGAATTTATTATCATTTTATAGGCGATTCATAAAAGAATGCTCGTATATACAGTCATACTCCAATTCTATTGGATTAATGGGCGTCAGGAATTTTCCTGTGAAAAAAAATCTCACAGGAAAATTCTTAAAAAATGCCAGGCTATCCAGTATAAGCTTATGCGACTTTTTACATCCTTGACATTTCTTCTTAAACCCTCTAGTTCTTGAGTTACATTGCATTATCTGGAATTAGTCTTTTTTAGCAGAAAATATAATAACATTGCGAAAAAAATCGTACGAAACTATATTAACAGTGATTTCAAATTTGTTTATTTAATCAAATCATTCTATTTAACATCGTCCAATAACTAAATATTTTATTTGATCCTAATAAATCTGTGATTCGGTTTCATCAGTTCAACATTTTCATCTGTCCAAAAAAAAATTCAGTCAAGTTTACTGAATGGATCTAGTTAATTTTTTTAAATTTACACTGAATAGACTTTTTGTAGAGTTAAGCATTTTTCTAGTAGCTATGAGTAGGTAGGTACTAGGTTCGACTCGCATATAGGGCAAATATTTTCTTCGAAAAAATCATTTCTAAAGGCCAGGGAATGGCAAATTACGATGAAAAATCCTTGTGGTAAATCTCTCAATTAAGAAATTCATTTTATTTTCTATTTATGAAATATTTTACGCATATAGTACACTTAGCTCTACAGTGTACATTGTAAGCAAATAAAGATTCATTTAAATCTCATCTTTATTAACGTATATAAATATCTTTGAAACAAATATGATCGTTGTGGGCTGTGAGACAAGGACAAAACCTATTTTATTTAAATAGATCCTATATAAATTAATGTTTTTATTTAGCAGTGTACAGTAGGCCGAAAGGGGGGGGGGGCAGTAGGTTCTGCGAGAGCGCTCGAAGTAGGCCCTCCTGAGGTTCCGTAGGTTCAGTTGTGATCCTCAGTGACCTCCTTTGAGTCAAAAAGTCTACTTTCTGCCATGCCGGAGGTTTATCGGAGGCCCTAACGCATGGTATTTTCAAACAGTGTACCCTCCTTTAGATACCCAATAATCCGCTCTCGCCGATTTCTGCTCGGGTCTTCAGGAAGCCTTCATTTTTTAGTTGAACGCGGCATGAAAATTTCGACTCGGGTAATTACTTGTGCTAATCAACTGTCTGTTTATTGATCGCATCACAACGAATTCATTAGTCAACTGACGATGAATTAATAATTTCACTAAAAGAATATATTAATTAGTCAACTGAATTATGCGTTGAATAAAAGATTGTTCAAAATGTGGGATCAAATTCTCCAGCAGGTTAATAAATTCAGTTTTCATTTCGTCACCGTTCGTTATCCAATTTGAATTTTTGCCCAGCCACTTGTATGTTTATTCATTACATCAAACTACGCCAAACTCATTAATGAACTTAAGTTAATTCGAAGAACTTGATACAACTTGTAAACGGACGCTCACCTCTTTTTTTGTCAGTCTCCATTTTTGCATACTTGACTCTCTCCGTATAGGTGGCGACTCTTCTGCTCGTGCCTCAACCTCCTGAAGTGCCATGAGTCTACGATTTTCTTGCTTCCACGAGAGAGCCGTAAAGCTTTCGAAGAATGAGCCATCAGTCTCTTGTACTCTGTCGAAAAAATAGCAAACAATAAAACAGGCGCGTTATTTATTGTATCAATTTTATTTATGTAATTGCGGTATTTTATTTGGCTGAAGCTACATAATACCATGTATGTAGATTCTTTAGTTAACCCCTTCGTTGGCTTTAAGGCGGTCCTCTAGTTTCTCGGGTCGAAAAAATCGATTTTTTTTTTCATAAATCACATCTACAACATGTGTAGAAAATGTGTGCGAAAGGATTTTTCGATATTCGAAGTGGTTCACAAGTTACGGCCCTGGAACGGAGCAGGTATACGAAGCGCGCGCCGGGCTGCTCCGAAAGCCGAGCGGCGCTGACCATTGTATTGATATCCCTAAATCTAACTGCTACCTGAATCTTTTGTGAATAAGGCCCGAGTAAAGGGGAGCCGAGACCGTTGACAGACGCTTTCGAATATTGACTAAGACGCCGTGAAGCGTCGGTTAGTTCAGTTTTGCTGTGGCAGTTGCGAAGCGTACTATATTTTCTCTTGCGAGTCGCATGTAGCTGATTTTTTTAAAAAAAATTTCAAAATGTTAAAGAAAGGAAGTAGAGACGCCGCGGCTCGTTACGATCGACCTACAAAGCGAAAATTCGCATGCAAACGACACACTTTTGAACAAGACAAGTCGTTTACATCGGCGTCAGCGAAGAAACTTCGTCAAAATAAAAATTTTGAAGTGAACGTTGAACAGACTGTTTTGTATTGTATTTTGAATTTTGTGAGTGTATTTTCAACCATTTCTTCGGCTGTTATTTGTAAAGAGTGCAAAAGTACGGTGACTTTCCATCAACGTGACATACGAGGATTGGGCTTTAAAATTTCTATGGCGTGCAAGTGTGAGAAAGAAAAAGAAATAGATTTATGCCCAACAATCAGTAAAGCCTACGAAATAAATCGTCGCTTAGTTTTCGTGATACGTTTGTTGGGAGTCGGTTATGAAAGCTATAGAATTTTCGGTAGCTGATGATGTAGATGATGTAGACTGATGGATATGGATATGGGACTGATGATATAGATGATGTAGACTGATGGATATGGGACAAGGTTTTGCTTTGAACACGTACTATTCCATATTAGAAAATATTCACTCAGCTTCTTCGGCCGTTTTTGATACAGTGTTGTCGATTGCGGTTAATCAAGAAAAGGAAGTCTTTCAAGAACAAGGAAAAGCAGAAAATAAATTCATCGTATCTGGAGATGGCACATGGAAAAAAAGAGGATTTTCATATTTATTCGGAGTTTCAACTTTAATTGCCAAGTACACCGGTAAAGTGGTTAATGCGTGTGTAATGAGTAGTTTTTGTGCTGGATGCAATTTGTGGAAACATTAAAAAAAATAGTGATCCAGTTGGATATGCAGGATGGCTCGCTGATCATGAAGAAAATTGTACTCGACATCGTACTGGAAGTTCTGGGAAGATGGAAACGGATGCAATTGTGAAAATGTTTTCTCGTTCAGTAGATAAACATCAAGTTCGATGTACGACATACATAGGAGATGGTGACAGCAAGACATTCAACGGTATTTTGAAGACAGGACCATATGGAGAAGATGTTATTGTTGTAAAAAAAGAGTGTGTTGGACACGTTGAAAAGAGGATGGGGACTCGGCTCCGAAATGCAAAAAAATCTAATAAAGGCATTGGTGGGAAAGGTGCAGGAAAACTCACTTATATATCGATTGGTGAGATGACAACGTATTATGGATTAGCTATTCGGAGACATCCAGATTCTATCTAGGAAATGAGAAAGGAAATTTGGGCAACATTCTTTCACAAGATTTCCACAGACAGCAAACCACAGCATCAAAATTGTCCTGCAGGCGAATCTAGTTGGTGCAAATGGCCTAGAGCTGAGTTTCTCGGAGAGGCTGAGCAATTCAAGCACAATAAACCGCCTCTTTCTGAAGCAGTTCAAAAAGTTATAAAGCCAATTTATGAGGATTTATCCAAAGAAGAATTGTTAAGCAGATGCCTGGGAGCGGGAACTCAAAATAATAACGAGTCGCTCAATTCGTTAATCTGGACTTTTGCTCCGAAGCACCTCCATTCTGGTCTAAAAGTGGTTGAAATCGCCACGTTTCTCGCTGTCATAATCTTCAACGAAGGATTCAAATCTATCCTGAAGACCTTGTAAACCATGGGAGTGAAAATCGGCCCACAAGCTAAAGGATATGTTCAACAGCGTGATAGCTCTCCGATCGACCGTTCAGAAAGGCGCACGAGTGATGTTGTAAAACAGGCCCGAATCGCGAAAAGGGAAGACGGAGCAGCTCTGCGTGACTTCCAAGAAGAAGAGGAAGGCCTATTGTATGGTCTAAGCATAGCAGATTGACGGTGAGATGAAATTTTTAGTACAAATCACATGCGCGAACTTTCAAACGCGTTTTTCTCGAAACACCATTTTTCGAAACGGTGACCACGATATTTCAGAAACTACTGCACCGATCTTGTTCAAATTTATACAGCATCTTTAATATATTATAAGCCAGCGATTGAACTAGGATTATCATGATTGCTTCGATAGTTTTTTTTGTACGAGCGAAAAACTTAAGAAAAAATGAGTAAAAAATAGAATGTAATTTCCAAAGTGTATAAAAAAGTCAATTTTTGTAATTTGGAATTCACTCTAGTTCAATCGCTAGTCTTAAATATGAAGATTAAAATGCCGTTTGGTTTTTTGATTTCAGATAAGCCGAACAGCCGCAATCTTGGTCGCCGTCAAGCACCTCTTTTACTTGATGTCTTCCTGTCGGCCATTATAACTTTTATTCTATTATATATTTTGACTTCAAAAAATTTGTAAAGCTTCTTTAAATGTTAATAAAAATTATGCAAAAACAATGAGATTGATTATTTCGATGCTTTTCCCGTAAACAATTATTGAAAAAGCCGTAAAAAAAACAGCCGAGAAACTAGAGGACCGTCTTAACGCAATAGTGCGTCAAACAATTCCGTGCCCTGTGTGGCATTGACGCAATAGTGCGTCAACCTTTATTTCCCTATTTAAGTTGCTCTGATTTTAAATCGGAGCCTCACTCAGGGGTTTTTGCGCTCGCTGAATCCGAATCTGAAGTAAACATTTGGAAATTCATTTTGCCGCCAATATGGCGGACAAAAATCAAAAACTTCACTCGATTTAGATGAAAATTAGTACTCCGTGATTTTTTAGGTCATTTTTTGTCGAATTGTCTCTGCCAACGAAGGTGTTAACGAAGATAATAAACAACGTTTTCGGTTTAAATCGTTATACCGAAATTTCAAAAATCTTTCATTTAGATTCGTCACATCTTTCCAATGAGTTTGATATATTTCTACACATAAAATTGTCACACATTTCGAGAGGGCAATTTTCATGATCGCCATACATTATTTTATATATTGATATTATTTATTAAAATTTAGCGAACATTGCCATTGTCGGTACTGGAATACGGAATTGAGACTAACCGATAGAAACGCTTTTTGGCTTTTTAGGCACTAATTACTATGACAGGGGATTAAAGGCTTTCCGATGTCCGTAAGGAATAAAGAGCGGAGAGAAAAAAAAAGCGAAAAAAAAGTCAATATTAAGGTCGAATAAAAATGTTTATCTTGCTTTTCGTACGGATGAAAAAATACATTTTTCAAACCGGCGTCCTACATAGCGGCATAGCATGAACTAAATGCACGAGGAAAAAAAGAGCAGAACAAAAATTGGCGGGCTATTCCGCACCGTTCTATCGCGTTATCTTAATTAATAGGAGTTATTGCTATGAATCTACATCAAAGAGACGTAGGAAGATTGATGTGATCTGGTAGAAGTATTTATTCAACCGCATAATAAATTTCTTTGATTCTATGGTCTCATAAATATTCTGCGAAAAATATTTCTAAATAGTATTCACTTTAAACAAATTCAATCTATTCTAACATAGTAATAGAAATTATGATTCTTCTTCAGTATCTTCAATTACGTTGTTTTTATTATATTTTTAATGAATGTTGATATAAAGCCACGATAGTTAACTCGAACTGAAGCAGTCCATTTTAATTGTAGTTGATAGCACTACCGAATTAAATCAGATAATTAATGAAAATATTAAAAAAATTTATGGATGGATATTATAATAATATTTACTTTAAACAATAAATCTATTGATTTACACTGCAAGGCTGCTTTTTTTATTAATTTCTCACGTCTTTTCAACATAGATATTACTATTTTTCTCTATTTATCGGATTCATGAAGCAAGAACCGCTTGTTTTTTACGTTCAAACGGCACAGCGTTTTTTCTCAAGGGATTCTCCCGCAATGAGCTGATCGTAACGATTTCCCAGGACTATTCAGGAACCAATCAGGAATTCTCCGATGAGCAGAGCTTGATTAAAAATTGGAAAACACGTTTTTATTTTCTCATCAAGCACATCCTCGACAACTAATCGACGCTCTTGAAAAATTCTGACATACAAATACGCATTTTTTCCATTGACTTTATCACTATAATTCTACTTTATCGCAATAAATTCGCGATAAAGTAGACATCGTGGATCCGCCTCGCTGCGTCATAAGGCATTAGCATTAACCTCAATGAAACTCAATACGTGGGCTCGATTTTTTGAATTTTTCAGTGAAAAGTATCGTGCATGGAATTTTGTTCTAAAAGTATGTAAACAATTTTGTTGGTCGTCAATGCAACTGAAAAAATATTTTCTTTGTCGAGCTTCCAGTTGTCATGACTGACTTGGATGCTGCACAACGTAATTCCATTGCAAGCATGCTATTGAAGTACGACATAAAGATGCTGCTTATCCTCGGTCGTCCCAAGGCTTTGCAATTTCCTGTTTTCCTCGTATCTCGTTGTTTGCCATTTTTCTTATTTTTTTCGTCTCCTCATAGAGTACGATCTTGTGATTTTTTCCGTTCGCATCGTATTCACTTGTCGCGAATACAACAAAGAGTACATCGAGAGAATAACATTTTATTTTCCGCAACATTGCGTATTACGCTTTGAAAAACCATTTCACTATTCTTGCACCAAATGTGACTTGCAAATGCTCATCCAATCTTCCATTTTTCATTATCATAGTATTTTTTTCGCATTTTATTTCTGTTTTGCGTAAATTCGTGTTACACCATAAGAAGGATTTTTTTGTAGGAACATAGAAATTTGAATCGGAAATTTGCTGTTTTTTGTGGATGATATGATCGATAAATGATCGCCAATGGACACGAGAATGAGTTGTGTCTTAATTTACATATAGTAAAAAATATCTCCACAAAGGTTTTACTTCTACTATTCCTATAACCTGGCACGGGGAAACTGTAAAAAACCTGTGACATTTCGACTATATGTAACTGAGTTTCAATTTTGTAACCATGCATCTGGAATCGAACAAAACGGCCACCCGCCGAGCCCATCCGGGGATCGCCGCAGCTATGCGTCCACGTCCGTCGATTATATAGTACAATATATCAGTACACGATTTTACTGAGAATTAATACACAAAGTTGTGGTTTTCCGATTACTCATTACGAAGAAACGTAGATTTTCTTTTACTGTCTAAGAGATCCAGTTCCGACCAATAATGAGCGAAAATTTCTCACAAAATATATGAGCTCCACCCTACGAATTCTAGCATCGAAAGTCTCTGGCATTTGTTGTTTCTGTACAGTTCACAGCGTTCCAAAGAAACTGAAATAAACCTGTGTCAGTTAAGCCGGTTTCCACCTGTCCCTCGATCGATTACTCGAGCAATTTCGAGCGCGATTTTCATGGAACGCTCAACCGAAGTTTTTTCGATTTTTTCGTCAGTCAAATGATGACCGCCCGACTAGAAATGTTGCTACGGGGCAGACTAGAGCTGCATCCGGCATACCATATTTCGTACCACGGCACGGTACAGGCCGCCGGATCAGAGCTTTACCGAGCGTGAAACGTTTGTTTGAATCCGGCCATGATGCGGATGCTGGTAACGTAACTGATCAGTATACCTTTTCAGGCTCTGATCCGGTTGCTGTATCTATGTCTGAAATTTAAAAAAAAATCCAAAAATTACGAATAAAAAAAGTCTGGTAGTATTTTTTGTTTCCGTATGCGTTATTCATGATCCTGCCTATATGATAATTGGAATAAAACGTATCTTGCCTCGTTAAAGTTTTTTACCTCCCCTCGGAATTGAACCTACGTCTTCTAATTCTAGAGCTAAGCACGCTACCTATTTAGCCATTCCAACACTTATGCAAACCTTCTTTTCTTCTTTGCATATTTTTATCATTCTAATTCTATTCTTCAGAATGTCAATAATTTCATTTATGGGGTTGAAAATTGATTTCGTAAAAAAAAAAACATGTTTAAGTTGTGCCAATGAAATTTATTTTTATTCATGTGATTGATTACCTTTTGATGATGATAAAAATAAACGAATGAAAAGGGACGAAGAAAAGCGTTGCATT
This sequence comes from Ophion obscuratus, assembly GCA_964007375.1. Classification (NCBI taxonomy): domain Eukaryota; kingdom Metazoa; phylum Arthropoda; class Insecta; order Hymenoptera; family Ichneumonidae; genus Ophion; species Ophion obscuratus. The sequence continues at coordinate 57,756,481 of OZ023313.1, forward strand.
CCCACGATGCAAGCTTAACATTGATTTTTATTGGTTTTTTGTATCTTGATTTGATGATGACGGCGTCCGCATGGACACCATATTACTTTTATTAGAATCTTGCCGAAATTATGCACGCAGCAACTCAGTTGTTAATTTTGATGACCCCGAATAAGGTTACCCGGTAGACATGCGGCGCAAATCAGACATAGACTTCGAAGTGCATGGCGGATCGACACCGAATGTCTACTGGATTAGCCAACCTCGAAGCACAGATGGGAAAAGGAAAATGGATCAGGCCTTGGACAGGCAACCTTAACAGTCATGTGAGGAACGCGTTGCGCGTCGTCTGATGTGGGCCTGATTAATGCTGCCTTCTTACATCGGTATCTGGGTACTACCGATCGTGCAGACATACGACGCCGATCAGGCACGGACTTCGGCGCCCTAACAAGGTCCTCGCAAGATTATCTGATTCAGGACTGATCAGTTTGTCTTTATCAAACCCGTTCTTCGGATTAACTGATCCAGTAAATATCCAGCACAGATCAGGCGGGCGCTTCTACGGTATTCCCGGCCGTATCTTCAAACCTGCCTGATCAGTGATCCGGCTGCCGGAACAACATTTCCAGTCGGACGGAGAGATAGCTCAGTTTGGGAGCGAGGCTACTCCAAGGCAGTTTCGATCATCCTGCCTCCATTCCGATCTGTGTTATAAATTGCTGGCACGTTGAATGTACTCCTATCAAAAGGCGGTACAGTTTTATTGTTGATGATGTGTTTAAATCATCGAGAAGATACGTGGAAGAAAAATCCATTCCATCCTGCCTCGTTTGCATCCGTAGGCCTTGATCGTGCAATAATATTATACCTGCACTTATTACACGGGTCCTCATCATGTTTAATATCACATGAAAATGTTTTCATGGACAGCCCCAAAACTACAGACCGGAAAAAAATAACAGCTTTGGTGTAACAGCATTGCGGTTGTTGCGCGCACGTGCTACCCTTAACTTCCCTTTCCCGGTACGCCTTTCCACAAGCCGCAGGGTAAACAACCTTGGTGAAAAAGTTTCAGTCCTCTCAGCACGCCAGTCACCCCCTGGGACGTCAGGGACGGGAGAACTCCATTCTGCACTCGATCATTTCCACCCTAGCCCTCGATTTTTTCATTTCCTATTGCTCATTCCCTTCCACCGTCAGTTCGGTAGACGAAGAAATTTTAAAAAGTACTTTCCTAGCCCTCTCCCTCTCCTTAATACGTAAAAGAAACGAACACGTACATTTTATAGGAGGAGAAAAGTTTTTACATAACTTTTGTCACAATGTGGCAGAAAGTGAAGAAAACTCTGATGAAATCCTTTAAAAAATGCTGCAGACTTTTAATCATTATTTATTGTAACCAGAGTTGTTCCCTTGTACGCCCTCGCGACCGTTTGCGAATCCCTTTCTCTTTTACCCCACGCTTGTCAATGCGTCATTTCCAGTTTCTTCTAGTTTCTTACAGAGACCCACCAGTGTACACAGCGACGCGTGCCTATGCACTGCTGTATAGCATTTGCAGGAGGGCACAGGGAAACCGGAAAACGTGTGCTCATACAGGCGACTATTTTAACTCAGTTTTAGTTGGGTCCACCATCAAAAACTCGGTGATATGGACACTTACTTGGTAGCTGATGCACTGGGGCGATGCCAAGTGGTCACCCATCCAAGTATTAGCCCAGGCTAGGGCTTCTCAGCACGGGAGAACGCCAAACACCGATAGTGCCTCCAACCACTGTCGTAAACGACCTTGCATCATTTACAAATTTTGGAAATAACGTGGATTCAAAATGATGGTCCATTCGTGTGCTCGTGTCGTCTTGTAAATTATTTCGAACGGTATTGTCCAGTCGTTACGTGTCACAAGGACGTATCCATGTCTTAATAGCGTTCAACTACGTTGACCTCGTCGGGACTATTGACGAGCAAGCTCGTAATGATGCTTCCTCCCCATACCTCTTCTTGCTTCACAACTGAGACATTGAATGGATACTCTCGAGTTCTGCAAAAAGCTTGCAGATCGTTAATGCACCATTCACCCGAAGAAGTCTTACCGAGAAGTCTCAGAAGCGTTTTCCAATTGAAATTAAAGGGATTCTACGAGCCTCGTGACATCGCAAACTTCTCGTTAACTGTATTGCTTTTTCTCGAAGGCCTGACACTGGAATCCGTTGAATTCAAACTCTCGAAGGACAATCTCATTATTTTTAGCCCTTGACAAACTTCAGCTGCACGTGTTGTTCGAAATACAGAACAAATTATCATTTTCTCAATAGATTGGTGAACATAACAAAGTATATAAGGAGCCACTATATTGTTAATGACCCATTTTTTAAATTTATTTTGTCATGATTGCAATACTACGCTCAAAACTGTGCGGTAATCATAATTATATAACAAATTATTCATGTAGGTCTTTCCTGACTTCCAACGTATGCCTTTGCGGATTTTTACGTGTTACCCTTCACAAATGAACCCTTTCGAATCACGCCCCACCCGCATTTCGTTAAGCTAACCTATACGTTCGTTGCATCCACAGCCGGCTTAAGGGATCATTCCAGTGTGAACATTTTTGGAAAACGCTTTTTTTGCATTATCCGAAAATATACACTTTCATAAACATGCTGTTTAAGTTTGGCCGCGAAATTCAAATTATTTCCGTTCGTACAGCCTTTCTTAGAAGAAGGGATTTGACCAGCTGCGTGAGACCTGGCGCGGACCCCTTTTCTCAAAACATAGTTTTTTCGAATCGGTGGTAGATTTTAAACGAAGCGTTTTCAAGCTATCCGACTCAAGTGTTACCACATCATTCTTTACGCCATTCCTTAACGGCGTACGGAAGCTTCTTTTTTTTTATTTCAAAGTGTCACATTTTCTTAACGAAAAACTGTCAAAAAACGCCCACTTAGTCACTTAAGGTAGTTCGCCCCCGCGCTCTCGTTTTCTATAGATTTTGTTCAAATTTTAACCAGACATTGTTCATATCATTATGCATGTTTGATTGAAATTTCAGAACAGTCGACTATTTAGATCGAGAGATAATGGGTTTTAAAATTGCAACTTTTAACACTGCAGGATCTGAATTAAAGTTTAGATAGTACAATTTTCCGTAAAAAATATTTCTTCCTTATAATGAGAAGACATATGGCAACACCGCATCACTTCACGTATCCAATGACGTGAGTTTGCGCGGCATATTTAAAATAATACCACAACACAAATTTTTATTTGGAAATAATTTTTAATCCACCAACGTTTTTAATTAGTTATGATTTAACCAACACTTTTATTTGTTAATGAAGATAACATAAACAATATATTATATTGATACTTAAAATGAAAATATTTTTTTTATGATAAAAGTTATTAACTTGAGGAACACGATAATTATTTTTTTCTCGAAAAATTGAACAATACTGTTCTGTAGTGTTGCCAAATGTCTTCTTATTATAGGGGACAAATATTTTTTACGAAGAATTATTCTGTCTTTACTGAACATTTTTAGCAAAACTGAATACTAAAGGGAATCCAAACATTTTTCACTCTTTCCCTAACTCGATTCCTATCTAAACATAATTATTATTATATATAATTATACAAAATGTATAAACACAATAGAATGGTACGACGAATTATGCGACCTGACTTTCCGTCAATGCAAATCCTGCAGAGTTAAAAGTTGCAATTTTAAATTTAAATTTTAAATAGTCGACTGTTCTGAAATTTTACCTAAACCTGCATAAGGATATGAACAATGTCTGGTTAAAATTCAAGCAAAATCGATAGCAATCGAGAGCGCGCGCTCGTTCTACGTTGAGTTTGAAATGGCCACTATCTTGTTAATTTTTATCGAAAAAAAATCCTCCGTATGCCCCTACAGTTTTTCATACTGATTAATAATCTTTTTGGTTTTTTCTTTTAGACAATTTTTGGAGGCGTAGGACTTTCCACTGTCGGGCGCTATTTTGAGGCATCATTGTGCAATGACCAAACACATTATATAAAAAATAAAAATAAAAAATTAAAAACTATTTTTATGTACAACATAAGTCATTTGAATAAACGGGAAAAAATCCAACAGATTACAGAATTTTATTTATTAAAAAAATCATGAAAATCAGCTGTTTTCAAGCCAGTCCCACTGGAATAGTCCCTTAAGCTATACTATACCGTATTTGCGGAAAGTACGGGGAACTGTGAAAACCCGAGTCAAAATTTTCAGCCTCCTCTGAACCCTCGCAGGACCCATTTCTTTTGTAATACATAAGCCGCTAGCCTCCGTTGAACCGACAAAACCGGATTTATCAAGTTCAGTGCCATGAAGAGGCCTCCTCTTGGTCCAGTGTAGCCTCTGTTAGACCTCCCAAACCTTCTTTCGACCCCCAGTTTCAGTGAAACGTGCAGAACACAGGCCTCCTTGACCTGCTTTCAATCTCAAACCGTTGCCTCGACTCCACGTAACCTGCTTTTGGCCCAAATTCGATATCTCCTCCATTGTGGCCTGATCGGTAACCCGTTTGATGACGAAAATAATACGTTTTCCCTGATTATCGCCCGAAGAACGGTACATGTGAATATGCATTATCAGATGATGAATAAATATTACATAATTAATAAAAATACATCGTCCCCTTATCAAATTATTAGCGCAATATTAATATGCGAAAACAATGAAATTTGCTTAATATCGATTTATTATTGTTTTATAGGCGATTCATAAAAGAATCCTCGTATGTACAGTCTTACTCCAATTCTATCGGATTAATGGGCGTCAGGAATTTTCCTGTGAGAAAAAATCTCACGGGAAAATTCTTCATAAAAGCCAGGCTATCTTTAGGCTATTTTTAGAAAAAAATGAAATAACATTGAGAAAATAATCGTACGAAACTTTATAAAAAACGAAAATGGAGCTCCTGCTACCCCGTTCAAGTTTATCATAGATAAACGTAACAATTTTTTTTTGTATAAGTCATGCGCCCAATTCTCGATGGTCGAAAAAAAGCCGAAAAACAGTCACGTACAAAAGTGCGTACAGGGTCGAAAAAAAAATCCCGAAAAAATATTTCAGAAAAGCAAAATAAAGCTTTTAAGCGACGGTATATATTATAAAATACTATATATATATATATATATATATATATATATATATTGAGACGTACAGGTCCGTCTCAGGCGCCATACCCCCACCACAAATTCAAATAAAAAGACCGGTCGATAGGAATAGGAGAGGGGGAAGTAACGAAATGAGGACCTCGGGAAAACCCAGGTCAACTGAAGGTCACAAAAAATAAGCGGAAGGAAAGACGAGTGAGAAGGGGAAAAACAGAAAATAAAAACAGTAGACAGGTAAAAGTAAGGGAAGGGGAGAAGTCGTTTATTTAAAACATAAAAAAAGGTTAACAATAAAGGGAATGATGGGTAATTCGTAAGGGAAGGGGAACAATAAACAATCAAAAATGGGTATAAAAGAGGAGGAAAGTTGGAGGAACGGCACTTCTTCTTCTACTCTTTGTGGATTGACAAGTACCACTTAGCCTAGTACCACCTATCCGGAGGGGAAAGGCATAAAGAGGGGAACCTTAAAAAACAAGAAAAAGAAGGAGTCACCATCGAGGAGTTAGACTTTTTACGTGGATTAACAAGTACCACTTCGCAAAGTACCACCTATTTGGAGGGGAAATGCAGTAAGAGGGGAACCTTAAAGAAACGAAAAAAGGAGAGAATTAGGATATAGTTTTTTACCAATAAATACTGAAATAAAAACCAGGATAGGAATAAGAAAAAAGAGCACTAAAAAACATTAAGGATAAACAAAGAAAGAATAAATTACGAAAGGATAGATAGAAAATTAGTATTAGGAGAATAGAAATTGCGAGGAGGTATCAGAAATACTAGGCGACAATACACACACACACAACAACACCTGTAAAACACAAAATATCCGCAAGGGCTCCCGAAAGTATCAGGAGAACCTGAAGGTCAGAGAAACGCGTCGCGAATTCCAAGCGCCACAGGCGAGTGCGCGCCGCACGATGCCACGCCGCGAATAAGAGTACGATAGGAGAGGGGGAAGAGAATTACCAACCGACGGTAAAGCGATCGCGTTCAAGCACATTTATCTTCCGAGCGAGTCCGCAACTCGAGTATTGTACCGACCGAGACGCGATACATTAAAACACACAACATACACTTTAGCAACACAAACAACATACCACACTTGTACACAGGAATCTTTTAACATTATATCGAGTCAAAAATACTGAATAAATGTCATTTTATTATCAAATACCTCCAAAACAAAGAGTTTGAATTAATTTCTTCCCTGATCGAGTCCCGAACAAATAAAATTTATTGTAACAAATTCCGACCCGTTACATTTGGCGCCCAACGTGGGGCTCGATCATAAGAAAGAAAAACTCATAGGAGGTGTTAATAATAATAAAATGGCACAAGAAAACAACGAAAATTTCCTTCACTGGGAATCAACGACGGCGGATGGGTTAACAGAAGAAGCCCGGCGGAGAGATCGGCAAAATATTGGGCGACTATCAGAGATAGGACCAGCACCAACAAGAAACGAAGAAACTTTTGAGATCGATCAAAATAGAGGCAATACCGAGGTAATCGTTGAGGACAATGAAACGGAACACAGCGAAACCACTTTGGCTCTCATAAAAGCCATGAACAGCATCCGCAACGAGCAGCGCAGGGAACGCCTCACCACACAGGCGGAAATTAAGCAACAAGATGACCACTGCATCATACGGATCCGTCAGCTGGACGAGGACATTACCAAAAAGATGGCAAACGATATGAACAAAATCGAGGAACGCACGGAACGGAAAATCGTGATTGCTCAGAAAATGATCGAGCAAAATCACGAACAAACTCAGAAGGAAAACGACGAGAAAGTCGAAGATTTTGATACCCGAGTGGAAGCCATCAGAAGGACAATGTCCCAGCTCCTCCACTCATCAAAGGAGGTGGGAGAAGTCGTAACAGATCACTCTGAACGAATCACGGCATGTGAGAAGAACATTCAGGCCCAAAATTCAGCCACCAGATGTAACACGACGTGGACAGCAGGGCTTGATGTCAGTCAGGCATATGCAGCAAAACAAAAGCCACCAACATACAACGGCGGTGGAAAAGAACGACCAATGAGGTTTCTGAAGGACTTCAGGGAATTTTGGCGAATTACCGGAAACACCGATCTTCATTATCTCATCAGCCAGTCACTCCGGGATACGGCCAAGGATTGGTGGAGAATCATTGAAGAAAGGGTCCAGTCAATTGAAGATTTTGAAGAAAAATTCCAAGCACGTTATTGGAGTCAAGAGATCCAAGACAAAGTACGGAGAAATCTCGAATTTGGAGCATATGAATGCACATGAACGGACCGAATATGCCACTCAAATCTTTGGCAACGCCAAAGACTTAAGCCAAGGTCCGACAGAGGAACAAATCATCAGGAAATTGGCAAACCATTTCGACGAGGCAGTCAGAATGGCAGTACGGGTTAGTGGTATCAGAAACATCGACACTTTCCTCGAACTGTTGGAGAGTATGGATGGAGCAGGACCTCTGAATGCTAAAAGATCCTTTCTACGGTGGCATGAGACCAGCAATCCAAACTGGCAGCCAAACAACCAGTGGAAGAATCAAAGATTTGGGGCATACGGGGGACCCCGCCCAATGGGGATGAACCAGCAATGGAGACCAGAGTACCCGCAATATTCGGGGCCAACATCACCATTCCAAGGCCAACAGCAATGGGGTGGGGGATATGGGACAGCTAACGCGGAACCAGGGCCGTGGATGCAGCGCGGATATGGGACAGCTAACGCGGAAACAGGGCCGTGGATGCAGCGCGGATATGGGAATACAAGACCCCTTCTGAACCCAGCAGCAGCACCATGGAATCCGAATCAGTCCGGGGGACCAGCGACTATGAACATGCCGATGAGAGGTCAACAGGAGTCACAGGCATCGCCAACACAAATTGTCCAACCCGCCGGACAACAACAGAACCAGGGAAACTGCTAAACGTTGCGCCCGAATCGATGGCAATCACCACGGTGAGTGAAACATCACGAGGCGCAACGGACCATGAAGAAATCCAGGAGGCCATGGAGGAAGCGCGACAACGGATGAAGACAAACCTGAAGAAGAAAGAAAGATTGGAAAAGAAACGGGACATTCCAAACGAGAAGGGAGAGCAAGATGCCGAGCAAATCATTTAACTAGGAATGATCAGAATTCTTGATAATAAACGAATTCGGGCACAGAACGGCCAAAGAACAGAAGGACTAACGAAACACCGAGAAGGCACGAGCTCCCTCAAACAAATCGAGGAACAGCCGTGTAATCAGCACCCAATTGGAAAGATCACAGTCGGGAGCAGCACCCTCAAAAATCAAGCAATCATGAAGGTTAACAAATCTATGGGAGTTTTCGCGAACGATTCATACGAGCCGTCACGAGAATTCGTCATCGAGGAAGATGGACAGAAGGCACCCCGGCCAGCAGTTCATCCAAAATGTTCAAGCATATCGGTCAGCGACAAAGGAAACCCAGTGGGAATCCAGACCAACAGTGGCAGCGATATAACATGCCCTTCCGAAAAATTCCACCAGCAACATTCCGAGGGACTTAAGCCGCGCCCGATGCGGCCAGTCACGGAAATTATAGCCGCGGTCATATTCGGAGCAAAAACCGGACAAAGACCAAGATGGCAACGTTGCCAACAAGGGCAATGTGGCGGAGCGTTTCTGACGAGACCTGGGCCTGAAAGACGTCGAGGTAAGAGGAGACGGCAACGTCGACAATTGCAACGTGGCGGAGCATTTCTGGCCGGACCTGGGCCTGAAAGCCGACAAGGAAAGAGGGAACGGCAACGTCGACAACGGCAACGTGGCGGAGCGTTTCTGGCCAGACCTAGGCCTGAAAGACATCGAGGAAAGAGGAGACGCCAACGCCGACGTCATCCGCATAGCAGAGCGTTTCTGGCGCCACAAAAGCGTGGCAGGCGGCAAAGAAACGGGGGACGGCGACGACGACGACAACAGCGAGGCCGAGCGAATTGGCATGAGATGGGTCTGGGGGACGACGGTGACAAAAACGATGAAACCAGCGATAAACGAGTAAATAAATGAAAAAAAAATATATTATTATGATGTCATAATTGCGAGCAAGCATTTAGCATTAAAGGGGGAAATAAATATTGATGGGCAGCGGCCCTGTAGAAAAGAGCGGGATAGGCCCAGAGTAGGTTTAGGAATACATTTTTTGTGACTCTTCATGATTTGGATTTCTGAAAAGCAATCCAAAACATAAAGAGCCACGGGGGACAATGAGACGTACAGGTCCGTCTCAGGCGCCATACCCTCACCACAAATTCAAATAAAAAGACCGGTCGATAGGAATAGGAGAGGGGGAAGTAACGAAATGAGGACCTCGGGAAAACACAGGTCAACTGAAGCTCACAAAACAATAAGCGGAAGGAAAGACGAGTGAGAAAGGGAAAAACAGAAAATAAAAACAGTAGACAGGTAAAAGTAAGGGAAGGGGAAAAGTCGTTTGTTTAAAACATAAAAAAAGGTTAACAATAAAGGGAATGATGGGTAATTCGTAAGGAAAGGGGAACAATAAACAATCAAAAATGGGTATAAAAGAGGAGGAAAGTTGGAGGAACGGCACTTCTTCTTCTACTCTTTGTGGATTGACAAGTACCACTTAGCCTAGTACCACCTATCCGGAGGGGAAAGGCATAAAGAAGGGGAACCTTAAAAAACAAGAAAAAGAAGGAGTCACCATCGAGGAGTTAGACTTTTTACGTGGATTAACAAGTACCACTTCGCAAAGTACCACCTATTTGGAGGGGAAATGCAGTAAGAGGGGAACCTTAAAGAAACGGAAAAAGGAGAGAATTAGGATATAGTTTTTTACCAATAAATACTGAAATAAAAACCAGGATAGGAATAAGAAAAAAGAGCACTAAAAAACATTAACGATAAACAAAGAAAGAATAAATTACGAAAGGATAGATAGAAAATTAGTATTAGGAGAATAGAAATGCCGACGATAGAATGAGACGATGCCACGCCGCGAATAAGAGTACGATAGGAGAGGGGGAAGAGAATTACCAACCGACGGTAAAGCGATCGCGTTCAAGCACATTTATCTTCCGAGCGAGTCCGCAACTCGAGGATTGTACCGACCGAGACGCGATACATTAAAACACACAACATACACTTTAGCAACACAAACAACATACCACACTTGTACACAGGAATCTTTTAACATTATATCGAGTCAAAAATACTGAATAAATGTCATTTTATTATCAAATACCTCCAAAACAAAGAGTTTGAATTAATTTCTTCCCTGATCGAGTCCCGAACAAATAAAATTTATTGTAACAAATTCCGACCCGCTACAATATATATATATATATATATATTATACTCGAAATATGTGGTTGCGTTAATATATTCGAATATACACTAACAGTTAAAAGTATTCGGACACTTCAGATAACTTCAAAATTTAATATCACTTTGGATAATTGCAAACTTATGGTAGCATAATTATTATTTTACGAAGATGCTATAAAGCTCTGTATAATTGATTAATTATACAGACCTTTGTAGTATCTTCGTGAAATAATAAATGAAATAAATTATATTACTCTAACATTGTTTGGCAATTATCCAGCGCTCAAAAGTTTTGCGATCATGTGGAGTGTCCGAAAACTTTTGGCTGGCAGTCTAGATCTAAATAACATCTAATGTTGATATCTATATGGAACGTTAGCGTGTTAATTATAGTCCATTTCATGTTCTAAAAGATTGAAATTGTCGGTTTGGACTCAATCTCATTCGATTTTTTCGTTATTTTATTCCTTTTGTTTTTGTTCTTTTTGTTTTTTTGTTCATTCAATAATGAGTTGATAAATGGCGATGGCCGATTACCGTCGATTTCAAATAAAATGTTTGATTTTTCTTTGTTTTCATTTTTAGCACGTCGAAAATTTAAAAAATATCTTCACGTGTATGTATGAAGCATATTTCTTTCCGCTAAATATTATGATATGAACTAACCGCATCTATTTGATTTTTTTTATTGGAATTAACTAGATTTTTCATAGAACCAAATTTTTCCTATTGCATTCCATTATTAAAATTATTGATTTCAAATTTGTTCATTTATACAAATCAATCTACTTAATGTCGTCCAATAACTAAATATTTTATTTGATCCCAATAAATCTGTGATTCGGTATCATCAGTTCAACATTTTCATCTGTTCAAAAAAACCAGATAACCATTAAGTTAACCATTTTTCTATTTGATTGAACTAATGGTCCATCTTTATTGCAACACTCATATCAAAGGGGCGTGGGGGTAGAGAAGGTGGAGGGAGAGGAATTATAGATATATGTGTGCGCGCGCGCGCGTGCGTGTGTGTGTGTGTGTGTGTGTGTGTGTGTGTGTGTGTGTGTGTGTGTGTGTGTGTGTGTGTGTGTGTGTGTGTGTGTGTGCGTGTGTAAGTTTGTTTGAAAAATCTATAGCGTGTTATTCGATAAAACTCTCTAATTATCACAATGATATTAACTAATTGATATAGCTTATGTGATACAACAAATAGTTTTAGGTATTCATATGGTCTCTTATGCCATATCAGCGACCAAAATGTTATAAGCACTCGGAAGCATAGGGGCAGCCTACGTAGCTATGAGTAGGAAGGTAATAGGTTCGATTCGCATATAGGGCAAATTTTTTCGTCGAAAAAAATCATTTCTAAAGGCCAGGGAAGGACGAATTACGATGAAAAATCCTTGTGCTAAAGCTCTCAATTAAGGAATCCATTTTATTTTCGATTTATGAAATATTTTATGCATATAGTACACTCAGCTTTACAGTGTACATTGTAAGCAAATAAAGATTCATTTGAATCTTTATTAACATGTCTTCTCGTTTATTAACATATAGTATCGTTAATAAAGATATTAACATATCTTTATTAACATATATAAATATCTTTGAAACAAATATGATCGTAGTAGGTTGTGACACAAGGAAAAAACCTATTTCATTTAAATGGGTCCTACATAAATTAATTTTTTTGTTTAGCAGTGTATAGTAGGCCGAAAGGACAGTAGGTTCTGTGGGAGCGCTCAAAGTAGGTCCACCTGAGGTTCCGTAAGTTCAGTTGTAGTCCTCACTGACCTCCTTTGAGTCAAAAAGTCTACTTTCTGCCGTGCCGGAGGTTCATCGGAGGCCCTAATGCATGGTATTTTTAAACATTGTACCCTCCTTTAGATATCCAATGATCCGCTCTCGCCGATTTCTGCTCGCGAACGGAAGCCTTCATTTTGTGGGTTGAACGCGGCTCGAAAATTTCGACTCGGGAAACCCGTACCAGTATAGACGGCCTATATTCTTCTGATTCTCTGGTGCACAGAATCCAAGTAAGTATATACACCTAAGGTATCAGAAGTATTGGCCTTCCGGTCAATAGTTGATGCGCGGTTAAGCGGCCACCGCTCTCAGTATTGGCCATGTACGGAAGTGCTTAATTCGATGTACCGCCGGAAGCGAAGCCCGATCACGCATCAACCAGTGTCGGTTATTATCCATGCAATTTTATCGAAAATTCCATGATGGATACAAAACATGCAACGATCTGAAACTCGAATTCAAATCCGTCGGACGTACGTAGCTCGCCGCACAGGCGAGAAATCCTTTTACCAATAGCTCCAATTATCATCTACGTGGATGATTTTATTTCACGTGTTTTCGTCATTTCTGCATCTAGATGAAAGTGCGATATTCTAATTTAGTTTCCAATCAAAACTTTGCTAATGGAAATGGCGGAGAAAACATTCGATACAATGTCTACCCCATTTTCAACAAATTATTGCGGGCAAAGTGAAAATGAGTCAAGGCATCGTGAGCTGAACAAGCGAATTGAAACGAGCATTGGAACGGACATGTTTATTTTGGGGAATTTTTTTTCCATCTAATTTTGATGTGCAACTATCATTTTTAAGTTTGCTCGTGATAATTTTAAATAGAAGTTACAAAATGTAAATCAAGGATATTATGAAATGCTTCCATTTAAATCGTGTCCCATTATTATTTGCTACATTTTTTCAATATTCTTCCCATTATTCTGAATTTTTGTAGCAGTCATGATAATAATGACAATAATAACAATAAAAATAATGTAGTAGATGGCCGATTTGATATGATTGGAAATTGAACATTTAGAAATGATTGAACGAGCCTTGGCTTTTATTTCATCACAATATTTCCCCCGTTTTATTTGCTCTTCCAGGCTTCCCTCCTGTCTTTACTGCATTTACTGACCCTTGTATACCAGCGAATTGTCAATTCTGAGGGTCCTTCGGTAACCACAAGGTCGACGATACGGGACTTCTAACACCGCCTTTTTCTGATTCACTTACTGTTCGGCCGATCATAAAGTGTTCATCGTCTTTCTATAACTCCACCCTAACCCCTACGATTTTTTATGCCCTACTATTTCCAACCCCCATGTAAATAAACGGCGTCATGTTCTTTCCAGGAGAAAGTTGCTAGACGTTCCTATACTCCAGTTTGTCGCATCGCGAAATTTTGCTAAGTCATTCCTACGTGACTGTATAAATGGTGATGGTTTTTAACCAACCGTTATTCGATTTGCGCGGTCCTTGGTATTCGAATATTTCCTAATTTTTGTCAATTGATTTTTTTTTACTGAAAAATAACAACTATGCTTTATGTTACTGTATGGGTCAATATACCTTGTAAGGAAAAACTAAAACGTACAAATTGACAAATGGTTTATAATTATGAAAATAATATTGCGTTTGTGCATAATTCTGTAGGGAAAATCAAGCAAATTTCAAATGCAAAATACTTATCAAAACAAGCGATTTTAATCAACTAAATATGTTGTATTCTGTTCAATGACCATCTGCTTTGTGTTCAATCTCTCCACGAGTTTCATTATCCCTCTTTCATAGAAGTCCCGAGATCTTCGGGCAAAGAAGTAATCCACGTGGTTTTTCAGGATGTCCAGGGAAATAAAGCTTTTATTATTCAAATTGTTCTGTAGCGCCCGGAACAAGTGATAGTCTGGCGGTGTAAGGTCCAGGCTATACGGTGGATGCACCAAAATATCCCACCCAAGCTGCAATAACTTTTTGCGGGTCACCAGAAAAATGTGTGGTCTAGCGTTGCGCTGATCGAACACATCGCCCTTCTTATTCACCGATACGAGCCGCTTCTGATCGTTGCTCGCTTTAATTTGGCCAGTTGTAAGCGGTATTTGGTCGAATCAATCGTTTCGTTGGATGGCAGCAGCCAATATTAGACGATTCCTTTAAAATCCCATAAAATACAGAGCATGAGCTTCTTCGGGTGTGATCCAGCCTTTGCGACCTTCTGAGCAGCCTTCCCGCGCTTCGAATATGATCTTTTTCGACTGACATTGCTGGAAACGGTCCACTTTTATCGTCCGTTATCATTCGCTTTAAAGATGGGTCATTTTGATGGCGTTTAGACAGCAAATCGCAAGTTAAAATTCAGTACATTAAATTATTTTCGCTCAGTTCGTGCGTCACCCAAACAGCAAGCTTGTTTACCTTCCCAAGCTCGAAACAGTTGATTCGTCAATGTTGAGGTTATGTCCAATCTCTGCAGTTGTCAAATGTCGGTTGCAGTCGATAAAAGCCTTGATTTTATCGACATCAGTAGTGACTGACTGACCGGAGCGACGAACATCTTGGAGATCAAAATCTCCACAACGAAATTTCGCAAACCACTTCCGACACACACTTTGGCTTACGGCATTCTGTCCGTACACGACGCATATATTTTTGTGAGTTTGCAGCGCGTTTTTGCCTTTTCGGAAATAAAAAAGCGAATTGCATCGAGAAGGCACGTTTTGTCCTTCCGTATGTTCAAAATGTAATTAAATTTCCTATACATCACGGATCTCGATGGATATTTTTTTAAGTGTGGGCACACGTTTTACCTTTCACTTAATATACGACACTTCATATGGTTGACACATGCGCGAGCGGAGAAACAACTGCAAGCGATATCGGTCAGAATTTCGCTACGGACTTATGCATATACCCAACAATAATAAAAACTGTCACACCAATGAAACTTAATTTTGAGACGTCTTTAATCGACATCCATTCAATTGTGCTTCGAGTAAGAATTAAAATTGATAAACCTTTCATACCAAAGAGAATTATTAACTTGATAAATTAATATTATATTGATTTGAATTGGACTCCCTTAGGGCCAATATTTACTCGGCTATAGCGAATGAATATTTACGATTCTTTCGTTTGGAATAAACCAATACTCGTCCATTTGAGATTTTCATTGCTTGTCTATTCCAGTACTTCCTTTGCTCATCACGTTTTTACACCGACTTCAGAGGAGTCCCTTTTCTCGCTTCGACCTTGCCAGTCGACTGCGAATAATTACGTAACTCCAACCCCCTTATTCGGAGCTCTAGAATTTATTTTGCTCCATCGCTCTTTCGGGTCATCCTCGAGTACTTCCTGTTGCTACGACACTTTTTATCTTTGCTCACGGAATACAGTAATTCAATATTACGAATCGACTTGGATGTTAAGGCGTTTTTGGTTAAAAATATTGACATTATTTTACGTGGTAAACATTTAGATAAGGGGCTTGCACCTGAACCAGTTTTTTTCGTGCCAAGCCAAACAACAATGGAACCCAAACCATCGAAGTGGCGAAAGAATATTATAATTCCCGTAAGAAAATTGCCGACACAATAAAACCAACGCTCGTGATGGCAATCAGGGCCCAACCATAAGGCGAACGTTCGGCCGGTTTGGTTGACCCATGGTTAAATTGAATATTCCCGCATTACCGAAAACCAACCTTGGGCCGACATTGGCCTTAAACTGCACCGAATCTTTGATATGCCAGCCTTGGCACCGACACTGGGCTAATGCTGGTCCAGGTCAGCACCAATGCTAGGCTGACGCTGTTTGCCAACCGTAGGACCCATGTAACATTTCGGATTTTCTCCAACCGTTGCCCCGTACTAGTAATGATCGTTGGCCAGGTGTCGAGTATACCCATGTAGGTTTCGCCAATCGAACCGTAACGGCCAATACTTGGACCAATGTTGGCGGGTCGATGATCGATTAACCAATTGTACGCCAATGCTCGGCTGAGTATTGACTAGCCAACATTGGTTTGCTGATACGAGGCCAATGTTCGGCCAAATATAGACTCGCTAATCATTGGCTTGTCGATACGAGGCCGATGTTTGGCGAAGTATAGACTCGCCAATCATTGGTTTGCCGATACGCGGCCAATGTTCGGGCAAACGTAGACTCGCTAATCATTGGCTTGTCGATACAAGGCCGATGTTTGGCGAAGTATAGACTGGCCAATCATTGGTTTGCCAATACGAGGCCAATGTTTAGCCAAGTATAGACTTGTTCATTATTGGTTTATCGATATGAGACCGATGTTTAGCGAAGTATAGACTCGCCAATCATTGGTTTGCCGATACGAGGACAATGTTCGGCCAAATATAGGCTCTCTAATCATTGGCTTATCGATACGAGGCCGATGTTTGGCGAATTATAGACTCGTCAATCATGTTTTTGCCGATACGAGGCCAATGTTCGGCTGAGTAACGCATGATTGAACCGCAATTCGTATATTGACGATTCATTGTTTCGCGTTGAAGTCATTGAGAGACGAGATAAATACTTTTTACGAGTGGATTGGATATTATTCTTAACAAATATACTAACAAATCAATGCACTCATTGTTGGCCGATTCTCGAACGAGCTCATACGCGATATTTTGCCGATTTTTATGAACCATCCTACACTGACAGAAAAATTCTATTAATATTAACTAACCGCGTCTATTTATTTTTTATTTGAACTAACTAGATTTTTCGTGAAATCAAATTTTTCCTATTGCATTCCATTATTGGAATTATTCATTTTAAATATATTTATTTATTGAAATTAAACTTGAACTAATGAACTAATGGTCTGTGTTTATTGCAACACACATATTAACGGGTTGTGGGGGTAGAGAAGGTGGAGAGAGAGGAATTATATATATAGGTTAGGTTTGAAAATTCTATAACATGGCATTCGATAACACTCTCTAATTATCACAATGATATTAACTAATTGATATAGTTTATGTGATACAAATAATGATGAGAATCCATTTGGTATCTTATGCCATATCTGCGATTCAAATGTTACAAGCACTCGGTAGCATAGGGGCAGCATGTTTGGCTATGAGTAGGGAAGTTCAAGGTTCAAGCCCCATATGGGTGAAATATTTTCTTCGAACTAATCATTTCGAAATACCAGGTAATGACGAATTACAATACAAAAATAATTAATTTTTTTTTTGGCAGTGCAGGACCAATTTTGGCGATCTATATTGGGTCACAATTATCCACCAAGACTCGGTCGATAATCGGGCCAAGCTCGAGTGCCAATGATGGCAATCTTGAGGGGACTTATTGTTGGCCGATTCTCCAATGAACTCCTACGCGATGCTCGGCCGATTCTCATAAGCCATTCTAGGGCCAATATTGATTGCGAATATCGGGCTGCTCTTATCATCCAAGGCTCGGTCGATGATCGGGCCAAGCTCGAGTGCCAATGTTGGCAAGCTTGGCGTCGAGCATCGGCCAATCATTGGCCACTACCGATCACCCTACATGGGTAGGCGGCACTGTACTGGCCGAGTGCTGGGCCTTTTGTAATTTTTTTTTCCTGGGTTATTTATCATGCCACGAGCTCGAAAGATCTCCTTTGGGTTTGGTTAGGTCTGACGTGCTTCTCATGCAAGATGTGTATAGTTAAGAGGCCACCCGGCTTTTTTCATCAATCTTCGACCCTTGACGATTGGCTTAAACACTTATAATACAAACAAGGAACATCACTCAAGCGTCCGCCTTCGATTTTGTTGAAACTCATGTATGTGATAAAATATTGAAAACTGTGAGACGCGTCTTTTTTGATCGGCGAAAAAATGGCTTTACGGGGGAACGACACCCCTCAAAGAAAAGCATGTTGAGGCGTGATTTTATAGTTTTACCCACAACCAGTGCACCGATCTGAATGAAACAAAACCAAAAGTCTTCTCATGTAAACCGATGAAAAATCAACTAAGTATAGAAGTACTCAACAAAAATAAAGTTAAGTGGTGACACGCCTTTCTTTAAGGAGTGGTTTCCTCTCTCGTGAACGTTTTCCCGTCGAATGAAAAAAAATCGTGTCTAATAGTTTCTAATGCTTTATCACATACATGAGTTTCAACTAAATCGAAGGCGGACACTTAAGGGGTCTTCTCACTTTAGACGCTAAAAAAGGCTATTTTTCGATAGCTTTATATTATAGATATTGATATAAAAGTTGTTACACTTAATAAATACACTTTCGAAATACATGAAATTAAAAAAAAAAGTATTCACGTATTCCAAACAAACTTTAAACGCGTTTTTCTCGAAACAACGTTTTTTGACGGCTTGTTGATAAAATCCTCGAAACTACTGAACCGAGCGTTATGAAATGTTAACCACATATTCTTTACAACTATAGCTATAGCGCATATGAAGGATTTTTTTAATTTTGATATTTACGTTTTTTGCCAAAAACGGTGAAGAAACACGTTTTTTTTGTTCGACAAATGTCCACCATTTCGTTATTTTTGCATATATCAAAAATCGTATAATATGCGCTATAGCCATTAACGTACTGAATTTGAAGCCGTTTGTTTTTTTTTTTTTTTTGTTTCGGATGATCCATCTCCGATATTTCATGAACAGCGCAGACCTACAATTGTTTTAGGACACTTTTTCAACTACCATTTTCGTCTATGAATAGTGACTTGAATAAATATTTTTTTTAAAGGTATTTTGAAAGTGTATTGATTAAGTGCAACAACTTTTATATCAATATCTATAATATAAACCTATCAAAAAAAAAATAGCCTTTTCTTATCGTCTAAAGTAAGAAGACCCCTTAAATGATATTTCTTGAAAGTAATTTTTTCTTTTCCGTGGTCACCTTAGGTGGTCAAAGATGGCGAGTACTCGGCGATAGTTGAAAAGTGTCCCGTGTACTCGCTGCAGGCGGCATACTGATGACGAAAGTGAGTCGTCTCGGAATGAGAGAAGTCATGGAGCCCAAGGGGGAAGGAACGAGGACAAGCCATTACTTCTCGTTGTATCACGAAGGGCAAGCAAGGGTATCTCATCACGCTGGGTGGTCCATGAATGCGATGGGGAAATTCCTCTAAGAGGCTTCTAGGACGTAAATTACACGAAAGAACACGAACACGTGGAAGGAACACGAACAACAACACGGAAAATCGAAATTGATGGCCCTGATGAAAAAAGAAAGACGTCCATTTCATTATTTTGTTTGTGTATTTTATTGTATACATTTATATGTATTTTGTTTGGTTACGTATCTTTCCTCCGTAAAAATAATAAAATATTACAATCATGATTGACAATGACCGGCACACAAGTTGATCAACATCCTGCTTGTTCTAGGCCCCCATAAATCAAGCAATTTTATTCCTAGGCTTCGTTTTGCCGTAAGGTCGCCATCTAGTGTGATGGGTCGGACAAGTCAATTTATTATTGCATTTTCTGAAGATATATATTTTTTTTCGAATATTTTCGTTTTTGAGGCATTAAAAACTTCGAAAAATTACCCGAGTTATAGCAGTTGCATTCACCGACCGGTGGGGTGATCAGCGGATACGAAGATCGGATTGCCAGGCATGAAACGCGACAAAAGAGGCGAGGAGTGCCCAAAAATCATAATTCTTAAATATTAATGAGCTCTTTGAGCAAAAAGAAGGTAGGATGTACGGCCCTGTAATTGCAGACTGAGTGTAAGTTTGAAGCGTTCATCATATTTGTGCATGTACCGTTCTTCAAGCTTGAATGCGTGTTTCTCACAACTGTATTTTTCAATTTGGGCAAGATATTTCGAAAACTAATCGACCGATTAACTTAAATTTTAAACTACGTGTAGTGTATACTGGTGTCTATTACGTCTACTAGAATCAACTCGATAAAAATACATTAACTATTTTTAACGTGCATCATAATTCATATGTATTGCATGAAAAATGATTATGTTCATTTGGTTCAATGGTTCTTTCAAAAAAGTGTCATTCTCTTTCATTCTAGAAAGCGTCATAGCGACATGCTTACAGATTATTTTTTTGAAAATATTTTTTTGTTTTAGTCCACCGGAAGCTGAGATAGCATGCCCAATTGACGGCGGCATCCATATTTCTAGCCATATTAATATACGTGTAACGTTGTTCATAATTAACATTTTTCAATCTGTAAAAACAGATGTGCTCTCCATGTCTTGTTTAATGAACCACAAAAACCCAAAATGTCCTATTTCTGATGGTTTTCGAGAAAAAAAATTCGAAGTATGACTGCGTTTCTCTATCTTCACACTGGACGCCGGCCTTAAAGTATATTGAAAACAAAATGATATCTACATCGCACTGTATCTTTGTTCTACAAATTACTTTAATGACATCCAAACCTCGAGGAATTAATTCGATGACGGGCACATTTTGTAACTGCGTGTTAGTTGCGTCAAACAGCGAACAAGACTCGCCGAGTACGGCCACAGCACACCTGACGCTGTATCTGAATTGTGTTAGTTGGCAAATATGCGGTAATATCGATCTACCGCTGCATGGAGAGCGCTTGTTACACAAAACTGAATTTCTGGACAGGAGAGCCCCCGGGAAAACGGATTTTCATAAATATTGCACATTCACTGCGCCTGTAGATCAACACGGAGACAAAACTCACAGTGAGTACCATTTTGGCGCATTAATACGAAAAAGATCATTGACATGTCAAGCCTAGCGTTTCTGGGAACATTAACGTTGCCTTTAAGTGCTTAACTGCTCATTTGAGAAAAACTCCAAGTGATCACCATCTCTAAAGAAGATCCCAGAAATAAGGCTGTGCGGAAAGTACTTTCCTGTATTTCCCAACGACCCTTGTGGGAAAAAACGAAATCACTTTCCGAACAATCCAATTTAATTGAAAACCAATAGATATATAATCTTATTTTGATTTTTTCATTACGTCTATACCCGCCTTAAGGGGTTATGCCTAGTTAGAAAAGTCTAAAAATCACTTTGTTTAACACGGATATATTTTGACAGTATATCATCTTATAAATGTTCCCTGATATTTCCAATGGGATCAAAATTGGTGATCGAATCAAAATTGACAAATTTATACGCTGTTATATTGACGCTCATCGAAACGCTCGGAGAGCCGTTCGAAACATCAAACGCTTTTTTTCTCGAAAGTACCCTTTCAAAGTCGGTGAGCAAAATATTTCAAAAACGACTGCATCGATCTTTCTCAAATTTGCAGTGCTTTTTCTGGATGTAAATATAGTATTTAATCGAAGGATTTTTTCGATGTATACTCTCGATTTGATAAACGAAAAATGCCAATACTTTCGCAAAGATCAAGACTCATTTATCGATATAAAATAATATTTTACAATGAGGCTTAGAGAATAAATTTTACAGCATCAATATTTACCGTTGAAATACTATCAACAACAATTATTGACAAAGATTTTTAGTGTAATTATTGTGAGAAGATAAAGATATTAACAACGCTGGAATTATATCGAGAAGCGGAGGTCGTAGTGAAAGTACAATTTGCAGTAATCCAACACTACGAAAATCCCTGTAGAAATGATGCTGGAGGGATCGTTTAAAACCCACGTCTTGGAAGAAAATTTGACAGATATTGTGCAAGTCTACGGCCGATATTAAACTCGAAGCTGGACGTTCCCGGGGTCTCGCCGGCGACCACGACGCGCCTGCTACAAATTGGCCATCCACTTTGATCGATGTTGGAGGTCTTCAGGAATGAATACGATAGGGATGCCGCAAAAAAGTTTCGGCAGGACGAACGAGAGTGTATGACGCTGTTACTGGGCTAGCGCCTACGCTTGCGCGAATATATTAATCAATAGCCCATTAACTTGCATCAATTTCCAATATCAATTACGTAATAGTAAAATATGATGTGTACTTGCAAATGAGAATAGAATTTTCCAGATTTTCCAACAGAAACTCATCGATTCGAAAATTCCTTCAATGAAATTGCCGAGGGTGAAGAACTCACTACCAGCAACGAAATTTCCGTGAAATTTCAAAATTCAATGCTCGAATCTTAATAAAATATCTTTACAGAGTTGAATAGCTGGGCCTCTTTGATGAGTTGATGATCTATCTTACATGCACATCCGGGATAACATCCTCGGACGAATCATGCGACCACTGTACTTTCCTTCCAAAGTTCTCAGTAGCTTTGTGCGGCAGAGAGGGAGAGAGAGAGAGACAGAGAGAGAGGGGGGGGGGAGAGGGAGAGGGAGAGGGCGAGGGAGAGGGAGAGGGAAACAGAGGCAGGAGTACGAAACTCACGCAAAAAAGACGAGAGTAACTACTTCCGGCCAACAGCTCCCCCTCCCCCAACTTCCCCCTCCCCCAACTTCCGGCCAACAGCCCCCCCTCCCCCAATTACCGTACCTCGGTTAAGCAAGCTGAGGCGCCCACATCACTATCCAACCCAGTCTCTATTCCATATCCAAAATTCACAGTGCCTGACTATACAGTCGACTACTACTTCTTCCCTCTTACTATCAGCGAAGCTCACGTAATCCTAGTACCTACTTGACCCTCGAGGCTGGTCCTCTCGCCTTGATAACTTTGGAAACTCTATGACATTTGACCACTCGTCATTGCAGTTGAGCGTTGATCGCTCCTGATACTTGGATAGGTGACCGTTTAGCTGTGCACTAATTTGCGAGGCAAACACTAAGCGGGACATACTTTTACCGAGCTTCCGATGGTATCGTAATAAAAAAAAAATAGTTAAATACAGCCACCTGTATCGGATCAGGGTGTTCACGGTTTCGCTGTGCCCTGTTGTCAATGTGGCAGAGTAGTGCGTTGGGGATGGGTGACTCAAACTCTAGGGAATTTCTGAGGAATCGGAGATAGTGAAGTGATAGGTAGGCTTAAAAGTGATTCCAGAAATCCGAAATTAAAAAAACTAAAATTTGAAAAATATTGGTACAATATAATTTACCGTGTAAAATCATCATCGGAATATTCAACGATTAAAAGTATCATATATTTCCCCCTGTTAAAGTTAATTTACACCTTGTCGCGTTGCATTTTCACCATTCACGATGTACGACCTCCGATAAAATCAGCATCTTTGTGGCCAACAGAAAAAACAAATTAAATTAATTTCCCTTCAGTTTTTTGCCCCCAGAATTATTTTCCGCAGATTTTACTTTAAAATCCTGACTTTCAGCAGTGCGTTCTCTCGCACACATCCACGGCCAACTTCGTCCCGAACGGCCAGGAGCACTCGGCAACGTGCCTGAGAAAGTTCCTGATATCCTCATCGGGATGGTGTGTACGTATAGCCATTATACCCAACTATCCCCTAACGAGGTTAAACCGAGATATTACCGACGTTATTCATGTGCTTAATTCCAAGGGGTCGAGGAGGGGAAAAGAATAATGAAAGGAAACAACGTGAGTAGTACAGAAAGTTTAAACAGCGAAACCAATGAAGCATTGCTGACTTTATGATTATTTATCGAGATCATAAAAAAGCATAAGAGATTATAAATCAATGGACACGCAAATGAGCAAACAACGAAGAAAATAATACACGAGTTGATGCCGATAAAGAATATGTTGCTCGACGATAAATCTACACAGGAAACATTTCAGTAATGAAATAAACCGAGTGCCCGTTGGTAAACAAAATAAAAATTTCTCACCACATAAGAAATTTCGTTTTTCTTTCACGATAAATCGTTTGCTTTGCGGCTGTTCGCCCAAATTTACAAATATTAAGTCGTATGGGACTTATAATGCATAAAGCGCGTCAAAATGTTCATGGGAATCATGGTTCAAAATTCATGGGAAAATATTCACACGTCTATAGGCACCGTTTGCCTTTGCCCAGGATGTATACATATTTGACATCCATGTGTGTATACATATAAATAGATATACATATACATGATATATGTATATCTATTTATATGTATACATATAAATAGATATATATATATATATATATATATATATATATATATATATATATATATGTGTATATATATGTTTATACACATATACCCATTTTATACCATGTATACGCACGCCTGAACGTAGCGAGATAACGGACATGCCGTCCGTCGTCAGTACACACCGATAACGAATATAAGCTCGGTAGTGACCCTTTTATGTAAATAAATGTATGTGTACGTGTGCGTGTGTGCGTGCGTGCGTGTGTGCGTGCGTGCGTGCGTGCGTGTGTGTGTGTGTGTGTGTGTGTGTGTGTGTGTGTGTGTGTGTGTGTGTGTGTGTGTGTGTGTGTGTGTGTGTGTGTGTGTGTGTGTGTGTGTGTGTGTGTGTGTGTGTGTGTGTGTGTGTGTGTGTGTGTGTGTGTGTGTGTGTGTGTGTGTGTGTGTGTGTGTGTGTGTGTGTGTGTGTGTGTGTGTGTGTGTGTGTGTGTGTGTGTGTGTGTGTGTGTGTGTGTGTGTGTGTGTGCGCATAAGCCGTTCCATGAAAGTTTC
Organism: Ophion obscuratus; assembly: GCA_964007375.1. Taxonomy (NCBI): domain Eukaryota; kingdom Metazoa; phylum Arthropoda; class Insecta; order Hymenoptera; family Ichneumonidae; genus Ophion; species Ophion obscuratus. The sequence continues at coordinate 57,781,227 of OZ023313.1, forward strand.
ATGAATTTTCTTAGTTGTATGAACGCAGACACCTATAGGGTTTAATTCTTCATCAAAAATCAAATAAATTACATTTTGAAATGGTTAGAAGTTTATTACGATTTTGCAATCTATACTGAATAATAATTCGTATGCCAATATCGGTATTTATATATTTTGATTTTATTTTACTGAGTTCCAACATACACCCTATGGAGCTTTGACGTATTACGCTTCCCAATTGAACCGTTTCCTATCACTCCCTACCCGCACTTCGCTAACATAACCGAACAACCGTTGCGGCCACAGCCGTCAGCCACCTAATACCACATTTGCCGTAAAAATATTACTATTTTTATATCTTTCTATTATGATCGTTATACATTTGAATAAACAAAATGAATGCATCGCGAGTGATGTCAAATCCCTCTAGAATAGAGCACCGTAATTGACCTATTATAATTTTTATTATAACTGATATAATTCTTGTTGTGTTTTTCCATTGGGATTGTTATGCATTTTATGAACGAGATTTGTCTCTCTCTTTCAATTTTTTAGTGGAAAAATGTCTACAATAAAAATAAAAACTATAACAAAGTGATCAGTTTTGTGTGGTGCACAGTTTGAACTATCGATGATTCTGATACCTATCAAGATCGCGGGCCTATGAACCTTTTTTGGGACTGACATTGTTCGATTCGCGAAGAAGGCGACGGCGAGCATTATCGCTGCCACTGTGGCACGGTAGCAGCGCGTAATAAGGAATAACGCAGTCCGGGATGGTCACTTACCGACCGTACTGACTATGGATACCACGACTAAGTACGATGAATATCGATGCTCAGGTTGCAGAAAAGCGATTAAAAACGTGGCAGTACGATGCAAGACGTGTCCGAAACTTTTTCATCATCAGGGATGTGTGATTAAGCATAAGGTGTACGATAAAAACAGAGAATTAGTGCAGTGTGAGGGTCACCTCGAAAACTTCGTATTTGACGAAACCCCGCAGAATTCGACACTCGCGGCAGGGCAGTTTCAGCAGGTAGCAGTTTCAGCAGAGACCAATTCGGTTTAACTGGGTCAAATACCGCAAGCAGAGTTATGAGTGCGTCAGCAAATATGGAAGTGTAGATAGACTGGTTGGTGAAAATCGTGAAAGACTTAAAGGATGAAGTTGCATGCAAGAAAGAAGTTAAGATCATAATTAAAGAAATAGTCCAAGAAGAATTAGAAGGTATGAACAGTGAAATCGAAGAAATCAAAACGATGTGACAAGTTGACAAGGAGGAGTTCTAGGTCCAGCACGGGAAGTACCAAGAACCTATTCAGGAGCCGTCAACGAAAAGAAAAAGGAGAAGGTCATCATTATCATGCCTAAAGAAAAACAAGAAAGTGAGGCCACAAAAAAGACGACCAAAGAAAAGGTCGACATAAAAAACATGGCTGTGGGAGTAACAAGGTTAAAGAAAGGTAGTAATGGAACAGTGATATTGGGCTAGATGGATCAGTGATAGTGAGATAGACGGAAGAAGTAGAAAAGTTAACGACCATAGTCCAGAAGAAAATAGGCGAAGGTTTCAAAGTCACCGAAAAGATGCAACAAAAACCGAAAATTAAGATTGTTAACATGGAGGCGGACGAATTAGAGTTGGCAAACCATGAGCTAGTTGAAACAAAAAGAAGCAGAACGCAATGAAAGAAAATGAAGGAAGGGAGATGAAAATCGTCAAAAGAATAAACAAAGAAGAAAGACACGAAGGCTCAATAATAATGATAGTGGATGAAGGGACCCATCAAGAGCTATTGATGAAAGGCAAGATCAGCGTGGGATGGAGAAAGTGTCCGGTATACAACCACATCAATGTGAAGCGATGCTACAAATGTTGGGGCTACTATCCTATAGCAAAGAAGTGCACAAGAGAGGAAACATGCCATAAATGTGCCGGAAACCTTGAAGCGAGTAGGTGTACAGCGGCGAAAAGCAAGTGCATAAACTGTGTATTCAAAAACAGAGCATTTAACCTAGAGATAAATACGGAACATGGCGCACTCGATCGGGAATGCCCAACGTATAAAATAGCAATCCAACAAGAGAAGAGGAGAGCATGCTGGGACGATTAGCAACTACAGCAGGAAGAAACGCTATGGTACACAAATGCGCAAAGTCTTATAGCACACAAGGATGAAATACGATACCAAGAAGTGGACACAATGATACCTGCAATTATAGCGTTGTCAGAGACCAGGGTGACGACCGAAATAAAAAACAGTGAAGTGTACATACCGGGATACGGTATAGTCAGATGTGATGCGGAGAATAGGAACACAGGTGGTGTGATCTTATACGTCAGAGACGGTATTAAATTTGATATGATACCAATAAGTAAAAAAGGATCAAAGTGTTAGTGTGTTGGAATAGAGGTCAAGGATGAACATTATAAAGGAGTGATCGCCGTTGTGTATCATTCACCAAATACGTCGGATGCCAATTTTATACGATACGTAGAAAACATAACTGAGGAACTAACAATAAAAAGAGACTGTTTGATATTAGGTGGCTTTAATAAGTTAATAACAGGAATGATGAGTCCAGGCATGAAGCAATATGTTAATAAGCCAACGAGAATAACGCAAGATAGCCGAACAATTAAAGATTTATTGTTTGCTAATACGAGTGCACATGTTCAGATGATGCATGAACCAAAGATAACGGACCATGGATGGATAAAAGTCATATTAGGTAACAGGACGGACAAGAATGAGTGCATAGAATACAAAACAAGAAACTATAGTAAAATCGATGGGAAGGCATTTTCAAGGATGTTGAACACTACCACAAGACAAATGGAAGGGTTAGAGGTAAGCCAACGAGCAAAAATGCTTGCTGATAACGTAGTGGGTGCACTCCATAGGTTTGCACCCAGAAGGTCAAGATTCCAAGGGTTTGGGACGGGAAAAAATGGTATTCGGAAGATATCACCGTAGCAGCGAGAAGAAGAGATGAGGCATACAAAGTAGCAGTTTTCACTGGCTTGGAGGAGCAGTGGCAACAATTTAAAATAGAAAGGAATGCGATAGTTAAATTAATAAGAGAAAAGAAAAAGGAACATTATGAAAAGATGATAGACGATAATAAGAAGGACCCGACAAAAATGTGGAAAACATTTAAAAAATTGATTAGGAGAGAACCAATGGGTACACGGGAAGTCGAGAACATAGACTTTGAGATATTGGATGACACGATGGGAGGTAATATAGCTGATAAATTTAATGTGTATTATGTACAAAGTATAAATAATATAGTTAATTCAATACAGCGGAATACGTCTGGGAGTCGAAACAGAAGAAGGAATGTAACGGGCGTTGGGATGGATGAGGAAAGAATAATGGGAAAGTTTAATGTTGCTGAAATAAAGGACCTAGAGAAGATTGTGATGGAACTCCCAAAAAGAAGGGAACAGAAGGAGGAATGTCAAGTGATGTATTAAAAATGGCGTTTAGTGCAATGAAAGAGGAATTTGTGGAAATAATAAATGGGTCGCTAAGGGAGGGACATTGCCCGGACAGCTCGAAAACTTCCACGATAATACCGATTCCAAAGATGAACAAGACCGAGAAAGCCAGTCAGTCGTCATTCGTCATTCATTATATCTCTCTCTCTCGTCGTCATTATGTCTCTCGTCGTCATTATATTCGTCATTCATTATCTCTCCATAGAGAGATAATGAATGACATTCATTATCTAGTATGGATATATTATCTCTCTCGATATAACGAATATCTGTGTCTCGAGGGGAGTTTGCACTTTTGTCGGGGATTCCGTTACGCCAAAAGCGAACGCACTCCCGACCGAAGAACAGTGTGACAGCTGTCTGGTCGAATTTGCTTAAAATAACGTCCGCGGCGAAAGCGTTACGCTAAATCGTAAATTAATGTCACATTTCAATACAGTTATTATTTTTAAACTAAACGGTGACTTTGGATATGTCTTTTTTTTAAGGATGTGCTATTAAGACGAGATATTGCCAATTCTTGCATTGATATATTGGTTCTCATGAGTATCCGTCAAGTTATTATAAGGGAGTTATTGAAATCATTACTACAATTGTCCATAAAAATCCTACGATAAATGTGCAAGTACGTAACATTTTTGCATGTAATTTCGCAATTGTTTGTATTTCGTGCCAAAAATGATCCATGCTTGGTTTCCGATAGAACTTTGCAAATTTTTAAAAGAACACTATCGGTAGTAACGTTTCATTCCTTTCATTCATTGTTGTTTTTTTCCTTTAGCCAATGAAAGTCATCAATTTGTCTCGTTCGTGAATTGTTGGTAACATTTATGGATTTTCCTTCTGTCGTATTTATAAAGGCGAAATGTGAGCAAAAAAAAAGATCTTATGACACTGGGAAGGATTGAGTGTTTCTGTAAATTCAGTTGGGAGATCCAGCATTTTTGACGTGAACAATTTTGTATCCAGGGCAAGAGAAATAGTGGTATGGAGGAGAAGAGCGGTTAGAATGGCGGATGATGATAGTATACCATCCTGAAGAGATCCACGTATGAGAGAGCCAGATGTATCGAGTCCCTATACTCTCAGCCTTCCACATAACCCGCTTAACTTCATTCCTCTTTGCCTCTTTTTTTTCGCAGTCGCCGGTGCGCTCGGTTCAACTGGAGCATTTCTTTCCGGTATTATAGTATACCACTGTCAGCTTCCTTTTCATCGTGTTCTATATATATCAACTGTGTCCGTTCTACGTACGTCCTTCGGCATTTTATTCTCATAGTTGTACCATCGAGAAGAAGAAGAAGTACCAAGATGCGAAATATCCCCATATAAATAATACTTCTTTGAATATGACGTACGAAAAGGGAATTTGCTCTTGGCCATTCGAGCGTTAAATTGCATCAATTTATTTCTCGGCTTCTCGTGACAATGATTTCAATTTATCACTGCAATAATAATCGTCGCTGTGGAATTTGTTCACGCCTCCTTTTTGAAATGTGCTCGAGCTTTTCGTACAAATTCGTAAACAACGTTGCACCAAGTTCTATTTGGAATTCAAGGTAAGAGGGGGCCACAAGCCCACTACATCGAAGATAGCAAGAATTCGCCTGCAGATCGAGCCCAAGGCAACGAGAACGAGGTCGTGTATGAAATCCACGATACAGAAAAGGCTCTTGTGTTGTACACGAGCCGTTTCTGTAAAATCGAGACCACAGGTAGAAGTTTCATTACCGACGACAAAGCGAAGCAAAATCTGCACAAAAAATCTGGGAAAATGTCAAATTTTTAACAAAAAATAAATAACTATTGCGGATATCGCGTTCAACAGCGGATCAGCCATGCGGAGTGCGGAATGACGAAGATTCAAAATGAGAATCTCTAAAAAGATTCGTGTTTCACGATATTCTGAAGCATTCGAATGAATAGCTGAAGACAACCCGTCAAAGATTGAGATAAATAAGTGGTACATCCAAAAAGTGCACCAGAATCATTTGTAAAACTAATTTCTTTTTTTAAATCAACAATATTGACGATTGTCATCGAAAATCGTATTTCTGCGATTTTTTGGTATATGAATGTTCAGTTCGACAGATCAACAATGGAAACTTATCGGTGTCTGAAAGAGCGATGTAACCTCGAAAGAAGTAAAGATAATGAAACTTTTGGGGGAAAAAAGATCATTTGACGATAATAGCTATGTCGCAGAACTTTGGAGTGAAAGAATTGGCCACTGATCGCCCCTGTGCTCTATGTAGGTTACTCTCAAACGGCTGAATTGAGAAAGGGACGGAAAAAATACGAAAGTCTGGAGAGTAGACGTCGGGGCCTCGGAGGGTCGATGAAATTCAGGGTAGAGCTTTTGTTCTCGTGGGTGGCAACGAGAGCTGCCTATCAGGACTCCGGCACGTATATACAAGCTCGTAAAGGTAGTTTGAGAGAAGCCGAGAGGAGGAGAGGGTTCGCTTGGTATGAAAGTGGTATGGAAGTACAAATGACAAGGGTTGTTTGCGGTGGAATGAACAGATTCGTGTTACGCGACAGTTTTTCCCTTTCCTCAACATAGCCCGGTGGATATGAGACTGACAGATTTCCACGAAAAATCTAGAATATGAAGCCAGCACTGATTTGACACCTGGTAACGTATGGTACATCTAAACCAGCTGTTTATCCAGATATGTTGTTGAAAGCCGAAGTCTTTTATGAACTACAGGCTCCAATCTTTCATATTTTGCAGCTCGCGCCAGCCTCGAGACAGGTCCAGGCTTAAGGGGTGAGATGCAGTCAGAATTTTCAAAATATCGATTTTAGTTAAACATTTTCTTGAAGTATATTGTTTCGAAAATATTCCCTGAAAAATTCAAGTCAATCCGACGAATAGTTTCCGGGATATCCCATAATTAGTGAAGGGGCGTCGGGTCCCCATGGCACGTAGCGGACCGCAGCGGCAAGCAACCGGTGTCGACCCCTCCTATTATATTCTATAAATAATCATGTTTGTAACTGAAAATTTTCGGTTTGAAGACAATAACAAATTGATATTTTGGAAGCTTCCATATCGGCAGAAGTCGATTGTATGGGCCAGAAATTAATGATTCGATGTAAGTAATTTTAAATTAGTATTTCTATTCATAAATCAAGTGTAAAATTGGAAAACTCTTTCAGAATTTTTCGAAAATATATTACTCAAAAACTATGAACTTTAGCAAAATTTTATAAAAAATACTTTTTTTTAATTGCCCGAAATGTTTTAAAAAAATGATTCATCCCGAAAAACTTTAATTATTTGAAAAATTGTTTTAACAAATGGCTATAAACAATTAAATGCTCGACTTTTCGGCAAAAAATTGTAATATGCGGATTCAGCGAATCAAAATGCATTTAAAAAAAAGTTTAGCTTCATTCATCGAGCTCAAAACATTACGAACGTATAATACCGTATCCACATCGAAAAAATTTAAAACGCGTTTTTCTCGAAACTGTGTTTTTCAAGTCGGTGACCACTATAATTCAAAAACCACTCCATGGATTATGATGAAATTTGGTGTGCTTATTGATAGTATTAAAAACTAATCCTTAATCGAAGGATTTTCATTTTTGTTGAAAATTTCCATTTTTTTAAAACAATAAACGTGCGATTTTTTGGTCGAAAATCGAAAGTTATCTGTCGGAATCCGCCATTTTGTTAATTAAAAAAAAAGCTTCGATTAAGGACTAGATTTATTATTAAACTAATGTTTTTTTTGTTTTTTATTTCAGATGGTCGAGTAAAATTTTTTGACGGTCACCGCAAAGCAATACATGCCGAAGGGGGTCCGATTGCGATATTTTTATAAATAATCAAAAATTTTCTTTGAAAATTTGTACTAGTCAAGTTGAAATATAACATAAAAAGTCTGTGTAGCCACTTTTGTAAAACAAACTGATTACTATTAAAAAAATTATTGAAAATGCTCGTTTTTTCACGCCTCTAACTACATCTCATCCCTTAATCCGGCTAGCGCACCCACTGGGAACTTTTAGCAACTCCGTATGCAATTCGGATCTTTGTCTCTATCGCAATTAAGATGTATCGTCATACTGTACGTCAGTTAAGCATCTGTGGTGCGTGAAAGCTCACGGCGATGGAATGGCTTGCCTCGCAACTTAAATTGCCTTTTAGTTTGCCCAGCAATTCCAGCCCGAAATATCTAATGCCATTGCGTCCTTCCAGGTGGCACGTCCCATGTTTCCTCAGGAGACTTATGCAGGCAATGAATCGGCGGATTGGTCCTCAAAGGATTACACCATTTACTAGGCGCGCAACTGAGTTTCCGGGTTTTTTTGACCAATAAAAAATCGGAAATTTCGAGACAAATACAAAAAATGGTTCATTCGAAGTATTGTCCCTCGCTATTTACACATTTTTGTCATCTCTCTGGCAATACATAAATACCGCGACGATAAAAAGACGCGTTTTTTTATCGCCAGTAACAATTTGATGCAAGAAACTCTTTATGTTCGGCGGCAAAAGCAAAATTGGGGAAGTGGCTCTTCGATTCTCCATTTGTCTCTTAGTAGTCAACTCATGCGGCACCCACTTTCCTTCCTTATGAATTTTTCCCATGGCGTGCAAACGTTTCGAAATACATTGCCGAGTCACATTTAATGCCTCGTAATGTCATCTTCATCCAATAATGTTTGCAAATCGGCGTCCGCAAATATTTGCGGTCTTCCCGAGCGCTCCTGATCCCCAGTTTCAAAATCGCCAGTTCTGAACCGCTTGAACCAATCTTCACACGTTCTTTTGATGGTATATGTTCGCCGTAGGCCTCCTCAATTAACCGAAGTGCTTCAACTGCTATTTTTTTAGGTCGAAGCAGAAAAGCAATGTTTCCCGCAAATGGTGTTTATTTGGCACAAACTTTGTCATTTTCGAGGTTAGAAAAAAGGTCGTTGTGTTGCTATATTTGTTTATATTACGACTGGGTATTCTTAACAGATGTCCAAGCTATATAGACACCCAATTTCAGACCTGTATGCCGACTACATGTGTCGCTAGCGCCATCCATGTGCGAATCCCGGGAACATAGTTGCGCACCTAGTACATAGAGACAATCGACGACTTACTGCTCTGTACATCACAACGAACAGTCTCATCGGTCTGAATTTAACTGCACCCTCTATTCTGCATTCACATAAATATTGAACGAATACGATCACGTGCGATGGTCTAGAATATACAATAATGGCATCAATTCCAGGGGGAAAAAAAACCGCGTAGCCGTACCCTAAGTATTTAACCATCTATACCACTTTGCCAATCTTAAAAGCGCCCGCGAAGATCCTTTTTATTTGTTTGTAGCGTACTCTCGTTAGAGCTTTTTCCTGACGTCATTGCTGGTTACCAGTATGCGTCGAGGCACTTTGCACGTGGTATCAATTGAGTCAACTTCACTGCAAACACCAGCAAAAGGGCGAGGAGCAATTCAAACTGTTTTGGTTGCGCTAACTCGATCGAGAATTGTACGATGATGTAGACAGAGTACGTATCGGCCAAGAGGAAATGGTTTCATAACAGTTGGTCGCATTGGCTCACGAATGACTTCGGTCATAGCTTTCGTAGAAGCGACTATATATAATCCTCTTCGAATGCTACCTGTATCGAGCTCTATTCGCTACGGGATGAGCTCAGTACTTAGAACACAACATTACTAGTCGTGGACTGAAGAGCACTGAAGTTTCTAATTTAGAAGCAAATCCAATGGCGTACCCCGTGTTAAGACCAAAGTGTTGCAAGCCAATTTGTGGCTATCATGATCGTAGCTTTTGGCTAAAAGGAAGTAAGGAAATGGAGGATCTAACCGAATCTCATAAAAATTGTTGACATAATCCATCACCGCTATCTTTCCTTGTACTCGCTAGAGCCTCAACCGTCACGGTCGAACCTACGTGCTTGATTAAACTCAGCGCCCTTGCTGCAAATTCCCACCTACAATGCTTTTACTTCGGATTCATTACTGGGCGAATTGAAAACGTGTCTTCTCTGCTACCCTCTACTCTACTCGAATTGAGCTCACCCCTGCTACGTGCAGGCGAGCTTAAAGGTGGATGTAATTGATTATACAGCATATATTCTTGATAATAAGAACAAACACCTACAAATTTACCGGGTACAGCTGACATGTACAGCAAATTTTTTTATCCTCTTACTGAAGAAGCTTTCACGCGTAACTCACTATCTAGAAAGTTCGGTCAAACCCGTTACGTTTTCAGATCCTAGAAAATCCCCATAAATTACGAAAATTTTCGAAATACACACTAAATGCTTACATACAATTTCAAAATTGTTCTTGAGAACTTATCTCAATTAGAAAAATGACACCTGAATAAGCATTGTCGGTTTTTGTAGAAGGTCGATTTTCGAAAAATCAATATTTAGTGGTAAGAACAGGCTGCAAATTAGTTAATAGTCGAGCTTTTCCGTCGTATAACGTACTTCGAAAAGCTAAACATTCTTGTTATCCACCGATAAAAACAATTACGTACACAGAGAAACGAGCAGCTATAGAACTTCAAGCATTTTTAGACCTTACAGTGAAACGAATCTTTTTAGCGCAAGATAGTGCCATTCAAAATATCTCAAACGTTGATTTGGGTAAAATGACTCTTATTTTTCTGTGGGGTTGTGATGGAACTTCATGTCACAGTTAATATAAGGAAAAATTCACCGGTGATGATGGCACATTTACAGACGCGTGTATTTTCTTTACGTCATTAGTTCCACTGCAACTTTCAAGTATAAATGAACAAAACGAAAAATATGTTATCTGGTAAAACCCTGTGCCTTCATCTCCGCGATACTGTAGACCAATTAAAAGAGAATTTCTAAAAGAAACTGCGAATACAACGCAAGCCGAAATTCAATATGTACAAGATCAAGTTAAAAAGCTTGTTTCATTTTTAGACATAGTTAAGCGAAAATGTATAAAAGTAAATTGTAACCTTGCCTTGACCATGGTAGACGAGAAAGTGTGGAATGCAGTGGCGGACAATTCAGCGACTCAACGCTGCTAGCTTTGCAAAGCTCGAAGTTATCGATGATTATTTGAACTTGGGTATTTCTTCGTTGCATTCATGGATACGCTGCTTTGAATGTTGTTTGCACTTATCTTATAAACTATATATTAAAAAATCGCAAGCGCGAACTGCGGCAGAAAAAACGATTGTTAAGAATCGAAAAAAGCCACTCAGGAATCTTTCAAGAAAAATTTAGGCCTTATTGTTGACCAGCCGAAGCCAGGGTTTGGGAGCACGAATGATGGCACCACTCCTCGTAGCTTTTTCGAAAACGCTACAATTTCAGCTGAAATTACTGGAGTAGACATTCGTTTAATCACAAGATTCCACTCTATTTTACAAGCGATTTCATCAGGTCGTACAATTCATACCCCGAGATGTAGAGATTATGCTTGGGAAACTGCGAAATTATTTATTGAATTGTACTAATGGTTCTGCATGCCACCATTGTTCCATAAACTGCTTATTCATGGTCCGTAAATCATTGCTTCTGTTTTACTGCCAATCGGTCAGATGTCTGAGGAAGCATAGGAAACTTGCCACAAATATATCAAAAAAAATGTCCAAGATTCCTCGCGCAAAAGCAGCCGTTCTTTGACAATGCAAGATGTATTCTGCCGTCTGTTAATTAGCTCCGAGCCATACATTTCAAGTGTACGAAAACTACCGAAAAAGAAAAAAAAACGTCGCTTAAGCTCTACATTTAACTGTACCCGATGACACGGACACTGAAGACGACACTGACGTGTCCCCGATACATACGGATAGTGAATCTAATGATAGTGAATGTGACTAGATTAATCCAATGTAGATGAAGTCTACAAATTTAAAAAAAATATATTTTCTTATCTCATTTTCATGTTCAATTCATTTGTACCTAGTTCCCCGCCGGAATCTTTCTGATTCTTATAAATTGCCAATGCAACTACGATTAAAATATTTTGTTTATTCAAAAAAAAACATCTCATTCGTAATTAGCGTAATTTGAAACCCCCATACATACATAATTTCACCGAAAAAAAAAGAATTTTATAATACACTCGGTCGCCATATTGGATCCGCCATTTTTTGTTGTTGGCAAAACTAATATTGGATTCCTCATCAGCGACCCCGAAAATCCCCGAGTAGAATATTTCATAGTCGTTAGACAACGTTTTGAGGTTTTGGCCAGCTTTTGGGATTCTGTCCCACTGTGTGTCGATCGATAAGGCTTCTACGTTTCTACTAGCCCGCCGGAGGAGCCTGAAGATAAGCACGTAGAATGGGTTTACCGGACGTTGGAACTAGTTAGGGGATTTTCGTGGAGTCTCTACAGCGGCACTAGAAACTGAGGACTGACAGAAAAATGCGGAGACACCGCATCCTGAATTCGAGCACCACAAGGTCTTATTCTATATGTGGATCTTCTTGATGAAGTGAGCAATTATGTAGCAAGATAGTGGGACAAAGTCGCAGGAGTTTCAAACAACTTAAGAGGGATCTCCCTATCGCGCAGATGTTTAGCAGATGGCTCAAACAGAAACGATATATAAACACGTGTTCCTTCATAAAAATAAAAATAAAAAATACCCTTTCGGAACGGGTCTCGTAGGAGAGGATCCTAAAAAAACATGGCTCATTGTTAGCAGGATCCAATAAACCTAGGCTGAGTCAAATCGTTTCTAAAAGCGATGACAAAACGACAAAACATAGCAGTCTTAAAAAGTTTTGTATGTAACCAGAAACATCAAAAGCTTATGTAGCTCTAAATAAAACCACGAAGCTTGCATGTTTGGGAATTGAAAACAATCTCTGAGAAGAGGAAAATCGGCTGGCTAAAACGGTAAACTCAAATCGATTGTTTGGAACTCACCCTGATGTAGCCTGGATGTCAACTTCTGGCCAGGACGGCCTTCGTCTGCAAAAGGCAAGCGGTGGTCTGTCACTCGGCGCGACATTTCTCCTGAACGAGCCTTGTCGTCTCGGAGAGACCGCTCCTCCGCCAGTTGCCGGATGAACCGACAGGCCCGAACCGGAAGTGCAGTCTAGTGTACGTCTTCTTGTCGAGAGGAACGGGGCATGGGGTGTTGGTGTGACAGTGCCTGGAGGCGGTACGACCTAAAGATCAAAAGATCATTAATGAACGTCTCAAGTTGATGAACCGACAGTACGTCTATTTGTAGACATGCCATGGGTGCTGGACAATTGGTAAAAAATGTTCGTAAATAATGTTCGAGTTGGTTTGTAAATGGATAACACTTTCTGAAGATATTTGACCTTGTTTGGATGTTCTATCAGTATTGTCATTGATGATTTGTAAATCAGTTGAAGCTTTGTCAAAGTCTGTCCTAATAATATTCTTTGTCCTAACAATATTTACTTATGACGGTTTTTTTAATTGAGTTTGTTTGGGTTCGTTTGAGCCGCTTTCAACCTATCCAAGACTAACCTTAGGAAATCCATGAGGAGTGGTCGATTGTGTAGTGACGTTGCTGTTCGTCGTGGATGTGACACTTCCCGTGGATCCGGTCCTTCCACTTTGGTCGCTCGCCGAGTCTTCCCGACTGAAGGAAAATCTCTTCGGACTCAGACCTAGATTCGCCACGCTATCACTGACGTACTGTTGCAACGAATTAAAGAAACTCATTGTCAACTCGGTCGCTTCTGGCTTTTGAACTCGGGAAAGATCTCTTCGTTTTGCCCTCTTCTTTCCTTTTCGTAATGTTCGTTTAGGAAAAGTTTCCTCGATTCAGCATTCCGAGTCAAGTCATTTTCGTCGGACAATTTTATCCAGCGGATTAATTTTACACGAGATGGTTTCAACGTCGGAGAACCTTCCACCCGATTTTCCTCATCGGTGAATCAAGTCGCCTAAAAAAAATAAAGATCACGCAAATTGTAAGACCACTTTGTTCCGCTGATGTTCATCTTTTTAGTTGCTACAAACCTATCAACTACATCGTATCCTCGAGTCTTTAAAAGTATTAGATGGATAAATAAGTTCGCGGCCTGAGAATAAAAGCAGTTGGAGTGAATGTTTAAACGTAACATTCTTCCCTCCAGGTCTGGGGACGTATGATTCGAACTTAGTAGATTATTTTTCCGGCCCAAAAGCTTAACATAGCCTCAAAATATACGTCGTGAGCACAGTGATCATAATGATTTTCAATAACGCGCATATTAGATACTGTATGCTTTTCGCGGTCGAATTGAAGAAAAATACTTCCGAGGCTAAGAAAATAATTTATCGGCCATTGGAGGAGAATGACGTATGCATCAGTACCGTGAAAAAGTGGTTTCAGATGTTCCGGAGTGACCTCGAGGATGCTAGGAAGACCTAAAAAATTTGAAGGCGAAGATTTGGGGCAGTTCCTGAACGAAGATCCTTGCCAAACGCAATCGGAGTTTGCTACGACAATAGGCGTTACCCCATAAGACCACATGAAAAAATTGCCAAAACAAACAATACGGCCGCTGTCTGGTCCAGTACGGGCTAACCAGCTGTGAATAACTAGTGTCGGCATAACGTTGAAACAATGGTTCTGCCATTTCCCAACCGATCCTCTTTTCAAATCCCGGCATCCAGCATAAGGCTAATGTTGGGACAGCTCTGTTTAACGGCCGAGAACCGACTATTGGGGTAGGCTCATGGAGCCGACCGTGGACCAGTACTGCCCGCTATTAGTAGTCCTACGTTCATGTCTAATCCCGGTATCCGAAATTATACCAATGTCGGACCAGTTTTGGCTACCGCTGGAGAGCCGCCTGCTGGGGTAGACTACTGGAGCCGACCATGAGCCAGTACTGTCCACCATTTCTAAGACCAGCATACAGCAATTTAATATGCCAATGTCAGTACGGTGTTGACTAAATATTGAGAATCGACCATTGGCGTGGGTAGCTCGAACCGACCATGGGCCACTACCGTTCCCCGTTAATTAGGCCATGCACTGCTCGCTAATCGTCATTCAGTGTTGTATTGGTGTCGCTGAATGAGCAGTTAATCCATTGTTGGCTTTTCGTGCGATGCTTAACTATTTTTTCTCTTTTGTGGTTTGTGTCTCCAGCGTATCTTATACCTGGCTTCTCAGCCAATCATATTCAAGGGTTCGAAACCGTATGCGTGACAGGCGTGTGGAGTTTGTTGTCCTAACCTCAATCGCTCAGTTTGCTTTACCGCGTGTTTGCGAAAGTGTAACGCAGAAAAAGACGCGCTCAGACTATTTTAACCTATACCAATTGGATATAAAATTGGATATAGAAAAAAAAACATTCACCGCTTACAAGGGGGCATTCCCTACACCCCATCACCGATTTCGCTCAAATTTATAGGACATGCAGGGCTTGGCTAGAAAGCTTTTGAAAGTACCCGAAGTGGGAACTCCAGATGGCCAAGCGTTCAGAAAATAATAATGTTGACGTGGCTCTCGCACCATTTAAGCCATTTACTTTAGCACGTTTGCCAAGCAGCGGTTGGCGTAGAGGTAAGAGCTAGGACTAGTAATTCGATGGTCGTGGATTCGACTCCCCGTGTGGAGATTTTTTTTTATTTTTCTCAATTTATATATATATATTTGTTTTAAATTGTCTCTCCTACGGCGAACGCTTCGCTAATTGTAGCTTCCATGTACGGGGTATTTCCCCTTATTACATTTCCCACCATTTTCTCCAATCCACATCCCTAATCGATCCCCACGAAACCCCGGAAAACCTATACCAATACAGCCGCTCACGAGTTCGCTTCCCATCCTCGGAGCAAGTCGCGTTTCGTTAAGAAATAGCTCACAGGCTACAGCCATACACACCCGACATACACACGTACCGGTCCGTGTGCGCGACATCCCCGTAGAACTGGAGTACGTCACGCCTGTGTTTTTATTTATCTCCGAAACTAGGAGACGGTGATTCGAACCCGCGATCTCCCGATGTGCTAATTTCAGAGGCAAGCACGCTGACCACTAAACCAGCACATCGGTTTCTCAATTTTTTTATAATTCATTTTCCAATTAAGTAAAGAGGTGAATAATTTATTTTATATATTTATTTATATGCAAAAGGCATAGAAAAGGTAAAAAATTGGGATTTCGGACTTTTCAACAAGTGATTGTAATTGAAGCGCATACGAAAAGACTTTGTGCATGAAAATTCAAAACTTTATTCGTTGACATTCGATGATTTACATGTGTCGGGATAATATTTATCGTAGAAACCGGGGGAAACAATCATTATTTCTGCATCTAGCACACGTTATAAATGCCGCATTTTTAACCGCAAAGTTTAGAAGCGAACCACGCGTAACGTGCGTAACATGTTAAGGAATATGGGCGCGGATAATTGATAATGAACAATCGAATGTATTTTTATGCAGTTTTCTCGGGAAGTTATTTTTTTTTGCTCGATGAGATAAGAACAATTGTGTATTTCTTTAATAAAGTTTTTAAACTGACGATAAAAATATACATCGCAGGGTTGCACCAGTGGAGTACATTTAGGGGGAATTACTTCGATGCTACACGTTGGCAATCCTTCTTCATCTTGGAAGAGTTCGTCGTATAATTGCGGATTTGTTTGTCCTCCCCACGAGTCAATCAGCAACTCCAAATTTTCTAAGATTATGCGCTTATTCCAAAATGACGTCCTATATGCCTTTTGCGTATAAATAAATGACTAAAATAAATTATTCACCTCTTTGCTCAATTGAAAAATAAATAATATAAACATTAAGAAAAATATAGAAAAAGAAAAAAAGCTTCCACACGGGGAGTCGAACCGATGACCATCGAAGTACTAGTCCGAGCTCTTGCCGCTACGCCAACCGCTGCTTGGTAAACAGACTAATGTAAATGGCTTATACGGTGCGAGAGCCACGTCAACATTTTTATTTTCTAAACGCTTGGCCATGTGAAGTTCCCACTTCGGGTACTTTCATTTTTAGCCAAGCCCTGCATGTCCTATAAATTTAAGCGAAATCGCTGATGGGGAGTAGGGAATGCCCCCTTATCAGTCGGCTTCATCGCGTGTTCGCGTAAGTATGACCCGAAAAAAGACGCACCAAAAGAGACACCATCGATGCGAATAACAATGCGCAATTCACATTCGACCACTCGTGTATCCACATATCCGTTTTTCAGATTTCCATTTTTCATTAATGTTTTGTTTGCGAAATAATTCTAGTTATCGTATTATCTCAGTATTATTATCACTCTTACTCAATATTCTCTCGTATACCAACATTTGCTTGCTTGAATAATAATTGATAAAAGCTGTAACTGAGTTCAATAATAATACATTTATTTTAAATTGTAGATTTTATTGTACGGGGTCTTCCCCCTTATTCCATTTTCACTCTATATTCCCCTACCCATCCCCACCTAATAATAAATAATAATGATTATGTAATTCCAACAAAGTATTGTATTTATTGCTGCGTACTACCATATATATTAACAGAATACTCAAATGATATAATATTTTTCGGAACTCGGGGCATTATCGAATCACTGTTGATAATGGACCGGACCAACGTCGATACGATATTGGTTAAAACTGGGGCCAACGTTGGCGCAAGTGTCAGGTCTGTTTTGATATCGACGCTGGCATGATATTGGCTGTTACTTGGACCAAGATGGGCACTAGTGTCGGGCTCGTTTGAAGAACAATATCGGTACGATATCGGTAGCCAGTTTTGGCCCAAGGATATCATTTCAACAATGGTACATTGATGAACTCACACTTATGTCAGGGAATGGCCATCCATAGAGTAGAGGTGGCACAGTACTGTGCCAGTGTCAAACCAGTTGTACATTTTTTCATGGGACATTTCCAGTCTTTGTAAAAACTTGGCAAGACTCAAAACGGTCTTACACAGGCAAAGGACCTAGGCCGGTCATATTGCTGTATGAGAATGCCAGACCACACACAACAAAAACAAGCAGAGACGCTTTAGATTCGTTGGGCTGTGAAGTTTTGCCACACCCAGTGTAATAACCAGACTCGGGTCCATCGAATTTTCACTTTTTCTGATCGCTCCAACATCACTTGGCTGATAGTCACTTCAAAACATTCAACGAAGCCGAAAATTTCATTACCGACTTTATTGACTCAAAACCAACATCTATTTACTGCCAACGAATGTGCAATCTGCCTGACAGGTGGAGGAAATGTGTGGACGCAAAATGGACATTACTCTCCCGATTAAAATGTACCTTGATTGTAAGTAAACAAATCATTATTTTCATGAAAAAAGACCAAGAACTTATTTGTACACCTGATATTTCGAACTACAGTTTTCGCTTGCAATCTAAAAATCAAGTCACCGAAGTCCAGTTACACGTTGTCCGCAGATATTCCAATATATTTTTGCAACGATTGGATGCCGAGTAATCGAGATCTACTTGCATCGAACGGGATCAACAAGATTTAAAGAATCAGATCTATCAAACAAATGGCTATTTTGTTATGTTATGATTCATTGGATTTGTGTGCGCTTATAGAGAAAAGGGGTCTGCAAAAATGGCAATAACGGAGCCCGTGCAATTTTTATAATACCGAGGCCGAAAAAGACGTCAAGGCAAACTCTGTGAATCCGTAGGAAAATGACGAGGAAAATTGGGTCACGGGAGGAACACAAACATACAAACGTGAGTTTTACACAGAATGTACGGACCAGAGGTGAAGGGGAAAAGCGCGAGGCAACGCCAGATCAGATAAAGCTAACATCTCAACGGGCGACGTGGGATAAAACGAGAAGGGGTCGCTGCGAAAATTGGATACCAAAATTATCTTCGCGTCGACAAACAATATTGTTCCGGTACGATATGACTGTGTCTGTTTTTTTACCATCCTAATGAAGTATGCAAAGCATTTACACGTGTATACGTGCACACAATAATATATTTACAAATACGTTTTTGTAAATTTTTGTCGTTATTTTTCACAAACGTTCCCCATTACACGAACGTTTTCAATGTGAGGAGATATATCTGGGAAATTTTCTCTGTGAAACCTGCTCCGACAGTAGACAGAAATCTCTCGAATCAAGAAGAGATTCTTCTGTCAATGCTGCAAAGATCCGTCTGTCCGAAGAAGCAATATCGTTTCCTGCCAGTTTTACTTGCTCCTGGATGATGTCTATAGCAAAGCAGAATATATCCTTTTACTAGAACGTTTACTTTCATAGCAACTTGAATTTTCTCGTTCTGACTCTCGAGATTAGTGAAAACCCTTTGCTAGTGTATACAAAAACCCTCATCCTCTTCAGTTCCCCTTCACGCAAAACTTCTCAATTAAAAATATGCGTGCGACGCGCTCCGCGCTTTAGAAAGCTGAATGTAATTATAATTGCACGGTCCTAAAAAAGATCGCGAAGTTTGCCTTCTATCACCTCGTATGAAATCACCAATTAAATGCAGAGGACATACAGCGCCAGCCTTTCTTTCAGCTTGGACGGTTTCCATTTCAATGGTAACGTTCACTCGTTATTTAAAGGGATTAATAACAGAATATTATCCTGGTTGTGGCGAAAGAACTATTCGTCCATCGCTGTATTTAGCACACGCAAATCCCAACTGATGGGAATCTGGTCATCTGAAGGGCAAAGGGACTTCCTGGTCTTTGAGAAAAATGCTGAGGATCCCCATGTTTCCTCCAGGCAAACTGGCCACGATGAGTTGTAGAAGAAAAATCGGATAACGTTTTGTCTTGTTGGGGAGAAGGGCAATGTGGTAGAACGGGCAGGCCCGTCAAATCTTCCCTCACCGTATCTTCGAAACGTGATACATCCACCAATGCTACGATCCCTTACAAATGAAGTAAGAAAGGGTTTGGTGTTTCCTGAGGACCCTCCCACGTAGAGCTTTCCATGTCCCACGTGTACGCGAGGTCGTATCGTGAACAATGGGGTATACAGGCGTTTCGGAAGATTTCATAGCCCGAAGGTTTTATGGTCAGATGCGTGATCATTGGTCCGATCCCCATTCATCATATACGCTGGGTTCGCAGCCGCTCAGGCGGCCGGACGAACCGAAAAGTTTTTTGGATCCATCCGCGCCCTTCGCCGGAGGACTCAGACGTATTTCCAAACTGGCAATTTGCCGGATGTACAGTCGGGTCGCCTGATGAGATATAGTGCTTCCAACCCATATTAACCTCATACCACCTGCACGTAAACTCGGCCAGACATTTCCCTGCCTACCTAACGAAGTTTCAACCCTACTATCCTTTCTCCACTTTGACCCAGTCTTTACCCGCTTATCCTTCCGCTCTTCGTTTCATTTGGTCCGTTTGGATCTTCTCTGTGCGCCTCTAGACGCAGAGATAAAGTCACGTGGCTCGACGAAATTGTTCATTAGGAGAACCAAACGATATACTGAGATCAAACACAAACAAGAAGTATTTTATTATTTAGAATATCCGTTTAATCGGTGGAATAAATAATTACCATTATCATCTAACATTCCGTTTCTTCAATAAATAATTCTTTGACATCCTGCATTGACGGGTTTAGCCAGCCTCAGTCATATTTTTTGTGCAGTGATGGACACTATCCATTTTAATCGGCCCTCGTTAGACTTCTCGTTCACCATCTTGCTAACGCCTCTTTCAGTGGGTATGGCAAAATCTTCCGAGTCACCTACGCGCAGGTTCGGAATCTATCTTATGGCCAAA
Organism: Ophion obscuratus; assembly: GCA_964007375.1. Classification (NCBI taxonomy): domain Eukaryota; kingdom Metazoa; phylum Arthropoda; class Insecta; order Hymenoptera; family Ichneumonidae; genus Ophion; species Ophion obscuratus. The sequence continues at coordinate 57,801,419 of OZ023313.1, forward strand.
AATGGAAAGACAAAAATGGAAGATCATTTGAACCTCAGCGGGCAGTTCGAGAGCTCAGAACATTCGAGGGAGTCGACTGCACCATCTAGACTAGCCCGACACATCTTCCAAAACATGGTGGTTTTTGTACTTTTTGTACCAAAACCACTTGGAGAGCACACACCTGCCAAGGTATTTCGAGCCATAATACAAGCAAGGAGCTTGTATTACCCGCAATTTGGAGATGCATCTGACGTTTGATTAGCAAGGCTTCCCCAGAGATCCAATACACGCGACCATGTCATCACACCGATCCAATCCTCGCAATTCGAGAATAACCGCGAACGTATACTTCGATCCGGTAGAAACAGCAAAAACTCTAATGTATAAAGTTTTATCCAATTAAAGTGCTCTTCAACAAATGATTTTTGTTTTAATTAACCAACCACGGCATAGCCAGTTATTTCTATAAATGCCGCAAATGTTTATAAAAGTGTGAAGACCAAATATGATTTTTCCCTAGAAATAATTTGTGGATTTCGTAGTATTATTGACGTTAGTAGCCAAAAGGTTGAAACTCTAATGTACAAAGTTTATTCCAATTAAACTACTACCCAACCAACTGCGGACTTATTGAACGTCCTCTGTCATCCAATTAGTTCTGACATTGCAGAAACGTCTAATTTTTCATTACGAATAAACGATGAATTCCATAGTGTCATTATTCTCATCGTTGGTAGCAGATACGATGACGCTAGGTTCCTGAGTTTAGTAAATAATGGACAAAAATGCCTACTGGACGAGCTCAGCTTACACGACTGTATTCATTTGCGAAATTTTTTTCCTAAATTAAAAGGAATAGGAACATCGCTAAAGATTGAAAATCATTCATATATTGATTGCCATTGTTGTCATTAACTTCATTGGTAGCAGCCGTAGTTGCGTCGTAAGTGTACTCGAACGGAAGACAGTATGCCTGTCATGTTGCCGACATATTTCAGATTTCAATTGCAATAGAGTCGGAGTTGCAAAATGAACAGAGAAGAGCGAGGAAGACATGGGTTATTGTACGAAACCAGGAGCAAGTTTGTTAAAACGTCGAATAGTTAAACGAGCCAACCGTGTCTATTTGTAAATTTCATCTTGACAAGGGCCGTAAGAATTTGAATGCAATGGGGCCGGTAAAAGTTTTCGGATAGGAGATAGCAGATCAACCCGATTTCCACTTTCAGAGAAATCATTTGGAGGGTTAAATAATCAAATTGACTTCTACGAATTAATCATTTATCGTAATAAAATTAAATCGCGTCTCATTCGCTTTTCATTATTCATTTTCGACTCGCAAGGAAAGGTTGCGAGGTCGATCTCTCCGATTGCGATAGAATTTGGCATGCTTGCAGAATGGGTAAAAATAGGCGATACGTATTTTTTTATAGCTGCGGAAGCCGATTTTTAAGGGGTGAAACGCACCCTCGAAAGAACTGGTGTTTTTCGTTTTTCGTCGATAACGTTATCGTTCTCATCTCCGATGTATAGTACATGAAAAAATAAACATTATTGCAATTTGAATTTTTTTGATATCCCGTGCCGTTAAAACGTTATTGAGAAAAAAACAACCCCATTTTCGAGGGTGCGTGTCAACCTTTAAAAATGGAGTTCCGCAGATATAAAAAAATACCTGTTGCCTATTTTCACCCATTCTACAGGCATACCAAATTTCATCGAACTAGGAGAGCTCAACCTTTAACCTTTCCTTGTCAGTGCTGGATGCCCTCTATATGCATCGTCTTGTACGTACTTCGAAATGGATTCTTCCAAATTTATTCTTAAGTAGATTGACGATGTTGGGTTTATTGAAATAAAGACTTTTCTAATTTCTTGTTCCCGCTATCGATAATATTGATTACTGAGTATAAATATTAATCGTATTATTAATATTAGTTTTATATTACTATTGATGTTGGTATTATAAATGTAGTATTAGCAATCATTATTATTATAGCGTTAGGGGGGGGGGGGGGGGAGCACCACTGTGATGGGCCGAAAAAGGGTATTTTCCGATGTTTTTAATCAACGCGATTATTTATTTGGGATTCGGTAAACGGTATGTTATTGAGCATCCATTGAACTAATTTCGTATGAATTTTTATATAAAAAATAAAAAAATAACAACGTTACTGAGGTATAAGGGCTCCTGTATAAAACATGTGGTCCAATGGCCGGATCGACAACTTGACAATGGTTGTTCTGAAAAATAAGAATAAAACTGTTTTATAATTTATATACATCTAGTTCTCGCCGAACGCACCCGTTTTTAGAAGAAAAAAATCAAATCACGGCGAGTGTTAAAAGAAAGTGTAATTTTGGCGAAATTTTTACTTTCATTCGAGGAATTAAAAAATACGAAATTGAAAACAAAAATAATGGCTACGTACAGCGATGGCTAATGCTATTGCGGAAATTGTGTTTTTTTTTAAATTGAAAATCGGACAATTATAGCTAGAATTATTAAATAGGCTCGGTTGAGTAAAGTCGTTTCGAGAAAAGCGCGATTTAAACTTTTAGTATACGTAAATCGTCGCGCTACCCACTCTTACTCAATCGTCTGTGACTTGGTCAATTTTCAATATTGTAACTTGAAATTTTGTCCACATATTCTTGAATACGTATGCTTTGAGAAAATGCAAAAAATCGTTTTTTTACCCGTTACGGTGGTGTGCCGTCGTAATGTCTACGATTGCAATATCAATATTCAACAACCCAACGTCAAAACTTCTACACTAATAAACAAGTTCAAATGAATAATATTGATAAAATAAGGAAAGCATTATAAAAAACGGTGATAACATTTACTTGACACGAGATGTATTCGCCTTGAAGAATGAAAACAAAATTCAACACGATGAATGTAGCCGACAACGAGGATTGAAAGATAAAATCGCAGCATGATATATGCAAGACGCGTACTCGGAGCTTTCCCACGAAGCGTTGCAGCTGTAAATCGTTTTCGAGCGGGCACGAACCGTTCTCACAAATCAGTTTAACGAACCGAACTCTCGGTAATTGCTTTCCTACAGAAATTCAAACAACATCCAAAGTTTGCCCGTGGCCGACTAGATTCTGTGAGGTGATCTATATCATCAAATTTTATTATTCTATCTTTATTGAATTTCTGTCTAAACCCATATCCAAACCGTTATATCGGGAAGTACCGCATGCGTTGAAAAACATTGACTTTGGTCGGCCAAATTCGTATTAACCATGCTTACTTTTCATGCGAACTTCTCCGCTCTCAGTCAACCTTCATCCACTTTATTATTATTCATTATTTATTATAATTATTATTATTCACCGCGGTATATTTCTATCACTCCTATTATTATTTTCGTTATTCTTACTCGTATTATTTTCTTGTGGCCATTTCTACCATTGTCTCTATTTTATTATTTTATCAAGGTACCACCGACGGGTACCAATGGTATTTTTACGAAAATTCTCCATCAAGATTTATTCCAAAAATATCATTCCCCCTTAACGACAGATGACAAAGTCCATAAGAGTAAAAAAAGTCTATTTTTTTAAATAAAATGTGAGCATGATAGTGTCAAACATTTAAATACAAAATAAATGGTCACCCAAATTCGAGGGCAAGCGGGGCCATTTTTTGACACTTACTAAAGTACAATCATTCTCTACGGAAGAATGCAAATCAATTTAGAAATGAACCAATAGTTATTCAGTAAGTGCGAACCCACGTGTACTTTGTTGCACGATGTGCATGGTAGGTTTTTTCATTTACTCACAAACAAGTATTACTAATTAGTGGGGAAATGACAGCATGTCTGCTCGAAAATATTCTGGAGCGAGGGAGGATAAAGCACGGAGGCGGAGTGAATCGAACAAAACGAGACGGTGGTGGCAAGACAAAGGAAAGAAAGCAATGTCCCGGAGCGTTCCCTGATGAAATTGACTTAATCAAGCACAGCGGGAAACTTTTTCGACATTGACGGGAAGATGTTTGCAAGAGAAAAAACGTTATATTCAAATGCACTGGGATAAAACGTGCCTGCTTTGCAAACATTCCTTTGTTCTTCTACGATACAATATTGCTTTAATTACGAAAAACGTGTATCTAAAAAAATCATTCTAGCATCCGACTAAAATCGAATCCCTTTGAGGAACCGCCCTTAATTAAAACAGTCAATCATCCGAACCTTGTGTTAGCATTTCGATTGTTTATTATTTTCTTGTCTCTAGCAAAAATCGAAATAATACGAGCTAACATTTTTTTAGAAAATGTTATGGTTATGGAATACCTAATTTGTATGGAATTTAACTTTTCATACGACACGATTTTTAGATTGTTTCATCAACGTTAATGAAAGTTTTTCACTTCTCAATTTTTTTATTGTTAATATCGTTTTCTGTAAACCTTTATGATTATTAATGAAATTACAATTATTAACGAACGAAAGATAATGAAATAAAGAAAAAAGATTAATTTTCATCGTATGTTCCGCCATTATCGAATAATTTTCACCTTACTTGGTGATGTGTAAATATGACGTCGACGTTGGAAGCTGTGCGGTTCTATATTCTCATAGCAGATAAAATGAGAGACCGAGACTGCACCGTGTCGCCATGATACTCTCAAGGGACGTTGCGATATAATCGTGGAGCTCACGCTCCTGGACTTAACGAGAAAAAAAATTATGCGACGCCAGCCAAGGATAAACATTTTCCTCGTTGGCTCCAATATTCGACGTACATAAAAAATGCAGTATGAGGACAACTTATGTATTTCATTATGAAAAAAATGAGAAGTCGGTCGTTCCTAAAACGGTCTCGGTTCAATTTGCATAGACAATAAAATCATATTTACGTATTTTAATTAATTCATTCCGTATTTCAATCTTTGTCGACGAGTTATTCGAACGAACAAATTATTGGATTTTCAACCATGCAATTTATTAAACAATTTTATGAGTATAATTTTAAAGAAAAAAACTGTCCGTTACTTCTAATAATTGTAATCTTGTATTACATTTTTTTCACACGTTACCTGTTCTGTGTCTGCGAAAGAGAATTTCTCTCGATCAAACTTCGAAGGAACAATCCCAAGAGCGTTTCAGAAATTCTGACTATTAATCCCGATATCCACTGTGGGATCGCTTTGATGTCGCTAAAGTGCTTTTTCGAGTGATGCTCTTGGGCAAGACTGGAGATGAACATGGAGTAATTAGTTCTCGCGTCTTGATACTTCGAGGATGCCGATAGGGAATAACTTGTTGCTCGGTAGGAAGAGAAAATCGATGTTACACAAGTCACTTTTTTAAATAAATAAATAAATAAGTAAGTATTTATGTAAGATGAGCATTGACATATAGAAAAAGTAATTATTAGTCATTCTATTCCATTTGAAATTCATGTTTTTTATCATATTTTATATCCGATTGAATACACTATTCGAATGTGATCAGGAAAATCATTTCGAAATAAATATCCACCGTGCACTGAAAATATAAATTATTTGGGTCGACTAAAACCGCCATTGGGGAATGCCAATAAATTATTTTTCGAACAAATGGGATATTAGAATATTTTGAGGCAGCCCGACCGCCGCGTAAAAAATCGATTTTTTGCATTTTCTCAAAGTATACATATTCAAGAATATGTGGAAAAAAATGCAAGTAGAAATATGTAAAATTGACCACGTTACAGGCGATTTTGTAAGAGCCGGTAACACCTGGTCGGAGTCATAACTCTCGGTATAATTGTTCGATTTTAAATGTAAAAACAAAACAAAATTTGCGTAATAGTAGTAGCTATCATTGTATCTAGCCGCTTTTTTTACTTTAGTTTTTTTAAGGCCCCGAATACGAGTAAAGATCACGCCCAAATTACACTTTTTTTAACATCCGCCATTTTGAGATTTTTTTAAAAGCCTACGTCCAACGAGAACTTTATTTATATAGATTATAAAACTTTTCGATTTTTATTTTTTTAAACAACCATCGTCAAGTTATCGACCCCATTTTTCCCATTTTTCATACAAACGCTCTATTATATCTCAATTACGTCGTTAATTTTTAATTCTTAAAACAAATAATTGCATGAAATAAGTTCAATGAAGTATGCTCAATAAAATACCTTTTTTCCAACTACCAAATTAATAATCTAGTCGAAAAAAAAATTCGGAACAACATCCTTTTTCCACCCGTCACGGTGATATCCTCCCTTAAGAATGAATTATTCCGTCGAACTAATGAATGCTTGAAATAAGTTTTAAAAACTTAGTGTTTGATCTTGATATTCCATTGGCGACCTGTGAATAAACCATTTCATCAATCCAAGTGATTTGTTTTTCTCTGCGTAAGCAGGATATTATCACCTGAAAGAAAAAAATGCCCTATACATACAAAAACTACTCCAATTTCGGGGGCCAGGACGTTAATGGCCAAAAAATTTGTAGTCCCTCACAGCGCATAGCTCAGAACCCCGGGAGGCTCGATAGTGCACTATGGGTTGAACATTCGACGCAGCATTATAAATTACATGGAATAGCTGTGTCGTCCATATTTTTCGAAAATTATGTTCGATCCGATTAGAACAAAAGGAATGGACCCCTCTTATTCTAATAGGGTCGATGGTGGAAGAAGAGGGTGATACCAGAATAGAAGTTGGAGCAGGAAATATATCCGATATGTGTGAGGGTTGTTTCGTAAGAGGGTTCATTTGACAGCACGAATAAATTTGCAGTCGTGAGACATTTAAGAAACATTATAATCCAGTGACGTAAGTATAGTTTACTCGACCGATAAAAAAAGAATGTATCAATGAATTTATTCCAATCCTCCACTTGCCCTTTAACCCTTTGCTCATCGAAGCGTGTACCTCGCTAAATGTTCACGATAAGATCGTTCCGAAACGACTCCGAGCACTCTGCGGCGCGAAGGGCTAAAGCTCTCCTTGTTATAAAATATTTCCACGAACCTCCTATGACACGAGCCTTGAATTCGTTACGTTTGGCCCCTGTACAATGAAGAATAATGAATTATTCAAACCCCACGGAGAACTCGTAATCCCCCAAAAAATTCCAGAACCATTTTCTGTTCTCTACAGTTCTACCTCTCACCATACCGACATATAAATATTTATTAATCCGTCTGAGGTTGCAGTAGCCAGTAATGATTGGTCCTAAAGCCCCACAAGGGCACGCGAAAGAACGTTACAGTAAAAAAAAATATTGCAGCAGTAAAAAGTTCAAAACCTTCAAAAATGTGTCTGACTGGACCATCATTTTGAATCGTCCGTTCCAGAACCTCTCGGACCGATGCGTTATGCGCCCTCGTTGAATGTTGATGAGAAAAATAACATTTTTTGGCAGATGGTGATGACAAGCCAAGGAAATCGGATTTACAAAAATCTTCGATATTGGCGCTGTGCCACGGCCTCCATTTCATACCGTAAGAGGAAACAGGTAAAAGTGGTGGGAATTAACTACCCACCTGTACAAACTGACGAGCACAGTGTCAACGCTGCAAGGAGACTAGGAGTTGAAGGGGTTGTAGTACCGGGAGTTAAGTGGCACTAACCCACTCTGACTGTTCCAATAACCTCGGCCTGTACGCAACAAGACAGAGAGAGAGCCTCCTTCCACCCTCGTTACATTGGTCAATTAGTCACGAGCAAATCCCGAGGGCATGTAACGTTGGTGCTAGCTACACCACTTCAAATTTTCAATACAACGTTAATTGCGTTAATCTTCACATTCTTAATGTGGATCAGCCGAAACTCAAATCTGAGGCGTTAATCCCAAAATGATTTCACAAGACTAATTTTCCGATTTTTTCATTGTTTTTCATCACAACAATTCATTTAGTTCTATGACTTTTGATTTAGTACGACAATCTAGTTTCTGCATAGTAAAAATGGCTCGGAAATCACCCATCCACAAGATAACGCCATATATTGTTTGAAAATCGAAATATAATTCAAATAATAAATTGAATTTGAATAAATTCATGTGAAACAATAAGGTCGATTTAATTTATGCGTTTTTCAATTAACCATTTTTGACAGGAATGGAAATATAATTCAAATAATGAATTGAACTTTAATAAATTAATGAGAAAGAAATTGGCAAAATCGTTTTTTTATTTGCATGATTTTTAATTAACTCATTGAGAAACAAATTTAGGCACAACTCTCTCTTGCCAAAAAATATGCAATGGAATGGTGCTATTTCTTTTAGCAGTTGGGGAAGACTCGCCTTAATCCCTTAAGACGATGTGCCACACACCTCCGACCGCTTCGAAATGTTAAAATGAGAATTCTCCCAAACGGAACAACCGATTGGAATGAAATTTTTCGTGCGCATGCAGGACACTGGCACCGAGGGGATGGTGCCTTCCATTATCCTAAAATTTCGAAAAAAATTTACAGTTTGTGGTTACCGTTCGAAAAATGGTGAATTATTAACCATTGCATCGCATTTTCGGTCATTTTCTGAACACCATCCCCTGGACCGTGAAAAAGCATACATTTTAAGCTTTGTTTCACCTGCTTTAATGGATAAATGGCGGAGAAATATTATTTTGAATTTGATTACATAAATGTAGCAAAAATGTACCAACAAAGCTCAGAATATTGTCTACCGGACCGACAATGTAGTTCATCTGTTTTCTCACTGGCGGCGCGCAGCTCGCGTCGCCCCTTTTTTACCGACTGCGCTCGTATATTTCCCGAACAATTAGTTTTTTTTACAGATCGGAATCGGCCGCTATAAGCTCACACATTTGCTCGATATATATTTCATGTGTAATAGCTGTGTAATAGAGTTTTTTTTCCGTCGCTTTCGGTTGCTGTGATTTTCGCCGGATTTTTCGTGTCGGACGGAGTGTATTCTCTGGAATCAAATCGAGCCCGGTGGTCGAGGGCGAGAAGCCGCCTCAGGCCACCGACACACCACTGACGAAAAATCCCGACAAACGGCTGTAAATATTAATCGACGAGAAAACCAACGCGGCCGATGACAAGGAGCAGAAGATCGAGAAAAATGGCAACAGCGAGAAGCCAAAGGAGAACGGGGAGGAGAAAACACTGGAAATGAAGGTAGATGCGTTTTATCATACCAACGATTTCGGGAGTATCGAGGGTGTAAGGCGCTGCGCAAACCTGAGACTCAACTCGCCGAGGGTATAGTGCTTATCCGGGTTAAAGCATATGGCCTCAACATCGAGGATCTCATGACACGACAAGGAGTCATAGATCCTCCAGCGAAAACTCTGTTCATCACTGGCTCCGAGTGCGCTGGTGATATCTAGTCAGATGGCAAGGGAGCCGAAAACTTTAAAGTCGGTGACCGAGTCGTTACTCTGCCCGATCTCAAAGCCTGGTCGAAGTTCATCATGGTTCCGGCAAACGCAGTTTTTGCTACCAGCCGGAATGAGATACTTTGATGCAGCAACTATCACCGTGAATGACTCCAACACTTATCCGAGTAGAAATCTTGCTCCAGCTACAATGAACACCTGATCAGGCATCCTGATTTCTTTTTCCAGCCTTGATCAGAATTTTTCATCAAGCCCTGATCATTTTTGAAACACAATCCCTGACTTCCGTCTGATCAGGGTAAAAAATCAAGGTCTGATCAGAGTAAACTATCAAGGCCTGATCAGGGTAAAAAATCAAGGCCTGATGAGTGTAAACGATCAAGGCCTGATCAGAGTAAAACATTAAGGCCTGATAAGAGCTTTAGTTTTTCACGGCTTGATCAAAGTGAAAAATCATATGATTTTCACGACTCAGGATGACCGATTTATTCCTGAAATAAAAAATACAACGTATACACAAAAGAGAAAAAGGCACGACTTTAGAAATAACGCTGATCGTTTATTTTTTAATCTTAATATAAAATCTATCACATATATTTTTCACATATATCTATGTGGAAAACAAATATCATTTTTCTTGTATTTGTAATAGAACAAAAACTCGAAATAATATATGATATATCACTGTATTATATTCCACTTATCATCCCGAAATAAACTAATATATTTTTTAAACAAAAACTTAAGAAACTTCGTGAATAAAGTAAACAGAGTTCAACGTTTTTTTGACCAGACGTTTCTAGGAAACGTTACATTGGGCGTTCTGTTCGTTTTTTTTCCGCGACGCTCGAAACTTGTCCCAGTCTTTTGCTGAATTAATCAGGCCTTGATACCGCTCCAACGGCTTGTCCAATTTGTTTCGAAAGAACAATTCTATTCCGTGTTCCAACAATTCTATTCCGTGTTCGCTATATTTCGAAATGACAGCCACTGAAAAATACGAAAATGTGTATCCCACTTAGAATTAAATGTCTACATATATATCGATATAAGGTATGCACATTATTTTATTAGGGTGGCACAAATTTGAGCTCTATTTTTTTTCCTTTTTCTCACCATCCAATTATCTACTTTAAAGAAGAAAAAAAATTGTTGCAAAAGCTGCGAGCGGTCATTTTTTAATGAAAATTAGAATCGAAGCAGGAGAGCCCGTACAGCGAAGACCGACCAAATAATGGTAAGTCGACACCATAGTGCAGTTCAGTGAATGTAATCTCCATCCGAAGTGCATTTCTTATGGGCTAACTTGCACCGATGGAATTACTTTCACTTAAGGGACAACACCACTGTGACGGCTTCAAAAAATCGATTTTTTGAAAACCATCTAGAAAAATCTAAAATACATTTAAGATTAAGATGCCGTTGGACCCAGGTCGAAAAAATAATTATTTTCGGAGTTATTGAATATTTTGTGAAGCGGTGCAGCGCTCCGTGACGCTCGGGGTCCCGCGCAGCTGTGCGCCGCAGGGTCGGCAGATATACCGGGCTTTTCCCAGGTCCTGCGGGTCTTTCCCAGGTATTCTTTTGTCTCCCTTCACAAAAACCGGCTATTGTTATAAATATAGTTTCGAAAAAAAGCCATAGGTGGCGATAATTGACAAATTTTCAAGGCAGATATAGGGATAGCGTCATAGCGTCAGTTTGCGAATAGAAGCGACGCTACTCGTGTCTAAACGCTCCGAATCGTTTCCCCGAGTTGAAATTTAGACCCTCCTTTGAATGCTCGAGAACCTATTTCCTTTGTAACGCACAGACCGCCGCCCTCCTTTGACTCCCCTTGAACCTATATGGAGAAATTTGCACCGTTGGCGACCCTCCTTTAGCCCTACTGAACCTTCTATTCGTTTTGGCTTAAAGTCCTATCCGTACCCTACCGAACCTCCTTTGAACCCAAAGCAGAAGGAAAATGAAAGATTGGATCCAAAGGAGGTTCTGTAGGGTCAAGCTATATCTGAAAAATAAATTATATGTGTGAATTAAAAATATGATGTTTGATTATTTATTATAAGATTGATTTATTAATTCGAAACATATACATACATTGTCACAACTATAAATTATTTCGTGTAACTTAAAAAAACGTTATATTAAACGTATACTATATATGCACTATAGTATAGTACAAATATAGTATACGTTAGTAGTCCAGTAAAATACGCTGGTACTACATTTGTTTGTGTGTTTTCAAGTTTATTTCATTATTATAAATAAATGATATATATTTTATCTGAAAATATTTTTTAATTATAATTATCCCTTCTTTGGAATATCGGTGAACTGCAGATGGTTAGGATCGTTAGGATTAAAGGAGGGTTAGTAGGGTCAGACGAGGTTTAAAGGAGGGCTAGGAGGTTCTGCGAGCCACCGGTGAAAGGAGTCAAAGGAGAGTTAGGGCGAAAGGAGGTTTAAAAGAGGGTCTGTAGGTTTGCGTAAGCATTAAATCAGGCTTACTAGGGTTTAAAGGAGGTTCAGATGAACCTACTAAACCTCCTTTGAGTGAAAAAGTCCAATTTCTGCCACTTTTGGAGGTTCAGTAGGTTCTGATATACATGTTTTTGAGATTTCCATTTGAACCTCTTGAACCTCCATTGAATGACAAATTGGGATCGAAAGGAGGTTTAAAGGAGGGTCTGAATTTCGACTCGGGTCGTTTATAAATATCGAACGCTCAGAATTATTCTTTGCACATCGAAATGGATAATCCGAAAGCGTACGCGGGGAAAAAGGGATCAAAACGGAGCTATGTGACGGGGATTCGAACGAAAATTTCGAATCGAAAACCTCCGAACCGTTATAGCTCCGAAAATAGTTCTGCAGAGTATGTGAGCACGTCGGCGAAAAAGTTAAAATCGTCGGACGATTTAGAGGTCGGTGTTACTAACGATTTCGGTTATCGTATAGTACACCTCGTCAATGCATTGAACATTATATCGACGTTAGTGAAGTGCAAAGTGTGTGATCGCGATATGAAGTTTACTGAAAAAAGTTTGCACGGACTCGGATTCAAAATCGAGGTCGATTGCGGCCATTGTGAAAAAGTGCAAATCAATTCGTGTCCTATGATTGACAATGCATACGAAATAAATCGTCGGATCGTATTCAGTATGCGTCTTCTTGGCGTCGGTTTGAATGGCCTAATGAAGTTTTGTGCATTTATGGACCTACCGCGCCCCATATTTCAGTCTTTCTACGATCGAATCTTAAATTCGATTTCGATTGCCACTAAAGCTGCGAGCACAGTGAGCAAACAAAAGGCTGCACTTGAGGAGGAGACAATTTCGTTGGAAAATGGGGTGGAGGACGGAATTATCGTTTCAGGCGACGGATCGTGGCGTAAGCGCGGTTTCAGCTCGTTTTTCGGCATAAGATCGCTAATCGACTGGTACACTAAAAAAGTGATCGACGTTGTGGTGAAATCGAAATATTGCAAAGCTTGCGAGCATTGGGAAAAAAAAAGAAAGCACCGCGGAGTACTGGAAATGGAAAAGTACCCACGACGATGAGTGCCAGGCGAACCATAGCGGCTCCTCCGGAAAAATGGAAGTCGACTCAGCTGTCGAAATGTTTCAACGGTCTGAAGAGCTCTATGGCATAAAATATAAATATTATATTGGTGACGGCGATTCTAAAACGTTTCTGGGCATATCGAATAGCGATCCATACGACGGTTTCGAGATTTAAAAAAAGAGTGCATCGATCATGTCCAAAAACGTATGGGCACGCGCCTCCGCGAAATCGTGAAAAAACAAAAAGGATTGTCTGGCAGAGGAAAGCTCACCAGATAATTGATTGACGAGTTGAGCACATACAGGGTGTCCCAAAACTCAACGATAATCTGAGACCGGATGAAAGGCCAAGTTATACCAGTTCTGGGAAAAATACAAAAAAAAATCCATATCACTCAGTTCAGCGATAATAGACATTTAAAAAAAAAAGTTGAAATTCGACACCCTTGGTCGCATTTTCAAGTCCTGTGATCACCAATGTCACAATTTCGCTGTGATTTTTTTAATTTTGTGATCTTCATTAACGATGCTATTAATCGCAACTACAAATTAATGCAAAAAACATTGTTAACTTAATAAAATAAGTTAAGTTTTAGTGAGTCATGGTTCACAAAAATATTGTTACTTAACTTTGACACTTCATTTTGAAAAAAAATGTACTACACTACCCTTGGCAAGTTGTTTCAAAAGATGGCGCATTTAATCAAGATTTCAAAATGGTGCAACACTTGCCACTTTTCTTGCCATTAAAAATGTTATTTCTTATTTTTTTCAAATTGAGCTCATTTTGAACAACTCAACATTAGGAATTTTTGTTACTAAAATTTGTTATTTTTTGTTTTTGGTCTGAAATAAAATTATTATTTTTAGTAAAGAGGTAATTGAGTCAGTTAATAACCAATTTTTATTGTAAAACTTCATACGTTCGAGCTTGCATGTATTACGCCCGGCAAGACTCTTCTGATCCACACTATCCGTGGTAGTGTGGGCCAAGTAGTCGTTCAATTGCCAAAGACGGTCCACGGTCTTTGGTGTTTGCATCAATTCAAAATACAAGGAGCTCAAGTCGGCCGGCACAGTCGATCATCTCCTCAAGCGTGGAAGCGATTACAGGAATGAAGTAAGGAAAATATCCTTAGAGGGCGATGACATTCTTCTTGATTGTGTCAGTGGCAAGGAGTGCAACAGACTATGGCTCGAGCAAAGTCGTGACCATCGAAACACAGATTTTCTTCTCCGTTGCCCGATACTGGTGGACGATTAACAAAATATTGACGATGAAACTTGTCGACGAGAATAAGACTGAATAAGGGCTGAATCTTCGTCGTTTAATGCATCAGCACGGTGCGCATGCCTTCGTGAGGCCAGCAGCGGGCAAGGTATATATGAATCGTGCTCGAGGTTTTTGTTTTAATTTATTCAAAACGATGGTAAGATGTCACCACCCTTCCGCAGGGCAAGTCGGAAATTCTAAAATTGAATTGTAAAAAAATTATTGAAAACTTTCAATTTTGGGAAAGACAGCGTTTTATTTCAAATTCGTCCGGCTCAAAATGACCCAGTGTGTCACGGAAGGTGGACACCACTGTCACTACCCATTTTCGACCGGTGGCTTTAGAATTTATTTAAAGACACCAATAAAATAAATGGCCAAAAGAATTTTTAGGCTTTATTAGGTATATATTGAAGTATGTAAAAAAAAGTTTATTTGTCAAAAAAATAGAAAGTGGCGGTGCTCGAGTCGCTATAGCACTACTGGTTTTCAGCCAATCCTCATCATGATGTTGAAGTTTGCATAGTTGGAATGCAACGAAAGCTCTTGTTTACATTTTATTTTCCATATTTTTATTGTTATAGAAAATCTTTCTTTTAAGATTTATATGGTAGATCGCTAAATAAATATCTTGAAAGATGGTTGGAGGATTTTTGTAAGCAAAGTTTGCCAAAATAAATCAAAGGAATTCACACATATTAATTTTCGTTGCGTGCCAACGATGCAAATTTAATCCTGAAACAGAGAGTGAACTATTTTCGTTGATTATTTTAGTTTCAACACCCAAGTACGTCCGAAATTTAAAAATAATAAAAAAAGGAGAGACGAGTTTGAAAAAAAGTTCGTGTTTTCGACCATAATTTGTATATATTACTCCAAAAAATTAAAGGAACAGAAAATTTCTTCATTTCTGTTAGTGTTTTTTGAAGCGCTGTATCTATGTGAAAATTAGTCGCATCGAGAAGAAAAAAAGCCTTTTGAAGCTTTAATTATCTAGTTTCGAGATCTTTTGGCAAAACATTTTTGTGAGCTACGGTTATCGCGCAATCATAAGAAATAGCGGAAGAAAAAAATGTCGAAATTTATTTGTTTTTTTTCAACGGTCCACGGGCTAAGGGATTCCTTTTCCAGTTAACTCAATGTATAGGTCGGTTAGCTTCTTTATTCAGCTTATATTTGGTTTTCTTTGGTCTTTCTACATAATTTTTTGCTGAAATATCCGACTTTGAATGAAATAAGATCCTTTTGTCTTTGATCATCGATATCTCAGCAACCAATGATCGTAACGGGACTTGAAGGGCAGCTTTGAAAACTTAAATAAATTTCTTTCCAGCCCCTTTCGTTGATTTTTTAGAACATTTTTTTTCACTCTTAAAATTAATTTGAAAAAAGAACATAAAAATAACTTTTTATGATTTTTTTGAGTAAACCTACCACTCCTTTACAAATATTGATGAGAAGACTAATGTTACCGCGTTTTTTCCAGCTTAATGTTCCCCCAATAACCCTGTTAATTTTCAAATTGATCCATTGGACCGTTTTTCCGGACCAATTGATCAAAGTTTTACAAAAGAATTAAAGGAACAAGTGCATTGTTCCTAAACGTCGTGTAATTATCATCGAAATGAAAAGACCAATTTTCTTCGACTTCTTTTACAACTTTGCACTAGTTTCTTGTTAAATTTAAGAGAAATGTTTTTAAAAATTTCAAAGAAACGATTTTTTTTTTATTTGTAATCCTTTTCCTTAAGGCGATGTGCCACACGCCTCCGACCGCTTCGAAATTTTGAAAAGAGAATTCTCCCAAACGGAACAACTGGTTGGAATGAAATTTTGTTTTGTGCATGCAGGACACTTGCTCCGAGGAGATGATTCCCTCCATTATCCAAAATTTCCAAAAAAAAATTTACAGTTTTTGGTTACCGTGCGAAAAATGGTGAATTATTAACCATTGCATCGCATTTTCGGTAATTTTCTGAGAGTCATCCTCTGGACCGTGAAAAAACACACGTTTTAAGCTTTGTTTCACCTGTTTTCATGAACAAATGGCGGAGAAAAAGCATTTTGAAATTGTTATATAAATGTAGCAAAAACGTACCAACGTTTTTTCACTGGCGGCGCGCAGCTCGCTTCGTCCTGCTTTTACCGACCGCGCTCGCCTCTTTCCGGAACAGTTTATTTTGTGACAGGCAGTGCAGCCAGATCGCGCGCAAAAGTTACCCCCTCTCTAGTCTCTTGCGCGCCCATCACACAATCATAGTAGCGCGTGTCCGTGAGCGAGCGACGCTCGGACGTCTTCGGGAAGAGCCGAGCGCCACCGAAGTTTCCCGGTCGCGCCTTCGGCAGCTACACCAATTTACATGAATGTATGTAAATTCGCCCCATACAACGTGCTCAGCGTCCAACACATGGACGCTGAGCACGTTCATGTGCGGCCAAGCCGAACCGAAGGATTCCAGGGAAAAAGCAATCTGAGTACGACTCGCGCGTGACGTCACCCGACGGCACGAGCGAGGCTTTCAGATGATTTCAATGCTTATTTAGCCCTTGATTCTCTGCGTTATTAATGTATAAAAAAATGTATCGCACACTCTCATCGCTTATTTTTTCAGTTTATACGTTAATTTAAATATAATAATAAATCTAAATTACAACTTATGTATCTTCTAAAATATTGTTTACCCTTTACTCACACCCGTCCTTATGCCAAATAAATTATATTTCATAAAAGTAAGCGGAAATATATTTATGTTCGTATTATTATATTAATTCTCATAGCTCTCATATGAAAACTCTCATATAAAACACTCTCATATGAAAAAATCCAAAAAACTTCAAAACCTTACATTTCAACAAACCAAGAACATACATCTTCACATTTTCAATCATGACGAATTTTTATGAACAATATCATGTAAAACACATCTGAACCAAAACAATATATATCACCTAAATTATCAAAACATAAATCAAACAACACAAAATCACAACATCTTATACTCAACCCTTACTGATAGACTGAATAATATAAATTCGACAATCGCATTAAATAAAACGAAAGAATGGCTTATAAATCTCTCCAACATTGATATTCCGCTACACATTTCCACATTCTTGTCTCTAGGTGAAAAGTTTTGTTTTCCTTACCTCAAACTCTCAAACATAAAAACTCATATCCACAAATCAATCTCCGAACTTGAGTCCAAATTAGATTTTTAACTCGACAAACCTAGACAAATCGAAATTAGAACCAGATTCACTAAAATCTTAAACAAAATGAATATTCCAACATCATTTTCCAAAACTAATCAAATTATAAAACACACGTCCTCATTCTTAAAAAACAACCCTCAACTTTTAGTTACACGAGCTGACAACAGTCATTCTTAACAAATCAGATTACGTTACAAAAACTCATAATTTACTCTCAGATTCCTCAACTTACAAATTAACAACTAGAAATCCCATCAACACTCTACAAAAAGGCATTAACAATATTCTCTCCAGATGGAAAACCCTAAAAATTATTGATAAAACAAAATACGAATACTTAAAAGCTGAAAATTGCAACCTATTTCGTCTCAATTGATTGCCAAAAATTCATAAAAATAATTATCCACTTCGTCCAATAATATCATCAATAAACAGTCCAACGCATAAACCAGTTCAATTTATACATTCTAAACTTTCTAAATTAATCAATACGACTAATTCACACGTCAAAGATAGTTTCCACCTAACACATTCACTTTCTAACATCTCAATTCCACTCAACTACAAATTGGTCTCGTTTGATGTTGTTTCTCTCTATACCAACATCCCATTACAACTTGTTATTCAAAGCCTTCAAAAAATATCAAATCTATTTTCAAAAACATTTTCAAAAACAAATTGTCTGGAAAAATTAAAATTTTCGTTACCACTATATAAAAGATATGTTGATGATATTATTATTGCTCTACCAATAGACAAAATTGAATCCCCCAGAAAGATTTTTAACTCATATAACTCAAAATTACAATTTATATCAGAAAACGAAGTACATAAAAAATCCCGTTTCTTGATATACTTTTAATCCATAAACAAAATTCAATTATCACAAATTGGGATAAGAAACTAACCTGGTCAGGCAGATTCATACATTTCTTTTCACACCACCCACTTTCCCAAAAAAGGCCATAATTTACATACTAGTTGACAGAGCAATAAAATTATGTCATCCTTCATTTCACAAAGAAAACCTCAAACTTATTAGTAACAAGATGACATAAAATTGCTATCCGATCTCTTTCACAAAAAAAATAATAAAACATCGGCGTTCCACAATCACCAATCAAAAAAGAATAACAACAATTTTGATTCTTCCAGACTAATAAATGTTCCTTACACAAGAAAAACATCCATCATCAACTAATTCGGCTTTTCCAACAATACAGCGTAACATTAGTCACAAACAATAAACACAACATTTCATCGATTGCCGGCTCCACCAAAGACAAAATAAATAACAACCAAAAATCCAACATAGTTTACAAAATCGATTGTAAGGATTGCAATGCCACATACATCGGCCAAACCACAACATACCTTGAAACCAGAATAAAAGAACATAAAAATAGCCTAAAACATACTACCACAATACACACAGCCTTAGAACAACATGCAGTAGAACAAAAACATGCCTTTCAATTCGATAATGTAAAAATTTTGAGCAATGAAAAATGGCTAAAAAAAGACTAAGCCTCGAAATGATTTAAGTAAGGCACACTCTAACATCATAAATTTTAGAACTGGCATACAAAAACTAAGTTCGATCTATAACTCTATTATATAACTATTAAAATATTTTACAATACTTTACTTGACATAACAATTTAAAAATTATTGACACTATAACTTAATTTTAAATACTCTTAATATGACGCACCAATTTTATTTCTCTTGACATGTCACTGCCTAAAAGATATTTCTCCCCCGATTCGCACAATAAAGACTTTAATAAGCTTCACGAAATTAAGACACCACTCAGTTTCTCTCGAACTCTCCGTGATCACACAACTCAATATGTAACTGAGTAATGTAAATTTCGAGTTTTTGTTTATTTTGGAAGAACATTTTTAAAGTCTGAAACTCAATAGATAATCGTCACAGTCATTTGATACTTTATTAAAATTTATTTTAAATCAATCACGTACATTAAGTTTTCACAAATAAAACACAAAACTTCCTTATAATTATTAATCCCTTACAGATGATAAAAATCGCTAACAAACGATAAATTCTTCCATCTGTTGAGTATACTCCACCACAACAGTACTTACTGTTGTGTAAATACTGAAAATAAATACTGTCTTTTGAAATAACGATTAATTAATGAAATTAATGATTGAGTAATGAAAAAATTTAATAGTAAAACATCATGAGCAGTTTTCCTATTTTCAGAATAATGTTCTTTCAATGAGCGTGTTTCACGTATAAACAATTCGCCCCATACAAAAAGAAAATAATAATTAAAAAAAAACAGAAAAGCACTGAGCGCGGGGAACGATCCCGCGCCCCTAAGCTAGGAACGCTACCAACGGGACCATCTTTAATGTACGTGATTTGTGATTTGAAATTTGAAATTTGTGAAAATTTAATGTACGTGATTTATTTAAAAGAAATTTTAATAAAGTATCAAATGACTGTGATTATTACCTATTGAGTTTAAGATTTTTTAAATTTTCTTCCAAAATAAACAAAAACTCGAAATATACATTACTCAGTTACATATTGAGTTGTGTGATCACGGAGAGTTCGAGAGAAACTGAGTGGTGTCTTAATTTCGTGAAGCTTATTAGAGTCTTTATTTTGCGAATCGGGGGAGAAAGATCCTTTAGGCAGTGACGTGTCAAGAGAAATAAAATTGGTGCGTCATATTAGGATTATTTAAAATTAAGTTATAGTGTCAATAATTTTTAAATTGTTATGTCAAGTAAAGTATTGTAAAATATTTTAATAGTTATATAATAGAGTTATAGATCGAACTTAGTTTTTGTATGTCAGTTCTAAAATTTATGACGTTGGAGTGTGCCTTACTTTGGATCATTCCTAGGATTAGTCTTTTTTGAGCCAATTTTCATTGCTCAAAATTTTTACATTGTCGAATTGAAAGGCATGTTTTTGTTCTATTGCATGTTGTGCTAAGGCTGTGTGTATTGTGCTAGTATGTTTCAGGCTATTTATATGTTTTTTTATTCTGGTTTCAAGGTATCTTTTGGTTTGGCCGATGTATGTGGCATTGCAATCCTTACAATCGATTTTGTAAACTATGTTGGATTTTTGGTTGTTATTTATTTTGTCTTTGGTGGAGCCAGTAATCGATGAAATGTTGTGTTTATTGTTTGTGACTAATGTTATGTTGTATTGTTGGAAAAGACGAATTAGTTGATGATGGATGTTTTTTTTTTGGTGTAAGGAACATTTATTAGTCTGGAAGAATCAAAACTGTTGTTCTTTTTTTTTTTATTGTTGATTGTGGAAAGCCGATGTTTTATTATTTTTTCTGTGAAAGAGATCGACTAGCAATTTTATGTCATCTTGTTACTAACAAGTTTGAAATTTTCTTTGTGAAATGAAGGATGAGATAATTTTATTGCTCTGTCAACTAGCATGTAAATTATGGCTTTTTTGGGAAAGTGGGTGGTGTGAAAATAAATTTATGAATCTGCCTGACCAGGTTGGTTTCCTATATCAATTTGTGATAATTGAATTTTGTTTATGGATCAAAAGTATATCAAGAAACGGGATTTTTTATCTACTTCATTTTCTGATGTAAATTATAATTTTGAGTTATATGAGTTAAAAATCTTTTTGGTGTATTCAATTTTGTCTGTTGTAGAGCAATAATAATATCAGCAACATATCTTTTATATAGTGGTAACGAAAATTTTAATTTTTCCAGACAATTTGTTTCAAGATCAATCATGACGATGTTAGATAGTATTGAAGCCAGAGGTGAGCCCATTGGTAACCCTGAGATTTGTTGGTAAATTTTATTTTGAAATGTAAAGAAAGTTGAGAACACGATGTATTCTATGGCTTTAATTAATTCGTTTAAAGGAAATGTTTTTGAAAATAGATTTGATCTTTTTTGAAGGCTTTGAATAACAAGTTGTAATGGGATGTTGGTATAGAGAGAAACCATATCATACGAGACGAATTTGTAGTTGAGTGGCATTGAGATGTTAGAAAGTGAATGTTTTAGGTGGAAACTATCTTTGACATGTGAATTAGTCGTAATGATTAATTTATAAAGTTCAGATTGTATAAATTCAGCTACACTCAGAAAAACGTTTAGTACCGTCAAAAAAAAAACGTTTGAATCAACCAAATCCTGCAGTTACGGGTGGCGAACGATATGAACGATTGAATTGACTGCGAGATTTGGTTGAATAACAAATATATATTTATTTCCGGCAACCAAACTCGTTCTTGATCCAAAAACGTACAGAGTACTTTCAATTATAATTCCGGTGTCCTGAAACCAAACTTTATTTGAACATGCTGAACAGTCGGGTCGGTAATCTCTCCTTTAAAAGCATTTTCAAAATATATAGTTCAACGAAAAACATATACAGCAGAATGAAACATGTGTGCATTGAATGAATTGCAGAGCATATTTCAGTCAATACATAATATTTTTGATAAAAGTTCATATATAGTCCGTACCACTGAAGACATATTTTTTAAAAGAAAACCCCCCAACGCTGCTATAGTCGATCCAACTATATGTTGGTTTGCCCTGAATGACGGAGTAGGTTCTGACAACTGATATAACATAGTTGAAGCTGCATACAGTAAGTTCAATCAAAATTGGTTTCACACCAATCGAATAAATGGCAGATAGAACATCAGCTTAATATGAACCAAATAAACATTGAGTCACTCTAATAAAATTTCGATGTGAGCATATGCATCTTATACATTGAATTGGTAGAAAATCAATTGAATATAAATCATCGAAGAAAGTATTCTCCCTACTATAAATTATAAATCCAAATGGAAGACGAAGACAATAAGGTAAATAAATCCGCTAATTTATGAGACAAGATGATTAGTAATTTTTTAGTAATGCCTGTTTATTAAAGTACATATTAAAAATATTGCGATGGTACAGAAACAACTTTTATTGATTAATCTACGTCGATGTACGACTGTACGGTGTCAATTGTAAGATAATTTACAAAGCGCTCTGAGAAAATTACATAGTTAAACTTAAAAGCAATCTGCGTGTCGAAAAAAAAACAAAAGAGATATCAATTAAAATAATGTGTACAGATAAATAATATTTTTTTCTGGTGTATCGAGAATTTATCTGCTGGCCACATAACAGAAACCATCAGATTTTGTGTGTTCTCTAAGTGGAATTGGCGCAAACAAGTCTTTTTGCTTTACGCAACGCTAGTTCTCAGACTGCAGCGTGGTTGCGACAAACTATTAGCGGCCTAAACCGAGTGTCCACGTGGTTGGATTTACCGAATTTAATCGATATCTGAAATTACGGGAGAACAATGGCTCGTGCCCGCAAAAAATCTCAATCACGATTCCCTTAGCAATCCTTTAATACTTATGCACTTGGTGAACACGCAACGTTAAATGAACCTCACCGGCTTCCACTAAATTTACTATTAACACCCGAGGGACGCCGTACAATGTTTTTCTCGAAGGATAGCACGCAGCGTGACAACAACGGCGGACAAAAATAAATTACGATCGTACACTTTCCTCGAAATGTAGAAACAAGCGACTGAAGTCCCCAATCTATCAAGATTTCTTCTACTTCGCACATTTTTATGTTTTCGATGTAAATCGTCTCACAAAACTTATCACAATGAATATTGTAGTTTTCTACACGCTCACAGGGGAGATGCACGTCAACAGCCAGAAAAGAAGACGTGAACAGCCGGGAGACGAACGGGCGATCGTAGCGCTGTTCGTGCATGCATCTGAAACTACACTGATTCGCGATTTCCACTATCCAGTTAACCAAGCGTACCATTAATACAGCATACCGCAAATGTGGAGTACGCCGTGCCCTACAGTACCAGTAATGTACGGGTACGGGATAGCAGCGTAGTCGTACCTCCACGGTATCGCTACCGTGGAGTTACACCGCACTGCAGTGCACGGTGGCTCCACGGTGGCGATACTGTACCGGTACCGTACTGGTAAATTGGCGGTACAGCGTACCGTACGGCGTACCGGTAATGTGGCAGTACTGTACGCACACTCCACATGAGCGGTACATTTGCGGTACGTGGTTAGCTGGGTAACTAATTAGCTGGGTAAAAAAAACTAATTAGCTGGGATCTCTGTGAGCGCTCTGTTCGATCACTCACAGCGATCGAACAGAGCGCGCCCGTGGTCGGATTTGCCAAATAAAGTCGTTATCTAGAAATCGTGCCGGGAAAAAAGTGACCGATTGCATCCACAATAACTCAAGTAGCAATAGCAATCGATAGCTGAAAAATATGCACATCGTAGAAAAAAGAAAACACGGTCTTACCTCGAAGTAACTTTAATTAAATAATTTGTTTCAATTCACTTATTCAATTGTAGAACCAATCATCATTCGCTTTATGCGTAATAATTAATTCAGTTGGAAAATGTAGTTTATTGGCCAATATAACGACCAAATATAAAGTTCAAATAACACGCGGATTACTTGTATGAACTCCGATGTAGTTAGTCCAACCTATTATATGGCCAGGGAGATATTGCAATTTTGACACGATAATTTGGTTGTTTCAACTAAACTGGCTTTGTCACTTGAATAGAATTGTATTTCAAGCGAGTAAAATTAGGTTGCTTCAAGCAAAATTGTTTCAACTAAATATTCATAGTTGGTATTACCAAACGTTTTTCTGAGTGTAGTTTATGCGTTGGACTATTTATTGATGATACCATTGGACGAAGTGGATAATTATTGTTATGAATTTTTGGCAGCCAATAGAGACGAAATAGGTTGCAATTTTCAGCTTTTAAGTATTCGTATTTTGTTTCATTAATGATTTTTAGGGTTTTCCATCTGGAGAGAATATGGTCAATGCCAGTGTTGATAGGATTTCTATTTGTTAATTTGTAAGTTCAGGAATCTGCGAGTAAATTATGAGTTTTTGTAATGTAATCTGATTTGTTAAGAATGACTGTTGAATTTCCTTTGTCAGCTCGTCTAACTAAAAGTTGAGGGTTGTTTTTTAAGAATGAGGACGTGTGTTTTATAATTTTATTAGTGTTGGAAAATGATGTTGGAATATTTACTTTGTTTAAGATTTTAGTGAATCTGGTTCTAATTTCGATTTGTCTAGGTTTGTCGAGTAAAAAATCTAATTTGAACTCAAGTTCGGAGATTGATTTGTGGATATGATTTTTTATGTTTGAGAGTTTGAGGTAAGGAAAACAAAACTTTTCACCTAGAGACAAGAATGTAGAAATGTGTAGCGGAATATCAATGTTGGAGAGATTTATAAACCATTCTTTCGTTTTATTTAATGTGATTGTCGAATTTATATTATTCAGAGGATCAGTGGAAAGATTATTATTTGTGTCCTGTTATCTATTAGTAAGGGTTGAGTATAAGATGTTGTGATTTTGTGTCGTTTGATTTATGTTTTGATAATTTAGGTGATGTATATTGTTTTGGTTCAGATGTGTTTGACATGATATTGTTCTTAAAAATTCGTCATGATTGAAAATGTGAAGATGTATGTTCTTGGTTCGTTGAAATGGTTTTGAAGTTTTTTGGATTTTTTCATATGAGAGTATTTTATATGAGAGTTTTCATATGAGAGCTATGAGAATTAATATAATAATACGAACATAAATATATTTCCGCTTACTTTTATGAATTATAATTTATTTGGCATAAGGACGGGTGTGAGTAAAGCGTAAACAATATTTTAGAAGATACATAAGTTGTAGTTTACATTTTTTATTATATTTAAATTAACGTATAAACTGAAAAAAAATAAGCGATGAGAGTGTGCGATACATTTTTTTATACATTAATAATGCAGAGAATCAAGGGCTAAATAAGCATTGAAATCATATAAAAGACTCGCTCGTGCCGTCGGGTGACGTCGCGCGCGAGTCGTGCTCAGATTGCTTTTTCCCTCAAATCCTTCGGTTCGGCTTGGCCGCACATGAACGTGCTCAGCGTCCATGTGTTGGTGTAGCTGCCGAAGGCGCGGTCGGGAAACTTCGGTGGCGCTCGGCTCTTCCCGAAGACGTCCGAGCGTCGCTCGCTCACGGACACGCGCTACTATGATTGTGTGATGGGCGCGCAAGAGACTAGAGAGAGGGTAACTTTTGCGCGCGATCTGGCTGCACTGGTGACAGGTCGAAAGCCGGAGCTATAACCTCGCACATTCGTTCGAAATATATTTCATACGATGTGTGTGATAGAGTGTGATATAGAATGTGAATGGTGTGTGATAGAGTGGAGTTTGTTTTCGTCGCGTTTTTGGTGAGTTTTTTTTGCTATGAAGAACGCCTCAGGACGCCGGCACACCACCGACGAGAAATCCCGAAAAAGAAATAATCGACGAGAAAACCGCCGCGGCCGATTACACGAAGATCGAGGAACATAGGGACAGCGAGAAGCCGAAGGAGAAAACACCGGAAGTCAAGGTACATACGTGCTATAACCTCATAACCTCAATTTACGTACTTTGTCATTTGCTACGATCTTCCCTCGCATTGCTTTCCCGCTCGCCGATGTGTCAAACAGCCAACGGCATTTATTTGTGAAGAAATCGCAGATAGCATATTTTCCGATGATCCGTGGCCATTGTCATTACCCCTCGAAATCCTCGATCTCCGGGGCAGTGTGCAACAAAAATGAGGCACGAAAGTTCAACACCCTTTGCCTACGAACGCTAAACTGTCACGTCTCAAACACGGATGATTTGTGAACCTGTGGCGATTCCTCGATAGCTTAACCCTGACCGAGCGTACTATTGGTATGGGGTACAGAGATAGTATCCTACGGTGTACCTGTACGGTAGTACACCGCTACACGCAAATGTAGGTACGTGTTACTAGTATGGTATCGGTACACTGTGCTATAGTAAAATATACCGGTTCTGTATCCTCACCATTACTAATACTGGTACCGATACCATACGCACACACATATTAGGTATGGTACCTGAGCTATCGTGTAGGAACCAGAACTAATCTAGCATCGGATTTACCATCTAAATGAACCATCGGATTTATCCAGGGTAGCAAGTACGTACTGCCGAGGATGACAAAACCGCGTCAATCGTCGCGGCTATAATATACAGTCCCAGTGTCGCGAGGATATCACCAGCGAGGCTGACCTCAAGGAACTCGTCGGACCCGTCGACTTCGTTCGGAAACAATGTCTTGCCATGGATCGCACCAACAATCTGTGCAAGGCCTTTTACTTACGTACGTACGTTTCAAAACAAAGAGCGAGGACGCTAGGGTTTTCTTGCATCTCAATGGTTACGACTACCATCATCTCATACTCAGAATCAACGGGTCCAAACCTCCAGCCCAACAGAATTGAATGGTCAACGGTTGAACGTGTTAAGGTAAAACAAGCGTGCGCTCTTGATTTTTATAGATTTTGCTCAAATCTTAACCAGACATTGCTCGTATTATTATGCATGTTTCAGTGGATTTCAGAACAGTCGTCTATTTAGATTCGGAGATAATGGGTTTTTAAATTGCAACTTTTAACACTGTAGGGTCTGCATTGAAATTTAGAAAGAGTATTTTTTATATATATGTATTCCTCAGACGGGTCCTTTCCCTTTTACCATCCCCTCCTTTATTCCTTCCATTCCTTCCGACATTCACAATCCTTCCAGAGAGTTCCCTACATTCCTTCCGGAGTTCCCAGAGTATTGACCGCAGCCATTGTTTCCTGATGCACTACTGTATCGCATTTGCACGAGGGCCCAGGGATACTGCGGAAAACCTGGGCCGATACAGGCGGCTATATTTGGCTGAGTTTCAGTTGTATTACCATCAGAAACTCAGACAAACTGCCCCCTACTCAGAGGTTGACGCGCAAACCAGTGCACGGGCAAGCGGTCACCGCTCCACGTATTGGCAGCCTCCAATGCTGCTTAACTTCAGTGACCGCCGAGCCCGCACACCGACCGCGCGCCCATCTCTGTCGGTAATTTAGAAAGAGTAATTTTCCGTAAAAAATATTTGTCCTCTATAAAAAGACACAAGGCAATAACATAAACAATATAAAAAATTAATGTTTATAACGCAAATATTTTTTTCGCGTTAAAAGTTTTTAACTTTAGAAACACGATAATTATCTTTTTTTATCGAAATATTGAACAATACTGTTCTGCGGTGTTGCATCATGTCTTCTGATTATAGGGGACAAATATTTTTTACCGAGAGTTATTCTAACGTTACTAAACGTCTTTAGCAAAACTGAATAGTCAAGACAATTCAAACTTTTTTCACTCGTTCCCTAACTAGTTTGCTATCTAATCATAATTTTTTTCAAAATTAATAGACATAATAGAATGGTACGGCGAATTATGTTACCTGACTTTCGGCCAATGCAGATCCTGCAGTGTTAAAAGTTGCTATTAAAAAATCCATTATCTCCCAATCTAAATAGTCAACTGTTCTAAAATCTCACTCAAACTTGCATAATGATATGAACAATGTATGGTTAAAATTTGAACAAAATCGATAGAAAATAAGAGCGCACGCTCGTTTTACCATAAGGGCTTACACCACTGTAAACGTCCAAAGTTGAGTAATATTTAGCGATTTTTTTTTGTAGAAGGACAAATAAGAGAATATTAATATTCGAGGATGTTATTATGCCGAAAGGTGACGCTGGAGCCATTCTGGCGAGGCATGTTGAATTTGAGACGCTCTGCGGCACGCAGTATAGCTGACGCAAATTTGATTTTAGATTAAAATTAAAAAATTTCTATTAATTTACACGAGTATAGCTAGAGAAATACGTAGAGGATTGTGAAAATATTAATTTTTGTGTAATTTGCAAGCATTAAACCAAAAACTTAATTTTCGACAGAAAAAAGGACAATCATTTAGTAATAACTAATGTTATAACTAACTCATAGAAAATCACATACTTATTTCTCGTTGGAGTGTTATTTTAAACATGTACTCAAAATTGGGAGTGAAAATAATAAAAATTGTTGGAGTTACACGATTTTTCGAAAGTTTTACACCGATGACCTCTAAACAATTCGCGATAGTAAAATTTTACCGCTCTTCTGTAGAGCGAGACTTCTCCGATCGTCATTGCTAAACAAAATTCCGATCGCAATTGTTTAAACAAAGAGCATTGTAAAATTTCACAACTCTTTTGTAGAGTGAGTCTCGAGCGATCTCGGTCGTGACTCGAGATTTTAGCAGAGATCGAAATCGTCGACGTGGAGCGGCATTGAGATGCCAAATAGTCTTCGAGCTTATTTGTTTAAATTAACTAAAAAAGAATGGGAAAATGCCAGCACCCTTCCACCATACGAGTCTCTAGCAAACCCCGTTTGTTAGAAAGTTCAACCATAAAGAAATTTCCACCGATGACCGCTGTCGACAAAAAAAATAGATGCAAGGGTATTTGTTTAAAGAATGCGCGATGGCAAAATTTCACCGCTCTTCCATAGAGCGAGGCTAGCGATCTTGATTGTTCGAAAAGCTGACCAGCAAAAATGGTGCCAAATATGAACCCTGGGAGAGATAAAAATGCTGAACGCATTTGTTTAAATAATGAGTATTGTAACATTTTACCACTCTTTTGTAGAGTGAGTTTCGAGCAATTTTGTTCGCTCGAAATTTTAACAGGGATCGAAATCGTTAACGATAAGCGGCATCGACGTTACGAATAGTGCTCGAGCTTATTTGTTTAAATGAAATAAAAAAGCATGGGAAAAAGCCTGAGTGTTTGGTTGTGGTCGTCGTCGAAAAAAATCGATTCGATGGCGGCATATACAATTTAAAATGCAACAAAGTTTCACCGCTCTCCTGCCGAACGAGCGCATGCTTTCTATACAAGCGTACCATGGTCGCTACGCATAGTTGTGTGAATTATGTGATATACACATAGAGGTGAGGTGCTTGCGTACGACCGAACGGCGTTCGAGAATGTATTTGTTCTTTCTGCACGCAGTCGGCGTAGCAAACACCCACACACACACACACGCGCGCGCGCGCGCTCAGCGATCGCCGTCTGTTTGGCTTCGACTCTTCGTCACAGTGCGAAGCATCAAGACCGAATTCGCTATCGCTGCGCTGTGCATCGGTAGCGACTCGTAGCTAAAAACTACGAGATCTGCGCTACCGACGTAACGAGAGGCCGCGTCGAAGTTTTCGGGCGTGTGGCACATGGCCTTAAACAATACTGAATCATTTTTTACACGATTCGGCCTTTGCACACAATAATTTCAGTCATCTTTAATTGCATTCACTAAAAGTTGATACCCCCAAGCTGTATTCAAAAGTCGATCTGAGAACATTTATGCGATTAATTCCCGATATCTTTTACGAAGGTTATTAGAGTTATGGACAACAATTTTTTTGCAAACTATACATGATCAAAAATTGAAAAAAAAAGTTAAAGTTTACAACAACTACAGATTAATTTTTTTACCAAAACGTGGACAAAATTTACCAAAAAAAAAATTAGTTTAGAACAAAAACTCTTAATGGGCTTTTTCTAAAAACAAAGACGTGTTTTGAAAAAAGTGTTATTTGTAACCTTAATAACCTTCGCAGGAAATATCGAGAATTAATTTCATACAAGTTCTCAGATCGGCTGGTGAATACAGCTTAGAGGTATGAACTTTTAATCAATGCAATTAAAGATGAGTAAAATTATGGTGCACAAAGGCCGAATCGTGGAGAAAATGAGTCAGCGTTGTTTCTTGGAATGTTTTACAAATAAAAAAAAATTCAAATGTTTCAATTTTTTTCTTCAATTCAACACGCAATTTAAATTTAGTATTTTCATTTTGAAGATGTTTACACGATGTATAGGAAAAATAGACTTGTTCCTTTGTTTTATAAAACTTTGATCAATCGGTCCGGAAAAACGGTTCGATAAATCAATTAGAAAATTGACAGGACTATTGGGGGTACATTAAGCTGAAGAAAACTGGCAACATTAGTATTTCCAACAATATTTGTAAACTAGTAGTAGATTTATTGGAAAACCATAAAAAGTCATTTTTTATCCTATTTTCAAATTAATAGTAATCGTAAAAAAAAATTCTCAAAAACCAACGAAAGGGTATTGTAAGAAATGTATTCAAGTTTTCAAAGCTGCCCTTTAATTCCCTGTGCGATCATTGATTGCTGAGATATCGATGATCGAAGACAAAAGGATTTTTTTTTCATTCAAAGTCGGACATCTCAGCAAAAAATTGACGTAGAGAAACCCAAAAAAAAACAAATTGAAGCTGAATAAACAAGCTAACTTACCTATGCATTGATTTAGCTGAAAAAAAAATTCCCTAGCCCGTGGACCCTTGAAAAAAAAAAAAAAAAAAAATTGGCAACATTTTCTGTCTCGCTATTTCTTATGATTGCGCGATAACCGTAGCTCATAAATTTTGTTGCCAAAAGATCTCGGAACTTGAAGCTTTAAAATGCTTCTTTGTTCACCTCGATATGGCCATTTTTCACATTGATACAGCGCTTCAAAAAACACTTAAAAAATTGAAGAAATTTCTAGTTTTTTTGGACTTTAATTTCTTTAATTTTTTTGGAGTAGTATGTAAGAAGTGATATATTTTTGACAAATTGCAATCAATCGAAAAAAGCGCTCGTAATTTACTGTTAAAGCAATCTATGAAACTACAGTCAAAATTTCAAGTCGTTGGACGCAAATTATTCGAGTTCTGCTGCATCCCGATTCCAAAAACATGGTTTTGAGAAAAACATGCTTGAAGTCAACGGTTTCATAGAGGCTATAGCTGAAGAAGTTTGTTTTCCGTAATCTAATGGCACCTATTGGTCGAAAATCAAACTCTAAACTATAAATAAAAGTAAAAATATTTTTAGTCGGTGTCTTTGTCCCCAAAGATAATAGGCTTACAAGAGTTGAGAACTGCGCCTACCGGCATGGCATCGCCGAAGACACTTTCCAGCGTCGGAGACTCCCCTAGAAAATATCTCGAAAACCACTTCAGAACTGTTTTTTTTCAACTATAAACGAATGTGCATCATATTTTTTTAAGGGTCAAAGGATTTGTTAAAAGGGTTTCCAAAAAACGATTTCTCGGAAATCTTACACCGGTGTCCTTTAAACAATTCGCGATCGTCAAATTCCACCGCTCTCCTGTAGAGCGAGACTCCTATGATTGTCATTGCTAGAAAATTCGATCCTCGGAGAGACCTGTCGAAGATAAATCCCGGCAGAGAAGAAAAAATGCTAACCGTTTTTTTAGTAGTAATTATAAAATGTTACGACGCTTTCGCATAGTGAGACTTGGTCAATCTCATTCGCTCGCGAATTCGGTCGGCCGCAGACAACCTGCCGAAGATAAGCCATGGCAGAGATAAAAATGCCGGACGCATTTGTTTAAGCAATGAGCAATGTAAAATTTTACAACTCTTTTGTAGAGTGGGTCTTGATCGATCTCGGTCGAGACTCGAGATTTTGGCAGAGATCGAATTCGTCAGCGATAAACGGCATCGATATTCCAAATAGTCCTCGAGCTTATTTGTTTTAATTAATTATAAAAGGATGGGAAAATGCCAGCACCCTTTCACAATGCGAGTCTCTAGCCTAGCAAACCCCGTTGGCTAGGAAGTTCAACCGTAATAAAATTCCGACCGATCACCGTCGTCGACAAAACAAATCGATACGAGGCCTTTTGTTTAAACAATACGCGATCGAGAATGTCCACCGCTCTTCCGTAGAGCGAGGCTAGCGATCTTTATTGCTCGAGAAGTTGACCATCCGAGAACCTGCCAGAAGATGAACCTTGGCGGAGATAAAAATGCCTAACTCATTTGTTTAAACAATGAGTGTTGTCAAATGTTACCACTTTTGTGTAGAGTGAGTTTAGAGCGATCTTGTTCGCTCGAGATTCTGGTAGAGATCGAATGCGTTGGCGATAAGCGGCATCGAGATTACAAATAGTGCCCGAGCTTATCTCTTCAAATGAATTCAAAAAGAATGGGGAAATGCCCGTACCCTTCTATAAGACGAGTCTCTAGCAAATCCCGTTTGCTAGACAGTTCAATCGTTATGAAATTTTGACCGACGACCGTCGTCGAAAAAAAATCGACTCGAAGCCATTTGCATATGTAATGCAATATGTAACAAAGTTTTGCCGCTCTACTGCCGAGCGAGCGCATGCTTCCAAGCATATCATGGTCGCTAAGCCTAGTTCATGCCTTTGACACTGGTAGATAAATGCTATTCGTAAAATGTCCTTGCTGCACTGTGGCGCTAGTAGTCGTGTGACAGGCATATATATATATGTATGTATGTTGCGCCGGTGTTTCGAATGTTTTACATGAATAAGAGTCTATTGATATATTTAGAATAATTTTCCGTTCTAATGATTTTCCATTCGAACACAATGAATAACATCGCAATAACAATAACAGGACGAAAGCTACGAAAGTATCGAATCGTTCAGCTGATCGGAGTATTTAGAGCCGAAGGCTGTCACATAACAGCCAACGCTAGGTAGTGGCGATTTCAAGAACTAAAAAGCCGTGACAAAACACGTTTTCGTTCATCGCATAGAAATAGTAGGCCAGTATCATGGGGCTGGCCTAATTGTGTGTATTGTGCGATACACACACATAGATATAAAGTGTTTGCGTTAGGACCGAACTGCGTGCGAAAGGTGACGCGGCTGGCGTAACGAACAAACTTTTCGTCCCAGTGCGAAGCATCGAGGCCCAATTCGCGACCGCTGCGCCATCTATCGGTAGTAACTCGTAGCCAAAAACTGCGAGATCTACCGACGTAACGAGAGGCCGCGTCGAAACTTTCAGGCGTGTGGCACGTGGCCTTAAAGATTACCCCGTGGACCATATCGCTCAATCGCACCAATCGTATCGCCCTATCGTTCGGGAACGCAAGAAGGAAGCCTAAGGAAATTTATTAACGACGAAGTAACGACTTGGGAGTATTAGTGTGCGCATTCGCGTATTTGAGTGATCGGGCAAAAAACGAGCAGACACTAATAGCGTTTGCACTCTACCTATTTAGTGACCACGCCTTTCGTAGTCTCGTAACCCAATTAAACTGCCACGTTGGAGACGATAATGATGAGCGATCATTTTCATAATTAAGGGTTACGCATCCGTTATTCCACGATTAGAAATGAATTATTCCATGTATGGATTCCATAATTATTTACACGTTGACAGATGAAAAAGAATTAAAAATCATTATTTTCTGTGAGAAAATTCTCTCAGTACAATCGATTTATGGACAACAATGGACCGCGCAAAGTTTTTTTAATTTTTTATTTTATCTTTTTGCTCATTGTCGTTGGTTTTTATGTAAATTTTACATTTTATCACTGCGTTCATTGTTATTTTTTTCAAATTTTCCATTTTCCATTTCGTTTATTGCTGTTTCTTTTCGCATTTTACAACTTTTGATTTCGTTTGTTTTCTTTAAGTTTTACTTTTTTAAATTTCATTCATCGTTGTACTTTCGAAGAGCCTTACAACATTTCTTTTAAGAAACCGAAGGAAAACATGTTTTTTATGACAATATTGAATCGCAAGGAGAATATCATTTTTGATTCGCATTGCGTTTATCTTCATGCCTTGAAATTGCCATGGCTGTTCGGATCAATACTCAGCGGACGATGATTGATCAATCATCATTTGGATCATGATATCTGATTTTTGCGCGCGCAAACACCTCAATCCACGTCATTATGAAGGGGTGAATTTTGTGTCAGGAGTAATGTACACGGATTAACTCTCCTAATGAATCCCCATCGTAATTGCAATATAATTAATGAATCATGTTAAACGCCCTGGTGCCGAATGTAGACGAAGGGTGCGTGGATTGAAAGGGGATGCGAATAGCTTGGAGGGAGAATCACGATGAAGATAGTTGGAGATGAAGGGACACTTTCTATAGGCTGATATCTCGATCGAGTTCATCGAATCGATCGCAAATAAAGGAGTTCAGAAAGCTGCGACAGGGTAAACTCCAACCTTGAATCTATCGTTGAGTTGCTTAATCAGCTTTGCTCGTTATAACCCTATTAATTAATCCAAGGATATCGGAATTATTCAATATTTTCATGTTGCAGAATGAGCATTTTATTAAATATTCATTATCGTATCGCTTCAACGGAAACATCGCCCACAGTCTCGTTATCGTCTTGGACATTGTCTGTAGTAAGGTCAATATCAATAATGTACGTTTTAATTATATATTTGATGCGTGGTTAAAAAATACGGAGGGGAGAAAATCGATAGATATAATAAAAATGTATTTATTGTTCAACTGATAAAATTAAACAGATAAACCCAAGAGACAATTCAATTTAGTATGAAATAATAAAGATCGTATTCCTACCGTTTAAAAAAATGAATTGAATGGCCTTTCCAATTCGCATGTGTAAAAAGGAATGAAGCATAAAGATATGCCTTAAGGGAGGATACCAATGTGACGAGCCGAAAAAAGGTCGCTGTTTCCGATTTTTTTTTCTACCTACTAGATTTTTTTGGGATTCGTAAAAAAGGTATGTTATTAAGCATGAATTCATGTTGTTTCGTGCAGGTTTTTGTTCAAAAAATAAAAAATCAACAATGTTATTGAGGTATAATGGACCCCTGTCCAAAAAAATGTGATCCAACGGGCGATCGATAACTTGATAAAGGTTGGTGTGAAAAATAACAAGTTTTATAATCTATGTAAATGCAGTTCGCGCTGTACGTACCCGTTTTACGAAGAAAAAAAAATTTACGAAATGGCGGGTGGTTAAATGTGTAATTTTTGGCGAATGTTTTACGGATATTCGGGGGCTTAAGAAATAATAAATAAAAACGGCCCTGTATAACGATAGCTACTGCAATTACGGAAATTTGGGGTTTTTTTAAATTGAAAATCGGACAATTATACACTAAGAAAAAAAAACAAATGAATCAAAAAAATATATTGGTTGATTCAAATAAATTTCTGGTCGCGGAGTGCCACCGATATATCAGATTGTTACAATACTATAAAATAGTGGAAAATGTGATTGATTCAAATAACATGTTATTTTATTTGAAAAGCTCTCCTGTTCTCTGAATATCTACATTACTGTCAGATTTGGCGGCGGTTCAACGACGAAGAAAATTGAAACACACGAAAAAGGCGACTCTGTTTATTTGAACGTAAAATAGTTTAACATTACGATGAAGAAAGAAAAGCGTGCGCGGGTGTGCTGCGTGTCTTTTTTTAGTGAAAACCCAGTTGTGCCAACGTGAGCGAAAACGACGCGCGAGCGTCAGCGAGTCGGAAGGCGCCCGAGTAGCGCGACTGCAGCGCTCTCTCCAAAGCGGATTTGGTGGAAAGCGACACTCGAAGGCCGCGGATAGCCCGAATATCCAACAATTAACCTTCAAATAATTTTTTTGTTTTCTTAAAATCATTCTATATACAATGCGTAGATGTATGGATGAAATAATTAAGCGGTTGCTACAACATTTTTTATTTCGTACAAAAATATAATCAATAGTATGAATTATTTCTTTGCTAAATCGAAACGAATATGCCATTTGAGACGTAAGTTTTTCAATTTGTTTTAAATCTTAAATAAAAAGAGAGCATTAGAATGATCATCCACGATAATAGTGGAGAGAATATCAGATATCCAATGGAATATTCCTCGACAGAATATCAGATATTCAACTGATACGAACAGATACTACAATTTGATCTTAGCCACAGGCCAAAAAGCAATACTCTTGAGAGTTTCTCCGGTGTTTAAGTAGATTTTCGGTTCGCGCTGCGCTTACGAGAAACGAGCCCGCGTTTGGCTTCTAGCGGTTACTCCGAGAACTACGGGTTGCCTCACACCTATCATTTCGGTGGCGCTCGGCCATGATTTGGTTGAACTTTTTCAACCAAATGCGCAAGAAACAAATTTTATTTTCGCATAATTTTTTAACCAATTTAGACATTTGCTTGATATTTTTCAATAAAAATAAAATACTAATATCTTATCGAATAATGTACTTGAAAGTCAATATCGGATATGGTCAAAACAAATAAAATAACATATTTACTCAATAGAAATGTTATTTGAATCAAACGAGCGAAATTCAATTTTTCTTGTGTACTCGAATCCACAATCATATTCATATTCATGTTATGAATCGAAACGCTTTTTTTATTTGTTACAGAAAATGCAATCAAAACTATATAATTTGTTCGCGATAATTTTTTAGATAGTTTCAATAATATATTGTTCTCGGCTAACAATATTTCTTTCGAATGAAAAAAAAAAAAAACTTTTAATTTTATCATGCTATTGAAGTCAATAGTGTTTTATTTGGACTAATAAATCCGCTTATTTACACCAACTATTTTACAATTAAATCAACGAAATTTAATTCAATAACGCCAATGATATTAGATCAATGATTTTTTTTCTCCGTGTAGCTAGAATCATGATTCCGATTAGGTCGAGAAAAGTCGTTTCGAAAAAAAGCGATTGAAAGTTATAGTATGTGTAAATCGTTGCGCTACCGGCTCCCACTAAATTGTCTGTAACTTGGTCAATTTCCGTTATTTTAACTTGAATTTTTTTCACATATTCTTGAATATGTATACTTTGATAAAATGCAAACAAAAATTGACGTTTTTACGCACCACAGTGGCGTCCCGCTCCAATAGTGGGAGAAAAAAATTAAATACTTCGTTTGTTCTGAGTATAACGTATTACGAAATATGTGTTTCCTCGTAAATAAATAATACTTGAATAATTAAAATATTCATAACGATACTGAATAATAATTGATAATAATCATAATTCATAATAATACCACTGAACATTTAGACATTTATTTATTTATTTTCTGCTGCTTGTATATAAAACTCTTTGCGATGTATTTGCCGCCCTCTTTTTTTTGATCAACCTGTCTTTATGGTATTTACTTTACTCATTTTTTAAGTTTTGTCTCCATCCTCTCCCCCCTTTCTCGCTCTTCTCTTTTTCTCTCTCTTTGAAGCCCCGTCAATTTCCACCACCTCCCTGTACTTGAAGGCGATCCACGTAAGAACTTTATTAATTATCAAATATCACGAAATATACGTGCGCGCAATATTGCTCTTCGTAAAACTTTGTCGAGTTCCGTCACACCTTCGGCCTTCAATAACTCGTGCAAAGCCATAGACAGTCAGTAGATAGAAAATTTTCACGGTAATTATTACCTTCCATTTTTTACTCCATTAGTTTATTCATTTTGAAAAAAGGTTAATTGTTCATTCGCACTTTCTCTCGTTAAACACGACCATGCGAGGTTCCGCGGTATGTTCACTGAAAACCACTTTTGCGAATACAAGGACACAACAAAATGATTGATTTTTCGTCACTGTTATTTTTCACATTTTTTCAACTAGAGCTCACTGACCGCTTTCAACTCGATTCTCGCGGAGTACAAAAACTCGATGGCGATGGAGGGGGTAGGAGAAAAAAGAATGCAGAATGCGAGGGGTGAGTGACTGGGGAGGCAATTTTAGGGCTCGAGGAGCGTTTCCTTGTCTTTCGCGTGTAATCACCGAAAGTGCCGGACGTTTTTCACCTCGCCGGAAAGCTCTTCCCTCCTGGTATTCCCGTCAAGGCATAGGACGCGCGTCAGTTCACGCGAAATCTCGTACCTCCATTCGTATTGGCCGATTGAGAGCTCGGCATACAGAAGCGGACTTGAAGAAGAAAGACCAAAAGTCCTTCAAGGGGGTGGTTTTTTTCGATAGTTAAAGTATTGCAAAGTTGTCAATTGCGTAAACTTCTACACGATTTTTTAGTAATGGTGACTCATACATTGACAATTCTGCTAAAGATTAAAAAATGGCAAATTAATTCAAAAACGATAATAAAATTAGTAATACATCTGCGAAGTCAGGAAGACGGAAAAAATACCCTCTTTCGTGCGCATGCGCAGTGCATGTGATTAAACAGAATCGTATGAGAAAGCTATTTATGCTGAATATCGAGTGAAAATTTGCTAGCCAAATATAAAGTCTACTTTCCCCGCCTACGCCACAAAACTCGACAAAATAACAAAATCGAGTGTGGCTCTTTTTCTTCACATTCGCATGATTTCACGATATCCGTAGTGTTTTTACGACGCTCCGTATTGACGTCGAGAATGCCCAGTTTCTCTCTACATTCCAATTTCATTGGTCCAATTTCAATTGTACGCCAATATTTGGGAAAATTGTTATACCGATAGGCGTAAAAAAACAGAAAAACATCGTTGACTGTTCAAACAAATGACAACCGAAAGTTCGCAGTCGAATGAAAATTCCACTGAAAAATGCATAGCTCTCATACTAATCGAAGTTTCTTTCCAGTCTTCTTTCTTGGCAAACAAAACATCACGTCCGTTTGGCCGCTACGAAATTTCACATCGATTTATTATTTCTCAAGGTAAACAGAAACGCGCCGACAATATTCTCGGCGACTAAAGAATTTCCCTGAAAGACCCCGGGCAAGATAGATCATTGCAAGTTTTCCAAGGAGAATTTCCCAAGTGACTTAGAATTATTCATTATACTCCGCCCCACAATAATTCTCGTCGTTATGCACTGCAGTTTGCAGCTCATGCATCACGAAGTGATGAAACATTTTCGACAAAGTGGGGGAATTATTCTGTTGAAAAATAATTATCGATCATCAATAGATCACTTTCGCCATGAAATGTAACGAGAAAATAAGTATTCTGTCGTATCACTGGAAAAAGTTGAGGCGAAGAAGAACGATCGAAAACTTTTACATCGCCATCAACGGGCGCGCGCTATCCTCAAAAATTTTCATCTTTTCGTAACACGCTTGTACCCTTGAAAGTTTAGTGGAATAGCGCTCCCGAAGCCGCCTAAATAATCGTTATTATTATCACAGGTAAAAAACTTTTGTTGAGAAACGTCTCGATCTCATACAACTCTTTTTTCTGGGTAGAAAGGGGTTGGGATAATGAAATGACCAAAGCGATAAGTCAACGACGACGACGTCGCAGTTACTTCGAGGACTCAACTCGTTCTTTTTTCCGCTTCAGCTTCTTTCCAGAAGGTCCCATTGCATAAATTGTGAACTCCAGACTCAAGGGAAGAAAGGATAACGACGGCCATCCCTTCCTTAATACGTAACGGGTATTTAAAAAACAAGCAAACTTTTTTTCGCAATCTCGACTAGAGACTCAACGACTGCTATTCAAAAATTGTGTTTCTCTACCGTTCTTCTGACTCTACGATCCTTAGTTATTTTTCTGCGTTTTCTATTGGACGGAAAGTTCCATTTCTACGAACCCAAGAGACCTGTCAGTTCATTCAGTCATTTTCTTCCCTAGATGCAAATATAAAGTAAAAGAGTATTTTTTATTTCAAACACACTCGTTCCCTCTGCTCTCAGATGGTCGCCGGCTTTTGTCATCCTCCGCACGCACTTTCCATAAATAGAACAGAAATCGCTAAATTTGCGTTCTACAAGCCGGAGAATTGATGCGATTCCCACGCGGTTCTTGAAGTTCCGAGCCAACCTCCACGACGTTTCCTTCGAAACCTTTTCAATAAAGAACATTTCCGCGACCAGTGCTCCGAAAAACAAACGCGACTGTATTCACTATATACGATTTCAACCGCAATTTTTCCCTTCAGACCTGCATACGTGTTATTATATTTGCAACGACGCAACAATTTTTTCTTGCGCCGAAAAATTGCCATACCTTCGATTCCTCGTTTTATCCTGTAAAAAATATTCTACTTTGATTTTCGGCTGGATACACGTTTTATCATCGTTATCGTTATTTGCCAAAAAAAACTTTTATCCCTTATCTCATAGAGTCAAATCCAATATAGTCTCTCGTCGACTCCCCAAACGTATATTATGTTCAACCTTTTTTTCCTCATCTAATCTCCCTTGTGTTTTCGATATCGAAACTGCGAAGCTTTCAGAACAGAGATTTTGTGGTATGGGTGAAAAAAAAGAAAGAAATATCCCGAAGCACTTTCGGAAAGACTGACGATGATATACACGCACGAACACCCACACACAGACATACGAATAAATATATAAGTCTAAAAGTTGTAGTATATGGCGAAGTATTCGACTGTGAAAGGGACGCGCAGAGAGTTGTTTGGATTAAATGAGAAATCGGAAAACAGAGAAGGAAAGATGTAAGTATGTGAAAGCAAAAAAGCAATAAGAAAACGGAATGAGGGGTTGAATTCGTGATAACAATTTTTTCATCCAGCACGATGAATCCTGCGATGATAATGCCGTCGGGAAATCTAGAGACGAGTATTTGATCGTTTCTATTACTGTCGTTATTATTGTTATCGTATTATTATTATTATCGTCGTTATCGCCTCTATCATCATTCACCGTGGTTTTTATCGTAACATTATACCGAACGATTTTGGCATCGAAGCGAGAAAATATTCCATTTCGTATGTTTCGTGACACACTTGTTGAACGACGTTACAAGTTTGGGAGCACTCTCGCGGCCATAAAACGTTCTATTTTGCGTGAGGATCTCACGAATTTCGTAATAATAATAACGCGAGTAAACGCGTCCCGAGGGTTGCGCAGGCATATCAAGCCCGAGCGATAAGGAATACGCGTGGAATTGCTTTTCCTCGAAAATAAAAGAAATAAAACATTAATCATCCACGCTCTCTCGTAACTGTGGCTTTTAATATTTTTCCAGCTATACCAAAAATATCTATTATTTTTCGTACGAAAAAAAAATCATGATACCCATGGTGCTCACTTGTATTTATTATTCAGGGCGGAAACTCCAGAGTACGAGGACAGACTTTTGCATTACCTTTTTCGATCTGTGATCAAGATCAACTTTAACGAGATGGTGTGAATATTTAAAAACCGACGACGGCCAATAGTGGCAGCGATGAAATTCTGAAATGGATAACACACGCTCTCGTTTCATCGTAGGATGTACGTGCAATAGAAAAATGAGGAAGAAAACTCGGAAGGATCGAAGGTTTTTATCGAGTCAGAGCGGAATTTCTTGATACATTCCAAATACGCCCGCGCTCTCAGTCGTGTCGTTCGCTTGTGTACGTGATAGACTATTTTTGCCCATCCAGTCATGCTCGTGGAACATCCAACAACGTCAAGAATGCATTTGAACAGTCCCAAGATCGTAGGGGTAGTCAGCTCGTATACATATATCTATATATTCATAGAGGCATACACGTAATTGAATACTATACCTAATGGCAGTTGATTATTTTTAAAAACGTCAAAGTATCGTCTTGTTGGCGATTTGAAGGCGTATAACTTTAAACATTTTGTACGGCCATCAACGCTTTACATTTCATTGTTACAAACAACTATATGCTTCCTGAGTACCAACACATACCTTTGCGGGTTTCTACATATCACTCTTCCCAATTGAACCATTTCCTATCACTCCCCAATGGCACTTTGCTAACCTGATCTAGGTTCCGTTGTATCTACAGCCGTCTTAAGGCGGGACACCATTGTCATTCGTAAAAAAATCTTTTCTTTGCATTTTCTCATAGCATCCATATTCCAGAATAAGTGAAAAAAATCATAAAAAATGTTAACATATTGGAAATTGACCAAGTTACAGACGATTTAGTGAGAGCAGGTAGCGCAACGATTGACGTATACTGAAACTTTCAATCGCGTTTTTGTCGAAACGACTTTTCTTGACAAGGCCGGAACCATAACCCTTGCTATAATTGTCCGATTTTCAGTTTTTTTTCAACTAAAATTCGTGTAATTGAGGTAGCTATTGTTTTAGGTACGTAGCTGTTTTTTTTTTACTTAACTTATAACAAATATAAGTAGAAATTTTACCGAAATACACTTTTTTAACACCCGCTATTGTGATAAATATTCTTTTCGCAGAACGGCCTCGCAAACCGAGAATTAGATTTACATAGATTATAAAACTTTTTGATTTATATTTTCCAGACCAACCATCTTTAAGTTATCGATCCGGCCGTTGGACCATATTTTTTATACAAAGAATCTATTCGACCTCAATAACGTTGTTCATTTTTTACTTTTGTTGATAAAAGTTTACACGAAATAAGTTCAATGTATACTTAATAACATTTTTAATTAATTTAAAAGTTAATCACTTTTTTCCAAATGCCAAATAAATAATCCATTAGAAAAAACTTGAAAAAAAAACAATCTTTTTCGGCGCGTCCCAATGGTGTCCTCTCTTAAGCTGCACTATACCACATTCACCGCGGGTACGGGGAAACTGTGGAGAAGCGGCACCGGTTTAGTAGGATGGTCGTCTATTAAAAGTTCTGCCTCCGGTCAATGCAATATATATTTATTTATTTTTTAATCCGTCCATTTCAAATGTTTAAAAACGCGTTACA
Source organism: Ophion obscuratus (assembly GCA_964007375.1). Lineage (NCBI taxonomy): Eukaryota > Metazoa > Arthropoda > Insecta > Hymenoptera > Ichneumonidae > Ophion > Ophion obscuratus. The sequence continues at coordinate 57,844,172 of OZ023313.1, forward strand.
GCCGTTCGTCAATAAAAAATCGACGATTTTATGAAAAAAATATTTAAAAAGGCATTCGACTTTTTTCAGCTATTTAAAAGAAAAACACACATATTATATATATATATATCAACGTTAATATGTATGTCAAATTTTTATATATACGTATGTACTGTTTTTATGTAAAAAGGTGTTGTTTATGATCTCGTCCCAAAAAACCCACGTTTCGATTATCCGAACTAGTCTCGGTCCCAATTGGTTCAGATAATCGAGGTTCTACGGTACTGTATTTTCAGGATCAAGAAGAAAGGGACGTTTCTAGAGGGAGAAAGAAAATGACAGATGGCGAGCGAAAGCGAGCAGGTCTAGCAAAATGGAAACGAGATGGCAGGAGAGAAACGATCCTAATCGAGAACTGCTGATTTCCTGCGAACCTCCAGTCCAACCGTATGAGCTCAATGCCTTCGCCACTTCGGTCTCAAAATTCGTGCCTCGCCTCTTGGCCCTTGCCTACTTTCAAATCCTCGAGCTCTCAAACAATCCCGAAGAATTTCTCTATAATGGTTTTCATTGCAAAATCATGCTTCGAGCTCCTCGCATATACTTCGATCTGAAATTGATAATTTGCCAAAGTTTTACCTGATCTCCGCATAAATGTTATCTTGTTCCCTTTTCCATTTGATAATATCTGTATTTTTTTATCGTCACGTCCGAATATTATCGAATATTAGCTAAGACTTGTTACAAATTTGGACATTTCTTTTTGCAATTTTATTGATAATTTGGAATGCCATTGTAAATAAGTATCAGCGATAACGCATCGGACGTTGACAAAAGTTTGATAACATAAACGAATGTCAAACCGATACATTTATCTCTGCTGATCATGCCCTTAGCAGACTAGCCCAAAATATTGAACAACAGAAGAAAATAAAATTCGAGCTGACCCTTTTCGCCAAAACACCCACCTCGATATGAAACTGTTATTCACTCGGTAATAAGGCAATTAAAAAAAAAGATCCAAAAATAACGACCCGCTGCACAAAATAAATTATGGGAATCGCGTCGGATTAGGAGCTCCGCAAAAGAGTTGACGAGGACAGACGAGGGTAGAATTTCCGTAGAACACATAAAAACCCAATACAAAACGCGACTCGAGGTAGCAAAAGCAGTTGAGTCGAATGAAATTCCAGAAATATTAGCACGTCAACGTGACGCAGCAACTTTTTTTCCAGCTGTTACACCTTTGGTTTTGTCGCATCTTCTCCACTCCATTGAACAATCAACTAAGCTCAAGCATCCCTTGGTAAACAAGGATCTATTTCGAGTCAATCGATTCTGAGACTTCAGCAATTGCTCGAAGATTAACGCTCGTGCGGGCAAGGAAAGAATATGGAAGCACATTTTTTAAGCTTTCATCGTTCTGGCTTTCGTTCAGAAGGATCCAAGAAGATGACGGATATTTTATTTTTCATCCTTTCACCATTTTTCAACCGCATAGTACCCTCTTGTTTCCATAGTCAAGACCAATGTCTTCAAATGTACCTTCAGATAGATGTGCGTACATTTACGTAAAGACCATTTCAAGGACCTTCCTGTCAACAAAATCCCGTCGTTGAAAAAAAAAAATATAGGTCGTTTCTCAAAACTGCCACCCGCACGGGAAGCCAACAGCGGATGGATGAAGTGCCTTGGAAATATAATTTCCCCAGATATATAAATATATATATACATTAGTCATGTGACAAAATGCTATGAACTGATAAGGATGAAAAGCTGCACCCTTTGAGGGTTATAGTTTAATGAGGACGTAATCAAATGGGATTGAAAAAAAGGACTTGATGCACTATAATTGTCGCTTTTATTTTTATTATAATTTTTTATTATCATTATTAATATTATTGTTATAAGCATTATTATGATAATGAGTAGTGATGATGTTGCTGCTCTTCTTGTTCTTACTGTTCTTGTTCTTGTTGTTATTTATGTTATTATTATTATGATTACTTAATATGAAGGACTAACAAAATAAAGCGACTGAACGTTGCCGTAACGAGAAATTTTAAATGCTAAAAGATGTTCCATAAACACCTTTTGGACCTTAAGGGACGACGTGACGAACCCGAAAATGGGCGTTTTTCTGATTTTCGTTTGTCCACTAGATGATTTATTTGGGATTTGGAAAAAAGGTATGTTATTAAGTATACATAGAACACGACACGTGTATTTTTATTCAAAAAAAAATTAACGACCTTATTGAGGTATAAAAAATTGCCCCACCGCCAATCGATAACTCGACAATGGTGGGTTTGAAAAATTGAAGTTAAATTATTTTTCTAATCTATATAAATGTAGTTCCCGTTATACGTAGCCATTTTTCGAAAAAAACATTTTCTCACGAAATGGCGGGTATTAAAAAGAAAGTTTAATTTTGGCGCAATTTTTACTGATATTTGGAGGCTCAAAAGTACTGAATTTCAAAACAAACAAGTCTACATACAACAATAGGGACTGCAAAAAAGGAAAGAATGGCTCGCGGACATTTTCTTTCTTATTCTTGCGCAATTTCCTCCTCTGAAAAACAAATCAACCGGAAATGATCGACTTCTGTTTAAACGCAAAATTAATATAGTACTCAGAATTGGCAAAAACAATAGTGCATAGGTTAATAATGTGCGGTGTATTTGCGATATGACTATTTCTGTTTCGCTTCATAGACACGAAACACCGCGAAGTCCGGACTATTGTTGCGGACCTGTGACGTGAATAAAGAAAAAAAGGCAAAGTAGGGTAGTGGAGTGTGTGCAGCCGCGTCAAGGGAGGCCCAGGGGCTATGTGTGAAAGAGAGGAGCGGAGGAAGGATCGATATTACAGGAGAAACGCGTTGTACGTACGTTTCTTGCTTGGTTGCGTGAACAAGGCAACTGGTATAACTCTCCCCCTCGCGCCTCCTCGAATGGCTCGTTCGAACGGGCGGGGTTTCCACCATACCCTCCGGTCAACCCCTCGCCCTTTGCCACGTTAACTTGATAAACTATCCTCAGCCCCCTGTGCGCTCTCTGTTCTTCGACACTAGTCAGGCAAAGAACTCGAGTAAACATCGACAAAACACATGCTTCGGCAATCTCCTGTCTCGCTTCATGCGCAGACGAAAAACATTGGCATTTTTCATTATTAAATCTTTCAAGGTACGCGAAAAAAAACGTTTCTTTCCGATCCACCTGAGCCCGTTCTCTTGAGGCTCAGACGAAATGTGTCACTCTGCGGAATTGAATCGATCCGCTGTCTAAATTCGACCTTTTTTTTCTTCAATTATCACGAGCGTTTTTTCTACTTCAATTTTGTTTGCATCGAGTTCCTTGGAGGTACGAGTAAATAACAATATTCCGAGGATACCCGAGACTCGCGTAACCATAGCCGAGCATAACCCTCTATCAGGCGTATGAGCGATGGGCGAATTATCACGATGAATTACTCGCTGTTGACTTTCTCGTGGCTGACTATTACGGGCGTGCACTACTAGCGGGCAAATATCGCTACGGTTCCATTAGAGCGAGGCTGGGCACGTTAAAAAACGATATCCTTCGAGTACCTCGGATCAAATGATTATCAGTGTTTTTTACGATAGCATCGAAATTGCGACTAACATTTTTAAATTTTACATACGACTGGTTTTTTACTTTAGGTACAGAAAACATACTAAAAACGCGACAAGTCGTCGTCAACGTCGATTAATTTTCACTGTTGAGACGTATGAATCGCGGTGATACGTAATAATTTAGGAATCAGGATAAATATTGAACACAGCTTTATATATTACTAACTTCCCGCCCGCGGCTTCTCTCGCGTAGACTTGCGTTCAATGCTCCTCAATGAAATGTGCTGAAATGTTTCATGAACGAACACGTAAAATTGTGTTAAAGAGCATGGATACTAAGTTTCGAGTAAATCTGACCAGATATTTATTTTACCATACAAACTTTGCTACCCCCTACCGTTTAGGGGTTGAATTTCGAAAAACGTTCACATACGTTTTTTTATTCATTGTGTTGAAGACCATTAATACCAAGTTTTAAGTAAATTTGACCATAAAAATATTATTTCCCGTACAAATTTTGCCAGCCCCTTTCACCCCCTTAGGAGGTAAATGTAAAAGAACGCCGAAATACGTGTTTCATTAATTGTGCCACAGAGCATTAATACCAAGTTTCAAGTAAATTTGACCATAAAAATATTATTTTATTTCCCGTACAAATTTTGCCAACCCCTTTCACCCCCTTGAGGGTTAAATTTTGAAAAACGCCGAAATACGTGTTTTTTTAAATTGTGTCACAAAGCATTAATACCAACTTTCAACTAAATTTGACCATGAGAATATTATTTCCCATACAAGCATTGCCACCTCCTTAGGGGTTGAATTCCGAAAAATCCCTTTTTAAACGATGCCTTTAATATAAAATCAACATCCTGTCCAAATTTCACGTTTGTACCTTTCTTTAGCGGTTTAGGCTAGGCGATGATGAGCCAGTCAGCCAGTCAGTCAGTCAGGAATTTGCCTTTTATATATATATATAGATTCGTTGGGGGCGCTATTATTGAATCGCGTATGAATTGCGGTTATACGTAATTATTTAGGAATCGGGATAAATATTGACCACAGCTTTATATATTATTCGTTAGGGGTGTTATTACTGTTTCTATTATTGTACGGCCGAGGGGATGAGCAGGTTTCTCAGGTATATGGCTGCCTTTGAATTGATAAGATTTTGCCTAGAGTATATATTTCCACCCTTATCAGTTTAATCCAATTATAATTGCGATTACGTTCGAGCGTTACGACCCGACGTCTTTGCCGAGTTCGAAAGGGACGCAAAGCGTTACAGAGCTCCAGCATTTACAAGAAATCGATTAAAAAACGTTACCCGTAATCCCAATTAGGGAATGAGTTATGAGGGTAGATGTGGCAGCGCGCGAAAGAAGTGGCTTGGGTGGAGGTACGTTTAAAAGCATTTTTTCTTCAAACTATATTTTTTGAGACGGTTTGTGCGAGCACTTGAACAGTTTTAATATTTTGAAATGCAGATTTTTACAAGAAAAATACTCACCGCACACCAGTTGAAATTCACTGCTCTATAGCCTGTCAAGCCATTATTTAATTTTTAATTTTTAATATTTGTTACAAAAATTTCGACTACGAAGTGTCACACGAAAAATAATGACTTGACAATCAGATAAGTCGTTTTTTTCTAGTAATTAAGGAGGGGTGTCCCTTCTTAATTACTAGAAAAAAACGACTAGAAAAAAACGACTTTGACGGCTCAAAAAGATCGAATTTTTTTGCGTTTTCTCCAAGGGTACATTAGGGTGGCACAATTGTGAGCTTTATTTTTTTTTCTCACCATCCAATGATCTTCTTTAAAGAGAAACAAAATTGTCGCGAAATCTACAAGCCGTCAAAAAATATTTAGAGGTCGCTCAAGCCTCCCAGAAATTCAAACTTTCATTAAATAATCGATTTTTTTCGTCCACTTCTCACCGATGAATTTTACGGTTTATAATTTTTTAAATGACCTCGCGAAAGCTCTACCCGGCCAATAAATATTTAGTGGTCGCTCAAGAGCTTTGAAATTTCAAATTTTCGCATTTTTTTTACTCTTCTCGCACATAAACTTGCGGTTTGTAAAATGTGTAAACCAATAAATCCTTTTTTCTTTGGAAACCGATTTCTTAATTTCACCTTCGACTTCTAACCCAAGAATTATTATCTTTGTTCTCATAAAATAATTCTTTAAAGCTCTTGTCCGTAAACAAAATTATAGGTCGTTTTATTCGTTAAACTGAAATGGCAGCTGTTTTTCACGCATCGTAATGCGTCCCACAGTTAATCTCGTTAGTCAAACTGCCGACCAATCGTAGCTGTACTCTGTGACGAGCGACGCCATAATACACCTTAATACTTAGTAACACATATTGTCTAATTGGTGTTTGTTACAAATTATTATAATAAATTATTCAGAAAACGTAACACTTTGCTGTTTGTTTTGTTTTTATGATACAAGGAATATAGTGCATGCAAGATTTATGTTTTGGCGGAAATTCTGAATTACGAAATCCTTACGAATTCCTTGAGCGACCACTAAATATTTATTGGCCGGCTAGAGTTTTCGCGAGGTCAATGTTAAAATTATAAAGCGTAAAATTCCTGATTAAGAAGTGGACGGTAAAAAAAATCGGTTTTGTAAGGGAAATTTGAATTTTTGGGAGGCTTTACGTCTAAATATTTGTTGCCCACTCGCAATTTCCGCGACAATTTTTTTTTTCGTTAAGGGGTTACCCCCACTTGCGATTTTGAAAAAATCGATTTTTTTTTATTGCGTTTTTTTGAAGTATAAGTATCTGAGAATGTCCTGAAAATTTCAAGTCGATCCGAACAAAATTGACTGAGATATGAGCGTTGAAAGAGAAGAATCCGTTGTGTAAACGACCGGCTAATTGAAACTTTAAACGCGTTTTTCTCAAAATGGCATTTCTGAAGTCGGTGACCAAGATTACTCGAACACTAATGAACCGACCTTCTTGAAATTTTGCAAGCTTATTTAATACATAAAAATGTCTTTAATCGTTCGATTTTTTTTTCGAAAAAAATGGCCTTTTTATAGCCAAAAAACGGTCGTTTTTTTCGTTAAAATCGAACCATTAACTTTGACTGTCCGCCATTTTGTGAAAAATGAATATTATTTAAAATCCTTCGATTAAAGACTAGTTTATACCTATATTAGACTAAATCCATCCCCATTTTTTTTCAGAGATAGACTTCGCCGCAATGTCGGTCACCGCAAACCGTGTATATAAAAACATTGTTTCATTGACGGCCATTTGCCACGAATCAATGTAATATTTTTCAATAAAAAAATTACTGAAAGTTCTTCAAGATGTGTTCTTTAAGATGGTATATTGATCGATTAAAAAAGTTTTATAGTTTTCTTTTTAAAAATTAATGAAAAAGGCCTTTTTTGCGCTACAAGTGGGGGTAACGCCTTAAAGAAGACAATCGGTTGATGAGAAAAAGAAAAAAAGTAGAGCTCGAAATTGTGCCACCCTAGTGTACATATTGAAGAATATGTGTAAATATGTTCAATTTTAAATATTGAAAATTACCAAGTTACAGATGATTTAGTGGAAGCAAGTAGCGCAACGATTTACGTATAATAAAACATCTAATCACGTTATTTTCGAAACCACTTTTCTCGACCTGGCCGGAATCATAACTCTAGCTATATCCAATTGTCCGATTCTCAATTTTTTAAAACCAGAACTTCCGTAATTGCAATAGCTACTATTGTTCGTAGCCGTTTTTATTTTACTTTGTATTTTTTAAGCCTCCGAATATAAGTATAAATTTAGCCGAAATTACACTCTTTTTGGACACTCACCATTTTGTGAAAAATTATTTTTCTTCGAAAACGACTACGTGAAAATGAGAACTACATTTATATAGATTATGAAACTTTTCTATTTTTATTTTGCAGATCAACCATTGTCAAGTTATCGATGCGGCGTTCATTGGACCACATTTTTTGTCCAAAAGCTCTATTATAGGGTACAAGTGGAATAGTTGCCTCGATAGTAACCCGACATATTTAGAAACACGCATTGACACGCTGACTCGCTCATAATGAAGCCCGGAGGACTGGTACTTTTCATTAAACATTAAATTAGCATTATACTTGAAATAAGCATTAAATTTGTCAATGCGTGTTTCTAAATATGTCGGGTTACTATCAAGGCATCTATCCCCTTACGGCAACCATCCCACTTTTACCCTACCTCAATAACGTTGTTAATTTGTGATTTTTTCATAAAAATATACACAAAATAAGTTCAATGTATGCTTAATAACATAGACACCTCATTTCCAAATCCCAAATAAATAATCTATAGCAAAAAAAACTGAAAAAACAACTTTTTTCGACCCGTTACAGCGTTGTCGTACCTTAAAAAAGTTTGCTCGACATGCTACAACTGTAACACTAGTTCGTAAGAACCTTCTTGGATTTTTCCGATCCATCGACCCATGAGGCAGTCGCCAAGCATGAGAACGTACATAGCCATGTATAAATTATGGTTAAATGAATTGTAAACAAATTCTTGTAGTCAAAGTACTAATAAATAATGAATGCTGGACCAGTTTTCAGATTTGTTGCATTTACCCTTTGAAAAAAAAAACCCTCAAACCGTTGATATTTGGCCCGGCTGGAGGTACGTAACCCGTTAAGCGCGTTACTCTGCAAAAGCCGTGAGCCACGTAGCCGCATGGACGAAAAAACCGCGTTTGAGTAATAAACTTCCTTCGTAAAAAGATAACAGATGCTACTAGAGTTGTTCAGCAGCGTACTATTATTGATTTGCATTCCTGACACCAAGGGAGTGTTGCAGGTAGGAGAAATCGGTAATTTTTTGTTCATCCTTTTTGCCTCCTGTCAGTGAAACTTTTTCTGGACTAAAAAAACTGGCGGGTGTCGATGTCGACGCTTATAAAGGCAGACCGATAATGTTTTTGCACGCTATTCACGGGGCAATTCTAGCGTGCAGAGCTAGTTATCATTAAAAAGTATTTTTAACATCATTGATGTTTTTCTGCAACATCTTTTTTCGCGATAACTGTTTATCCGTCATTTTTTCAATTTATGTCAATCCCTTGCGTTTTTTTCTAAATTTATAACAAAGCCTTGCATCTACCGACCTAAATTCACTGTAAAAACGATTAACATAACTTGAAAAAGATGCTCGTGTAAATTACTGGGACAAGAAACCTTAAGAACTAGTTAGCTACCTACCTTGCAAATTCTGCTTTAATTTTTATTCCATCTTCACGCCGGGAAATCCTCGTTTTTTTTATTGCAAATTCGGGCAACATCGACAGTTACTCCTCAAAAGAAATTAAGCAACACAGAAGTCAATGTAAAGTAGAATACAAAAAGATCAATCGAAAATGAATTTCTCCTAAAAAAAATTCAACCCGATCTCGCTTGAAAATTCCGTAACACCGAACACAGAGAAAAAGTTCATTTTAATGCTGGACCAGTGGAAAAATAAGGCAGGAAAAGTGGAAGCTCCCATACGTGTTTGTTTTACACTGATCGCTTCGAAGTTGCATGCGGCATGAACGGCGGTCGAGAAAACAAAAATATCCTCCGGGGCTCCACGCGCTGTATAGTAATAATAATATCAAAACGCGACGCTTTACTCACTACGACGAATAAACGATACGACGACTGCAGTAAACTCGACACTACATTTTACGCTTTTCCAGCCAAGAGGCTCAGGCACGAGAGCGTAATCCAAATGGCGCAATTACAGTTTTTACACGCGTGTTGCTTCGACCTAAGTGCACGTCTGGAAATTGGGTATTATGAGAGTAGTACATGAGGGATTAAAAGTCAAGCTGGAACGTTGGTAAGTACCGTGGTTTATACATATATATCAACCTACACCCGCATATAAAACATAACGACCCTAGCTTCAGCCTGTAAGACGACTGCAATTTACGTTCTTAGAAGGCTGCAAATTAAGAATAGAAGGAGAAAAAATGTATGTTACAAACGGACGAGGCTTAAGGACGAGAAAATAAAAAAACTTGACTCATTTTTTCTACTAAAAGAAAAATCCTCAATATTTCCAAATATATTTGTCAATACAGGCTTAACATCTCCTTCAATCGAATCGGGCCGTGGCAGTCTGTCCACAAATATTCCTCAGAGCTGCGAGAATTTCTCACGCGGAAATGAACGACCCCTATTTTCCGTGCGAATCTCATGGCGTCAAAGCGCAGATTCGGAAATTAAACGCATAGGCACCGCTTACGACGATTACTTAAAGCACCGGTAGGACATTGGTAAGCTTGTGATAAAAAAAATTATATACCTTGGCAGCTCCGATTGTCGGAAATAAATTATTTGAACGAGCGCCGCACCTGGGCACTTACTAAGATTAAGAGGCAATCTGACGAAGAATCATATGTATAATGTATGTATGAGAAAAGGTGAAGACATTCGCGTTCGAGAACCAACCTCATAGTAATATATCGTCCACATACTCAATGTAAGCCACAATGTCTTCGAATTTACCTTCAGATAGATGCCAACATGTTCATGTAAAGATCATTTCGAGGGCCACCCTGTCCACGCGTCAACGATTGGTTTAACGGGTTATGTGTAGTTGAAACAGTCGAAAGCAGCTCATTTCTGAGATTTTTGTTATGTAAAGAAAAATTAATTTTAATCGATGTACTGCCGATGTCCCGGAAGCACCGCTCGAAAACGTCTTGTGCGGTGAGTAATGCCCTTCTGAGCCAGGTTATACATAACCTTATAGGTTATAGATAACCTTATAAGAATAACCAGATAATAAACATTAGAATATCAAAAAATCAAATAGATTTCGTTAGTATATTAGTTTATCCTATGATTAGTAGAACGAATTTCCTATCAAATTTAAATTTTTGCGAGAAAAAAAATAGCATTTTTCTTTTATCAAATCGTAAGTATACATCGGGAAAAAAATCCTGCGATCAAATACTATATTTTTACATCTAGAAGAAGCCCTAAATATTTCAGAAAGGTCAATGCAGTATTTTTTTAGATGCTCACCGACTTTGAAAACGTACTTTCGAGAAAAAAAGCGTTTAAAGTTTCGAACGACGCTCCAATCCATTCGACGGGCGTCAACATAACAGCATATACTTAAATCTGTCAATTTTGATCCGATCACCTTGAAATTTTCAAAGAACATTTATAACATAATATACTGTCAAAATATATCGGTTTTGAAAAAAGTGATTTTCCGACTTTTACAACTAGGCATAACCTCGTAAACAAGGTTTAAGAACGGATCTGAAAATTGCTAAATCTGCCGACATCAGGCGGATGAAGTGACTTGAAATATCCTTTTCCCATGTGTATAAATATATATAAATTATTCATTTGACGAAAGGCTATGAGCTGATGGTGATAAATAGCTGCACCCTTTACGGATTATATCTTCATGAGAACGTGAGCCAAATGTAATAAAAAGTAATACGATAGGATGTAGTTGTCACTATTGTTCTTAACATTTTCCAATTATTATTAGTAATACTCTTGCTTAGCATTATTATAATTATTACTATCGTTGATGTTACTGCCGTTCTTGCTCTTCTTGTTGTTCTTGTTATTATTATTGGTATTTTTAATATAAAGAACTAACGAAATAAAGCTACTATATGTTGTAACGAGAAATTTCGCATGCTAAAAGGAGACGTTCCATGAACACCTTCTGGATCTTAATGATAATTAAGGTCAGAAAAACGTGGTGGTCCACAATGTGGTGGTCCACCACGTTGAGGCGTTACTCAAGGACTAATGAACACATTAGCCCATGGGCTATCCTTCCCGTTATGTGGGTCAATGTCTTAATTCTTTTAGGTCTCTTTGTTTCTCGTAGCCCTCTACGTGTACCCTACCACGAAAGAACTTCCGGCCCTGTCTCGTGGCTCGCTTGGTCTCCTATTTCCTTTTAAAAAATGACAGAAAAAAATATAAACGTGTCCGCAATACGTCTCATCGGGAACCTTTTTGATGCTCGCGATCCTACTAACAAACAAAATTATTATTTCATGCTCTACTGAGACAATTGTGTCTCAAATTACAATTTGCACGGTTACAAATCGGACCGAAAGTATCGAGCGTTGAATTAAGATTTAAATCTCATTGCAGATCACCCCGTTAAATTCCGTTCAATTTCGGACCAACTCTTTGAGAATATCCCTAAATACTTTTATTCTATCTTGACGATGAATAAGTTTTTCATATTTAGAAATATATTGAATTAGCACGCATCGCAGAAAATTTGCGTCGTCGCAATAACATTTCGAAAGGAATGACGACGAAGGGGTTGGAGACGATGTTCAGAGGGATGAAAAGCCCGATCTCGCGCCGGTATGTCGATTCGCTTTCAATTTACATCGCGGCCTGCGGTTTCTCGGTTATGCGGGAAATTGGAAATCTCTGCCCTCTCATTATCTCCTCCTGCCCCACCCCCTTCTCATCCCTCGTTGCGCCCAGCTTCTGCGATCTCCTTTCCATGCGATCAGAAATTCCAAGCCCGCGTTTTTCGCTTCGCTATTTTCAATTGTTTTCTTTTTATGATGCTTTTGTTTTTTTAACCTCCAGTCTACCCGACTATCGGACCAAAAAAATACCGAACCTCTCTTCTCTGGCGGCTGTACCGGCATCGCTAAATGTTTTTTCGCTTTACGGTACGATATTTCGAATCAAAGTTTTTTCATCAGGATCCAATCGAAACTGCGATATCATTGAAGTTGGGGTGATTGTTATTGTCAGAGTTTTTGTTTTGTACGAAACATGTTCTTATTTTTCGAGTGCTTCAACTACGGTTTATTGTTTGTCAATCTATTTATCGTTGGCTCCTTATCGATGAATTCGTCGAGAGCTCAGCATTCGGATTCGGAGGGGTTTGAAATTATCGAGCATCGAAAGGTGTTGATTGTATTCGAACGATTTTGCCTTATCAGCTGTATCATGCAAGTGCTTTGCCAGCTCGGTAAATGTTTCAACACAATCGAATCTATTGACCCGTAATTCAATATTGGATTATGGCTATGTAATAATCGATTATTGAGTTAATCTCCACCTGTCATATGAAGTTTCAACAGGCTTTTATTGGCTGGACGATAATACAGTATACTTTTTTTTTCGTGTTCCATTCGTGAAGCTTTCGAAAAACTTCTTCACATCTATCGAAAATTTGAGTTATTTTTTTGGATAAGGTTTCAAAGCCCCCACTCCGATCGAGCTTAAATTTTACACAAACCTTCCTTTTAATCCACAAACCCAAACCCAAGCCCAAAAACTATTGCGCGTCGCCAAAAATCCCTTAAGGGGTTGTCTTAAAATATTAAAAGGGAGGTTTATGCAAAATTTCAGATCGATCGGGGGGGGAGTCGGAACCTTATCCATTTTTTTACACATATATACGAAATCGGGCTTTTTGTCGATTTTTCATGACATCTGAATTTTTTTTGTACCGCGCTTAAACTTTTGAATTCTTGAATTGCTGGCAAATGAAACTTTTCCATATTCTATGGTGAACATTATGTCTGTTTTCCTGTTTCTTTTTTTCCCGTCGTAAACTCGCTTCTTCAAAAGTTGGAATACGTTTTGCAAGAAACAAATGTTTTTGTTTGCGTTAGACGCCTTTTTCTTTGGTGAATTTTTGGAGCGTTGAAAAATGTAGTTTTTCATCATGGCATCTTGATACCTGCACGAAAGGAACAGTTGCCCGAGGGCTCTCGTACAAGAAACTCTTGTCGACCGTGTTTCCTAGTCCAAAGTTTGTTTCAAGTAACGAGAGACGAATTGACAAGAGGAGACGAAAAGACAGAGCGAACGAAACTTTAAGGGGCTACGACACGAGTCTCGAAGTTTCTACGATGGAACATGATGCTGCGCTACTATTAAAATTGTGTTTGTACCTAATGTTTGCGAGAATGTTGCTCGAAGAAATGGCGACAGATTGAACTCAAAGGTATCCCTGTAATTGAAGGAAAGAAGGATTTAATAAATAATACATTCGAATGAAAATGTTACTGTGCCCATTTGCATCCTTATTCGTCTCAAGGCGAATTGTTCAAAGAAGATTAACAATTTATTCAAATAACAATCTTATTCAAATGAAAATAACAATCGAAAAACAAATTGAAGAACTCAATTAATATATATCAAATTATTGATTCTTGCTAGGGGTAAATTTCACTGGAAACAAAAAATCATATTTATAAGCTCAAAATGCGCACTATGTAAAAAAACCGGAGCTTTATACTGTAACAATCAATACTGATAATATTCTCAATATGATATTAATAATATTATTCAATCAATTACGTTGATAATTTTATTTCAAGCAACCCACGGCGGTTGGAAAAATAATAGTAATAATCTTGCTACAGTATTAACCATTTTATTCAATTAATTACGTGTAATCATTTTGTAATTTTATTGAAAGCACCTCGAGACCTTTAGAAAAACAATCATAATAATCTTATAACAATATTAAAATAATTTTATTTAGTAATTACATGTAATAATTTTTTAATTTTAATAAAAACACCTCGAAGCCTTTAGTAAAACAATGGTAATAATCTTATAACTAAATTAAATCCATGTTATTCGATGAATTACGTAGAAGAATGTGTTAAATTTCCAGCACCCCGAGATCGTCGTCGACTGTATTTTCATGGCAAATTTTACCCTCCGCATCATCATCCCTTTCGTTAGTGTCATGTTATAGATATTGAAAAGAAAAAAAACATTTTGAAATATATTCTTCCGCTTTGCGTCAACGTTGAACGACACATGATTAAATTATCCTGGAAGGTCTCCGTGAACGATCATGGAAATGACAGAATTGATCACCAGTATTATTATCACAATGTCCGTTTTCCAAATGCTTCCATCACGTTGTGCATTATTATTGACATTCGCCAGTTAAATAACGCCGTTTCTCGTCCAACACACGGACATAAGCGTACGCGCTATGAATTTACCTATCGTTGTTTGTTCGGTTATCAGTACTGCCTCTTTCGTAGCAATAATTTGAAAGCACCGTCGAAACCACCGATCAAAGCACCGAAGCGCATCAGTACCAGACACGATCTCTCGATTATTCGTCGGACGCTACCAAATCTCGCGTTAACGCGCTTTATCAAATAACGAATTATTATTATCGAATGTTATGGAAATGTATTGTTATTATCGTGCACAATATGAATATATCTCGCAGTTACATTTACATTATAAGCTATCGTTTTTTTTTTCGAGGGCGGGGGATGGAGCTTTTAGACAAAAGCTCGAGGCGAATTACGCTAGGTGCGAGAACGAAAAAAAAAATGGCAAAAATGTCGGAGCTTTCGGCAAACGCTCGCGATCTCGTCTTCTGTCGTAAAGTAGGTGAAAAAAGGTATTTGCAAACCCCTCGGAGACAATGCTGCTGCTAGGTGCGATTATTTCTGTCACGTTCCTGTCGACGGCATTTCATATCTGTACGGCACCCGAAAATTTTCACCGCAATATTTGCAATATTTCTCGTGAGCTTGACATGCCCGAGCTTTAAAGCGGGCTCTCGTACACGTTCCGTCTTCATTTTGTACCAACCTCGAAATTCACCAGGGCACATGGGAGACGAGAGAAGAAAATAGGACGAAAGCAGCGCTTGCAAAGGATCAGACACGACGCGTAGGCTGTTTGACCTTGTAATCTCCGGTATATACATGACACACGCTATTAAAGGACAATTTTCTGTTACCGTAAAACTTTCATCTCCCGTTGAATCGAGTTTGCGTTTAAAAAAGCCCTTTAGTGAGTAATCGTCACGTGGACGTGTTTTGTTTATTAATTTGTTCATCTTCTACGTTTATACCAACGATTGTTCGTGGCGAAAGGTAATCAAGCTATAAGAAAAAAAAATTGAATCCACCAAGCAGCCATAAATATCAGTGCCAAATTAAATGATCCATCCACTCGATAAAATAATAATAAATGCAAGCGCCGAATAACATCCCTGTGGAATCCAAGATCGATATTGAAATTCAAGATTTAAGTTGAATAGAAAAAAAATCGCGAGAGGAAAACAGGTTATCGACTTGTCGCTTATTTCTGAACGAGATGAAATTCATATCATTTGGATGAGCGATGAGAGATAAAAGATCTTGTCGGGTAAGGGAAAGGGGATTGTTTCTTACACTCGATTATATTTTCGATGCATGACGATAAAAATGTAACGAATCGTCGAACGTGGTGGCACAAAAGGGTAGAGGGCAAAAAAGTGTGAAGACCGGTGAGAAAAAGGTGCCACGCTAGGATGATTTGCATTTATGCTGAAGCACCTCATGAAATAAAACGTCGATGAGGTGGCGAAGGAGAAACAGAGGGCCAAACGTTAGGGGTGTAAGTGAGGGTAGCTATAGTTCTGCTATGAAACACCGAGAGAGAGAGAGAGAGAGAGAGAGAGAGAGAGAGAGAGAGAGAGAGAGGGTTCAGCTCTCTTACTGAACGTTTGGAGCTTCGTGGCCAGTGACGTCATGCATTTCTGATTTATTCCTTTGAATTCATGCATATTTAATCTTTACGGGAAGAATCATCCCTGTAGATGCGCTAGTGGAGAAATTTATCCTAAAACTTGCGCCAATGGAACCAGTTAAAGTGCGACTCAAAGTGCATCAAATATCAATATCTATTTTCTTTTAGACTGACCGTGCAAAACTTCTTACCAATAGTAGACAAAAAAACTTTCCTCAAACTTCCATTCCATTCAGGCAGAGAGCAATTCGTCGCTCGACGGAGCCAAAAATATTTAGCAAGGCTAACAATCAATTGTATAATTTTTTAATACGAAATTCCAAAAAATTTCAAAACGGCACGTAATAATGAGAATTTTAAAGAAAAGCTCATTTTTAGTACTGAAGGTCTTTTGATTTTTTGCATTTTCTCAAAGTATACATATTTGATTTAGGAAGAGCAGATAGTGCCATGATTTACGTATATTAAAATTTTCAATCGCGTTTTTCTCGAAACGACTTTTCTCAACCTGGCCGGAATCATAACTCTAGCTATAGATATCCGATTTTCAATTTTGGTTTTACAAAACAATGATCATTGTACGTCGCCGTTTTTTCTGCAATATTTAGCATTGTTAAAGCCATCGAAAATAAATCAAAATGTCGCCAAAATTACACTTTTGTAAAAATACGCCTTTGTGTGACATTTTTTCAAAAACAGCTACCCACAACGCGAACTACATTTGTATAGATTATAAAACATTTTTATTTTTCGGACGAATCATTGGGAGGGTATGATTGAGCCGTTGGACCACATTTTTTATACAGAAGCTCTATTATACCTAAATAACGTGACTACTTTTTAAATTCTTTTTCCTAAAAATGTACACAAAACAAGGTCAATGTATGCTTAATAACATACTGTTTTTTTTTTCAAATTCATAATGTATAATCCACCAAGTCGTCCCGTAACTCTGCCATTTAATGATAAATTGAGGGACCGAAAGTGTTCGTGTATTTTTAAATTTATATATTAAGTTATTTTTTTTATTTCCAAACGATTAATTGACTGAGCCGAAAATAAGCGCACGAGCAAAACTACTCCAAATTTTCAAGAACAAAGTGCACCGTAAAATTTGTGTACTTGAATTAACCATTCCTCCCTCGCGAAGACACACTTTACGAAACTGAAAATCGGGACTTTTTTGGCGTCGACTGTTTTTGTGCAAATTGCTATTCGCACGATTTAACACGCGCCGCTAACCAATCAAACTTTCTATTTGCACACACTCACCCGCAAGCGACGACTGCTCTCGGCGATGAGGATTTCTACCCACCGCGAGTTGAAAATACCATCAAGGCTATTGAAGGCTATCGTGGCAATAGCTATGCGTATTGTCGTTACGGTTTGAAAAACTAAATGGATGTTAAGTATCGGCAAGTAGGGCGAGTGTTTTTTTTAAATCCATTCTACTTTAGCCATTGAAAAACAATCGTATCAGGACTCGTTTGCCAAACACCTTTCGTTATATCTAACGATTTTATCTGGCCTTTGTTTCGTGCCAAACGAAATCATCTTCAACTGCATCACGTCACGCACTTGCATTGCTGCCCGTCGGAGCATATTGCTGTATCTGAATATCAATTTGATGCACCTTGAATCGAAACTAGAATTTTGAATTGCAGAAGTTTTAATTTTTAATTTTTTTTTACTGCTAGTCTATTTTACTTTATTTTTCGTCATCTCGTTAAAGCAAAAGAATGATAATGAAAATGGAAATAATAATAAAAATAAACAATAGTTACTGGCTATAAAAATGAGCGATTCACTGTCCAAAAATTTGAATGTCGAAATACCAACATTTCCCGTCGTAAAGCGGGACATCACTACGACAAGTAAAAAAATCGATTCTTTTTGCTTCTTCTCAAAGTATACTTGTTCACGAATGTGTGCAAAAAAATTCAAGTTGGAATATTGAAAACTGACCAAGTTATATACGATTTAGTGAAAGCAGGTAGCGCAACGATTACTAAAACTTCCAATCGGATTTTTCGCGAACGACTTTTCTCGACCTGGCCAGAATTATAACTCTATATAATTGTCCAATTTTCAATTTTGAAAAACCTAATTTTCCGTAACTGCAGAAGCTATCGTTATACGTAGCCTTTTTTATTTAGTATTTTCAAAGCCCCCGAGTATAAGAAAATCTTCGCCAAAACTACACTTTTTTTAAAACCGACACTTTGTGATTTTTTTTTAAAGAACAGCTACATACAACGAAAACTACATTTATATAGCTTATAAATATTTTTCCTTTTATCCGGCCGTTGGACAACATTTTTTATACAGAGGCTCTGTTATATCGCGATAACGTTGTTAATTTGAATTTTTTTTTCATAAAAATGTAGACGAAATAAAATCAATGTATGCTTAATAACAAACTTTTTTCCCAAATCCCAAATAAATAATCTAGCGGACAAAAAATTCGGGAAAGACGACCTTTTTTCGGCCTGTCACAGTGGTGTCCTCCCGTAATGTAAAAACCATATTTTTTCTTCGTATTTTGTAAAAAGAATACATAAATTATACAAATATTGATCAAATCTGTTTGGCATTCGCGATACATAAAAGAATTAAAAATGTAATATGTTTCACCTCGACAATTGTTAGGCCGTATATGGCTGGTCCGCAAACAAAAATATAAATATTTTATGCGCTATATTGATTTTCTCCGCGAACTGCTTAATGCGGTACAGAAACAAAAACTTTAAAAATGTCGGTAACGATCATGTTGATTGCACGAACGCGGCTACTTGAATCTCGTACATATAAAATGTATACGATGGTCAGAAAAAGTGTTAACTTTGTTCGTGGTGTTGTTTAACGATATGCATTCGAATATTTTATAGCAGTATAATCCGGAGAGAACAACAAAAAGAAGGCAGAAGCACGGGCGAAAAGGCCAAAGGTCCTTACTGACGATGACATTTAGTACTCCTAAACATTCAACGTAGATGTTTTACGTTAATTGCCTGGTTGGGTACTTCACACAACGGTAAAAACATGAGAAATGTATAAACAATTTATTGTATAGAGCTCTTTAAAAATTGGCAGAGGACCGCCTTTCACTTAAGGGGTCAGGCCACAGTAAAGGGTATAAAATCATGTGCGAATTAACCATTTTTTTTCGTATGAAAAAGTGATTCCCTCATAAAATTAATTACACATCTATTTAGTATGAACGTGAAGCTGTTAGAAAAAAATATATATTTTTTTCGATGTACAAAATGGCCGACTACTAATATTTTCTTTTGGTATTTTTTTAGGCTCTTCGTGGCGTGACATTTAGCATCCACAACTTTTTACATAGAACAAAAAAACAAAAATTCTCGTCAATCGACATTAGAATACCTAGAGAAGTACGTACGGAATTTAAAGAATATTGTTTTATTCAAAAGTTGTAGGTATTTGAACTTGAATTTGAATTGAACTTGAAGTTTCAGTGAAAAAATTCGTATATAACTGCTCAAAAAATGAAAAGTTTTCGATTAATCAGAAATTCCGTACGTTCTTCTCTGCGAAATGCAATTAAGAACATAACTTTTAAATTTGAAGTAAATCGAGTAAAAATTGATGAAGTTATTTGTCACGCCAATTGGAAAAAAAGCTGTTTCGAGAAAAACGTGTTTAAAGTTTTACATATGCCTCTGGCTGTACCAGAGGTGGGCTTACGTTCTACGCTCACAGTCGGTGAAAAAAAATTTCTTGCTATAAATCGAATAGTAACTTATTGTTATGATAATAACTTTTGATGATGCACCGTTTTAACGAGGAAAGAAAATCGATTTTCTGAAAATTCTACTGTGGCCTTACCCCTTAATAGTTTTTTTTGCAAAGAAGAGACTGAGGGCACTCGATCCTTATGGGAGACTCGGTACTCGACATTTACGAATCTTCTATGATCATTGCATTACTTTTTACCCGTAACACTAGGTGTCTATGGTGCCCACGAACTTTCTAAAGTAGTGCCATCTATCAGACTTGACGGCTTTGCAAATGGTGAATGGCTTGGTGTTTGGTGCGACAGATAGATATTTTTCGTAAATTTTAACTTTGGTTATACTGTTATTTGGAAATGTTGTTCTAGGTGTTAATGCTTTCATACAAGTGATTATAGATGTAATTTACAGTTTGGCACAGAAAAACATATGGATTTGAATATATTTTTTCTATTTAAATATAACTTTGTTACCGCAATTTGGTTAGGACACCTTGGTACACGGTCTCATGGGCCAGTTGATCCCCCGGATCAAGCGTCCCTTAGTTATTGTTTTTTTTCTCCTTGGAATTTCCGTCGGAAAACTTTTCTAGAGGTCTATCCAAGATATTAGTGCAATCGCTAAATGTCAAGTTATGAAGAAACTGCCTGCTCCAAAGCTAAAATCATCATACAAGAGAATAATTAGCATTGAGTTTCCGAGCTCGTTGAGAAAGTTCAAAATTGAAAAGTTGATAAAAAAGAGATAGATAATTTTGAGAAAGATCATTAATCTAAGATAAAAAGAAAATGCTTGATTACTTTTACGATATAATGATACCTAAAAGATTTTATAGTGTTTAATAGAAACAGAACATTTTTTTAAATTGTTAATAATAATATATTGAATTTATTAAATACTTATGTGTTTTTGAGTAAGCAGATTTTATTGTAGATACTAACTACACATTTTTATTGTTTTGGTGTAAGTAAAGCTAACAACTTGAAGTTAATGAAATACTAACTTAATTAAAATAAAAAGAAAATAGTTGAGTAGATTTGAAAATATAGGGAGCTAAGCAGTAAGAGGTTCGTTGATTTATTGTTAGATTAAGTTCGTTGATTTATTGTTAGATTAAGTTCGTTGATTTATTGTTAGATCAAGAAAAAGGCTGTAATTTGACTATGATGAAACTGTTGACAAAAGTCAAGTGACCCTTCGTTGTCACTGTGGGTCTAAACGGCCCAGCGTCGCCAAGTTTTTTGCTACCTTTTCTTTTTACGGCTTTTTTCATGTTTCCATCTGATTTTTTATATAATCATTTTTGGCACATATTATGCAATATTTAAAGTATGCCCATGCATTTTTTCGTGGTCTGATATGCTTGATGAGGTCAAATTGACCCAGTGTGGCAAGCATATTTTTCCAGGTAAGTGTGACAACGAAGGGTTAATGAACATTAAATGAGATCATAACAATTTCTCCATCTTTTATCGCCTACCTACATTGCTGATCCTGAAGATGTAGGCAATAGTATCATGTGTCCCCTATATAGGAGATATGCCCCCCCCCCCCCCCCCCCCGATCAAGTCACCGATATATATGAAACACTTGATACCTTTCTGTTACTCTAGTTTTGGTGGGATGTTTACAACATTTATAAACTAAACTTAGTCGTTATTATATAGATTATTCCCTATGAAATTTCACGTCTTGCAGTGCCAGAACATTTGGAATACTATATTAAGTAAGGGAATTTGGGGTAAAAAACAAGAGAGAGGATAAAGTGGTGTATTTTCAGCTGACCCTAATGAAATTCCAAAATTATAGTGTCCATTTGTACATTCGTATTTTCATGATGAAATTCAGCTGGTAAGGTTAAAATATCTTGATATTTTTATATTTTGATCTTAAGATATCTATAATTTTTGGGGCTATCGTATGACCGGACACCTTTTTAATATTTTCAAGATTACGAAAATGATAAGCAGTAGGTTGACAGAAGGTTCATTTCCGACAAAAAAAAGCTTCAATTCTTTGTTATTAACAAATGAATAGACACATCAAAAAAGCAATAGAGAATGTTATAAACTTTGCACTGTTCGAATTTCGAGTGAATCGGTGGAATAGATGTGCGATACGACTTACACAGTTTCATAAAACATAGTTTCGAGGCAAACATGAAAGAAAAAAGAGTAAATCGTAGCGTGGTGGTTCGCCGTAGCGTAGTGAGTCGTCTGACCCTCCTGAAAACCATCATAACTCTCGATCAATGTTTGGAATTATTACGAAATCTTTCTTGCAAATTGAACTTAATATACTAGCTCACAGCTTGTCAAGAATAAAGCCACACAACTGTGATAGATCACTCGCTTGTGCTCATAAAACGGATGATATTTTTTTAACATACCAATAAAGACCGCGACCAGTCGTGAACATTTTTACTCCTAGTTCGATATTTAAACCGTCCCAACTGACCTACTAACAAAATAATGCCATTATAGTTCAGTACTAAAACTCTGTTGTACAGAAATCCCACTAAAAAATACTATTCCGACTTATAAATATTTCCAAGCATTATTATAGCAGAAAAATAATAAAATACCCGTGGTGAAGATCAATACAATCGTAATCACTGAACAATCAAACGTTTTTTTTAAATTATTGCAATACGTTTGGCGAGTTGGAAAATTGAGAGCTGACAAAAATATTTCGGCCACGTCTGACCAATATCTGACTTAACTGCTTACATCGACGGCCGCCCAGTAAAGAGTTCTCTTATACCATGGAAAAAGTGACAACAGGTATCAACTCTTTGAAATTGCGATTTTCGAGAAGTCTGTGGAAATCGTTCAACCAAAAAAGCATGTTGCCTATTGTTCTTCGCGTTTCGTCCACCCACTTACGTGAACTTACTACTTATGGCTTTTTCCGAATTTGTCATGAAATAATCAGCTTCTATATTCAAACGTAAGAACCTTCCATCCGTTTCGTTGAGTACATTAAATAAATCGATTTCAAACACATTTATAATTACCGATTCCGTTGTTTTGGTAAATAACTCTATAAGACCAACTTTTACAATCTCTCGGATTTCTACAGTTCCAAATTAGTACTCTTCATATATTATAGTCATAGTATCCATATAATCCAGTACGTTTGTTGAACAACAACAACGTATAGGCATATGTGTGTATGTGTTTTCGTTGTTCAACAAACTTACCGTAATTTATGGCTATTACGTGGATAACGTATTTCAAGTGATAGAGGCTACAACCAGTCAGACTAGGCCAAACTAATATTCACTAACGTACACACTACACACACTATAAAATTCTATCGCCTCAGTGTCTGGTTGTTTTGTGTGCTGACCTTATTTTTTCACCCCTCGGCCACGCACCTACTTTGAAACGCACTTTGACAGAAATCGTGCGGCTTTTTTTATCCAGCCCACTTGTCGATCAGTTTTGTCAGATCATGCCAGTCCTTTTATGAGATATGCAATTATTTCAAACTATCGTCAAACGCCAAGAGGAATACGAAGAACGTTAACAAGCTATGCATAATTCGAAAAAATATATATTAATTATTATGCCAAAAATGATTAACCGTCGGCGATCATATTTGGATTGAAATGACGTGTCAATAAAAAAGTCTTTCAATGAAACCTCGTAATTTAAATGTTAATACTTTTTCTCACAAGGAAAGGTTGCGAGGTCGATCTCTCCGGTTTCGATGAAATTTGGCATGCTTGTACAATGGGTATAAATAGGGGGCACGGATTTTTTTATATCTGTCGAACCTGATTTTTAAGGGGTGAAACGCACCCTCAAAAAAGGGGTGTTTTTCGTTTTTCGTCGATAACATTATCGTTGTCATCTCCAATATATAGTACACGAAAAATGTCCATTGTTGCAATTTGATTTTTTTTATATCTCGTACCTTTAAAACGTTATCGACGAAAAACGAAAAACACCCCACTTTTCGAGGGCGCGTTTCAACCCTTAAAAACCGGGTCGCAGATATAACGAAATACGTGTCGCCTATTTTTGCCCATTCTACGAGCATATCAAATTTCATAGAAATCGAAAAGATCGACCTCGCAACCTTCTCTTGTTAGTTTATAAACGTCAGACTCTATTTACTTACGAAACAATTTGAAACAATTTGCTGATATGCTGGGCGTACAAATTGGCGAAAAAAAAGAAGATTCAGGGACATCAGGGACGATGAGAGCTCCCACCAGGAATTGACAAAGTCACTCACTCGTATCACGATATATCGGCCGGTACAGAGTCCGCTCTGTGTCTCAATCGTGAAACGGAACACCCCACGGTAATGGTCTGCCTTGACCTACTTATTCAACCTGCTCTCAACGTCGTCCGGTTCCAACC
This sequence comes from Ophion obscuratus, assembly GCA_964007375.1. Taxonomy (NCBI): domain Eukaryota; kingdom Metazoa; phylum Arthropoda; class Insecta; order Hymenoptera; family Ichneumonidae; genus Ophion; species Ophion obscuratus. Next base: position 57,868,415 of record OZ023313.1, read on the forward strand.
ATACGCACTCCGTTTACCAAATAACTTGATAAATAATTCCTCTCCTCGATACGTCCTTGAGCAATTTTTTTCCGTTCGCTACTAACGATACCTCTGACAATACCTCGATGCCCGATAATATTGGCTCTTCCAATATGCTCGTTATTTATCTATCATTTGTTGGGACTACACCAGTCACAATAGAAATACACGCAATGAAAAAAATGATTCGAGAAATGAAATTTGGCAATAAAGTCATCTGTCAGTGTTCTGGATTAATCTCAGTAATGTTGATTGCAATAGTAACGAAGTCGTTGTCAACAATATTACCAAAAGTAAATTATTTGTAGAACAATACAAATCAACAATAAATAAATAATCTTTAGTAATTATATTACCATTATCATTATTATTATTTATATTACGCGATTCGTCGGATTTAAAGTTACTCGTGAACAATTAAATATTTCTATCGTCAGTAGTACAAGTCAACGTTCGTCAAACATTTTCTGGTCGTTTGTTATGGACGGTGTAATTATTTTTCGAAAATTGCAAGCATACGTAAACATTATGGCAACAAGTGACAATGTATGAACGCATGATTGTAACTCACCGGCGAGGCAGCTCAGTAACTGTGCAGATTTATTGTCCGAGGAATTATAGGATGCGTATACATATATGACATATATATACATGTATGGGTTTACGTATATACCGAGTTTGAAAAATTCTACACAATTTCCACACTTCTACGATAACATATTAAATTGCATTTACAACTACGACGAAATCGTCACTCGTGTTAATTGAAAATACGTTGAAAGGTCCTGATCTGTCGAGTTATTCGTAGAGTCGGATACATTTTTTTCTCACAACTTGCGGCAATAATTTTCCGAGGGTTTAATAAAATATAACACGTATGAAGATGAACGAATTATTAACAGAAATGTTGATTATTATTTATTGATACTTGTACGGTCGACAAATTTGAAAGAAGCGTTTATTTTTTGTTTATTTATGAGCACGTGATTGTGCACAATTGTGCATAAGTCGATGAGAGTCACTAGAATGTCCGAAAAGTTCGAAAATTTTTGTTTGAGTGCGTTCGCGTCGGATCGAAAGCTTGCGGGACCACTTGTAGCGTTCGAGTGCGCGAGACAGAGGGAAAATCTCGCGAGTTCCTGGGAAGGTAGCGAATCACCGGACGCGTAAACCAGACTGGCGGCTTGGCAAACAGGTGAGAAGCTCGCGTGTCTCGATCGAGCCCCCATACGAGTATTTCCCCCACTCTTTCTGGAACGCACCCCCTTAGCGAGGATAACACTGGTGGGGATAAAAGGAGAACCGAAACCAACCCTCATTCACTTTCTTCATCCGTCCCTCAACACACAACCCCAGAACTTTGTCTATTTTTAATCTTTTATTTTCTCACCCAAGAATCTTTTCCACCTTCTCCATCCATTTTCATCGTTCTTTCCATGCCTCCAATTTTTCAAACGCCCCTTATTTTTATTCTCAACCCCTTTTGTTGCCCTTTAACATTTCAGCATTTACCGATCGATCTACGTCGTCAAATTTCATTCCCCACGATTCGAAACCTCTTCGTTCATTACCACCGTCGTTTAACTTTTGGAGTTTCCCAATCGTATCCAATTTCCACCGTCCTTTCTTGAACTATTTACGTAGATAGTAAAGTTCCTTTCATGAACTGTCTTCTTGCTTTCGAAATATCTTTAACCTTCCTCCATTTTGAAAATTCGCGAATAATAAATAAAGCAGCGCTCTGTTTTTTTTTCAAGGTTTAAATTCATTTCCCATCTCGATATCGTTGTTTTTTTTTCTCCATTTTCCCACGCGCGTTTTTATTCAGCTATTCATTACCACGACCGTTGATTTTTGTCCTTTTTTTGTCAACACTCCGACGTCCGGCTTATTTTTTTTTCGTCATCCATTATTCAGTTTACATCGATGCTGCATCCAATTCTTCCATTCGTTTCCACCATTCTGGTGTATCCGCATGTCATATTAAATTTCACTTTTCCGCATCTACGAACTCTTTCAACGTCTCCCAATACTAGCCGCCCTCGCAAGCCCTTCTGTCCCTCTCAGGTCATTGTATCTTCACTTCGAGACACGACTACCCCGAATTGCCATGAACAACTTCACACGCGTTCGGAATATCGGATGCAACGATAAATCCTATACGTTATTGACGTTTTATAGAATTTCGCTGGACACGGGCATGGAATTGTGGGAAAAATTTGCATTAGCCCACTCTAGTTCGAAGGTGGGTGATACTCTCTTTCATCAACCCTATTCAAATTTCTTGCATGGAATTCCATGGATCGGATTGTACCCAGTATTACAGTTGCAGTGAATTATCCGAATGAATCCTACGCTGGTGTATTCATGATCAATGTCACACGGCTGTCAAATAATCCACACGACTGTCAACTCGTGCAAAATCGTGTAATGAATTCCCACCTTCCCAAGTCTATCCGCAGACTTGATTCTTCATCTACTCGAACCTCAAATTTTGAATAATTCTACTAGCGTACATTTTTCTTCTGATCCCACTTGCAACGAATTCCCATACGCAAATTGTGCAGACAAAAGTCATCTTTGCATTAACGCCATTTCTAAATCGTGCACCTGCCGGTAACTGAATGTGGCAATTGGCGAGCGAAGTTTCATAGGTATTTATGCAGTATGCGTTCATGACCACCATTCCCAAAATGATTCCGAAAGTCATTAAAAGAGACTGGAACAAAGTGCCAATGGCAATTGGTGAGCAATCATTGTTGTACATTGTCCCAATTGTACTCGTCAAGTTGACTCTTCACGTTGAGACGATTCTTCATGATTATATTTCGAGTCTAGGTCGCTTTCTCCTAGGTCCCTACATCGCAAGGATCAAATCTCCTTCACGAATGTTGGCACGGACGAAGGGTCCTCCACATCAGATGCGCACCGTAATAAAAATATAAAGGCAAGGAACCCTTGTGCTCATCCTTCACTCCGCCCGCAGACAAGCATGAAGAAGAATCCCCAAGCTGAAAGCCGCTTGCTCTCTTTGTTCCTCCCTCTCTGCCTTTCTTTCTAGACTTCTTTCCGTTCCACATTTTGCTTTCTCGCATTTTCGCGGAGTCTTGGCATAACCCTTTCACATCCACGCCCTCTGCATAACCCTTTCACATCCACGCCCTCGTGTTACGTCGGGGAAGAATGGAGAATCAGCGCGTATTTGTGTGTGTATGTGCGCGCGCGCGCGCGCGCGCGCGTGTGTGTGTGTGTGTGTGTGTGTGTGTGTGTGTGTGTGTGTGTGTGTGTGTGTGTGTGTGTGTGTGTGTGTGTGTGTGTGTGTGTGTGTGTGTGTGTGCGTGCATGCGTGTGTGTGCGTGTGTGTGAGTCAGTGGGGGCAATTGGTTCAGATGAAGAGACGCGAAGACCTTCATAAACGTTCCCTTCGGCCGCTCGTGTACATGTTTACTGGAATTTCGGCCCGTCCAAATATCCAGTAATTTTCTTTTCCATCGCATTTGACAGCCATTCCTCGATATTGCGTCCACGCAGGTGGTGTAGAGTTATGTTTGTTCTGTCCAACTAGTCCCCATGGTTGATCGCCTTCTTGTTGCACGAGCGGGCGCAATAACCGTTTTATATTTCTTCGTTCTGTTGGTCGATCGCTGTGCCGACAACTGGCCGAATCGCATTTGCGATTACCATTTTGACGTTCGTTCGAGCGGACGATAACTGTGCCCTCGGAAAGGGTACATCTCCTACTCCAACGAGCGAAGGCGAGGTGTAGCCCCTGGATATCAACCAGGCAGGGGACATGTAACGGAACCTTCGGCTACCCCCTGGCCTACGTGCTTTACCGTAGCCTGGCTGCGACCACCCACCGACAACCACGATGCGAGAAAGAGCCTGCGTGCGCAACTCGACATCGATCTAGCCTCCCCGCGCTTCCTGCTGCTGTTGCTGCTGCTGCTGCTGCTGCCGCTTCTACCTCACCTACTCTTCACCTTTCATTCACTGTCCCAACCTTGCCAGCTTCTTTTTCCTCGTCTCGTTTCCCTTCGCGGAATTCCTATTATCGACTGATATTGTTCGGCGTTTTCTTTAATGCTGATCGTACGAGATCCGGAGGATCAGCATTAACGCAGGCTAAAAAAACAACAGTCGTAACTACAAACTCCTCGTATCTTTGGTATTATATTTTTCTCTCCCTAATATCCTTTTCCTCTCGACAAACAAAATACATTTTGTTTGCCGCCCATGTAGATTGAGTGAGCTCGTGCGGTCCTCTTCGGATTACTTGCTAAGTCAGCGAATTTAAATGTGAAGCTCCATTCCTTATCCTAATCGGATATATGATTTTTCCTGGAGCCCATATGCATCAGGATATTGAACGTCAACTGTTCTTGCTTCCATGCTCTTCGTGCAATTGAGAAATTATTGACCAGCTGATTCGTGGGCTTCGAGGGGGGTCCTTATTTCTTCAACGCAAATGTGGTGAATTGTTTCAATGGCTCAAAATCATAACGTTGTCATTTTTATTCTGTCGGAAGGTCTGGAGAAACTATTGGGTCGATGCAACAGAGCGTTAAATTTTTTGTTGACAAGTATCTACCTCCGAAAACGGCACAATCTTTTGGATAGACCCAAGATATTGCTCTGCCAATCAACAAACAAACACTCACGTATATATTGATTTATTGTAAAGCACCAGTTGTGAAATCATTGGCAGCTCCAGCGCATAGCATGCTATTCCAATTGAACTCGACATTGAACGAGTAGACCAGCATTCAAGAAATGTTGAATTTTCAGCATATATCAAATTATAAATAATTAAACACCTTCAAGTACAGCAAACAAGTTGATTATAGCAAATGAGTTTTTTGCCATTGAAGACTGCGTTTAAAATTTGCTCTATGAAGAGAGTGGATCGGGAAAAAGTTTTCGTTCCCATAGAAGATCGTGAGAGTAAAAGAGTCGCAGCAGGCTTTTTAAAATCGAAAGAAGTGCGTGCATAGATGAGAATTATTATTTCTCTTTTGCCTTTCTCTCTATTATTAGCCATCATCCCCCAAAGCCCGCGTGGTTAAATTTATGCCACGACCATACAACCGTATACCAAACAAAGCCGATACGCGTTGGTTGACCACTTTGCGGTGGGAGATTTTTATCATACGAGGAAACATTTGCGTGCGCAGTTCTCATTAATTTTCCTCTGCAAGGCAAGCGAGTTTTATTTACGCCGGTGTCAAAGAGATAACGGATACAAATACTGAATCTGTTCCGTACACGGGAAAAAGTAATTAGCTGTCATTTGACGGTGGATTATGACTGATCGCTTCGGTAACTTTGTGCTCCAGTTACAATGTGTTCTTTCGGATTCCAGTGATTCGACACCCCAAACATTGCGAAGTATTACGTTGCCAACAACTTCGCACGTGTCAGCAAAAATGACTTTTCGGCTTCGCTTGTTACGAGGAATTATTGCCAAAATTGTTCTTCCGTTAAGTGTTACGCGTCTCGTACGATGGGTGGGAAAAAAATCTAGGAAAATATATTATTTTTTATTACGATACGAATGGTGTTAGCGAGGTCAAACAGGAAAACGCCCGAACTAGTAGTTAAAACGGACGTCAGGGGCAATACGAAGGTTCGCTCCTCGATACACGGGTGCGCTCTCACCCGGCTACAGGAAGAGCAAAACCCAAACAAAAAGTCGCTCGGGATTAGGATTCTTTTGTTACAAAAAAGGCGTGTATGTACAGGCCAGGGACGGAGGCTGGTTAAGCTCCGGCGAAGCGTTTTCACAGCTCGTAATTAGTTGGCTCTTTCCAGGGTTGCCCGTGTTCACCTCCATTCCTCATCCCCTTCGCTCTCTTCCACACTTGGTTTCACCCATTTCGCGTCGATAGACAATCGCACGGTGCTACTTTTAGCTGCCTTTATTTATTTGTTCATTTCCCTGTTCGTTCATTCACTCGTCCAGCTTGGTCTCTTGTTTATTCAACTGTTCGTTTGTTGATTTAATTGCTCGGCCACTGGTTATGTATATGGCTACTCCAGTTTGGCCGTTTGTCGTCCATTAAGGTTGCTGCTGGAAAATATTGGGGGCAATAAATATTAAGGCGTCTTCTCACTTTAGACGCTAATAAAAGGCTATTTTCATGAATTTTTTTGATAAGTTTATATTTTCGATGTTGATATAAAAGTTGTTACACTTAATGAATACACTTTTGAAATACATTTAAAAAAATATTTATTTAAGTCATTATTTATAGACGAAAACGGTAGTTAAAAAAAAGCCCTAAAAAAATTATAGGTCTGCGCTGTTGACGAAATCTCGGAGATGGATCATCCGAAACAAAAAAATCAAACGGTTTTAGATTCAGTATGTAATGGCTAGCGCGTATCATATGGTTTGTGATATGTGTAAAAATAACAGAATAGCGGACATTTCTTTAAAAAAAAACGCGTTTTTTCACCGTTTTTGGCAAAAAAAATAGGAAATGTGAAAATTAAAAAAAACCCATGATATTCGCTATAGTTATAGTTGTAAAGAATATGCGGTTAAAATTTTATAAGGATCGGTTCAGTAGTTTCCAAGATTTTATCAACAAGCCGTCAAAGAACGTTGTTTCGAGGAAAACGCATTTAAAGTTTGTTTGGGTTACATAAATACATCAAAAAAATGTTTAATATGTATTTCGAAAGTGTATTTATTAAGTGTAACAACTTCAATATCAATATCTATGATATAAACCTATCAAAAAATTTCATGAAAATAGCCTTTTTAGCGTCTAAAGTGAGAAGACCCCTTAATGAAAATTGTACTATGCATCATGTTATATTTTCTAAATATACTGGCAAAAGGAGAACTGACGTTTATGCACTCGTTTATTAGATATTACATTTTAAAGTTCACGTCAGTCTTCGCTTGATCGCATTAGTTGTATAGTGCAACGTCGTTACCATTTCAGTTTCTCGCCTATAGCTTGCGCACATGTGAAAAAAGTGACCCAAAAAAACGAACACCAAATGCGGGTAAGAGAAACTTATTCATTTATCTATTGCGATGTGTACCCTTTTTCACTGACAATTCGTCTTTTCCATCGCTAACTTTATGTCGCACTAATATTTTTTCTGTGTCATTTATTGCCTCCTTCTGCTGTGACATAACTTCTGAAAATGCCAACCGGTACAGAACGCGCATGACATGGCTGCGATCTCTGACCGTCACTGCAATCAACTTAACAACCTCGAATTACGAGAGAACAGTACGACGTTGCCAAAGCTCGTGCCTATTTTAATAGGATTATTAGACATCGAAAATGAATTTTCTAATAATCCTAACGCGTTTAAATTAACATATATGTAAATAATGCAGTACATATGCAAATTTTCGCGTTATTCATTTGTACACATCATTAATATTTTGGTACAATAAGTTGCCACTAGTGACGCCACACAAAGCATTGGCACAAGAACTTCATATCTCCCCCCGCCCTTCAAAAATTATGTAGCAACAATCTTTATTTACTTTCGATCCACTTTTATCGAACAAAGAATTTAAAGCTGGGAACAAGAGCACACGTGTTTTTCCATTCTCCTGTGCTCGAAACAACTTTTTTCGTAATCTTTCGCCAAGAAAATTACAGGAAAGTTCGAAGGGCGACAAGTCTGTCATAATGGATGAAAATTTATTGAAGACACTTTCCAAATTGAAGCAGCCCTCTGACAAAAAAGAGGTAAGGGGCTGCTCGTACTTCTACCCCAATACCATCGATTATACTTGACTGTGACGGAAAAGAGCTCACGTGATTTTAAGAAAGTCGATAACCAATACGAAGCCAACGATTATATAATGCGTTTCAACTTTTGTTTCTTTAACAAAAAAAATCAACTTATGATTTTTTCCTGTTCCCCATTCCTCTATTTTTAACAATCGAAATAGCGAATGAAGGTCTACTTTTATTGTTATCAATCGAATTTATATTAATTCCGCAAGAATGATGGCTTATTTTCTCGCGAATCATGCAATTTACGAGATTTTACGCCGATAGACACGAGTTCCGAATTCCGTGGCTGTTTCAGATATTGTTTTCGATTCCTCATATCATTCTCGACTTTCACCAATAGTGTTTCGTTCAACAAAGGCACGCAGTTGAGAGAAACGAACAAAAATAACGATACACTTCACAAAAATCGTCCGTATGCTTGGTGATAAAAGATTACTATTATTCTTGTTACATTCAATACTCAAATTAATGTCAATCTCATAACAATTTTTTAATTCGCCCGATCTCATATATTGCCAAAGTAATTGAAAAGAATGATCAAAATTCATTGCCTTGCGAAGCGAATCCCCCAAAAAAAATCTTCACCCTCCCACATGACATTGCTTTTGCGGCATCGAATACATTTTTCTCTTCGTCACCACCTTCACCCGTATCGTCTTCATTCCCTCTTTTATGAGGCTTGCAACGAAACCACATTGGGTCGACGTCGTTTCTATGGTGAACTTGTCGTCCACGCGTATCCGAAGAGTGAGCTCGAAGAATAAAGGAAATCGAGTACTTTGCTACCCATATCGCGTACAAAAAGAAATACGGGTATGTACATAACCGGGCGCGGAGAATGGTTAAAGCGGGGCAAGGGCGGACGAGTATCGAATGGAGTCGATCACCGGTGACAACTTGAGACTAGTGAAGCAGCAAAAAGCACCATGCCTCCTCTTCATTTCCGGGAAAATGCGCATCGAGCCTGCGAACCGTAAAGGCCAAAAAAATACTTCCGCGCGGAAAAACGAAAATTCTACGGCGCGCAGACATTTGGAGAAAAACAAAAAATAATCTAGCCGAGAAAATGCAACGACTGCGAAGTGGACTTTTGTGAGTTTTTCAAAAGGCTTTGTCTAGCAAGTCATCATTGTTGTTATTGCAACATTATCATAAGCATCGCTACGACTGCTGAGAGGAGCTGCATTTGTTACTTTAATTTTTACCAATTCGGAGCTGTTTTTTAATGACGGGGGTAGGCTCTATGACAACCAGAAAATCAAGGTTATTTGAAAAGAATAATAATTTTAAAGGAATGGGTGAGATGATTGAAAAATCGTTTGGACATATATTTGTATGTACAAACGTGAGGGGCTCAACGGTGTACTTGATTTTGGCTACCCGGTTGATCTGAAAAAAACGAGTTCTTTTCTTAAAATAGATAATATTGGCTAATACTTGACCGAGGTTTTTTGTGATCGTGTATTAAAAAACAAATATATCAATTTTTTCGATTGTTTGGGGATCTTTGGGGACACAAGTGTTAGAAGACGTAGGGGGGATACTTTGGGGATGAACAACGTCGGCGAGACTAAACTAATATTACACTGAATAAGTGTACCAAATTTCGAGTCAATCCCTTCCTTACATGTCGAGAAATCGTATACACGGTTTCGAAAAAAAATTGTTTCGAGAAAAACGCGTTTAAAATTTTGCTAACAGCTCCATCAATTTAAACATAAGGTTACCTTCAATTTTCAATTCGTACACCATATGTTGAAGCTTCCTCTTTAATTTGAATTGCCTCAAGAGACGAACGAGTGTTCGACAATTTTACCGTAGCCTGACCTCGTAAAAAGGAAGAGCTCTCTCCTCTCTCTCTTTCTCTCCTCTCTCTCTCCCTCCTCTTTCTCTCTGTCTGTCTTAATTAAATATTCAACCGATTTGCAAGTTTTCATTTAAATTTTACTTTCAATTTTAATGCCTTGACATTCGTAACCATAAATATCCATATTAAAATTCACCCATCTGGCAAAATTGCAAACGACTCTCGGAGAATGTAGGAAATTGACTCAGGCTTTAAGAAATCTGAGATGTTTATTATTTTCTCAAACCACATCACGACAGATGATTGAAAAAATGAAAGCACAAAGCTATTGCTAGTGCTGTCAATTTTTTAAATAAAGAGGTTACAAATCGTATCATTTCTATACGTATTTGTAGGTGGGGATGTAAAGTGGAATATGGTGGGGAATGTAATAAGGGGATGGACCGTGTACAAATGGAAGCTACAATTTAAAAAAAGATCTATAGTTATTTGTATCCTAAAAAATCGTTTTTTTTAATAAGGAGACAACCGTTTTCTCCTTGGACTTCCATTGTGAATATACATTATACATATCGCATTACTCGATATATTGTAATATATTTACCCGTACTATATTATGTGTATATGTATTATATATATATATATATATATATATATATATATATATATATATATATATATATATATATATATATATATATATATGAGGCATTCCATGCCGATTCGACCTGGGTCTGACCCGTCACCTCTCCGATTTGACCCGCGATTTTTTATGTTATTGTACTATCTCTGAAAGGCACTTGAGATTTTTTCTAATTTTTTTTTGGAACGATCTGACTTCACAATATTTTTATAAACAAAAAATTAACGCCCAAATTTAAAAATCTGAAAAAAATACATAAAAATCCTGTGTCACATATCAAACACTATGAGCGTTGAGAAAAAGTGGGCGCGCGTTTCGTTTGGCCTACAATGCGCTTTTTTCGTAAAAAAAAATTTTTTTTATTAAAAAATATAGCATCAATAGCCCACCCAGTCGTTAAAGAGGAAAAAAAATTACATGACATTATGTAGAATTGACTAGAATTTTTTCAGATTTTTTTCACATTTTTTGTCCGTTTTTTTTCAGAATTTTTGTCCAAGATTTTTTTTTTCATCATTTTTAGTCAAATTGCCGACAATTCAAGTGCCCAATTGGCCAACCCAACTCAAGTATCATAGGACTTGGGCTACAATATCAAGAGAGAAAACATTCTTAATTAAACATTTTTAATCCATTCGAATTTTTTCAGAATTTTTTAGTGAATTTCTTGTTTGTTTAAACTTGAAAAAATAACAATCGTTTCTATGAAAGAAATTAATCGCTAAAAAATTCAGAAAAAAATTCGAATGGATTGAAAAGGTTAAATAAAGAATGTTTTCTCTCTTGACATTGTAGCCCAAGCCCTATGATACTTGAGTTGGGTTGGCCACTTGGCCACTTGAAGTGTCGGCAATTTGACTAAAAATGATGAAAAAAAAATCTTGGACAAAAATCCTGAAAAAATGTGAAAAAAATATGAAAAAAATCTGGTCAATTCTACATTATGTCATGTAATTTTTTTCCTCTTTAACGACTGGGTGGGCTATTGATTTGATTTTTTCTAATTAAAAAAAAAAATTTTGCGAAAAAAGCGCATTGTAGGTCAAACGAAACGCGCGCCCACTTTTTCTAAACGCTCATTGTGATTTATATGTGACACAGGATTTTCGTGATTTTTTTCAGGTTTTTAAATTTGGGCGTTAATTTTTTGTTTATAAAAAATATTGTGAAGTCAAATCGTTCCCAGAAATTCAGAAAAAATTCTCGAGTGCCTTTCAGAGATAGTACAATAAAATGAAAAATCGCGGGTCAAATCGGAGAGGTGACGGGTCAGACCTAGGTCGAATCGGCATGGAATGCCCCATATATATATATATATACAAACATAAAATGTATATAATATATATATGTATGCATAATATATTTACTCATACTATATTATGTATATATGTATGATAATGCATTCAATTACTATTGTTTTTTGTTATTATTTATTTATTTATTCTATTTTTTTCAATTGTAAGTTTCATTGTACGTTCTACAAAACTATGCCAATACAGCCGGTTGCGTTTCGTCGAGAAAAAAATCACCAGCTACCCCGTACACACACGTACCGGTCCGCGTGCGTGACATCCGTGAAGAACTGGAGCTACGTCATGCTCATATTTATTTTTCTCCGAGACTACGAGGCTGGGATTCGAACCCGCGACCCCCCGATTAGCTCGTTCAGAGACAAGCACGCTAACCGCTAGACCAGCACACCGTTTTTTTTATTATTTATTTATTATACGTTCCATCCTTCGCCCTGCTTCCTCTTTTTACGTGGTCACCTTATATCATCCTGTTCAATTACGTAATATTTATTTTGTATTATTAGTTCATTATAATTTTTCATTTAATAATTACTTATTATTTCTATCGTCTAATTGTAAGAATTTTTTCTAATAAGTATATTACTGTCTTGCATCTTTAATATGACTATTATAACTTCCCTATATAAAATCATACATATTTACACTACGTCATGTATCGACTTTATTCCATCATTATTGCTTCTATAATTATCATTGTTATTAGTATTACTGCTCGAAAATAAAAATCTCGTACCATACTCTTTAATGCCAAGATTTTGATTATTAGCACATTGAAGGGAAAATCTGATAATGACAAAGTAACGAGGTCGTAATTACCGTACCTCGAGAAGTACGAACTGTATCGCTCAGTTAAGTAAGTTTTCATTCTTCCCACGTAGTTCCATACCTGTCGCTCGGCAGGATTATTAATTAAATCGTGAAATTATCGGAGCGTATGCGTCTTCGACACGCTATCACGTGCCTACCGCGAATGCCGCGGCTTCGAGTTTAATTCCTCTATGTCGCTGGCAGCCACGTTTCAATCTCACCTGTCGAAGAGACGTTCGTTCGAGATACGCATTTGTCCTATCTGAACGCCTAATTAATCCGCTCGAGCATGATGAATGATCACACACACCGCGCGAAATTCACGACGTGACAAACAATCGTTCTGATCATCATTATCACCGTCACTATCATCATTATCATCACCATTGTTCCGAAATTATTATTATGATTATTATTATTTGATATTAACTATCTTAAATTTAGAAGAAAATTTATATAAATTTATTGAAATTATTAATATTAATACATTTAATATAATAATTATAATCTTATAATTCATAAAAACGATTGAAATTTTTAAAATAAATTATATTATCAGGTTGATAAAAAAGTTTTGTCGCAAAAATTTTAAAAATGTCTTTTTACGTATTGACGTAATATGACATCGAGCTATGTCGAGAATATTCTAGAATGTTTTCTACTCTTCCGCGTGACAGGGTATAAAAGGGCGAGCGCGCGTTCTAGTGGACAGAAATGGCTTCGATCTCGCAGGAGCAACTTCGAGCGATCATTATTTACGAGTGGCGGCGCGGCACGAACGCAAGCACAACTGCTAAAAATATATAGGATGCATTCAGCGAGAACGTAGTTTCTCATCGAACAGTCCAGCGTTGGTTCAATCGTTTTAAATCTGGAGACACAAGCCTTGAAGATAAGGAACGTTCCGGACGACCGTCGACCATCGATGATGAAGCATTACTCCGCTGCATCAAAGAAAAACCGGAAGCAAGTACGCATGAGCTAGCAAGAGAACTTGACTGCACCCAACCGTCAATAGTCAATCACTTACACAACTTGGGATACAGGAAGGTTCTAACTCAATGGATACCACACCGTCTCACCGACGACAATAAGAACTGTCGCGTGACCATCTGCCAGTCTCTCCTGCTTCGCCACCATCGCAAGGAGTTTTCAGAAGATCTTGTGACGGGAGATGAAAGCTGGGTCTTGTATGATAACAGAACGCGTTTAGCCTACTGGCTTCCTATCCGAGAAAAACCGCCACACCAACCGAAATCTGATCGTCACTCACAAAAGGTTTTGTTGAGCTGTTTATGGGACGCAAAGGGAATGCTGTTTCACAATTTTCTTCCTGTAGGTAAAACGATCTCCTCTACACGATACATCGAGAATCTCCAGGAATTGGCAAAAGCTATAAGAAAAAAACGGCCAAAATGCGCAACTGTGCACCTTCTCCACGACAACGCGAGACCCCATGTCGCAAAGGAAACCCACAAAACAATCACTGAGCTTCACTGGAATACCGCTCCTCATCCACCATACTCTCCCGATATCGCGCCATCTGACTACCATTTGTTCAGACATTTGAAGGCATATTTGAGAAACAAAACTTTCAAAAACGTCGACGATCTCAGAAGGGATATTTCAAATTTCTTTGAGTTTCAGCCGCCGCAGTTTTGGGCAAAGGGAATAAATTAGTTGCCAACTAGATGGTCGAGTGTCATAGAAACCGATGGCGAATATATTGTTGATTAGAAATGTTTTGTATAAGATATATAAATAAATAAACTATATTGAAATTATTGCGACAAAACTTTTTAATCAACCTGATATTATTTTCAACATCTTTTACACATTCGTCCAACGTGCATTTCGATTTATCAAACCGTGAGCAACGAAAAACGTGAAAAATCGTGTGTGCGTGCTCGAGCGTCTTTCGATCGATATCCGTCACCGGGATCGGGGTCTGCATGTGTGCTGCTACCATAAGAGAACGGATGGAACGAGGAAGAAGATGGGAAATGTAAATGCGTATACGAAGGGTACAGCATAATGGACGGCATGAGGAAGGAAACTATGTGACAACTAACCGAACCAGAATACAAAATACATTGCACGTTTACACATATGTGCATGACAAAAGCGCGCAACCTGTGGAGCAATGATAATCTCGAGTAGGTAGATAGAGAATGGGTCGCGTCACTATCGACTCGAAGACCCGGATAGCTGGGTTGCAGATTTGCAGTGTTTTAGTATACGAACTTATGTTTCGAACAAAAAAAGAAAACACATTCTTGTGTGTGGAGAGGAGAATAACGGATATTTCCCCGGTCGGTGGTAAACCGTCTGACAAGGAACTTCACTTTGGTGTCCACCTTGGATTTCGTTGAAACTCATGTACATTATAGAGCGTCACAACCTATTAAATGCCTACGAATTTTTTTATCGCCGGAAAGACATAACCCATGAAAAATTTGCCGGCGCTTAAGATGCGGCCGACGCTTGGTACGATATTCAGCACCAACCACTAATACCCAGTGTCGGTCCTTTCTACGGGCCAATGATTTGACCATGATTCTGCCAGTGCTCATTAGAAGCATGGCAAACCAACGAACACCCAACCTCGGGCCAAATATCGATTACCAACTGTCAGCCAACTATCGGGTCCCAGTGTTGGCTCCGAACATGGGCCAATCGGTTGATCATGGGTTTGCCAGTCTCGAATTGAAGCTCGGCACACCATCGAAGAGCCAACGCTGGGCCAGTACTCATTAATGACCGTCGGCCAATTGTCGGGGCGAGCGCAAGCCCTGAGTCTGAGCCAATCATTTGACCGTGGTTTTGCCAATGCTTATTTTTAGCATGGCATTTTTAGCATAGCTCATAATGACTGTTATCTGAAATTCACTTTATTAAAAATAAAATTGATTTAAACCAAAGTTTTGTGGTGTATTAAAAAAATGCCGAGTTATTATCAGAGTATTAAGAAAAGTCGTGTGTTAAAACGACGACAAAAATTAGAAGACTCTTTACAGCAGGTTAGAATCAGAAACAACGAAACAAAAAGACAAGTAAATAGTGAAACAAATTTGGAAACATTCGACGAACAAGTGATTGTGCTTAACGATGTTAGTGAATCTAATAATTCTTTCGATGAGCAATCATCGAGCACAGAAACTTGTGAATCTGATCGATTGTTGGCTAAGCGTTGGGTTGTTTTGACAGCCCTGCACTGGGCCAACACTAGCCCGAATATTGCGCCAACAGTATGAAGCCGACCTTAGCCCTACTATGGGCCGGTGATCACGCCAACCGTCAGCTTAGTATTGCGCCACGGTAGGAGTGATCTCTTCGGCCCAACGCTGGCATGCACGGTTGGCCAATAGTAGGCTTACCGGAAATCCTAACAGTTGGCCGGGTATTGGCCCAACATTGGGCCCGTGAAAAATGAGGCAACCGACCCAACCTCGAGCCAGCGTCACGCCAATCACATGATCATTGACATGAGCCAGCAACACGCCAATAGCCCTACTATGGGCCGGTGATCACGCCAACCGTCAGCCAGTGATCGTGATCTCTTTAGCCCAATGTTGGGCCAATACCCGGCCAACTGTTAGGATTTCCGGTAAGCCTACTATTGGCCAATCATACATCCCAGCGTTGGGCCGAAAAGATCACTCCTACCGTGGGGCAACACTGAACCGGTAGTGCTGCCGTTCATCGGCCAATGGTAGAATGTGATTGGCGTGACGCTGGCTCGAGGTTGGGTCGGATGCGTCGTTTTTCACGGGAAGGAGTGAAACTACCCCTTAGTGTAAAGCATGTCAAGAGCTGATTTTCCAGTTTATCCGGAACCAGTCCACCAGTCGATTTTAGTTTTCGACGGATTCTCGAAATATTACATTTAAAAGATAGTACCTAAAAATTTCCAGGCGATCCGTTCAAAATGGAGGCAGTTTATAGGCATTTATAGCTAGATTCCGCGAACGGGCGAACGTTAAACTTTTTTTTTAGCAACTTTTTCAAGATCGGTGACCACGATATCTCAAAGATCACTGCACCGATCAACTTCAAATTTTACAAGCTTCTTTTACATACCAAAAAGCAGTGCTTGAACGATGGAATTTTTTTTTTGATCCATGGTTTTTTTATTAACGAAAATACAGCGTTTTTCCCCGAAAATCGATACTTCCAATTTGGACAACGGCAGTTTTTTCAAAACCCAATATTTTATTAAGGGATCACCACAGTGTAAAATTTTCAAAAAATCAATTTTTTTGCATTATTCGATAGTATATAGACGGTTATAAACATGCTGTTATTTTTGGGGCAAAATTCGAATTATTCTCGGTGCTGCAGCCTTTCTCAGAAAAAGGGATAGCTGCGTGAAGATCTGCCGCGGGCGGACGCGTTTTTCTCGAAATGTCGTTTTTCAAAACGGTGTATACTCTGAAAGAGTTTTCAAGCTATCCTTCTCAAATTTTTACACAACATTCTTCACACCATTCTTTATGTTCCTATGAAAACTTTTTTTTTAATCTTCATATTTTTTTAACGAAAGACTGTCGAAAAAATAGACGAAATTGGATATTTTTCTTTTAAACCGCCGCCATTTTGTCAATTTTGCTTTGTGTTCTTTGAAAACCTCAATAGCAAGATATCGGCTTCCATACTGATGAATAATCTTTTTACAAATTTCCTTTCAACCCTGTACACCGTGTGAACTCCTATTTTTCAAAGGCATTTTCAACCATTAAAAAAATGTAAATAAAATAAACATAAACGTTTCAAATTGTATTTTCTGTTCCTCATGAGTGCTTTGATGTCACATTTAAAAAATCAGACTGATTAGCGTATTTTGACCATAAAAAAAACACGAAAATCAGCTATTTTTCGACCCATAACACTGTGATGATCCATTGAGACGGAATGACACCTCATCGCGGTCGGTATGGTAGAACAATTATAGATACCCAAAAATCTCTGAAACGGCTCTTCAGATCCCGTCGGAACTTTGCCAAACGACGTCAAATAGATAGCCAAACAGCTGTCTACCCCTCAAATTTTCCGAATTTGAGGGGAAAAAAATAGATTGGAGTAGATAAACTAAGCTGGTTCCCCATGTAGAAATCTACTTTACCGACAGTCGGTGAGGTAGATTCCAGCAAGTCCCCAGGAATTTACCGACGGCGGATTCTGACCCGAACATGGTTCCTGTGGGAATCTATCTTACCGACGGTAAATTCTGACCCAAACATGGTTCCTGTGGGAATCTACCTTGCCGACGGTAGATCCCGACAGGAAATCCCCTATTGGCGGGAAATTCAAAAGACTTTTTGGCTGGTAATTCAAAAGACCGGGGGGGGAGTTGAAAATATATTTTGGCGGGAAACTCGAAAGCGGAGACCTTTCGGCGGGAAATTCAAAAGCGGAGACCTTCGGCGGTAAATTCAAAGCGGATACTTTTCAGCGGGAAGTTCGAAAAAAAACCTCTTGGCGGGAAATTCAAAAGGGGGGGGAGACCTCTTTCGGCGGGAAATTCAAAAGTGGAGACCTTTCGGCGGGAAATTCAAAAGCGGAGACCTTTCGACGGTGAATTCAAAGCGGATACTTTTCAGCGGGAAGTTCGAGAAAAAAACCTCTTGGCGGGAAATTGAAAGACCGCGCGCGCGCGAAAGTTTCAAAAGCGGAGACCTTTCGGCGGGAAATTTAAACGGGGAGACCGTTCGGCGGGAAATTCAAACGCGCGCGGTCCGTGATACCGGCGATCAGGATACTTGACAATCGGGATTGCTGTGACACTCATGCTTGAAATGTTTTTATTAAGCATTCAAGATACATTGTTTACATTCTCTTTTGAGTGGCAATATTTGTCCGCGTGTTCGCCGCATCGTTGACATTCGCCGACTTCGGGGTCATTTTTGAGGAATTCCGGTAATTTGTCCCAGGCGAGATCGACGCTGTGTGCAGCGAAGGTGACGATAAATTCCTTGGGTAGCTGGGCGATGTCGATGGGTTCCATGGCAGAGAGGGATCCAACTTGATGAAACAGTTTGAGCGATCGTCCAACGGACGGGAGGCTCTCTCGAAGAAACTTCCTCAACAGCAGGACATTTCGAAGTGCGCAATTGGGTGAATCGTGGTGAGGGCAGAATGCCGACACTTTGTTGGCACTCCTCAGCGAGGGACACGCCACGACGTCTCGTGCATCGAATCCGAAACGTTTGAGCCACTGCTGCTTCTGCTGTCCCTTCACGTAGATGGCGCTGGCGTTGTGCAGAACCGATCGGAGCACGTTCTCCACCTCGCAGTAGGGTACTTCTCCCGTGCTCCAGTCGAGATGATAGTAGTTGCGTTCGAGCCAGGAATTTATGCTTTTGTACCTGGCTGGGAGATCGTACCATGGGATCGGTGGTTTGAAGAGGAAAATCAGCGGCTGCACATCCGCATTGAGCGGAGTCACTGCCATCTCTTTGAGAACAAACTCGTCCCGCTGGAAGCCCTGTGTATCCACCACGTACTCCATTGCGATTAATGATGATGAACGCTTGGCTCGAGCGTCGTTTATAGGCGGATTCTTCATCCCCTCCACTCTAGAGGCGTTTCCTCACATCCCCACTTACGGGATTGTAGTCCACGTTGCGATCGTACAAGATCAGGCAGTAGGCTGTAGTTCCCGCGGGAAAATTGGATTGAGCCTCTAGTTCGATACGAATGTCAACCGGTGACTGCTTGAGGGCGTCGTTCTGTCTCGAGCAGTCAATCACAATGAGTGGAGCATGCGCGATGAAGTCTGTCTTTGTCAGCATGAGTTCCGCCTCCTTGGCGTAGTACGCAGTCTGGAAGCTGGCGTACATCTCGTAGAACTGAGCGTACTGGTTGCGCGACACATCGAGATTGAGGTTACCGTAAGGGTAGCTCTGCGAATTGAGGAACAGTTTCACATTGGTTATTGCGTAGTGACCGAAGCGGCTAGCGTTTGCCGTTCGAACGCCTCGTCGATTCGTTTGCAAGGCGATAAAGACGAAGCGCGGTTTCTCCAGCTGATTCGACGTCTTGACCGTCCAAACGTGTTTCGTCGTGATTGGAAGCATGGGGTATTCGTACAACTCCCACATGCGAAACGACATAGTGATATCCTTCTCAATGTGACTGAGCAGACGTATCTTGTGCTTAGTTGACAGCATCACGTAAGGCATCAGTCACTCTATTTTATCGATCTCAATCTTGAATTCCTCGGTGGCACCATTCTCGAGGGCTTCTTGAATAACTGCATTCGTGTGGTTCCTCGATCGCGTGAGAATAAGCTCGTGCTTCGTGTTGATGACGATCTTGCGATAGTCCTCAACGAAGCCGAGAATCATGGCGAGTGGTATGCACACGTCGAAGTATCCCCTGTCGTCCGTCAGTTGCTTCGGCTCTTCGAACCAGCCAGAGTTTTCAACGCTGAACGTCTGACCGGGGCTGAGTGATGTGTAGCCCTTCATGAGACTCGTCAGACCAACGTTTTTGCTTCTGTCCACCTCTATGGCATTGATCTCGTAGCGAATTTCCTCAAACAGATGCAAGATGGCGTTGTTAACGAACTGTGTCGCCGTGACGGCATTTCCGTTCGTTTTGCTGGGTCTACCGCAGACGCGTAGGGAGCTTCGCGCCGGTAGAACGCACAGGTCCTGATGCTGAATGGATATGCGAATCTCATCGCTGTTGGCGAAACTCGATGAAGTATAGGGTTGATGCGCGTGAATCTCGTAATGCGTTACGGACTCGTCGAAAACGACGGGCGAATGCACGTTCAAGGCCTCTTCTATTCCAGCAGCAAAATATCACGCAGGTTACTCTCTTCCACCACCAACGACAAATTTGAGTCCGAGGCTTCTCAGGAACTGAATGTTCCGACGTGTTAGCGTTTTCGATACTCGTCGACGACTGATGCTTGGGCGACATGGTAACGCGCATTTATAGCCGACCGTGTTGTTGTAGACGATACCCATGTCTACTTGGCTTCCTTGATGTGCAGTTTGATAGTGATGATTTCACCACGAAAATTCACCAGTTCTCCGTCCTGATCGACTATGCGCAATTGCACGTGGTCAATGACTTTGACGGTGATCGGCAGGTAAATGACTTGCGAGGGAACGTCGATGATCTTATATCCTGGCGGTACTGCCGGGAATAATTCGTGGATCGTGTGCGCTCTGTGCTCGTTGATGTACGCCCCGGACGTGATGTTGCACTCGACTCGCAGTGCGTTGACTCTGAGAATAGCTATCGGAAAGTCCGACTCTCGAACACGGACTGGAGCTCAAACACGTCCATCGAGTCTTGAAGTTCAAGCAGAGTGTATGGTTGAAACCTTACATCGAGCTCAACAGCGAATTGCGGAAGAGGGCGCGAAACGACTTCGAGAAAAATCTCTTCAAGCTCATGAACAACGCAGTGTTCGGCAAGACTATGGATAATGTGCGCAAACACGTTGATGTCAAGCTCGTGAAGAACTGGGGCGGAGGTTACGGAGCCGAAGCACTCATCACTAAGCCGAGGACGGCTCATGAGCCGTGAGTCGATGAGGACGGCTCATCGACGAGGAGAACCTCATTGCCATACAGCTCACCAAGACCGAGGTCTACCTCAACAAACCCATCTACGTCGGCCTGAGCGTACTGGACTTGTCGAAGATCCACGTATACGCCTTTCACTATGACTACATGAAGCGAGAGTTTGGCGATCGCTGTAAGCTCCTCTACACCAACAGCCTGCTGTACGAGATTCGCTGCGACGACATTTACGAGATCATGAGGCGTGACATCCAGAGGTTCGATACTTCGGACTATCCACAGCACAACCAGTTTGGCATGCCACGAGCCAACAAGAAGGTGGTCGGTCTCATGAAGGACGAGTGCAACGGCAGCATCATGACGGAATTCGTTGGCTTGCGCAGCAAAATGTACAGCGTCCGAGTCGTGAGCCGTGATCGTGTGAAGCGGGTGAAGGGTATGAAGAGGGCGGTGGTCGAGGCAAGCAT
Source organism: Ophion obscuratus (assembly GCA_964007375.1). Taxonomy (NCBI): domain Eukaryota; kingdom Metazoa; phylum Arthropoda; class Insecta; order Hymenoptera; family Ichneumonidae; genus Ophion; species Ophion obscuratus. The sequence goes on from OZ023313.1 coordinate 57,889,785, forward strand.
CGCCTTCGACGACTTTGTGCACTGCCTGCGGGAGAAATTGACGCAGCGCAGGCAGCAGTGCGTGATCAGATCGCGCTTGCACAAAGTGTTTACCGAGAGGCAAGTGAAGGTGGCGCTCAGCGCTCACGACGTCAAACGTATTCTCCTCCCCGACACCGCGGATATGTTGCCGTGGGGTACATCAGAGCCCCTCCACCACCGCGCGCAGTGAAGGGGATAGGGGATATATGAGCGTCGCGCTTGCGGCCGTTTACCTCATCAGCACGATGGACGGCATAGAGAAGCTCAACAAAATCGCTCTGCTCGAGGATTTCCTGCCCACGAAGAAACTGGCAGCGCTGAGTATAAACAGCGTCTACCGTGTCACTGACCTGAAATAATTCACAACGAAATACGGCCTGAGAACCGTAGCCACCCTCGACGCCGAGTGCCAAGTCTTTCTGCCTAAACGCATCGCGGACGCGTTCGTGAAGGATCCGAAGATGTACGAGCACATGGTGCAAACAGCCACCTGGGCAATTGCTCCTGAAGTACTTGGGCGGCAGCGAGGCCAAGATGAATCAAATAGAATTCAGCATCGATCATAAATAACGTGAAATGTTTTTTATTGCAATAAATGTTGAAACCCATTTACAAATCGGTCTTGTGTATCCAGCTATTGTGCGAACTATCGAATCCCAGCCACTTGACGTAGACTCTATCGCCACGTTTCCTCAACTCTTTCCACGAGATACATGTCGGGGTACTTGACTCTCAGAAGCTCCTCCTCGTAGAAACCACCGGCAATGGGCTTGTCTCGGTAGTAGTTCAGCCTGTATGTCACCGGAACGGGCGACTCCATCACTCGACTCACCGTGAAAATTTCCGTCGTCCAGTTGGGCGTGTAGCCTTTCTCGAAAACTCGCACCTTGTCGCCGATTCGGAACTTGGGCGCTTTGCGACTTTGACAATCACGCGGCTGCAGCAACAAAGTTTCAGCGTCGGCCACCTCGTTCGGCTTCATTCCGATAGTGCGATGTTTGCTGCTGTTGTATGTAGCTACGAGGTCGGGAAAAATGTCGAGCCACTTGTAGGAACCGCGCAGACTGAACTGCAGCCACATCTTGTTCTTGAGTGTGCGATTGAACCGCTCGACGATGGATGCCTTGAGGTTGCTGTACGTCGAGTAGTGATTGATGCGATATCGACTCATGAGGCTCTTGAAGGACGCGTTGTAGAATTCTCTGCCTCGGTCAGTTTGCAGATTCGTCGGTACTCGACCCTGTCGTAGCACGAGTTCCATGGCCGCAGTGACGTCGTTGCCGGTCTTCCGCTTCACGGGAACGGCCCAGGCAAACTTGGACAGCACGTCGATGATTGTGAGCAGATACCTGACACCCCGGTTTTCCCGAGCGTACGGTTGCATCTCCACGAGGTCGGCCTGTCACGTCTCATCCAGTCCTCGCACGTCAAACTTGCGTCGTGGATAATTGCGTCGTGCGGGTTTATGCAGCTCTTCCACCAATCTCCGATGCTCCATGCCGCGTGTCCAACGTTTTAATTGCCTCGGAATTGCGCGTGGCCAACTCCAGAGTCGTTTCAACGTTTACCTCGATAATTCTCAGCCTGTCGTTCACTTGATTCTGCAGAATATGTACGTTCAGTCGCAGATCGTCAAAATCCTCTCTCAGCCGAGTTGTGATGTGAAACAATTCGCTCAGAGTGCTTTGAACAAGACGTCTGGCGAGACTCAGGTTGACCCCGTCGCGAGGTTCACTCGCGTCGGTAACGTTGCACAATCTTTTGCTCTCTACGTCGTACTGTCCGTCGGTAGTGAGCTTGAATCCGAATCCGGGAGGACCTCGCGTACCGCCCTCAGTTCGTCCTAGCTGACGTCCGAACACGTCGATGCTCATTGTTCAAGTGAGGTTGCAGTGCCCCTTGTGCCCCGCTTATATGACAATACCGGCCTCACGCAGCTCCTCGATGATCGAGATGATCTCGTTGACGTGACTCGAATTGCCGGCCGATCGCTCAGCCATCAGCAGACGCAGTCGATCAACGAGCTCATTCAGGTCGTCCCAGTACACGCAGTCCATTCGCGTGTTCCTTCGCGCGATCTTGTACCGAGGCAATACACCACTACCGGTGGATGTACCACCACCACCGACCAAGGGCGCCACCCAGTCCCTGTACTTGCTGTTTCTTTGCCTGTGAATGACCTCGTCCGACCTGTAGTGTTTCTTGTGTGCGTTCGTCGTTTGTAGGATTTTCCCATAGACATTCTTGTCTTCCGCGCTCACGAGATGCGCACTGGGTTCCTTCCTGAAGAGCAGTTCGAGCAAGCCGACGCTCGATCGATACTTCTTGTCACCCACAATCACGTCGTCGTTCACGAAACGTATGGGTGAGTCGCCGATCATCATGCTACCGTCTGGCAACTTTCGAACCCCATGAGTCACATCGAGATACTTTATTCGATTCGTGTTGAGCATGTGAAGATATTTGTCGAGCGCAGGCACTTCCGGCATGTCATAATATTCGTCGGGACTCGTTTTCTGCACGTATTCGTCTGGGCTCGTTTTTTTGCTGCTGCACGCATTCGTCGGGTGTTATTTTCGGCCATTCTTCCTCCTCCTCGTACGCAGTTTTGAAGGAGGTTTCCATCTCATCATCACCAGGAGACACCTCCTCCTTCTTAAGCAACGTGTGCCTGGCATTCACGAGGCGTTCGAGAGGTTTGACGATTGGTTTGAAAGTTTCGTCCAGAGCTTTCTCCATCGTTTGCTTGTCCGCCTTGAGAAGCATGTACTTGCGCTTAGTCGCGTCCCTCATTTTCTCCATCTGGCTGAGCGTCTGTTTCCCGCGACGGAACTCAGCCGTCACACTGTCGCTTCGACCATCCATAATGCACTGCGGGGATCAAGTCGCGCATGATATATTTGTGGCAAAGCGGTCGAAGCCCTTTCTGTACCTGCCACAGTCGAGTCCACTGCCACGGTTGATTACGAGACATCCGTGACTGGAGTCGTTCCAGCAGATCGAGCACAAGTCTCTGAACTACACGTACGGCATGTCCGTGTTCACGTGATCGTCATAGATGTGTCGAAGGTTCATCTCGTCCTGTCGAAAGACGACCAACAGATTGACGTTGTCACGCACCAGGTGCTTGGGGACTTGAGCGTATGATTGACACAGATAGAAGCAATTGATGTTCTTGTGTCGACCCATGCAGTAGAAGGCTCTAACGTTGTCCTGTTTCTCGCAGGCTATATCGTCGAATACGATGATGGAATTGGGACGAGCGTCCGCGGGTGATACGACCTGATCGTGTTCGCTGAATGCAAAGTATACCGATACCCTCGAGCGGTGCGAGCACTTTCTCGAGCAGTTTGTACTTTGGCTGAATCAGTGACTTCGAGTACACGTAGACGTTTTCGAATCGCAAACCATTAGGATGCGTGATGAGGGCTAGCAACGCGTTGGTCTTGCCGCACTGTGACGGACCGCAGAAGACTGCACGAATACTGGAAGGCAGCAGATCGCCGTGTCGCGTGCCCTGCTTTCCGCCCTCAACGAGCGCATCGAAATTCATCACCGGTAGCTTCTGCACTTGCGCTCGGAAATCCATGACTGGGCCGTCAAGGTATAAATAGCCCGCTTATATACCCCTCAACTTCATTCGCTGAGTGATCGCTTAGTGATGCACACAGATCGAGGTGTCCTGAACAAGCTCATCAACAGGCTTCCAATCGAGTTGCACATACCGGGCTATCAGTACTGCGGGCCAGGCACGAAGCTAGCGGAACACGTCGCTCGCGGTGATCCCGGTGTAAATCCTCTGGATGCAGCCTGCAAGGAGCACGATATCGCGTACTCGCAAAACCGTGAGAACGTCGCGGCGCGTAATTCGGCCGACCGAGTTTTGGCAGATAGGGTCTGGCAGCGGGTGTTTGCAAGAGACGCCGCTATTGACGAGAAAATTGCCGCTTACGTCGTGGCAAACACCATGAAAGCCAAGTCGAAACTCGGTATGGGGCTGAAGAAAAGGCGAAAGCCCCTCATCGCGCTTTCCAAAATAGTGAGAGCCGCCTCGCGATCGACTGGAACTAATTCTCGGGAATTCATTCGATCAGCGCTCACGAAGGCTCGCGAAGCTGTGAAGCAAGCTGGCGGAAGGAAGAAGGTGTTGGTGCCACGCGTACTGCCCATCCCGGAGAAAGTGGGCGGAGTTTTGCCATTCCTCATTCCCTTGTTTGCCGGTTTGAGTGCTACGGGAGCGCTGGTAGGTGGCGCTGCGGGTGTGGCAAAAGCTGTGAATACCGCTAAAGCCGCCGAGCGTCAATTGCAAGAGAATTGCCGACACAACGAGACGATGGAAGCTATCGCTCTCGGTAAGGGGCTCTACCTCAAGCCTCACAAAAACGGATTTGGTATACACGTGGAGGCGAAAAAAAAAAGTTCAACTATCCCAAGCGTTCTCTAACGGACGCTGACCTGCTGAAATACGCGCAGGACGTTCCGCACTTTCGCGGTGCGTTCGTGAGAAACGATTTGCCGAGGAATGGACCGCATTATCGCGAATCGGCTATCGTAAATCTCGACGACAAGGAAGGACCGGGCACGCACTGGTTGGCCTATCGAAAGCACGGCAACAACGTCGTCTACTTTGACAGTTTCGGCGATCTATCACCACCTTGAGAACTCCTGAAGTACCTCGGATTCGCCGAGGTCAAGTACAATCAGGCGAGATATCAGGATTTCGACACGTACGAGTGCGGCCATCTTCGTCTGAAATTCTTATATAAGCAGTTGTGAGAGTTCACGCGGAGTCAGTCACGCATCAGCATGGAAGAGTCAATGACTCTCAGCCTGTCGGGAGGCTCGTCTCTACTGGAGGCGCAGTGCTTTCCGCCGATCGAACTCTCACCCAGCAAGAACTACGTTCTCGGGCTAGTGGAATTCCTCTCGTTCAACTCCGTACCCAACATTGATACCGGTAAAAACAAGTTTTACGCGGGTGGTGAGGTGATTGCGTTGCCGACGGGAAGTTACGAGATCGAAGATATCGAGAAGTACTTGCAGGATGTGCTTGGGCGAAAAGGCATCTCCCTCAACCTCAAGCCCAACAACAACACGCTGCGTAGCTTGCTCAAGTGCAACCGAAGCGTGGATTTTCGACCGGCAGACTCCATCGCTAACCTGTTGGGTTTTGCTGCGCGCGAGCTGTCACCCGATACAACTCACAGCTCGGACTTGCCGGTAGCTATTCTCAGAGTCAACGCACTGCGAGTCGAGTGCAACATCACGTCCGGGGCGTACATCAACGAGCATAGAGCGCACACGATCCACGAATTCTTCCCGGCAGTACCGCCAGGATATAAGAGCATCGAAGTTCCCTCGCAAATCATTTACCTGCCGATCACCGTCAAAGTCATTGACCACGTGCAACTGAGCATAGTCGATCAGGACGGAGAACTGGAGAACTTTCGCGGTAAAATCATCACTATCAGACTGCACATCAAGGAAGCCAAGTAGACATGGGTATCGTCTACAACAACAAGGTCGGCTATAAAAGCGCGTTACCATGTCGCCCAAGCATCAGTCGTCGACGAGTGTCGAAAACGCTAACACGTCGGAACATTCAGTTCCTGAGAAGCCTCGGACTCAAAGTTGTCGTTGGTGGTGGAAGAGAGTAACCTGCGTGATATTTTGCTGCTGGAATGGAAGAGGCCTTGAACGTGCACTCGCTCGTCGTTTTCGACGAGTCCGTAACGCATTACGAGATTCACGCGCATCAACCCTATACTTCATCGAGTTTCACCAACAGCGATGAGATTCGCATATCCATTCAGCATCAGGACCTGTGCGTTCTACCGGTGCGAAGCTCCCTACACGTCTGCGGTAGACCCAGCAAAACGAACGGAAATGCCGTCACGGCGACACAATTCGTTAACAACGCCATCTTGCATCTGTTTGAGGAAATTCGCTACGAGATCAATGCCATAGAGGTGAACAGAAGCAAGAACGTTGATCTGACGAGTCTCATGAAGGGCTACACATCACTGAGCCCCGGTCAGATGTTCAGCGTTGAAAACTCTGGCTGGTTCGAAGAGCCGAAGCAACTGACGGACGACAGGGGATACTTCGACGTGTGCATACCGCTCGCCATGATTCTCGGCTTCGTTGAAGACTATCGCAAGATCGTCATCAACACGAAGCACGAGCTGATTCTCACGCGGTCGAGGAACCACACGAATGCAGTTATTCAAACAGCCCTCGAGAATGGTGCCACCGAGGAATTCAAGATTGAGATCGATAAAATAGAGTGACTGAGGCCTTACGTGATGCTGTCAACTAAGCACAAGATACGTCTGCACAGTCACATTGAGAAGGACATCACTATGTCGTTTCACATGTGGGAGATGTACGAATACCCCATGCTTCCAATCACGACGAAACACGTTTGGACGGTCAAGACGTCGAATCAGCTGGAGAAACCGCGCTTCGTCTTTCTCGCCTTGCAAACGAATCGACGAGGCGTTCGAACGGCAAAGGCTTGCCGCTTCGATCACTACGCAATAACCAATGTGAAACTGTTCCTCAATTCGCAGTGCTACCCTTACGGTAACCTCAATCTCGACGTGTCGCGCAACCAGTACGCTCAGTTGTACGAGATGTATGCCAGCTTCCAGACTGCGTACTACGCCAAGGAGGCGGAACCCATGCTGACAAAGACAGACTTCATCGCGCATGCTCCACTCATTGTGATTGACTGCTCGAGACAGAACGACGCCCTCAAGCAGTCACCGGTTGACATTCGTATCGAACTAGAGGCTCAATCCAATTTTCCCGCGGGAACTACAGCCTACTGCCTGATCTTGCACGATCGCATCGTCGAATACAATCCCATAAGTGGGGATGTGAGGAAACGCCTCTAGAGTGGAGGGGATGAAGAATCCGCCTATAAATGACGCTCGAGCCAAGCGTTCATCATCATTAATCACAATGGAGTACGTGGTGGATACACAGGGCTTCCAGCGGGACGAGTTTGTTCTCAAAGAGCTGGCAGTGACTCCGCTCAATGCGGATGTGCAGCCGCTGATTTTCCTCTTCAAACCACCGATCCCATGGTACGATCTCCCAGCCAGGTACAAAAGCATAAATTCCTGGCTCGAACGCAACTACCATCATCTCGACTGGAGCACGGGAGAAGTACCCTACTGCGAGGTGGAGAACGTGCTCCGATCGGTTCTGCACAACGCCAGCGCCATCTACGTGAAGGGACAGCAGAAGCAGCAGTGGCTCGAACGTTTCGGATTCGATGCACGAGACGTCGTGGCGTGTCCCTCGCTGAGGAGTGCCAACAAAGTGTCGGCATTTTGCCCTCACCACGATTCACCCAATTGCGCACTTCGAAATGTCCTGCTGTTGAGGATTTTTCTTCGAGAGAGCCTCCCGTCCGTTGGACGATCGCTCAAACTGTTTCATCGAGTTGGATCCCTCTCTGCCATGGAACCCATCGACATCGCCCAGCTACCCAAGGAATTCATCGTCACCTTCGCTGCACACAGCGTCGATCTCGCCTGGGACAAATTACCCGAATTCCTCAAAAATGACCCCGGAGGCGGCGAATATCAACGATGCCGCGAACACGCGGACAAATATTGCCACTCAAAAGAGAATGTAAACAATGTATCGTGAATGCTTAATACAAAACATTTCAAGCGTGAGTGTCACAGCAATCCCGATTGTCAAGTATCCTGATCGCCGGTATCACGGACCGCGCGCGTTTGAATTTCCCGCCGAAAGGTCTCCCCGTTTAAATTTCCCGCCGAAAGGTCTCCGCTTTTGAAACTTTCGCGCGCGCGCGGTCGTTCAATTTCCCGCCAAGAGGTTTTTTTCTCGAACTTCCCGCTGAAAAGTATCCGCTTTGAATTTACCGTCGAAAGGTCTCCGCTTTTGAATTTCCCGCCGAAAGGTCTCCGCTTTTGAATTTCCCGCCGAAAAAGGTCTCCCCCCCTTTTGAATTTCCCGCCAAGAGGTTTTTTTCGAACTTCCCGCTGAAAAGTGTCCGCTTTGAATTTACCGCCGAAAGGTCTCCGCTTTTGAATTTCCCGCCGAAAGGTCTCCGCTTTTGAATTTCCCGCCGAAAAAGGTCTCCCCCCTTTTAAATTTCCCGCCAAAAGGTCTCCACTTTCGCGCGGTCTTTTCAATTTCCCGCCAAGAGGGATTTTCGAACTTCCTGCTGAAAAGTATCCGCTTTGAATTTACCGCCGAAAGGTCTTTTGAATTTCCAGCCAATAGGGGATTTCCTGTTGGTATCTACCGTCGGTAAGGTAGATTCCCACAGGAACCATGTTTGGGTCAGAATCTGCCGTCGGTAAATTCCTGGGGACTTGCTGGAATCTACCTTGCCGACGGTAAAGTAGATTCCTACATGGGGGGGAACCAGCATAGCTTCACTACTGATTGGCTTATGATAAGCAAATCTACGTTTTTTTTTCTCAAATTTAGAAAATTTGAGGGACAGACAGCTGTTCGTCTATCTATTTGACGTCGTTTGGCAAAGTTTCGACGGGATCTGAAGAGCCGTTTCAGAGATTTTTGGGTATCTATAATTATTCTACCATACCGACCGCGATGAGGTGTCATTCCGTCTTAATGGGTTACCCCCACTTGTAGCGCAAAAAAAGGCCTTTTTCATGAATTTTTTTAAAGAAAACTACAAAACTTTTTTAATCGATCAATATACCATCTTAAAGAACACATCTTGAAGAACTTTCAATCATTTTTTTATTGAAAAATATTACATTGTTTAGTGGCAAATGGCCGTCAATGAAATAATGTTTTTATATACACGGTCTGCGGTGATCAACATTGCGGCGAAGTGGATCATCTGAAAAAAAAATGCGGATGGATTTAGTCAAGTATAAGTATAAACTAGTCTTTAATCAAAGGATTTTAAAAAATATTCATTTTTCACAAAATGGCGGACAGTCAAAGTTAATGGTTCGATTTTAACGAAAAAAAACGGCCGTTTTTTGGCTATAAAACGGCCATTTTTTTCGAAAAAAAAAAATCGAACGATTAAAGTCTACATTTTTATGTATTAAATAAGCCTGCAAAATTTCAAGAAGATCGGTTCATTAGTGTTCGAGTAATCTTGATCACCGACTTCAGAAATGCCATTTTGAGAAAAACGCGTTTAAAATTTCAGTTTCCGGTCGTTTACAAAACGGATTCTTCTCTTTCAACGCTCATATCTCAATTTTGTTCGGATCGACTTGAAATTTTCAGGACATATTCTCAGATACTTCAAAAAAATGCAATAAAAAAAATCGATTTTTTCACAATCGCAAGTGACCAGACGCAAACCCCTTAAGACCAGTCCGCTTTGAAAATTTCAAAAAATCGAAAGCATTCAAGACTTGAAGAAATCGACGATGATGAGCAATCAGAAGGGATTTTGTACGGTGCAGGAATTGCCGATTGAGTTTAGGTAAGACTTTTCATAGTATAAACTTCAAACGCATTTTTCTCGAAACAACGTTTTCAAAATCTAGATCCATCGTATCTCTAAAACTAATAAACCGATTCTCTTGAAATTTGAACCACATATTGTAAACATGATTCGCAACAAGATGACCCTCGATTTTTCGTTTTTCATGTGCCATTTTTTTATTTTTTGATAAACCTTTATATCCGAGGGCCATTTTGTAGCTGGTGTCATACTGAATCTAATGGACATGGAGACTAGATACCAGGAGACCAAAGTCCCGTGCAAAGACACTGAAAAAAGCGTTCCTGAAAATGGCTCAAACATAGACGGCGCTGGGGCGCCGCGGGCCCTATTTATAGTAATATATTGGTCGACAAGGTGAAAGTGATCGGATAATTTTCCAACCTCACGACAAACCGAGCGCGACAGCAAACGTCAAAAGTCCGAGCGATGAAGGCTAGGTAATTTCCCCATGACCATTTGAAGAAAAACTCCTTTGAAAGCGAGAAAAGGTGAGTCTTTTGTGTAAGTATACTAAATATTCCGACTGAAAACTTTGTCGCCCGTAGAGTATCTTATTCCCTAATTGATGACAAAATAAATTCCTTTGTTCACTGAGAGTCTGGATAGAAATTCGTCTTTTTTCATTATAAATGTTACGAAAAATATAAGGTATTCGATAATTAAAAGCTATCATAGTTTCATTATCAGTATTTCATTCTTGTAATTTAATTTCAGTGTGCAATATGGTAAAAGTGTGCGGAGTATCGGGTTGCAAGACTGGTCAGTACGAACACCGAACTCGGCGGTGTGCATTGGGATTACAGCACCATTCGGTGTTTCATACTCCTAAGGTAAATAGATTTTGGAGATAAATTGATGTTGAAGTTTTTGGTTAAGAAACTATCTCTACGTGTAGAGTTGAAAAATTTATTGGATTTTATAGTGCAATAACAGGCTTTCTGAGTGGAAGCAAGCACTCAACTGCAATCTCGACAAAACAGGCTAAATTCGATACTTTTTTTTCAAAACGCCGACATCTTGTCAATTTCGATTTTTAAAAAACTCTATAGCAAGATAGCAGCTTTCATACTGCTTAATAATCTTTTTACAAATTTTGTTTCAGATCATATTTACGGCCACAACCGTGTACACCACGAGAACACCCTTCTTTCGAAGACATTTTCAACCGTTGGAAAAATGTAAAAGAAATACAAATAAACGTTTCAGAATTTATTTTCTGTTCTTCATGAGTGCTTTGATTTGACTTAAAAAATTAGACTGATTAGCCTATTTTAGCCATTAAAAAATAAATAGCGAAAATCAATTATTTTTCGACTCGTTACACAGTAATAATCTCTTAATATTCACGGCATACTCTCCAAAATATCAATAATAGAGAATATGAAAAAGAATGCGTTAAACATTTTTGTTAACGATTCTATAGACAGATATAAATGTACATCTTTTAAATAATCGATTAATTTTTTGTATATAATTTGGTATAATTTACATCTTATATCAAAATTATTGTGTAACGATAAGGAGGAAGATTTTTTTATTATCATCTACCTGATTGGCGATTTAGAAATTGAATTACATCTGCAGACTCAAGTTTGGTCATACATATTCGTGTTGTACTCTGAAAAATTACACACAAGAATAAAAAACTATGCTTTATCTGTAGTGTATGCGTATTAATCAAATACCGTATAACTCTTTGCCTTAAAGGCCATAGCCGGGTAAGTAGGGAAAAAGTGCCCCCGCATTTTTTCCAGCGAAATTTGGAGTATATTCTGAGATATAAAAAAAAAACAAATTTTCTGAAAATGTTATGCCCGTCAACGCAATGGTTTTGGAAAAATGAAATTTTTTTAATAAAAAAAAATAAAAATTCCGGAAACGCTTCAGTGGATCGATTCGATTTTTTTGGTACTTATTACGATCAAACGTGTTACGAAATAAAATTATAGAACATCTTTCGAAAGATTACGGTTTAAAAAAAATAATGTTCCTTGTTTTATTTTTTTTACTATAATCCACTTGGGGTACAATAACGTAATTTTTTTCATATAATCTTTGGGCACCTTTTTAGATTATATAATTTTTTTCAAAATGATCGGTTTGGTATGCCACAGTGAAAAAAAAGAAACAGACTTTATTGATATATTTTAGTTATATATCTTTATTATATATTATATATTTTAATTATATATTCAATTATATATTTTATTGATATATTTTAGCTAAAATTGTACTATACATTTAGTTAATATAACTAAAATATATCAATAAAGTGTGTTTCTTTTTTTTCACTGTGGCGTACCAAACCGATTATTCTGAAAAAATTATATAATCTAATAAGGTGCCCAAAGGTTGTATGAAAAAAATTTCGTTAATGTACCCCAAGTGGATTATAGTAAAAAATAATAAAACAAGGAACATTATTGTTTTTTCAAACCTTAATCTTTCGCAAGATGTTCTATAATTTTATTTCGTAACACTTTTGATCGGAACAAGTACCAAAAAAAATCAAATCGATCCACTGTACCGTTTCTAGAATTTTTTTTGGTATTTAAAAAAAATTCATTTTTCTAAAACCATTGCGTTGACAGGCACGAAATTTTCAGAAATTTTGTTTTTTTTTTTACCTCAGAATATACTCCAAATTTTGCTGAAAAAAATGTGGGTGCAATTTTTCCCTACTTACCCGGCTATGGCCTTTCATAAGTCTGACATTTAAAAATGAATGAAAGGTACATCAGCTGTGAACCGTCTTCATCGGACCTATGTTTCCCGTATGTCTATACATGTGGTCCGGAGCGACCCAGCGCCATCTATCTTGGATACTGTTTTGGGGACGAGTTGAAAGGCCAAGTGTGGCCTCCTGTATCTAGTCTCCATGCTAATGGACTTTGATTTTTTTAAATTAAGTTTGTTTTACAAAAATGGTTACACAGACTTTATATGTTATATTTCAATTTGAATTGTACAAATTTTCTAAGCAAAATATTGATTATTTATAAAAAATATCGCCATCTTTGTCGGACCCTCTTCGGCATGTAGTGTTTGTGGTGAACATCATAACATTTTACTGGATCATCGGAAATAAAAATAAACCAAAAAAAATCATAATTTTCATAATAAATCTAGTCCTTAATCGAAGCTTTTTTTCAAAAATGAACAAAAAGCCGGCTTCCGACAGATAACTTTTGATTTTCCACCAAAAAACCGCTCGTTTATTGTTTTAAAAAATAGAAATTCTCAACAAAAATGAAAATTCCTCGATTAAGGAGTAGTTTTTAATGCTATCAATAAGGACACTAAATTTCATGGAAATCCATGGAGTGGTTTTTGAATTATAGTGGTCACCGACTTGCAAAACATAGTTTCGAGAAAAACGCGTTTAAAGTTTTTCGATGTAGATACGGTATTATATGTTCATAAAATGTTGACCTCGATGGATGAAGCTAAACTTTTTTTACGTATTTCGATCCGCTGAATCCGGATATCACAATTTTTGCCGCAAAGTCGAGCATTCAATTGTTTATAGCCTATTGTTAAAACATTTTTCAAATAATTAAAGTTTTTCGGCATGAATAATTTGTTCAACATTTTCGGCAATTTTAAAACAAAACTATTCTTTATAAAATTTTGCCAAAGTTCATAGTTTTTGAATAACACATTTTTAAAATTTCTTAAAGAGTTTTCCAATTTTACACTTGATTTATGTATAGAAATACTAATTAAAAAGGAGGCCATATTGGCAACGATAGAAGGTGGACGCGTGCTCGGTGTAGTCCGTGAATTTTGAGACAAAGCCGATAGTTATCATGCGGAAGTGGTAAAGAAACTACAGGGAAAGGAAGAGTGAGGTGTGATGATTGTGTGGAGATAATAGGAATTAAGTGTAGGAGGTGATAAGAACCATAAAAGAAACGCGAAAGTGATCAAGCCAACAAGGGAGGTTAGGTGAAAGCGGCGACATGAGTGAGATAGAAGATGTGTAGAAGAACGGTGCGAGCGCCAGCAAGGAGTTGCGGCGGGAGAAGGAAGATGCTACGGAACTGGAATCAACAGTCGGTAAGAGGAAGAGAGGACGACCACCCGGCGCGCACAACAAGAAAGGAAAAGGAAAGGCACCAATCGGTAGCCTGGACAAATTTCTAACATCAAACTGGACGGGCAGGGAGGATGAACACGGAAAAGATGATCCCGATGGCGAGCTGGAGGAGATAAATGAAAATGAAGCCTTTCTCTCAAAAAGCAAAGTAATGAGATCGCCGGAAAACGAAGTGGGAGAGCGAATAGAAGAAGACAAACACCGGCAAGGAATTGGAGAGGCGGAGAGAAAGACGGAGGACGCGCCGAAGTGGCCCGAGAAGGACGTCACAGAAGTGGAGGGCGACGGGACGGACGGCTCAAGAGTTCGCGGGTGACGAAGAAGGAAGAGCAGGGGAGGAAGATCTCGGAACGCCGTGGACGCAACGACAGAGGGGGGAGCGTCAGGACACGGAACAGGGAGTGGAGTTGACGATACAGCAATGGAAGAAAGAGTTGGAGACTACGTGGAAAGAGATGCTACAGAAAGAACTCAAGACTGGTGAAAGCAGTGAAAGAAGTGGTAGAAGAAAACGAGAAACAGAAAGAGAAACTAGAGGAGGAACTGGCAATAATGCAGGCCAAGTTGTGGGCAGATCAGGCAAAGTGGGAGGTGCAGTGCATGAACAGAGATCTAAGGATAAATGCACTGGAAGGCAGAATTGAGACACTGCTAAATGAATTGATGTTGGAAAAATTGAACAAAAGTATGAATGAGCAGGAAAGAAAAAATACCAAAACGCAAGGAAATAGGGAGGAGGATGAAAACGGAAATGTGAGGGAGGAGACGGACAAGAATCAAAACGGTGGCAACAATGAAAAAGGCGTTACGGGCAATTTGAGTATGATTAGCGACAGAGATTTGACGTGTCTTGCCACGGAGAGAGGAGACAACAGGAGAAGGAGGGAAGAAGCTGAGGAGGCCCGAAGACATCATAACGGCGAACATCTGAAACACCCGGGCAGAATGCGTAAGGATGAATGGGAGAGAGAAAAAGAGGAAAGAAGAAGAAGAGTGAATATTATCATTCGAGGAATAAGACGCACGAGTAGACTCTCGGGCTATGAAATCGGAACAAGGATCCATCGTCAAACAGGGGTAAGACCGACCATCAAGGCCTGAATATGGACAGAAAAAGGTCTGATCTTAGGAGGAGTGAGAAACAAGGCGGAACTCATGAAAAACAACTACAGGAGAAGGGGCGGAGAGTTACACACCACGTACGATTGGACCTTCAGGGAGAGAGAAGCACAACGTTGGATTGAGTCAACGGCGGAGGAAAGGAAGAGAGAAGGGCACGAAATACGAACCGGACACCAGAAAATGAGAATCAACGGGAAATGGTGCCGGTGGAACGAGCTGGAAGGAGACTGGGAAGAGGACCACAGAAGATTTGACGGCGCAGGAGGAAGGGAGGGGGGATGGGGTTTCGGGGATTTCGCGAAAACAACAGGAAGAAGGCAAGGTATGATGGGAACGATTAAACTGATATCGTGGAATATTGCGGGGGCGAGAAAAATCGACGAATCGTGGGAATTTCTGGTGAAGCACGATATCATAGCGTTACAGGAAACTTGGATAGAGGAAAAGAACGAAAATAAAATTATAAGCCCTCTAGACAAAAAGTTTAAATGGTACACGAAACCGGCGACAAGAATAAATAAAAAAGGGAGGGCGATGGGGGGACACCTGGTGGGGATAAAAGAAGATCTTGCACAAAAAGTGACGATTACAAGGTGGAAAAAAGGTCTAGTAATAGAAGGGTTAAAAGTAGGGAAAGAGGGGGAGAAAATATCAATCGTAACAATTTATAATAATTGCGGCATAGGGAAACTAGCTCGCGAACTAACAGAAGTGGTGGAAAAAATAGAGGAGGAGAGTGAAAATGTAATTGTAATTGGAGACTGGAATGCAAGAACGGGGGAAGAGGGGGGGAATTTGCGCGACAGAGAAGACGAAGAAGGGGTAAGAAAATCTAAAGATAAAACAAAAAATGCGGAGGGACGAAAACTTCTGAACTTTTGCTATAATAACGGATTAGTAATATTACACGGGATATGCGAAGGGGACTGGGAAGGACAGTATACATATGTCGGAGAAAAAGAAAAAGAGGGTTCGGTAATAGACTACCTGATTGTCAACGAAGCGATTACATGTCGACCATGTAATCGCGAAAATGAAAATGGAAACCAGAGTTGAATCGGACCAGCTACCACTAATAATCAGTATGGAATCACAACAAAGAAAGAGCGAGATAATGGAAAAGGAAGAGGGGGACAAAGACGAAGTAAAAATACCCAGGTGGAAAGAAGAGTTAAGGACAGATTACGAGGAGAAATTCAGGGAAAACTGGATGAAAACAGACCCGGTACAGGGAGGGGGTCAAAGGTGGCAGAGATTAAGGAGAATCATTGAAATAACGGCAGAAGAAGTGGGGATGACCGTGAGGAGGGGTAGGAATAAACAAAGGTCAACAAAAATTCCCGTAGAAATAAAAGAACAAAGAAAGATAGTATAGACATGGCTCAACAAATACCTAAGAGGGAAAACCGAAAACGAAAAAGAAAACCTGAAGGAGAATTTAAAGGAAGCAAGGGAGGAGCTAAAAAGAATAAAGAAAATAATACAGAGACGGAGCCTAGAAGAAAAGTGGAAAGTGGTGGAAAGCTGTAGGAATGTGGGGGACCTCTGGAAAGCGATCAAACCCTTTAGACCAAGAAGAGCAAATGTAGGAACACACATTAGCAAGGAAGACTGGAGGAACCACTTTTGCGAATTGTTAGGAGGGAAGGGCAGGGGCGATAGGGAGAGGGCGGAGGAACAAAGGAGGAGGGAAGAAGAGCAGGAGGACATCTGGACAACAAGAGCAAACAGAGAAATTGACTTGAAGGAAATAGCGAAAGCATTCAAAGGTATGAAAAATGGAAAAGCCGCTAGGGAAGATGGAATATCTATAGAATTTCTAAAAGCGATGACAGAGGAAGGATACAGGGAAATCAAAGATATTTTGAATGAGTTTTGGGATAGGGGGGATTTAGCAAGCGGGTGGGAAGTAGGAAGAATCTTTCCGTTATACAAAACAGGAGACGCCAACTGCGCAAAGAACTATAGGGGAATCACACTTTTGAATACGGGATACAAATTGTTAGCCAATATAATAGCGGGAAAACTTAGATGCTAGCTGGAAGGAAAGGGGGTGCTGAAGGAGAGCCAGGCAGGCTTTAGGAGCGGGAAAGGGACGAGGGACCATGTGTTTGTCTTGAATGCGCTAATAAACAACAAGCTCCAGAATAAAGGGGGGAAGTTATTTGCAGCGTTTGTTGATTTTAAAGCGGCATTCGACACGGTAGATAGAAACTTGCTTATCAAGAAAATCACGGAGCTAGGGATAAAAGGAAGACTGCTAACGATGATTGAGAAGATATACGAAAAAAGTATAAATGAAATAATTACAGGGGAGGGGGTCACGGAGCGCTTCGAGACAATAAAAGGGGTGAGGCAAGGGTGTCCCCTGAGCCCGTCGCTTTTTAGTGTTTTCATAGAAGATATGGACTTGATATGGGAGGCAAAGAATGAAGGAGGTACGGTGATAGGGGGGGGGAGAAAATATTTGCGCTGAAATTCGCAGATGATATGGTGTTAGTAGCTGACGAGGAAGAAGGGCTCGGGTCTATGCTGGGATCATTAGAAAAGTACGTAGAGAGAAATAGATTAACAGTCAACATTCAAAAGACGAAAATAATAAGATTCAAAAGGGGCAGCAGAAATAAGGAAAATCAGAAATGGAAGTATGGAAACGAGAAAATAGAGATTGTAAAAGAATACAAGTATCTGGGGGTAGTTTTCTCGACCGGCAGTACTTTCGAAAAACATTTAGTCAATTTAACAGGAAAAGTAAGAAGAGCTACCAACGCGACCTGGGGTACATTAAAAAAAGCCGGGATAAATAGTTTAAAGAGGAGAATGTATTTGATGGACGCTATAGTCAAAAGTGGGTTGTTATACGGAAGCGAGGTGTGGGGGTGGAAGAGAAGGGAGATAGTAGAGAGACTACAGGGAGGATATGTTAAAATGACAATGGGCATAAATAAGAACACGCCAAATTATATCTGGCGGATGGAATCCGGACGAAGAAGCGTTACGACGGAAACGTTGAAGAGAGCGGCTAATTATTTAATTGAAATAATGAAAATGGGAAAGGAAAGATAGGCAAAAAAGTGTCTCAAAGAGGAAGCGGGAGGAGTTTTAAATGGAAACCCAACGAAATGGGGAAGGGAGGTCCAAGAAGCAATGGAGGAAGTGGGAGAAGGAGGCATGTGGAAGGCTATTGCGAACAATGATGTAAGGGAAATAACGAATATAATAGAAAGGGGGAAGAAAACAAAAGTGGACCAGGAAATCCAGCAAGACTGGAACCGAATTGAAAAATCTACGTATTATGCACAATACAAAAATCGGAAACAAACACCAGAAGCAGAAAGGTACTGGAAAGATACTGGGAATGAAAGAAACCTGGGCGAGACTGAGATGTGGGAATGTGGGGAAAGAAGGCAACAAGGGCTATAGCGACGATATGTGTAGGAGTTGCGGAAAGGAAGCAGAAAACGTGGTCCACATATGTAAGTGCGAGAAAATTAAAGAAAAATTTAAAAAAAATAGTGAATGACCTCGAAAAGTGGATTGGCGATGGGGAAAGAGAAGAGATGAATAGGAAGATAGAAATGACATTGAAAAAGGAGCCGGTAATACCACTATGTATGTATATAAGGCAATTTGAGAGAATGAAAATAAACAAATAGAAATAGAACGAGAAACATAAATAGCAATAGAATATAAGTAGATTTAAGAGTACCATGTAAAAGGGAACGATAATGTAGCGGGGGGATGACTTTGTAAACACCCTGAAAGGGTATACCTGAAATAAAATTACTTACTTACTTACTAATTAAAAAATTACTTACATCGAGTCATGAATACATATAAGCCCATACAATAGGGCTTCTGCCGATGTGGAAGCTTCCAAAATATCAATTTGTTGTTGTCTTCGAAGCATTCTATCTTCGGGGGTCGAAACCGGTTGCTTGCAGCTGCCGTCCGCTACCTGCTATGGGCACCCGACGCCCCTTCACTAATTGTGGGATATCCCGGAAACTATTCATCGGATTGACTTGAAATTTTCAGGGAATATTTTCGAAACATCATACTACAAGAAAATGTAAAAAAATCGATTTTTTGAAAATTCTGACTGCATTTCACCCCTTAAGGGGGGCACTCCCTATGGAACGCCGAATCTTAGTCGATTGTTATGATTTTTTTAGAGTAAGGAATGTATACATCTTTTCAGGGTCATAGCCACTTTTTGTTACATAACTCGAGTTTTCAAAACGATTTTTGTTGCTTAAAAAACGTGAAAAATGGCGGAGATATAACCAGTCGCTGTAAAGCTGTCGGGAAGGGAGGCCGAATGCGGTGTACACTCCACCACCTCGTAGGATTATCTGAAACAGTGTGCGCAAAGAAATTGATTGGTATATAAGTAAAGTAGCAACGCCAGTTGTAACTCAGGGATCTCAGATGGAGCGGGGCGAGGGTCCCGCGCGGGGTAACTGCGGTGTGACGTCACGGTGGGAAGGGTAAGGCCAGATAGTGGGGGAGCGAGACAGTGTCTCCTCTAAAGTGGGGGGGGGGGGGGAAGAAGTCTTAAGGAGTGAGGTCTAGTTGGAACGTTAAAAAAAGGCCTTTTTCCGATTTTTTTCGGCCAAACGATAAAATAATTTACAATAAAAGTTCTTCCGTTTAAAAGATGTATATTTAATGTAAACATTATAATTTTAAAAAAATATGTTTCAAAATAAGCCGATACGTATGAATGGCCGAGGACGCTGCAAAAAAAAACAGGTTTTGCGGTGATCACTCTCACGCTGTGACGGATTATCTGAAACCAACAAAACAGCGGGGAATCTTTAGTTAATGATATAATGCTCCGGCTGAACGAAGGGTTTTAAAAAATTTCCATTTTTCATCGTCCGCGTTTCACAACGTCCGCCAAAATGGCGGACGTTGAAAGTCAAAAGTGTTGTTTTGACTAAAATTTCACTTACAAAAATTGACTATAAAAAAAAATAATTGTCCAAAAAAAAATCCTTCGTTCATCCGGAGGAAAACTATGTATAGAAGAAGTGATATAAATTTCAACCTGATCGGTAAAGCCGTTCTCGAGTTACATTGATCACCGACTTCGAAAACATGGTTTTGAGAAAAACGAATTTAAAGTTTTGAGTACGATTTACATGCAGCGTCCACGCCGTCCTTCAAACTTATGTATTTCGGCGAATAATGGTCTGATATACATTCAATTAGTCGGAAAATACTCGTAAAATATTATACTTTTAGAAAATGAAAAAAAAATCGATTTTTTGAAAATTCTAACTAGACCTCCCTCCTTAATTAACTAATAGATTTTTTGAATTAAATTATACGAAAAATATCATTTATAATAAACTTGTTTACAAAACACTGAATAAGAACATTTTTTTCTATTAATAATGGAACAATTTTTGTTTTACAATATTGTATATCTAGATGTTATACATTGGAAGACCCGCACGCGCGCGCGCGCGCGCATGTGTGTGTGTGTGTGTGTGTGTGTGTGTGCGTGCATGCGTGCGTGCGTACGTGCGTGCGTGTGTATGCGTGTGTGTGTGTGTGTTTTAAAAATGTTTTAAAAATGCAATGAAGACGCATCTCATCCAAGCTAAGGGTGAACGAAAATTTTTTTTTTTCTTAACGTCCTTTTTCTTTGTCATCTCCAGAGTGGGGGTTATCGGAAAAGAAACACTCAATCAGTAGAGGTGGAAGCTGACCTGCTAGGGCTCAATCTCTACAAAACCGCCCTTAGCGAGAGCGCATGGGAAAATTATACAAGTGATTGTGATGTTTTTCTTACCATCGCTGGAGGGTTCAATGAGTTGAAGTAAAACTCCATTGGCAAAGGCAGATGTTGACCTTTAAGCATTTTACGATCTCCACAAAACCACGTTTGACAACGGTGTGTGGGAAAATCATACGGGTGATCGCCATATTTTTTTTGGAATCTCGGTTCCCTATGTATGAATAACTTAAGCGCAGACGCCATAGCGGGTTACAGCCTGTTTCTCTGACGTTCCTGATATCCCATTAAACATTTCAGTCTATATACTGGTAATCTTTATATTTTCCATCGAGATACGGGATTACTTTACATTTTCCGCCGTGAACGCAACACTTAAAAACCCCATAATATGCTCTCCTCCTCATATCTATATTAACCGTATCATATTTTTTTCATGCTCTATCCCCAATGCAGTAAAGCACAATGCAGTAATAAGGTCTGAGAGGATATACTGTCAGACTTCTAAGATAGTCAGTCGAGGACAAAGACGGAAAATTATTTTTCTTCAAAAGTTGTGGCGGGTGTGACCGCTGCTAGGAAAATTCAAATAGTCGGAGTCGAGCGGTTAACTCATCGTCATCGTTTTTTTTTCGTCTTTAACCATTTTTTGTTGAAAAACTTATAAAAATGTCTAGCGACATCTCAGAAGCAAGATTACGAGAGCAAGCCGCACTTAGAAATTCAGTGGAAGAGTACAATGTGTGGGAGCATCAATACAATGAATTCGTTGAATTGTTGGAAAATCAAAGCCACAATGAACGCCAGCTATTATCAATTAGATATCGACAATCATTAATTGCTCAAAAGCGCGACTTGAAGGCTTAAAAGACTCACAAGGAAACGTTGCGAGGTTGATGTCTCCGATTTCGATGAAATTTGACATGCTTATAGAATGGGTAAAAATAGGCGGCATATATTTTTATATTTCAGCGGAACCCGATTTCTAAGGGTTGAATAGCACCCCCAAAAATTGGGGTGTTTTTTTGTTTTTCGTCGATAACGTTTTAACGGTACGAGATATGAAAAAAAAACTTCAAATTGCAACAATCTTTATTTTTTCATGTACTCACCTCCATTGGAGGTGAGAAGGATGCAGATAGCAACAAATTTCTTATTGTTTATTGCAAAAATGCTATTTTTCAACCGTATCTCCGAGAATTTTTAATCGATTGGGATGTAAATTTGCAAACAAGTAAAGAATGGAAAAGTGCGTATATGGATTTTTTCTTTTACCGATATCTCACAATTAAGGGGTTGAAACTTCCCGTCGGTTTTTTGCCGAGAGCATCGTATAATCAGCTAGCCTTTTGGCATTTCGGTCTCAATTCACGTCAATATATGTTCGTGTTATGACGCAATTGCATATTTGTAACATTCCAGCCCCTCCCCCAACGGTCCCCCTCTCGAAAGGCAAACGTTCAAAGTGCTTACCGTGCGGCATGAACGAAAATTTGTAGAAATAAAAATGGGTTACAAAGGAAGTACAATCGGTCAAAATAGTCAATAGACATTTTCTCGTTTTGACGGAACGACACTCTTAAGGGGTCAACGCACCCTTAAAAACTTCGTTCTTTCTATAGTTCGTGAACGTGCCGAAGTAAAAATAAAGTTCGAAAGGAAAAAATGTTGTATTCTTCGACTACTAGACGTTCATGATGATAATCATGAGTACAGCAATAAATGGCGTGTTGTTTATTGCACTAATGCGTGAATTACTTGTGAAAAATCACTCTTCAGTTTTCCACTAATATGGGCAGAGGCAAAGATCGTAATCATGGACTGACTTCGTGCTTCGGGAAGCAACTGGATTACAATTGTATATTTACGAAAAAATTCTCCCCCGCCACGTACTGCCTTTGAAGGTTACGACACAATCGGAAAAGTGTTCTCACGCTTACTCATTTAGGAAACATTTCAACTCTATGTTTTATATGGATTATACTTATTAAAATAATGATAGTCATGATAAAAGTGTTTGAAACAAAGAGATTTCTTACACCACGCACAAGTGATAATAGCTGCTTCGCCGCATATATCGCATGTCGGTACATTTTGTGAAAAGCGAAATTCTACCGGATTTTCGAAGTTTGTTCGTCTTTCTCTTCGTACCCGCTTTTGTACCACGCATATTTGAAAAGGTTTGTAAACCGTGGAGAAGAAAACTGGTTGTGTGTAAGAGATTGTAATTTAACAATACTGTCTCTGAAATGCAGATTGACGTCGTAATTGTGTAATATTACTGCGTCAGAAAAGTGTTTGACGAAGTTTTTCCATACACGGAAGCCATAAACATCAAAGAGCTGTGTCATTCCAGTCGTACCTGCAGGAATGACTAATTATCATATAGACTAATTGTCTACAGAACTAATGAAACTGGTGCAATATATTTACCTGCTGGAATGGTTAAAACTTTAATATCTTTCCCTTGCATATTCATTTCTTTAAATGCAGTTGGACATTGACCGCTCCAAGAATCCAGAAGTATTACCGATTTGAGACCCGTATTGGGAATATATACTTCTTGGAACCATCGCTTGAAATGATTAGTCGTCAATTTTCCAGACTTCGAAGCCAATAAAAATATATTTTCAGCTCTGAACATAGTTTGTTCCACTCGAGGACCAAATTTTCCAGTAGGTTCGTTTAAAACGATCAACATAGGTGCCAAAAGCTTGCCA
Source organism: Ophion obscuratus (assembly GCA_964007375.1). Classification (NCBI taxonomy): domain Eukaryota; kingdom Metazoa; phylum Arthropoda; class Insecta; order Hymenoptera; family Ichneumonidae; genus Ophion; species Ophion obscuratus. The sequence continues at coordinate 57,912,977 of OZ023313.1, forward strand.
CTCGCAGAAACCAAAGACTGTATAGTATAACTGTGCGTTGTTGATGTTTTGGATTGCACCACTGTCTCAACGGATTTCTGCCCTTCTTTCGCCAATGTGCGGCCTGTATGTAGCTTTAAATTGAATCCACTCTGATCAGAATTAAATGTGTTTTCAGCCCCAACGGTGGCTATGTTGACTTTCACCATTTCTATAAATTCGATAGCTTTGTTTTGAAGTGTATCAGCGTTTAATAATTGTTGTTTTGTTACATATTTAGTAATCTTCCGTGACACAATTCCATGTTGGTTTTTGAATGTCCTTAGCCAAAAAGCGGATGCTCGGAAATTTACGGCTGGTATTTCTACAATTTCTTGTACAGGTAAGCCCCATCGTCGAAGATCTATATCATGGATAGGCAGCCTTTTTTCCAAAGCATCATTAAAATTGTTTAACGTGTAGTGAGCTATCTTTGTTAACTTTTCTTTGTAAGTGCCACCCTTATTTATATTATGCGTCCACCGGCGCAACTGCGGCTCTGTTTTCACCTTTTTGAATTTCGTTTGAACAGATGATAACTTTCTATTCCCATTCGCCCCGAATCTCCAGTAATCTACAGCTCTTGTCGTGTATTCGTAACTCAATTCTTCTATATCTTGGGTACATACATTTTATCAATTTTTGGTTCTAGGTATCGTTGCCCGTGCCAATCTCCTTCACTGTCATCTTCTATTGCGGCTACTCCATGAATTTCATTTGGTAACAGAAAATCCAAACCAGTTTCGACTTCCATTTTCATAGGTTGATCCATCGCTTTAACGATCATGTTTTCTAGATCCTTACTGAACTGTCTTTCAGCAGCAATAATGATCGTTGGTGAATTTATATGACGTGAAACCCAATTGATAAATACACACGAAAAAAATAACGACGACACACGCTATTACCAGAACTGCTATTAATCTTTAATAAGGCGATTTCAAGGTTATCATGAGATCCGCTCTTTGCACCGTAGTCGCTATTTGCGAAGATTTATTTCTTTCGTTCATTGGTTCTGCTGTTTGTGAAATTGAAGTTAAAGATAAAGATTACATTATGCTGCGTTATAAGCTGATAAAAATGTTTGCATCATTCTGTTCACGAGTTGCAGCGGCAAGCCAAAAACGCTGTAATCTCTGCAGATAATTCGTTCCATACGGTGAGCGGAGTGGAATTTCTTCGTAAATATACAATTGTAATCCAGTTGCTTTCCGAAGCACTAAGTCAGTCCGTGATTGCGAGCCTTGCCTCTGCTCATATGTGTGGGAAACTGAAGGGTGATTTTTCACAAGTAATTCACGAATTATTGCAATAAACAACACGCCATTTGTTGCTGTACTCATCATTATCATCATGAACGTCTATTAGTCGAAGAATACAACATTTTTTCCCTTCGAACTTTATTTTTATTTCGAAAACGAGAAAATGTCTATTGACTATTTTGACCGATTGTACTTTCTCTGTAATCCATTTTTATTTCTACACATTTTCGTTCATGCCGCACGGTAAGAACTTTGAACGTTTGCCTTTCGAGAAGGGGACCGTTGGAGGGGGGCTGGCATGTTACAAATATGCAATTGCGTCATAATACGAACATATATTGACGTGGATTTAGACCGAAATGCCAAAGGGCTAGCTGATTATACGATGCTCTCGGCAAAAAAAATCGACGGGCAGTTTCAACCCCTTAATTGTGAGAAATGGGAAAAAGAAAAAATCCGTATCCGCACTTTTCGATTCTCTACATGTATGCAAATTTACATCCTAATCGATTAAAAATTCTCGGAGGAACGGTTGAAACATTTTTGCAATAAACAATATGAAATTTGTTGCTATCTGCATCGTTCTCATCTCCAATGTATAGTACACGAAAAAATAAATATTGTTGCAATTTGAATTTTTTTCATATCTCGTACCGTTGAAACGTTATCGACGAAAAACGAAAAACACCCTAATTTTCAAGGGTGCTTTTCAACCCTTAAAAATCGGGTTCCGCCGATATAAAAAAATACGTGTCACCTATTTTTACCCACTCTACAAACATGCCAAATTCCATCGAAATCGGAGACATCGACCTCGCAACGTTTCCTTGTCAGTGCGTCAACGTTTCATTCATGAGGGTGTGGGATGTGGTGTGCGAGAAAGTGGTTTGATTTGGCGGAACATTGAAACGGCATTTCAAAATCGTGTATTGACTGGTTGAGTGATCAATCGCGACCATATTGACCCACATCAATTTCTCGAAGATGCGAGGGACATGATGCTTTTACATGTGAAAAACATTGTTGAGGAACATTTGTGTGTTAAGGTTAATACTACGTTCAGCGGGGAATTTGTGGCAGGTGATAAGCATGCAAACGAAAGGGTCAATACGAAAAACTTTAAACTTTTCCGCACATCTTATTTAAACAAGTGGTATGAGCAATGCGTTGTCGACCCACTCTAGCATATCTTGATGAATTTTAAGAACGCGATAGTGGGTGGACTTTGTTCAAAATTCTAAATTTAACCATAAGTGTGTATAAGTACAATGATGAGGCGTGCCATTGTTAATGTCAAGTCCAATGACAATGCGTGTTTTGCATGGTCCGTGATCGCCGCTCTATATCCCGCCGAACGAAACAGTGCCCGTCCATCTTCATACCCTCACTATTCAACAACACTCAATCTACAAGATGTTGAATTCCCAGTAACCATACCGCAAATCAAGAAATTGGAGCTTCAAAACAATTTATCAATCGATGTATATACCATCACCACCAACAAAAATAACATTGTTCCAATACGCGTGTCCCAATCACAAAAAAGAAAAACTTATGAATTTGCTATACACACAAGATATGGAGAACAACAATGTGGGACATTTCGCTTGGATCAAAACCCTGTCGAGGCTTGTGAACGCACAACTCAACGTAAACGGCCATCAAATATATATGTACGATCGGTATGTAATATTTAACGTAACTAATATACACACACATACGTAACTAATATATACACACATATATGCTAGAATAATTAAAACATTTAAAAAATAATAATTTTTGGTAGGTGTCTGCATTATCGGAGGTTAAACTGCAGACTTCTTATCGGAGGTTAAACTGCAGTCACATGAGCTTGATTGTAGCACGATAAACAACTGTGCCATCTGTCTACCGAACGATACCAATAAGTGGCTCCAGTTCGTAAACTTCAACCGGAAAGAACGACACCTCTTTATCGTGTATGCCGATCTGGAGTATGTATTAGCAAAGACTAACGAGGACAGCGCGACAAAAGATATATGTCATCAGCATAAAGTATTTGGTATTGGTTATACGTGTGCTGTTCATACGATGAATCGCTCTCTTCGTATCATTCACGTCGCAATGCTAACTGCATATCATGGTTTGTAGACGAACTTGAAAAACTAAAATGCATAAAAAGCATTTTTTGCGACAATCTGCTAATGATACCTCTAACACTAACGAAGTGGGCGAGTTTTCGAAACGCCACTCAGCGTCATATATGTGAAAAACCATTTGCACAAGACGATGTACGCGTTCGAGATCATTGCCATGTGACCGAACGTTATAGAGGTCCTGCCCACTCCAAATGCAACCTAAATTACAAACAATCATTTTTTTATTCCCGTAGTTTTCCATAATTTGTCGGGTTATGATGCAGATTTTATTATCAAGGAAGTAGCCACAGCTTTCGAAGAAAAATCTGACGTCCTTCCAATCACAAAAGAGAAATACATCTCCTTCGCAAAGCATGTTGAAATTAAAGACGATTTAAAACATAGGATCCAATTGCGCTTTATCGATTCATATGATTCCTCAACACCAGTCTTGACAAATTAGCATCATTCTTGACCGAGGACAAACTGAAAATTTCACGCATGTAATTTCCAACTCTTTCGTCAGGCGATTTCAATTTGCTGACGCGTAAAGGGGTCTTCCCGTATGAGTATATTGACGACGTGACTAGATTGGACGACACTTGCCTACCACCACGTAACGCATTTTACAGTTCCCTGACAGGTGCTACAGTATCCGAGAGCGAGTACGCACATGCTGAGAACGTTTGAGAGCGGTTCACCTTTCGAACGCTGGGCGACTATAGCGATTTATACTTCAAGACAATGTCTTATTATAAGCCGATATTTTGAAAAAACTTTCGGAATACGTGCGTTGAGAGCTATGGACTAGATCCTGCGTATTACTACACATTGCCAAGTTATACCTGAGATGCAATGCTAAAACACTCGAACGTCAATTTTGAATTACTCACGGACATCGATATGATGGTTTTATTCGTTGAGCGAGGTATACGCCGTGGTCTTAGTCAATGCTTAAACCGATATGTACGTGCTAATAATAAGTAAATGGAGTCGTTTGATCCATCGAAAGCATCATCATACTTGATGTATTTTGATGTCAACAATTTGTATGGATGGGTAATGTGCCAACCCTTGCCATATGCAGATTTTCGATGGGTTAGCGACGTGTCCAATTTTGATCGACTATCCATCGCGCTAAATTCATCTACAGGCTACATCCTTGAGGGCGACTTAGAATATCCACAATCTGTACATGATCCGCACAAAGACCTGCCATTTCGCCCAATACATGAAAAACCATCAAGTAAGCGGGAAGAAAAGCTGCTAGCAACCGTCTGTGATTTAAAAAATCGCTACATCATACACTACAAAAATTTACAACAGTGTTTACGTCATGGACTTTGCCTCACGAAAATCCATAGAGTTTCACAGTTTACACAATTCCCACAGCTGCGTTCATATATAGAGTTAAATACTTAGTTTCGAAGGCTGGCCAAAAACGATTTCGAAAAGAATTTATTCAAATTGATGAATAATGCGGTGTTTGGCAAAACGATGGAGAATGTGCGCAATCATGTAGATGTAAAGCTTTTGACAAAATGGGAGGGCAGGTATGGTGCAGAGGCAATGATTGCGAAGCCAAACTTCCACAGCCGAAGTGTTTTTTCCGAAAACCTCGTTGCCGTAGAATTGCGCAATCTCGACGTGAAATTCAACACCTGGTATATGTGGGTATGTGCATACTCGACATATCCAAAATGTGCTTGTGTGGATTTCATCACGAGTATATGGTACCGCTGTAACGCTATAAATGTAAAGTCATGTATACCGATACAGATAGCCTCATATATGACATTGAGAGCGAAGATGTATATGCAGACATGAAGCGCGACATTGCGAAATTTGATACGAGCGATTATTCAACGGGCAATAGGTATGGTATGCCGCTTGTCAACAAGAAGGTACCCGGTCTCATGAAAGACGAATGCAATGGAGCAATCATGACCGAATTTATTGGACTTCGATCGAAAATGTATGCAACACGAGTAGCGTTGTATCTAGAACAATCACGTTTGACGATTATGCTCAATGCTTGAAGGAAGATATTGAAATGATGCGTAGTCAAACGTGTATTCGATCGAAGTTGTACTTCTACACCATTCGCGAGACGAGAATCGCTTGAAGTCCTCTTGATGATAAGCGGTATATCATACCTGGGACCTCTGAAACCCTACCATGGGGGCATTACAGCATCCCGACGTCAAGATTATGTACATTTTTTTTGTATAAAGTCGATAAAAAATTATATACATTTTTGGAAATATGAACTCGATGTATAAAACTTGTGAAAATTATATATATATTTTTTGTAAATATTAACTCGATGTAAAACTTGTCAAGATTGTGTACATGTTTGTTGTCGTAAATACACTCATTACAAAAATTAAGGGAAAAGTAAAATTACAAAAAAATTTCATTGATTTTCGTATTTCGTGAAAAATGGTCGTATCGTAAAAAAATAGGGTTTTAAAGCTTGAAATCTCCAGTTTACGAATCTCACCGGTCAACAACTTTTTGAGCACCACGCTCGACGTGAATCTAAGAAATAGCGCCAGACAAACATTTTAGAATTTTTTTTATTATTTTCAAATCAATATTAAGGTTAAACAAATTTTCTTCAAAGCACCAAAAGGTGCTTTTAGAGAATTTATTCCAGTTTACGAAACCCACCTTTAGCTCGCTGTACGATCATTTGTTCATGAGATATTTTTATTTAAACGCCGATATCTCAGCGACAAATGGTCGGACAGAGGTCCAAAAAATTTGAGCCCGTGGACGATTTAAAAAAAATCGAAAATGTTTGCCTCGCGCTAGTTCTTAGATTCACGCCGAGCATGTTGTTTAAAAAAATGTTTACCGGTGAGATTCGTAAACTAGAAATTTCAAGCTTTGAAACCCCATTTTTTTACGATACGACTATTTTTCACGAAGTTACAGCTATTCAAAAATCAATGAAATAGATTGGAAATTTTACTGTTCCCGTAATTGTTGTAATGAGTTTATTAGTCCAGTCATTACGTCGAAAAAAAAAACGAGTCAGAAATGCAAGTAAACCGAGAAAGATGATTTTCGGATATTGTGTGGAGGGGACTTAGAAAAGCTTAACTTCAAACTGTCGACCAAGATTTCCTATTTGCATTCTCCGCCATGTTGAAAAAAGGGTTAAATTTGGTTTTTTGTAATAACTCGGCTCTCCGTTGAGATAAGAAAATTGCGATGAGATACTTTTTTGTTGCTTCTTTTACGCTCTACAATTTAAATCCTATATATTTTTACCTACCGTTCATCGTTGTTGAGATATCTACCGAAAAAGTAAAAAAATTCAGGTAGTGGAACTGGTTTTTTGCTGTATTCTTCTTTCCCGTGATAAATATCGAAAAAATGTCGATTATCAATCTTGTAGAGCATGTTAATACCTGCAATGTCGTTTTTTATTTATTTTTTCATATGAAAATTATGACGTCTGGCGCGCCACAAAGTTAACCGCAGCGTGCCCGACGCGACATTAATGTGCGTCCAGCCATAGGAGCGCGCCAATAGAACGTCCGTTAGAGTTTCAGGGGTCAGGTATAAAAGGCCCTTTTGTATTACTCATGCCGGAACATCTGCTCCTTTTCGTAGCATTTTAGTCAGTTGTCTCGTCTTTTGGAGTCTTTTGGAGCGAGCGTACATGTTTGAATTTTTTTGTGAAAATGGGCGATTGTTTTATTTGCAAAAAACCTCTGATTAAAGACATTTATGTGGCCAAAAAGAGAACTGTTCAGACTCTCTTAGCGGTGAGCGTAAAAAGTGGACTTGAGACAAAAAATACGGCAACGAAAGACTAGCGTAGTTTGCCTCTCGACGAAGTGAATCTGCATCGGAAGAACCAGAAGAACCCGAAGAACAACCACACACGCTAATCCCTGGTTTTGATTTCGAAAATAAATGTTTGTTTTGTGGAGAAGCATTCTGCGATGAATCAAAATTGGTATCTAGACGGAAAAATATTCATTCGGTGAAAGAAAAAGTTCTGCAGCACGTGTCTGGACGTGACGAATAATTTGCCATTTCAATCGTCGGGCGTATTCAGCATGTACCTGTTCTCTTCGTCGTAGAAGCTCGATACCATCGGGAATGCATTTCTCGTGCGTACCACTCCCTACCTGAGGAGGGGATTAAGAAACGACGACCTAACGGAAACAAAATAGACGAGGCAATGGAGGAAATTTACTCTTTTCTAAAGGAGAATTTCAACGAATGTCAATTTTCTATGAATGAATTAATGAACCAAATAAATGGAGACTTCGTTCCTGACATCAGAAGGGTAAAAAAAACAAAGAACGGAGATGACATTCTGATTAACGAAAAACAAGGACGGGATTGCGTGGTTTGTTTTTGAAATACCGATTTCAAAATACTTTCGGAGAAATGGTACGAAGAAAAAGAGGACTCTCATGAAGAAAGACTAAGAGTTATTCGCGAAGCTGCTGCGATAATCCGCAAGGACATTAGAGGTGTTGTTTACGATAAAAAACAAGTACCCCCCATCGGATGCATTCGTAAAAGATATTGAAGCCGTTGTTCCTGAATCTTTGGAGGAACACTTTGAACCTGGACCATCGAAATGAAGAAAATTATAAATATAAAAAACGGGCCTCCTTTAATTGTTATTTTTTACAACACAGAAAAAGTAATTGCATAATAAATGTCATGTGTGTAATTTTTAATTTTGCTGGATCTTTTTATTTATATTGTACCTCAATAACTCCCTCAACAAGCGTTAATCCGTTATGACATATGAGTACAACCGTGCGAGCTACGAAATTGAAACTACACACGAACTTATCGACTTTACGGCGTGCTAAAAGTCGTAGTTTGTGTCTAAGAAAAAAATAACAGCACATGGTCTACAAGTTTGATAATAGACATTTTTCGATAATTATCAAGGGAAAAAGAAAACAGCTAAAACAAGTTTCACTATCTGAAATTTTTACTTCCTCGCTCGATATCTCAACAACGATGAACGGTAGGTGAAAATGTATGGGACCTAAATTGTAGAGCGTAAAAAAAGCAACAAAAAAGTAGCCGACCGCAATTTTCGTATCTCGACGGAGAGCCGAGTTATTGCGAAAAAAAAAACAAAATTTAACCCTATTTTCAAGATAGCGGAGAATGCACATAGGAAATCTTGGTCGACAATTTGAAGTTCACACCCCCTTCATACAATACCCAAAAATCGGGTTTCTCGGTTCACTTGCATTTCCAAACGTATACAATGACTGGACTATATGTGATCTTGTGAAAATGATTTTTTGCAGGCGAGTAAACGGCTTTTTTCTAATCCATGCGCACCTATTATTTTTCTCATCCTCATATACTTTTGAAGACTGAGCAAAAAAGGGATTAGAAAAGGAGCACCACGTGTGGCAGGGACGGGGGGAGCGGTAGAAAGTCATAAAATCACATTTTCTTTATTATCGACTACAAATCGGATTTACTTATCCAAATATTGTGGCTATTGTCGAAACCTAGCCACTTTACAAACATTCGATTACCGCGCTTCTTTAATACTGCTTTAATGAGATAGATATCGGGATGCTTCTCACTGAGAAGCTCTTGTTCGTAGAAGCCACCGGCGATCGGTTTATTTTTATGGTCTTTCAAACGATACGTCACCGGATGCGGTTTTTTCACATGGGATATCGTAAATATTTCAGTTGTCCAGTTTAGCGTGTAACCCTTTCCGAAAACACTCTTAAATTTGCTGATTCTCACTATCACCAATGCTGAGTTTCGGTGATCTTTTCATTGGTGGTCGAAGCTTATTGAAAACCAGCTGCAATATTCGCTTCTCATTTTCCCCGTTGACATTCCTTGATTTCATTTTAATGGTGCGATGCACAGAATCGTTATACTCGGCTACTGGGTTATCAAGAATATCGATCCACGTATAATTACCGCGAAGACTAAATTGCATCCACATCTGATTCTTCAATGTACGATTGAAACGCTCGCAAATGGATACCTTCAAATTGCTATATGTGAATATTGTACTTTTTCATGAGGGCGTTAAAGTTACCATTGTAAAATTCTTTTCCATGATGGAAGTGTAAGTTTTGCGGTATGACTCCCTTAAGGCAGTAGTCTGGTCTAAAGCGAGATTTTTTACGTCATTTTTGGGTTGGAATAACTTTTAAACCGTTGAAGTTGTCCTGATGAAATTTTACATCTGTATTTATTGTTGCTTCGAAAATGTATCTGCATTAAAAAAAAATTCTTTTAAATATTTTCATGTAGTTTTTTTTATTTTTTTACAACATGGTCCACCGAAAACCGTCTAAATCGGCGCCCACTCTGGGTGATGTTGTATGCATCTGAAAAAAATATATATTCTCAATCTGTATGAGTATTCTGAGCACTGGTAGCAGAATTAGTATTTTAAAAAATGTTATTACAAAATGGCGGCCTTTTAAACTTTGATTAACGATATTTCATATATTTTCAGGTATTGGACGAGTTATAAAATGCGGGCAAAATTATTGTTCGACTCAATTCTGCTACCAGTTCTCAGAAAGAGGCTACCGCCGATGTAGCGGTTGCCATGAGTTGCTCAATGTTATGATCAGGCCAATATTGGTTCCATCGTATAAGCCAACAAAAGAGAAATAATATTGGCCCATTACTGTTCCGCTCTAAACTGAAAACTGGCACAATGTCGGCCCATCCAAATATTATATTTCAGCATTGCCAAACTGGCAATGCTAAAATACAAGCAATTACATTGGTCCATTATTGTCCCGTTATAAATTGAGAACCCGCACAATATCGGCCCATTACTAAAGATTATCCTGGCCCATCTTTCAAAACCAATAAATAGCAGTGATAGTTAAACTAAGTTTGCCAATCCTAAACCTGGCAATGCTAAAATACTCGCTATTACATTGGCTCATTATTGTCGCATTTTAAATTGAAAACCGACACAATATCGGCCCATAGTTAAAACATATCATGATCCATCTTTTAAATTCATCAAACAGTCATGCTAGATAAACAATATTTGCCAATTTTTAAACTGGTGATGCTAAAGTATAATTATAAATTGACAACCGAGTTACAATGAGTTATAAATTGACAACCGACACAATATCAGCCCATAACTAAACCTATCCGGGCCCATCTATTAAAACCAATAAACAGCCGTGATAGTTCATCGAAATTTGCCAATTTCAAAACTGGCAATGCTAAAATTGCATTTAATTAATCTAAGCCCTTTATTGGCTGAGTGGGTCAGACCATACCTGCTTTTACTTTATTTAAGCCTTGGGTTATTAATTATCTGTATATTGTGCCAGAACAGGTAAATAACTGGCACGTCATGTATTAATCGTCTATATTTTGTACTTCAGTTTTTGTAATCAAGTCTTGGCCTATTATTGGCATTTGTAAATAACCAACATAAGTAAGTAAAATATGCGTATTTTGAAACCTGAAATATACGCAAATCACAATTTATTTCAAGGTTGTTCCATGAAATATGCATCCATAAGGACCAATCTTGGCCCGATATAGGTTGAATATTTATCACGCACACCATGCATCCATCCTTCAGAGAGGACGCATGCGCGAGCTGCTTCGTCCAGCTGCAAAATCTTTTAAGATAATTAAAAAGTATTTAAAGTGAATGACTATAGACATCCTGTACGTACTATATGCAAAGTGCATGTTCTGTCCAAAATATATTTAGACACTTTATCCGATTTTACAAAAATGTCTGCCCAGTATAATCATATGAAAAAATGTCGTGCTTTGAAGAAAAAACACTTAAATTCATCTGAGACTGGTTGAAGCACAGACAATAGTTGCAACATAACCTCCACGCTCTTCGATATTTTGTGTTCTTATCCAGAGATTAATAGTGTGTGGTGATAAACTAATAAGTGCAGTTTTAAATGACGAGGATAATAACATCAGTCAACTTTCCTCTGTCAAAGCAGAGGCCCCATACGATTCTTTGAATACTGTTGCGTCATCGTCGGAGGGTTTCAGTTGCCATAGTTCATTTAGTACTCAACGATGGAGTGTCGATTCTATTAATGGTGAAGATGAAGTTTCGCGACCCCTCAATTTACGCGAGAAACTTTTAAAAAGTCTGTCTTGAAAATATTGCAGTAGTAAATAATGAATTCATTACAAAAATACTTGGTGTGTTGAGAAGTGAAAGCTTCTTCATAGTGAAAAACGACCACTGCATTATTGGGTACTGGACGTATAACGTACGAACCTATTAGACCAATGTTGTCTCTTCATGAATCAATAGGGAGTTATCGATTTTTTGGAATCGCAATTGGTTTGAGGAGACGTATTTGCCCAGAAACATTTCAAGCTTCTACGATTCGAGTTTTAGCAAACGGAGATGGCTTCCCAATATTTCGTAATTCCAAACAGAGATTTTGGTCTATTCTCGTGCAAATATTTCACCCACAATTTCAATGTAAACCATGTGTAGTGGCATTATAGTTTGGTGAATCAAAACCGGTATTAGCGGAGGACTATTTAGAAGATTCTATAGCAGAAGTTATATGCTTAACTCAAAACGGTCTTGAAATTTCCGGTAGACATTTCGATTTTGAATTAAAAGCATTTGTAGCTGATACGCCGGCCCGGGCTTTTATCAAATGTATTAAGGGACATACTGGTTTTCAGGCTTGTGAACCGTGCGAAACAATGGATGTTTCAGTTAGAACAAAGAAATGCTCTCGTAAATCATCTGCAAAACAAAGCAAGAAGTGAATTACCTGGAAATTGATACAAAACGACGAACTACTTCCTCGTTTGTTAGAAAAGACACGCTAGAGCATCACATGCCTGGACTCACTTCCCCTTTGCTACGAATTCCGAATTTTAACATTATCGAAGGAGTCGTGTTGGACTATATGCACCTTCTCTGTGCAGGTGTAACGAAAACCTTGATTCTGAAGTGGACACTTGGTCGATGCCCTTGCAGACTACCTGCTAACAACAAACCGTTGTTGAAAACGAGACTAGAATCTCTTACAGAAAATGTCCCTCGCGAATTTCAAAGAAAAAAATTCGATTTAGACGATTTGCCTAATTGGAAAGCAACTCAGTACCGATTTTTCTTATTATATTCTACAGCCTTGATACTACGTCATGTATTACCAAAATATCAGTGTCAACATTTCTTGCTTTTATACACCGCCTGTCGTATATTATCTGACGAAAAATTGGCGGCAAAAGAAAAATATGTTGATTTGGCTGAGATATATTTAAAGAATTTTTTTGCTATTGTCTACATATTTTGGAAAAGACAGTCAAATTATGAATTTTCATAATTTAATTCATCTGGCAGACGATGTACGATACATGCAAAGTGCAGTGGTACAGTTTTGGGCCTTTCCCTTTGAAAATTGCTTAAACCAAATAAAAAAAATGGTCCGCACGCCAGTCGATCCATTGGTCCAAGTGTTTCAGCAATTTTCAGAACTTGAAGGAGGTACTGATTTGATTATTAAAATGCATCCATTGTTTTCGATCGACAATCAAATTGGAAGTTTAACTTATTCCTACGAAAAGAATACATTACATTTCAAAGAAATACGATATCAAAATTTTACAATAACATGTTGTAAGCCAAATAATATGGTTTTATGGAAAAGTGGGAAGGTTATTTGATAGATAAAATTAGTTTGATAGAAAAATCTGCGAGGCCAACAGTGGAAAACATCAATTTTACTGGAAGAATATATCAAGTCAGTAAGAGTGCTTTAAGATTTCCGCCCCCATCAAAAGTAATAGGATTGTTGCGAATTAATTCTGTGTGTGAAAATCAACGAACCTGTTGCCTCGCGGAAATCCATGTTAAATGTGTTCAAACTCAATCGAAGATGATGATTATGCAGTTACTTTACTGCACAATTAACTCCAATGAAACAACCATAAGTATTATATTTTAATCAAATAACTTCTTCAATAATAATAACAATCGTAACAATTATGGAATTAATTAATAGCAAATTTGTAAAATTATTGAGAGGGAATCCTAACCACAATTATACAACTCTTGTATTCGTTTTCATTATATCAGTAGACGAATAACATTAATTTATTAATAAGATACATAAACATGAATTAATACCCGTACGAAATATGTGATTATACCGTAATTCTCATTTTATCATGTAAATGCTCTGTTTTAACGTACAAAGTATCATTTACATTCTTTCTTGATACATTGTTGGGTTTTGATCTAGGCCCTACGAAGGCACAGTTCGAACGCCAATAGGGTTACCGTCGTGACATTCTGAAGGTTACGCCCTGTAGTAGACGAGTGAAAATGAAAACAACGCGTGTTGTTTTCAATACGCGTTATTATTACAAATTACAAATGTAATTTGTAATAAGTAAAAAAATTGCTAATTACAATGGCATTTTGTAATTATAAGGAAAACAATTACTAATAACAATTGTCATTTGTAATTAGAAAAAATTTAGTTACAAATTACTATTATAATTCATAATTATAAAAACTGTAAATACAAATTACAAATGTAATTGGGAACGGTTTTTTTTCGAATTACAAATTACAAATGTAATTGGGAACGGTTTTATTTCTAATTACAAATAATAAATGTAATTAAAATATTTTTTCTTTCTAATTACAAATAAAAAATGTATTTAGAATATATTTTTTTCTAATTACAAATCACAAGTGTAATTAGAGTCGATTTTTTTCCTAATTACAAATCTAATCAGCATCGATTTTTGTTCTTATTACAAATGACAAATGTGATTGGTATTAATTGTTTTTCATAATTAACAAAATTCACATTCCTCAAAATTCAGGAATTCAAAATGGCGGATCGAAATACAAAAATTTACGCGATTCGCACGATAATTGGTATTAGGGGGTGTACGAGGTCGCTGGTCATGAATCCATTCTTAAATTCATAAATCCAAAATGGCAGGTCGACGGACCCCGTATGCAGCTTATTGATGCCATATGGCCTACATAGAGTATTTCGTGATTGGTTAGACTTGACTTTCGCAAAATTTGGTACTCAGAGGTTTCTTCAGCCTGCTGATTATGAATTAAAGGTCAAAATTAAAAATAGAGGATCCAAAATGGCAGTTTAACACTGAAAATTGATTCAATTTGACTGAAAATTAGCACTCGGAAATTTTCGAGATTGCCGATTACAAGCCTGTCCTCAAAATGCGTAAATTGAAAATTGTGGGTCGATCATGGTGAACTACAATACAATAATTTACTCTATTCTCACCATAGTTAGTATCAAGGGGTTTTCGAGGTCACTGGTTATGCATCTGCTCTCGAAATACAGAATTAAAAAACAGCAGATCTACCATCGCGTATCAAAACTCAAACATTGACTGGAATCCGTGGAAACTTGGTACTCTGGATCCGCCATTTTGAATTCTCAAATTTTACAGGCAGATTCATAATTATCGACCTCAAAAATCCCTTACTACTAATTATCATTCGAACCAAGTAAATTCTGGTAATTCATGCGCAATGCTGGACCCACTATTTTATTTATGTATTTTGAAGGCAGATTCGTATTCAGTGACCTCCAAAAAACCCTGTAATACAAATTCCCATGGGAATCGAATACATTATTATATCATGGTCTGCGATATTGGAGACACTGTTTTGAATGTATGTATCGTGAGTTTGAACTAGTAATCAGCGGTCCCAAAAACCCCCTAGTACCGAGTTTTATCCGATTGTAGTCAATTTTTGCATTTCGTTACGCCATATTGGATCCACCATTTTGAATTTCTTAATTTGTAGGGCAGATTCGTAATAAGCGACCTTGCAAACCCCTTAATACCAATTATTTTGCGAATTGTATAAATTGTTGTATTTAGGTCTGCCACATTAGATCCACCGTTTTTTATTCTGAATTTGAAAGACAGATTCGTAATAAATGACTTTGATAACCCCCGAGAGCCGATTTTTAATCAAATTAAATGAACTTTCATTTTCGATCCTCTATATTTGCCCCACTATTTTGAATTCAGCCAACACCAACAAAACTGATAAGACTATTCGAGACCGGGAAGCGACCGAGATCATAGATTGGGCTCGAATTTTTTTCGAGACTCACAATCAGTCTTGACTTGGTTTCGTCTCAAATTTTTGTTTAAGCCAGACCAAAGTCTTATTTTAATGACATTCGTAATTTGTAATCATAAGAAAAATCTATATTATTAACATTTGTAAATTTTAGTTAGCAGAAAAATCGATTCGAATTACACTTGGAATTTGTAATTAGAAAAAATCAATTCTAATTACATTTATAATTTGTAATTAGAAAAAAATCAATTCTAATTACATTTGTAATTTGTAATTGAAAAGAAAATCGATTCTAATTACATTTATAACTTGTAATTAGAAAAAAAAATTCGAATTACATTTGTAATTTGTAATTTGAAAGAAAAAAATATTCTAATTGCATTTGAAATTTGTAATTAGAAAGAAAAAAATATTCTAATTGTATTTGTAATTTGTAATTAGAAAGAAAAAAATATTCTAATTACATTTGTAATTTGTAATTAGAAAGAAGAAAATATTCTAATTACATTTGTAATTTGTAATTAAAATTTGTATAATTTCAAGTTACAATGCAATTAGTAATATATTTTTTTTAATTACAAATAACAAATGTAATTAGTAATGTTTTATCTTTTTAATTACAAATTATAGGTGTAATTAGTAATTTCAATGTAATTAATTACTCTAAGTAATTAGTGCTGCCCAACACTGACACTAATACACTCTTACCAAAGTGAGAACGCTAGTGTCGCGGTTCCTATAGGAATCAAGACTGCAGTCTTTTTCTACGCGGATGGGGTGGGGGTTTTTTTTCTTGCGTCGCTCAGTCTAACGCATTAGTAAGTATGACAGTGTGACACAGCCTGCAGAGTTTTACGTGCAAAGATTTTCGGGATTTCTTTTAATTTTTTTGTTTTCTTTTCTGTTTAATTGTTTTGATTCATTCAATTTGTATTATTTAAGTGACTTTTTTGTAATAAGCGCAATTGAGAACGCGCGAATTTTTCACCGTAGTATTTTGATAATCTTTACAAGGTATTTATCAATGTTTCATACTATAATTCATTGCCAATATAACCCAACTAGTAGAGAGTTGATCTGGATTTTTTACGATTTTCGCCAATGTTTCCCATAGAATTTAATTTCATTATTCTCGTTGTCTTTTTTGTTGATATATGTTCTTTGATTTCACAAAAATTTAATTCAATAATAATGAATTAGCATAGAGCGTACGATTAATTCAGAACGAATTTACTTCAAGCGAATTTTTCATCTAGTATTTCAATCATCCCTACAAAGTATTTATGAATATTTCATAATTGTTACTGTAGTAAATTTATTTAAACCCGAAAATATAACTTGGTTTCGATATGATGTCAATAGTAGTAAAGGATAATGTAATATTTAATGTTACATTTCTTTGAGAATATTCATTTAATCCGCGGGGACCAATACTCTTAAACGTTGACTTCAATACTAATTCATCGCCAATTAGCATGGAGAGCTGATCGGGATTGTTTACGATTTTGTGAACGTTTCCCATAGAATTTAATTCTTCTTTTTTTCGAATCTAATTATAATCTGAAGCGAAGTGGTTTTACTTAGGACCAGACCTCCTAGACTGATGTATGTCAACACGGAGGTGTATTTCATATGTAAAAAAAAAAGGGAAAAGACCAAGTGCCGTGTGCTTGAACTAGCTTGAGCATCGTCATAAAAGGCCCGATATTGAACTATGAAAGTGCCGTTATTAGACCATGATAGTTCCATTATAAATAGATGTACGCTCTATCCTATTTAGCTTTTTTGGAATCACATTTTTGTCGGACCAAAAAACATGGATCAATAAAAAAGACAATAAGAATAATGAAATTCTATGGGAAACGTTCACAAAAATCGTAAAAAATCCCGATCAGCTCTACAAGTTAGATTATATTGGCGATGAATTCGCATAAATTATAAAACATTCATAAATACTTTGTAAGGATTATCAAAATACGACGTGAGAAGATCGCGCGTTCTCGAAAACAGTAAAATATGATTTTTTTTTACGGTGTAAGGCAAAACTGTTTTACTTAGGACCATATCTCCTGGATTACATAAGTTCACATTCGATAGACTTCTCGATTTTTATGTCAACGATAAATTTTATCGGAAGAAAATTATAACAGCCAAAACTAACAAATTGTTAGTGACATTGTTACTTTTTGTTATATTTTCAGAAAAGTAAATATATGTCAGGACAGAAAATAACGCGCCTTACTCAGTGTTCAAGTTCCAGCATGAACTTAACGTGGAAGGACAGGCAGTCGTGGAATTAGTTCAAATGATATGGGTAGATAATTGTATCGATGGAGAGGTATTTTGTTCCTATCCTCCGCAACGAGATTATCGTCATTTACAGACATGGCTAAAAGAGCTAAAACCTACTGGAAAGACTTGGGTGAAATATCCTGTAGAAATTATTACTCGAGCAGGTATTACTAAGAACTATATTTTTGCATTTTTTACTATTTATTTGAGAAGGGCCATTTCTAATACTGCCTTTTGTAGTTTGTCAAACGAAGATATTTTATTTTATGTTACTTTATTGTTCCATTTGCAGATAATTATGAACAAGGCATACGACGACTTGAAAGGTCATGTGTTCAATCTACTGTAGAAACAACAACAGATTCAGAGACTGAAAAAAAAAAAATAAAAAAAATAAACAGCAACTGTTGTCGAAAGCTTTGATAGTGCAAGGCAATTTTTGCAGAGTATAGCCGATAATCATCAAACAAGAGCTAGAAGTAATTTCCTTATGAATAAAAACTGTTGTTCGTGTAACGAGAAGTCCTATTTAAAATCATAATATAATTCAATTCCAGGTTATTCATCTTGTAGTAGCGATGTATCGCCAAAAGCCAAAAAATACAAAAAAAGGGACAATGTGCGAACAAGGATAGTCTGACATGTCATCAATAGTAACTATGTAGTAAATACTTTCCAAAAATATTTTATTAAATCGTTTGAGAGCTCATGACTTCTCTATTTCTATACTAGAATCACCTGTTTTGCTTCTGGGCGATGCTCCAGATCAATTTTCGGAGAGGCCCCAAGTTCACGCGAGCAGAAGTATTTACATATTTTGTTTTGGCTTAAGGTTTTTTTTTCTTACAAATATGATCATTATAAATAATGTATGTGTCAAATGAAGTGTCAAAGGAAGTAACCGATAAGAAATCTGATCAACTCGAAACTATTATCGAAGAAAAAGTTGAAGGTGAAGAGATTTTTTCAATTATTCTCAGGCTTATGCTTCATCGGAATTCATAAAAGAAGCACTATGAATAAAATAATTTATAATAATGATTTCTTCCTTGATTATTTATAAAAAAAATTTCAGATGACTTAGATTCTATGACAGCTCGTCAGATGGTGCAGTATTTTTGTCAAGCAGTCGAGGCATCTGAGAAGAGACTGCAAACCTTTATCAAAAACCGTATCAAACGTTCACAGGGTAGTATTGTTTTTTATCTTAAAAATGGATCACAGAACTAACAAATTCAATGACTCTGAATTAAGGTTTGTCAAATCTTGATAAATATTCGGAGCTCGATGAGAATAAATTGGCAATTTCGTTACCGGCAGGAACATTAGAAGAGTACATGAAACTCAATACAATGATTAATGACGAAACCCATGAGGAATTCTTTGTAAGTACATTACATTCCAAATTGCAGTTTACTCACAAGTGCTGAGAATTGTGGGACTAATCGGTACAATTTTTGTTTTTGATGGCAGAACGACCTCATACTCACGAAAGCTACAAATGCTGAAAATTATAAGAAAGAAATTGGTTCTGTTCTCGGTGCTTTAATGGCTATAACCGTGCAGTTGCAATATAGCGGCCAAGCGAAACAAACTAAGAAATCATCCAAACATAATTTCAGCGGAACATCTCTGTATAAAAAAATGCAAGGTAATTATAGTTAATTATTAGACGTATTTTTTTTTAATTTTGTCAAATCGTCTAAATAGAAATCTATTGAATTTATAGGAATCATCGGTTCTGTCTTCGCCAAAGACAATGTGAAGCAGAGTGGTATCCTCAAATACATGGGTGTTTGGTTTGCAAGGGCAAATGACCGCGAAAAAGATAGACGTAATCGAGAGACAAAGGACTCCAGAAACGGCGACAGCGAATGAGATTATTCAAATTTATTTTTAGCCTGCACGAAACCGTTTTTATTTCTTTTGTATGAGTTTTTTTTCCATTTATATTATTTTTTCCATTTCTATGATTTTTTTCATTCATATTTTTGTGTTATTGTCTTCAGATATTATATTCTCATGCTGTGAATATTGGCCGAAGAGTGAAAGGCAATGCACACATTCAAGTACTTCTAATAATATTTAATTTACTTATAATAAGAAGTATTTTATTATGTGCCATATATTAAGTTATATGATTTATTATTATATACATACAGATATTATGTATTGAATATTAAAAAATTGTAACATAAAAAACATGTATTCTTCAAATTGTAACATAAAAAAACATGTATTCTGAATATATTATTTAAATGAAAATTATTGGGTCGTTTCCTAACGCCAGAGTTAACCCAATAAATCAAGCCGGTGTAGAGATCCTTGCAGAAGAGATATTGGTACAATGTCCGCGAACTATGGTGGCCCTTGATTGGGTCTATTGTGGCTCGTTTCTAATGGAGAGATAGTCCCTTGAAGAGTAACCTACCCAAGGCTGAGTGCAATCACCAATATTGGCGCTACAATACATTTAATCACTGACCCAATAATCGTTTGCTCTGTTGGCCGACTTCGGGCCGTTCCTATCATTTCTACAAAGGCACTTTATTAGTTAAGACTCACGGCCCAATATTCTAGATAGACTAACTTCTAGATAGACCAACTGTGAAGGCCCATCATAGAGCCAGGGGTCAATTTCTACATAGGCCCTTTAAGAGGGCCCACATAGGGCCAAGTGCAATCACCAATATTGGCGTTACAATGAATTAAATCATTGGCCCAATAATTGTTGGCTCTGTTGTCCGATTTCGGGCCGTTCTTATCATTTCTACAAAGGCACCTTATTGGTTAATGCTCACGGCCCAATATTCTAGATGAACTAACTTCTAGATAGACTAACTGTGAAGACCCATCATAGAGCCAGTAGTCAATTTCTACATAGGCCCTTTAAGAGAACCCACATAGGGCCAAGTGCAATCACCAATATTGGCGCTATAACGAATGAAATCATTGGCCCAATAATTGTTGGCTCTGTTGGCCGATATCGGGCCGTTCTTATCATTTCTACAAAGGCACCTCATTAGTGAATACTCACGGCCCAATATTCTAGAAAGGCCAACTGCCAAGGCCCGTCCCAGGGCCAACTGTCAATCTCTACATGGGAAGGTATGTGCGAAATTTGGGCTCGATCGGTAAAATTAGTTATCGAGATATCGTGGGCGCCGATTTGAAAAACACAGTTCTGAGATAAACGCGTTCAAAGTTTTGATACCGGGAGCGCGTAGCTGATTCCCGACCGCGATACCTGAGCGCGCGGCTTGCTGAAAATTTATTTTACACTGCTATTTTTTTAAATATCAATAAACGGTTTCCATGAGCGTATTGAGAAAGGTCTGAGGAATAATAAAATGAAAAAAAAATCGATTTTGTCAAATTTCTAAACCAGACTATTGCCTTAACAATTATCGACCTCATTGCAGCTGCTGCATCTTTGCCATTCTTACTCAGCATTGGCACGGCCTAGTCGAATTTTGAGAATGTATCGATGACGATGAAGAGAAATTTATGCTTAGCGTTTTGATGATATATCGACGAGATGGAGTTGCCAGGTTTCTTCTAAGCCACGGATGTTCACATGTCGACGCGGATAGTTTCACCCCGTAGTAGCTTATGTAGCTCCAGGCTTATGTAGCTCCAGGACGAGAGCGTTCCTTTTCTCGTTCATTTTCCCGACCAATCAGTCGCGCATCCAATTCAGCAATGACGTGTGAATTACGAGTCACCAAATCTTGTAGAATTTTGACATCGGCCTCGAGTGTCTTTGCAATGTCTCTTATCGTAGCTTCAAATCTAATAACCAACAACTGATTACTCTCATTAATTTCTTTGTGTATGTTATTAATGATACTTCGAGATCTTTTGTGTAAAGCACTTAGAGTGATGGCGCCGTCTTTTCCTTTCAGATTAGCAATGTTACACAATCGTTTCTGCCCCGCGTCATAATGACCATCTGCGGTAGTTCTAAATCCAATCCCAGATCGGCCTAGAGGACCTTGCTTACTCAGGGGTACACTCTTACGCAATTGTCATTCAAACACATCGACACTCATGTTGAGAATGCGTAAATTCTCCAATGCCGAATTAATAAATGATTTCAGCTTCATGCAATTCCTCGATAATCGATATAATTTCATTCACATGTGTCGAATTTCCGGCTGCTTGCGATGCCAGAAGTAAGCGAAAACGATCTACTAGCTCGTTTGGATTGTCCCAATAAATATAGTCCAATTGGGTGTTTTTTTTCAGCTAGCTTATACCTTGGCATACCCTGTCCCACATGATAATCGACTGTATTTGCGATATATGTGTTGAATTTGTGGCTGGTGTTACATCGTATAGCCTCATTAGGCTTATACAATTTTTTGTGCGCATTCGTCGAGATGACAATCTTTTGATAGTTTTTCAAATCGTCCGGTGTGAGAGTTTGTTTGGGTACTTTTTTAAACAGCAGCTCCTTTAATCCAACACTTTTCGCATAACTCACATCTCCAACACGAATATGTTGAGAGTCGAAAATTATCGGAGAATTGCCAATCATTAATTTGGGATTTCGTACACCATATAATACATCCAAACTTGTATAAGCACAACCCAAACATACATGCGGGATCTCGTACACCATATAATACATCCAAGCTTGCTTCTATTTGTTTATAATCGAAGGAGATATTCACTGATCAATTTATCGATATTTTGCGAGTCCTCATATATCAATTTAAACGAATCTTGGGTTTCACTCATTAATACCACTATCCTTGTCAATCGTGATAAATGCATACTTGTTGGAATTCCAGCATTTCATGCACATGTTTTTAAAGTACGTATAAGTCATATCCGTATTAACATGATCGTTGTAGACGTGTTTGAGATTCATATCGTCCTGTTTGAAAAGCACTACAAAATTTGCATTACCTCTCACGAGATGTTTGAGGATACAAGTGTACATCTGAAAAAGATAAAAACTGTCAACAATCTCATGTCTTCCCATGGAAAAGAAGGCTCTAGCATTATCCTGCTTTTCGCATGCTATATCATCAAAGATGAATATAGAGTTGAATCGTTCATCACTTGGTGCAAGCACTTGTTCATGCGTCTCGAATGGATGATATTCAACTCCACTCACAGGTTGGAGTAATCGTTCGAGCAACTTATACTTTGCCTGCTTCAACGATTTGGAATACAAGTAAATGTTCTCAAATCTCAAACCATCGGATAGATGATGAGAGTGAACAAAGCGTTGGTTTTCCCACAATTCAATGGACCGCAAAACAATGCACGTATGCTATCCGGCAATAAATACCCATGACGTTTTTGTTTCTTCTTCCTCCCACCGTTTTCGACAAACTCATCGAAATTTATCACGGGAAGTCCACCTCCGATAGTTTGTTTCTTGGACGTCATCTCACACACGACTAACTGTGAAATCATATAAATAGGATTCTTATAGGGAGTATTTGTCAGTCGCATATTGTCTTTTGACACGATTGTGCATGGCAAGTGTAGTAAAGATTTAGTCAACCGCCTAATCAACAAACTCCCCGTTGAACTACATCTGCCTGGGTGTCAGTATTGTGGACCACCCACAAAGTTGGCCAATCGCCTTGGTCGTGGTGATCCCGGCATTAATCCATTGGATACGGCTTGCAAACAACACGATAGTGCGTATTCGAAAAATCCGGATAATCTTGAGGCGAGCCATTTGGCAGATAAAATGTTGGCTGAACAGGCTTGGCAACGTGTTATTGCTAAATACGATAGCATCGGTAAAAACGCCAGTGCTTGGGGTATGGCAAATATTATGAAGACAAAAAGGAAATTTGGTATGGCGATAAAGGCCGGCAAGGGTAGCGTTTGTTTGAAAAAAAGAATTGGCTCTGTAAAGAAAACATTGATTCAAATTAATAATCCCCATAAGATTATTAAATCAGCTCTAAAGGGTGCTCGTGTTTATATTTTATTCCCCATAAAATTGGTGGTTTATTACCGTTCCGCGTGTCCATTTTTGTGGGCCTTAGCGCTGCTGGTGCCTTGTCAGGTGGTGCGGCTAGGATAGCTAAACCTGTAAATGCTCAAGCAGCAATGAATTGGATGAAAGTAAGCGTCATAATCGGACAATAGAAGTGATTGCATTGAGTAACGGCTTATATCTGAAACCATTTAAACAGGGATTGGGTTTTCATATCAAGCCAAAAAACTAGAAGTTACGCTACCTCACCGACACCAACCTCCTCAAATATGCGAAACTCCTAAAGATTCCACATTTTCGTGGAGTTTGCATGCGCGATACATTGCCAACGAGCAAACCCCTCAAATGTGAGGCAGCAATTGTAAATTTGGATGAAATTATTGGTCCTGGAACACACTGGGTCTACAAAAAGACTGGATGAAAAGTCATGTACTTTCATAGTTTCGGCAATCTTTCACCACTATCCTAACTGATGAGATATCTTCCTGTTGGTAGCGTCAATTATAATTATAAGGAATATCAGAAATATGATATGATTGAATGTGGACATTTGTGTCTCAAATTTCTTTGTCGACAATTGCAGCACAAGACCAATATACACTATATATAGGGGGGAAATGATGTGGAGACTTCAGTTATCAATTTATCAGCATCATGGATGAAAGTTTAACATTGACCATACCTGGCTCATCGTCCATACTCGAGGCGCAATACTTTCCCCCATCGAACTCTCGGCCTCGTGGAATTGTTAACCTTCAACTCTACTCCCAATATCGACGTCAAATACGATAAACTTTACGTGGGAGATGTGGTATTGACGATACCTATTGGCAGTTATGAAATAGAGGATATTGAGACGTTTGTCCAAGCAGGCTCTCGCGTAAAAACATCAAAATCAGCATTAAACCCAATAATAATACGCTGCGCAGTGAGATTGAATGTGAACACGATGTAAATTTTGAGCCGAAAGATTCTATTGGACATTTACTAGGCTTCACCGCACGCAAATTGGAAGCCAATATAAGATACGAATTTAACTTTCCTGTAGCCATTCTCAAAGTGAACGCCCTACGCGTTGAGTGCAACATTACCGCTGATGCCTATATTAACGGACAAAAAGTACACACGATTCACAGATACAGCTTCGCATAGTGGATCAGGACAGTTATTTGGTAAATTTCCGCAGTGAAGTAATCACCATACGCCTGCATATAAATTCGGGATGGGTATAGTTTTCAATAGATCTTCCAATAACAATAAACGGCCATGGATAATAACAATCAGTCGTCGGCCAGCGCCCAAAGGGCTAACACCTGAAAACGTGCTACTCTTGAAGAATTTGAACTTAAAGTGCGTGGCGAAAGCGTGTAAAAAATTATTTAGTCTGTGCTCTGTGCATCTGCTGCGTGAAATGGTGGAAGAAATCGTAAGCATTTAAACGCCCGTCGTCTTTGATGAATCCATCATCCATTGCGAGACTGACAATCATCAGCCATATGCATATCCAACCTTCAATAACAGCGATGAAATCCGTATTGCTATCCAACATCAAGACCTCTCCATCCTGCCAAGCAAGACTTCCCTACACATACGTCGCAAATTATCCAAGCGAGATGGGAAGCCAACCGCTGCTATAAGTCTCGTCAACAATGCCATTTGTCATTTGTTTGGGGAAGTGCGATATGAATTGGGTGCCATAGAAATCGATCGTAATAAGAATGTCGGAATTACGAGTGTAATTAAGGGATATTCATTTCTGTCGCC
Source organism: Ophion obscuratus (assembly GCA_964007375.1). Lineage (NCBI taxonomy): Eukaryota > Metazoa > Arthropoda > Insecta > Hymenoptera > Ichneumonidae > Ophion > Ophion obscuratus. The sequence goes on from OZ023313.1 coordinate 57,938,501, forward strand.
GACCAAGAGCTCTATGCTCGAAAACACTGGATGGCTCGATGTTGAAGAGACCAAGCAGATTCTAGATGTATCGGGAAACTTCAATGTGTGCATACCGCTCAGCATGCTTCTCGGGTTTGCCGAAGATTATCGTAAAATTGTCATAAATACCAAGCACTAGTTGATTCTCACGAGATCAAAGGCCGATGACAATGCCATTGTACAAATAGCGCCCGAAGACTACAAACTCGTATTGCATAAAATAGAATGGCTCGTACCGTTTGTAACAGTCTCGGATCAGCGGAAAATTCAGCTGTTAAATTTTCTCGCCAAAGACGCCCCAATCCCCATGAGTTTCCGAACATGGGAACTGTCGGAATATCCATTGCTGCCTGCCACCTCTAAGCACGGGTGGTCTGTGAAATCCTCGAATCAGCTGGAGAAGCCACGATATGTCATACTTGCGCTGCAGACGGGGCGGAAAAATAAGAAACAACAAAATGTGAGCCACTTTGATCATTGTAACCTGAGCAATGTCAAACTATACCTCAGCTCACAATGTTATCCATATGGAAATTTGAATTTGAACATTGATCAAAATCAATATGCTCTACTTTACGAGATGTACGCAAACTTTCAACCGGCCTATTACAACAAAGAGGCTGAACCATGGCTGAGCAGGATTGACTTTTTAGAAAAAGCCCCCCTCGTGGTCATTGACTGCTCAAAGCAAAACGATTTTCTCAAGTCCGGCCCTGTTGACGTGCGTCTTGAGTTCGAATTGAAAAATAATACTCCACCACAAACTTCAGCATACTGCATGATCCTCCATAATCGTATTGTCGAGTACAATCCAATCAGTGGTGGGGGTCAAAAATTGGTGTAAATTCATGCCGAAGATTCACGTCCACTTCAGTCAACATGGAGCTTATCGTCGATGTACAGGGCTTCAAGAGACTCATCAACAAATTTGTCCTAAAAGAGATGTCCATCGTCAAGCTCCACGACAAGGATGCTTGACGCACTCACTTCCGAGCCATAGGTGAGGAGTGGATAGAGAGTTTCCAACGATGAGTCGGGGATTACTTGAAAAGTTATGTTTGAGGTATAGATTGGAGTGTAAGGAAGCCCAGCAGTCTTCCGTTGGAGTTGTCTCCGAATGAGGGCCGGGTTCCGTGGATTTTTCGGCATAGGAGAGGTTTTTGCGATAAAACAGAAAAAAATAAAGAAACGGTGAGGTTTTTAATGAAAAAAGATGCTGTATTTAAAACTGAGAAAAATTAAAAATAAAGGATAATATAATATAAAGATGGTTTTTAGAGAGGTGGGTTTTTTAAAGCGAGTAGAGATACGGCATTAAAATAAATAAAAAGAGGGTAGAAGAGGTAGGATTTTTTAAAGGGAGCCTTTCTCTTCAACACGGGACTGCGTTAAAAGAGAAGGCAGAATATATATGATTTTTCTCTTCTACACCGTACGGCGTAAAAAGAGGAAAAATGCTATGCTTGGATATAGAGAGGTAACGGGTTTGCGACACTCTCCGACGCGTGCACGAGCTGCGAACGCGTCTGTTTTTTCCAGCCTTGATCGTAGCCGGTGGTCGGGTTATATTCCGGACCAAAGCTACCAATGGTTATGGGAAAGCGCGGAACAGGGCGCAGACCCTCGGGCGCTACGCGAACTACGCGCGACCATCAGTCGTTGCGTGCGGCCTAGGTGGGTCGAGCGTGGTCGACGGGAGCCGAGCGCGCTGCCGAGTGCCGAGCGCGCCGGTAGGGTGTCAACTCTGCACTGTGCAACTCGCCCCTGTGTCAAGTCGCCCCGTTCAACTTGCCGCCTGTTCAACTTGCCCCGCGGGCAACTCGCCCCAGACCCAAGTGGACACCGTAACAGCCCGCCATTTCCCCGACGCTCACGTATCCCCACTCCTCAGATTCGGGCCGGGCATTTTTTGCTGCTATGTGAACTCGCACGGTGTCTCAACTCGCCACGCGTAGTGTGCTCAACTTACGTTTCCATACCCGGGAACGAAAAATATACAAGCAAAATGTTTTCACATGTACCGACTACCCGCTCTGTCAGTTCTCTAGTTTATCGACTGATTTTGAATGGAAATTTCACGAGCGGTATTTTGTTATAGCTTTATTCTTTAATAATGCCACGAACATATATGTAGTCTCCTAAAATTTTATTTCTTCGATAATTCGCGGAAAATAGCGTCATTTTTGAGTACTTGAGAATAACGATAAGCAATACTAAGAGAACTGAAAACTCATATAATAATCGTGTGAAAGAAAAACTGGTGGCCTCATACAGTTGTTGGACAGATTTTCGTTGCCGTCGAGAGGAGGATTTTCGTTGCCGTTGAAGAGGATGTTTAATTTTGTTCTGAATTTCATTTCTTGTGGCTCTTGATTTATTCTTAAAAATCATTGTGCACCGTCTACATTTTATAATCAACTTTTTAATCATCAAAAATATCGATGAAAACATCATATGCATTTACAAGAAATTAATATCATGAAAAGATTCCTTTCATTGCAGATTGAAACGTCCACATTATTATTATCCATCTTGTTTATATACTTAATGCCAAAGAACAGTGCATGTCGGATATATTTATTATTCATTAATGTGTCACATATCGTCTACTATGTACGAAAAAATTGAATCATCGTATAACATGAATACGCTGTGTTGAAAAGCGCAGAATCATTAAGGGGGGGGGGGTAAGGATAATTTGCTATAAAAAAAGCATATTTTCGATATTCTTTGTTGACGACACTGTTTATATATATTCATTTATATAATTAGTATAAAATAAAAGGACATTTGAAGAGTATTCTGTGAAATTTTCGTTAATAATTGTGCAGAAATGAGCCAGTGACAGCAAATCTTCTCAGACGCCACAAAAAATAGTTACATTGCGGTGAACTGCATAACTCACCACTGGATCATCCGAAAAAAAATCCCAGAAGATTGTATTAGTTCATAATTTTCTTGGGGTAACGCTGCCGAGTTTTTATGTTTATTTTTTTTGTTATCAATTTTTAGTCACACCTAGAAGACAAAATAGCGAATTAAAATGATGAAAACAAAAACTCGACAGCGTTACCTCAAGAAACTTATTGACTAATACAATCTTCTTGGATTTTTTTTCTCAGATGAACCAATGATGAGTTATGCAGTTCACTGCAATTTTTTGGAGGTGTCTGCAAAGATGTGCTGTCAATGGCTCCTTTCCGCATAATTGTTAATAACAATTTTACAGAATATTCTTTAAATATCCTTTTATTATATGCTTCTTACACAAATAAATATATATGAACTGTGTCGTAAAAAGAATATCCTAAATATGCTTTTTTTCGTAGCGAAATAACCTTACCCCCCCCCCCTTAACACGTCGGGCCACCCTGGCCACTCGAAAAATGGGTATTATTTTCTAAAAGTCATAAACTCAACAGTATAAAACAATATATGTTAATTTTTTAACCTAAGGTAAGAAACAACTTTGAACATGCCTCAAATAAATTTTATTTTAAAGTATTGTAAGACGAATATTATTAAAAGATGAACTTCCGTTCCAGGCAAACAACGAAAAAGCATCTTCATTGACAGAATCATGAAAAAAAAAGTTTTTTTCATGTTGCCAAGAAACGAAGCAACTTGGCTCGGATCAGTACAGTAAATACTGAAGCGAAGGAACGGATTTATAAATAAAAGGATCATTGTCGAATTTTTGTCAATACTTGTGGTTTTATTTATTTAACTCTTTAAAATAATGCGCAGCCGTTTCAGATTTTTTTTATGCTGCGATTCACATCCTACATATAGGATAAAATAAATATATTGAACTAAATAAAATTATAGAACATCTTGCGAAAGATTAAGGTTAAAAAAATATGTTCCTTGTTTAATTTTTTTCTACTTTCATCCACTTGGGGTACAATAACGAATTTGTTTTCATATAATCTTTGGGCACCTTATTAAATTATATAATTTTTTCAAAATGATCGGTTTGGTACGCCACAGTGAAAAATAAGAAACACACTTTATTGATATATTTTCGTTATATATCTATATAACTAAAATATATCAATAAAGTGTGTTTCTTTTTTGTGCACTGTGGCGTACCAAACCGATCATTGAGTCACATATCAGCCTTCATTGATGTATTTAATTATATATCTATATAACTAAAATATATCAATAAAGTGTGTTTCTATTTTTTCACTGTGGTGTACGAAACTGATCATTTTGAGAAAAATTATATAATCTAATAAGGTGCCCAAAGATTATATGAAAACAAATTCGTTATTGTACCTCAAGTGGGGAAAAATTTCGTTATTGTAGCCCAAGTGGATTATAGTAAACAATGATAAAACACGAAACATTACTTTTTTTCAAATCTTAATCTTTCGCAAGATGTTTTATAATTTTATTTCGTAACACGTTTGATTGAAACATGTACCAAAAAAAAATCAAATCAATCCACTGAACCGTTTCCGGAATTTTTTATAATTAGAAAAAATTCATTTTTCTAAAACCATTGCGTTGACGGGGATGAAAGGCCATAGCCGAGTAAGTAGGGAAAAATTGCCCTTGCATTTTTTCCAGCGAAATTTGGAGTATATACTGAGGTATGAAAAAATCAAATTTTCTGAAGATGTCATCCCCGTCAACGCAATGGTTTTAGAAAAATGATTTTTTTAAATATAAAAAAAATTCCGGAAACCGTTCAGTGGATCGATTTCATTTTTTTTTTTGTACTTGTTCCAATCAAATGTGTTACCAAATAAAATTATAGAACATCTTGCGAAAGATTAAGTTTAAAAAAAAATGTTCCTTGTTTTATTGTTTTTTTACTATAATCCACTTGGGGTACAATAACGAATTTGTTTTCATATAATCTTTGGGCACCTTATTAGATTATATCATTTTTTCAAAATGATCGGTTTGGTACGCCACAGTGAAAAAAAGAAACACACTTTATTGATATATTTTAGTTATATAGATATATAACGAAAATATATCAATAAAGTGTGTTTCTTATTTTTCACTGTGGCGTACCAAACCGATCATTTTGAAAAAATTATATAATCTAATAAGGTGCCCAAAGATTATATGAAAACAAATTCGTTATTGTACCCCAAGTGGATTATAGTTAAAAAAAAATAAAACAAGGAACATATTTTTTTTAACCTTAATCTTTCGCAAGATGTTCTATAATTTTATTTAGTTCAATATATTTATTTTATCCTATATGTAGGATGTGAATCGTAGCATAAAAAAAAATCTGAAACGGCTGCGCATTATTTTAAAGAGTTAAATAAATAAAACCTCAAGTATTGACAAAAATTCGACAATGATCCTTTTATTTATAAATCCGTTCCTTCGCTTCAGTATTTACTGTACTGATCCGAGCCAAGTTACTTCGTTTCTTGGCAACATGGAAAAAACTTTTTTTTCATGATTCTGTCAACGAAGATGCTTTTTCGTTGTTTGCCTGGAACGGAAATTCATCTTTTAATAATATTCGTCTTACAATACTTTAAAATAAAATTTATTTGAGGCATTTTCAAAGCTGTTTCTTACCTTAGGTTAAAAAATTAACATATATTGTTTTATACTGTTGAGTTTATGACTTTTAGAAAATAATACCCATTTTTCGAGTGGCCAGGATGGCCCGACGTGTTAAGGGGGGGGGGGGGGGGTAAGGTTATTTCGCTACGAAAAAAAGCATATTTAGGATATTTTTTTACGACACAGTTCATATATATTTATTCGTGTAAGAAGCATACAATAAAAGGACATTTGAAGAATATTCTGTAAAATTGTCATTAACAATTATGCGGAAAGAAGCCATTGACAGCACATCTTTGCATTCACCTCCAAAAAATTGCAGTGAACTGCATAACTCATCATTGGTTCATCCGAGAAAAAAAATCCAAGAAGATTGTATTAGTCAATAAGTTTTTTGAGGTAACGCTGTCGAGTTTTTGTTTTCATCATTTTAATTCGCTATTTTGTCTTCTAGGTGTGACTAAAAATTGAAAACAAAAAAAATAAAAATAAAAACTCGACAGCGTTACCTCAAGAAACTTATGAACTAATACAATCTTCTGGGATTTTTTTTCGGATGTTCCAGTGGTGAGTTATGCAGTTCACCGCAATGTAACTTTTTTTTGTGGCGTCTGAGAAGATTTGCTGTCACTGGCTCATTTCTGCACAATTATTAACGAAAATTTCACAGAATACTCTTCAAATTTCCTTTTATTTTATACTAATTATATAAATGAATATATATAAACAGTGTCGTCAACAAAGAATATCGAGAATATGCTTTTTTTATAGCAAATTATCCTTACCCCCCCCCCCCCCCCCCTTAATGATTCTGCGCTTTTCAACACAGCGTATTCATGTTATACGATGATTCAATTTTTTCGTACATAGTAGACGATATATGACACATTAATGAATAATAAATATATCCGACATGCACTGTTCTTTGGCATTAAGTATATGAACAACATGGATAATAATAATGTGGACGTTTCAATCTGTAATGAAAGGAATCTTTTCATGATATTAATTTCTTGTAAATGCATATGATGTTTTCATCGATATTTTTGATGATTAAAAAGTTGATTATAAAATTCAGACGGTGCACAATGATTTTTAAGAATAAATCAAGAGCCACAAGAAATGAAATTCAGAATAAAATTAAACATCCTCTTCAACGGCAACGAAAATCCCCTTCTCGACGGCAACGAAAATCTGTCCAACAACTGTACGAGGCCACCAGTTTTTCTTTCACACGATTATTATATGAGTTTTCGGTTCTCTTAGTATTGCTTATCGTTATTCTCAAGTACTCAAAAATGACACTTTTTTCCGCGAATTATGGAAGAATTAAAATTTTAGGAGACTACATATATGTTCGTGGCATTATTAAAGAATAAAGCTATAACAAAATACCGCTCGTGAAATTTCCATTCAAAATCAGTCGATAAACTAGAGAACTGACAGAGCGGGTAGTCGGTACATGTGAAAACATTTTGCTTGTATATTTCTCGTTCCCGGGTATAGAAACGTAAGTTGAGCACACTACGCGTGGCGAGTTGAGACACCGTGCGAGTTCACACAGCAGCAAAAAATGCCCGGCCCGAATTTGCGGAGTGGGGATACGCGACCGTCGGGGAAATGGCGGGCTGCTACGGTGTCCACTTGGGTCTGGGGCGAGTTACCCGCGGGGCAAGTTGAACAGGCGGCAAGTTGAACGGGGCGACTCGACACAGGGGCGAGTTGCACGATGCAGAGTTGACACCCTGCCAGCGCGCCATGTGTCCCGCGAGGGAAAGGTTGGGTACAAGTTCGCAAGTTTTTATCGATACGTTTTGTGCGTGTGATTCCGTCTCCCTGTTTAGGTGGATTATGGGCGATCGTCGAGGGATTTCGCCCACGTACCTGGTAAGTGTGCGCGGGCTCGTCGCGCACGCCGGTAAGTCTTTTAAACTTCTAATAATTAAAAGAAAAGAAGAAAAAACGTAATAGCGGTAGTTGTGAGGGGGGGGGGGAGGGTTATTTACGCGCGTGATCTAATATCAAGGGGCAGGGGGGGTCATGACTCGATTACTAAGGAGAGGATATTTCCAAACAAGAGTGACAGCAGGAGGTTCTATACAGAGAGGGGATTTATTTACAGGGTAATAAGGGGAATAAACCGTGGGGATGAATGTCGGGTGTCAGCATGGTCATCTGCGAGGTTCTAATCTTTTATTGACCCTTCCAAGCGCAGTGGCAGTGTCCGGTGTCTTCGCGAGGACTCTCCGCAGAGGGGCACGCCGATGCGTCGCCAGAGACGTCCCCGGCGAGGGCGTGCTTTCTTCAGAGGAAGCCATCGGTCGTCAAAGGACTCGTCGAGGGACTTCGCTGCAGGAGATTTGCCCCGGAAGGCTTGTCGAGGGGATTCGCTGCAGGAGATCTGCCCCGGAGGGCTTGCCGAGGGGATCTCCGGACACGAGCAGCCATGGACGCATGGTGCTTCGGTGCTCCGACCTTCTATCGGCCAGAAGATCGCTCCGGAGGAAATTAGGGGTATATGGGCCGTAGGGAACGTGCAGACAACATGCTGAACCGCTGACGCTCGCCTTCGACGCATCATTTGCATGTGACTTTTTACCGGCCAAGTACAAAATGACAAACAAGTGGTTGGAAGGCAATTTCCATGGAATACGATGCGATTACAGCGACATACCATACGAGGCAGCTAGAAAGACCATTCGGGACATCTGGCTATCAAGATTCACGGATCCCGCAACAAAGGTCATGTCTTGATTGAACTCATTGACTTGAAGACTGTCCATCGCTGCAGAACTTGCCGAAAATGACGAACTCCAAATGTCATTTCTTCCTTCCTTCATTCCTTCAACAGAAAATACAACTACGCCCATGAGAATGTACACTCAGAAAAACGTTTGGTAATACCAACTATGTATATTTACTTGAAGCAATTTTGCTTGAAGCAACCTAATTTTACTCGCTTGAAATACAATTAGATTCAAGTGACAAAGCCAGTTTAGTTGAAACAACCAAATTAACATGTCAAAATAGCAATATCTCCCGGGCCATATAATGGGTTGGATTAACTACATCAGAGTTCATACAAGTAATCCGCGTTTTATGTGAACTTTATATTTGGTCATTATATTGGCCAATAAACTAAATTTTCCAACTGAATTAATTATTACGCATAAAACGGATGATGGTTCCTTAATTGAATAAATTAAGTGAAACAAATGATTTAATTAAAGTTACTTCAAGGTAAGACCGTGTTTTCTTTTTTCTACGATGTGCATATTTTTCAGCTATTGATTGCTATTGCTACTTGAGTTCTTGTGGATGCAATCGATCACTTTTTTCCCAGCACGATTTCTAGCTAACGACTTTATTTGGCAAATCCGACCACGGGCGCGCTCTGTTCGATCGCTGTGAGCGATTAGTTACCCAGCTAACCACGTACCGCAAATGTACCGCTCATGTGAAGTGCGCCGTACCGGTACTGTTGCCATCTCGTACGTGCGTACGGTACTGGTATATTACCGGTACGCCGTACGGTACGCTGTACCGCCAATTTACTAGTACGGTACCGGTACAATATCGCCACCGTGGAGCCACCGTGCACTGCAGTACGGTGTAACTCCACGGTAGCGATACCGTGGAGGTCCGACTACGCTACCCAGCTAACCATGTACCGTAAATGTATCCCTCACGTGGAGTGCGCCGTACCGGTACTGTTACCACCTCGTACGTGCGTACGGTACTAGTACATGACCGGTATGCCGTACGGTACGCTGTACCGCCAATGTACGAATACAGTACCGGTACAGTATCGCCACCGTGGAGCCACCGTAGACTGCAGTACGGTGTAACTCCACGGTAGCGATACCTTGGAGGCACGAGTACGCTGGTATCCCGTAGCCGTACATTACCGGTACTGTAGGGTACGGCGTACTCCACATTTGCGGTACGCTGTACTAATGGTACGCTTGGTTAACTGGGTACTATCCCATACCCGTACATCAACGGTCCTGTAGGGCACGGCGTACTCTACATTTGCGGTATGCTGTACTAATGGTACGCTTGGTTAACTGGGTAGTGGAAATCGCAAATCACTGTAGTTTTAGATGCATGCACGAACAGCGCTACGATCGCCCTTTCGACCCCCGGCTGTTCACGTCTTCTTTTCTGGCTGTGACGTGCATCTCCCATGTGAGCGTGTAGAAAACGAAAAGAAAATATTCATTGTGATAAGTTTTGTGATACGATTTACATCGAAAACATAAAAATGTGCGAAGTAGAAGACATCTTGATAGATTGGGGACTTCAATCGCTTGTTTCTACATTTCGAGGAAAGTGTACGATCGTCATTTCTTTTTGTCCACCATTGTTGTCACGCTGCGTGCTATCCTTCGAGAAAAATATTGTACGGTGTCTCTCGGGTGTTGATAGTAAATTAAGTAGAAGCTGGTGAGTTTCATTTATCGTTGCGTGTTCACCAAATGCATAAGTATTAAAGGATGGCTAAGGGAGTCGTGATTGAGATTTTTTGCGGGCACGAGCCATTGTTCTGCCGTAATTTCAGATATCGATTAAATTCGGTAAATCCAACCACGTGGACACTCGGTTTAAGCCGCTAATAGTTCGTCGCAACCACGCTGTAGTCTGAGACCTGGCGTTGTGTAAAGCAAAAATACTCGTTCGCGCCAATTCCACTTCGAGAACACACAAAATCTGATGGTTTCTGTTATGTGGCCTGCAGATAAATTCTCGATACATCAGAAAAAAATATTATCTATCTGTACACATTATTTTAATTGATCTCTCTTTTGTTTTTTTTTCGACACGCAGATTGCTTTTAAGTTTAACTATGTAATTTTCTCAGAGCGCTTTGTAAATTATCTTACAATTGACACCGTACAGTCGTACATCGACGTAGATTAATCAATAAAAGTTGTTTCTGTACCATCGCAGTATTTTTAATATCTACTTTAATAAACAGGCATTATTGAAAAATTACTAATCATCTTGTCTCATAATTTAGCGGATCTATTTACCTGATTGTCTTCGTCTTCCATTTGTATTTATAATTCATCGTAGGGAAAATACTTTCTTCGATGATTTATATTCAATTGATTTTCTACCAATTCAATGTATACGTTGCATATGCTCACATCGAAATTTTATTAGAGTGACTCGATGTTTATTTGGTTCATATTAAGCTGATGCTCTATCTGCCATTTATTCGATTGGTGTAAAACTAATTTTGATTGAACTTACTGTATGCAGCTTCAACTATGTTATAAAATCAGTTGTCAGAACCTACTCCGTCATTCAGGGCAAACTAACATATAGTTGGATCGACTATAGCAGCGTTGGGGGTTTTCTTTTCAAATATATCTTCAGTGGTACGGACTATACATGAACTTTTATGAAAAATATTATGTATTGACTGAAATATGCTCTGCAATTCATTCAATGCACACATGTTTCATTCTACTGTATCTGTTCTTCGTTGAACTATATATTTTGAAAATGCTTTCACGGGAGAGATTACCGACCCAACCGTTCAGTATGTTCAAATAAAGGTTGGTTTCAGGACACCAGAATTAGAATTGACAGTACTCTGTGCGTTTTTGGATCAAGAAGAAGTTTGGTTGCCGGAAATAAATATATATTTGTAATTCAACCAAATCTCGCAGTCAATTGAATCGCTCATATCGTTCGCCACCCGCAACTGCAGGATTTGGCTGATTCAAACCATTTTTTTACGGTACGAAACGTTTTTCTGAGTGTAAAATCGGTGAAAAGCTGGTTGAGTGTATACGAAGCGTTGTGTGAGCGAGTGATTTTTTTTAAATGAATAAAAACATGTCGATGAATATATATGTCATTTCTATTCTTTATTCTATGACGAAAATAGTTTCAATTTCTTCTACTCCTACATTTCGATAAAACATTTTCTTTTAAATACATTTTTACATAGTCAACACTTAAAACGTTGAAAACGGTGGCGTGACGACTGTAATGCGGACGGCTGTTCCACTCACGGTCTTACATACCGTGGTTCCACTCAACGATGCTGCCCCAACGAATTTGAGGTTTTCCACCATGCTCAAAGAGGATTGGTACAGCTGTGCTGTTGCTAAAAACCCCATAATCGGAAAAAATTAGAAGGCAAATTTTTTGATAGGTCATTATGTATGTGCCGCGGGTGCTAAATCCAAGTTTGCCTAAAAATCGGGGTGAAGGGTTTTTTTGGGCGGGATGAAAAGGGATGGGGGTGGATTAATGCCAAACTACAACTTCAACGAGGTCGGCGCCGTGAGACGAAATGTGCAGAAAAATCCAGGCTTTAGTTTTGTCCACAGCGCCGAAGTCGTGGAAGTTCATTTTGGGAGTGAAAAAGTGGGGTGAAATTTTGAAAAATCAGTTTTCATTCAATAGCTCTTTAGAAAAAATTCGTAAATTTTTTTTAATGGGAACGTTGTAGCCCTTGAAAGGACGCGTCAATCAAGTATTTGATCATCACTCTCCGATAATATCTTCACCCTTCAAAAAATGGTTAAAATACAAAAAAAAATTGTTTATTGAATAACTCAAAAACAATCGATTTTCGGTCAAGGTGCAAATGTACGAAATGTAGAGAATAATTTTCTCTAAATTTTTGTTTCTATGGACCACCCTTGAATTTTGACTTTCCAACCCCCCTCAGGGGTTGAAAATTCAAAATGAAATTCTGGGAAAACTATTGACCGTAAGAATTCGGCGCTGTGGAAGAATTTGTAGCTTGATCCCTCATCTACATTTTTGTCCACAGCGCCAAACTCGTGTCTCTTTATTTTCGGTCAATAGTTGTCCCGGAATTTCATTTTGAATTTTCATCCTCTGAGGAGGTTCGAAAAAACAAAATTCAAGAGTGGTCCATAGGAACGAAAATATAGAGAAAATGATTCTCTAGATTTCGTACATTTAAACCGTCCCCGAAAAATCTATTGTTTTTGAGTTATTCAATAAACAATTTTTTTTATACTTCAAATATGCTTTTCGAGGTGAAGATATTTTCAGAGAGGGTTGATCAAATACCCGATCGGCGCGTCTTTTGAAGGGCTATAACGTTCCCATTTGAACAAAAACCGTATGAATTTTTCCTAAAGAGTTATCCAATGAAAACTGATTTTTCAAAATTTAACCCCACTTTTTCACCACCAAAATGAACTTCCACAACTTCGGCGCTGTGGACAAAAATAAATCCCGGATTTTTCTGAACATTTTGTCTCCCGGCGCCGACCTCGTGGGGGTTGTAGTTTGGCATTAATCCACTTCCATCCCCTAAAAAAACCCTACACCCCGATTTTTAGACAAACTTGGATTTAGCACCCGCGGCACCTACAAAATCACCTGTCAAAAAATTAGCCTTTTTCTAATGTTTTCCGATTCCAATATACAGCAGGACTGTACTAGATGGAACTTGACGCTGTGGTATTTTCTACAACTGCATCTAGAGTTGACTATTACGCGTCAGTTGCAGCCTAATTCGTTGATGCGGACAGCTGTTCGGCGATGGTGTTCCAACGAATTTCATCTTTTCCACCATGGGGTGCTCAGAGTCGGTAGAACTCTGTACTACAAACTAGTACTACTCTACACTACAAACTTAGTTTGTACGGCCCTCATGTCAGAGATTCGATGATCGAAGTGAACGCAGAGTTCTGACGGCTTCGTCGTTGGAAGGAATTCCGTCATACGCCTGCCTTTCTTGATACTCGTGAAATCCATTTTCCACACTTTTCTCTTTTCAAAGTTCCTTTTGGAGAGATGTTAATGTTGCGGTGGGCTTGGACCAGTCTGAGCTTAGACCACGAAATGACAAACTCCCGCGTAGCCCTCCCACTTCAATTTTCGAACTTCTCCCCACTTTTCCAATCATGAAAAACAGGTTCAAACACCTTTGAAGAACCTCGTACGTGGAAAATCCCCCCCGACATTTTTTCACACTCCCAAAAAAAAATGGGTTCAAACACGATGAAGAACCCCGTACATGGATAATTTCCATAGCATTTATCACATTCTCGATGCTGAGGTGGGGAGCGGGGCATCGATGTAATCTTTCATCTGTGGCGTATTGTAATGCTCCATGCATGGATGATATGATATAACTTCACGGTCGTTCCGATGATGTTCTGGCAGACGATCCCACAATAAGCCAACATATTCACTCCAATATTTTGGGAGCAAGACCTTTGAAACCTGTTCGAGCTCGTTTTTGGTCAAGTCCAGGGGGTGCTTGGCTGGATGCATTGTGTACATACTCGCACATGTGAACATCTTGACGTAATGTTTCGGAATGAGACAGGGACGGGTTGAGTTTTCTTATCGAGCAATAACACCTTTTATACCAGCAGTTGCATGCAAAAATAATCATTTTTTTTGTGAGTCTCTGAAAGAGCGCCCTCCATATGAAAGCTAGCATTTTCTTATTGGTGGAAATTCGTCTAGCCATATATAGTAGTTTCCCCACATGTGTCCATAATAAGGCTGATAATTTCGAGTTATACGATGAAGACTACAAAAACTTGTATGGCTTTCCAACGGTTGCCTGCCACTATTTGACCTCCCCCCGTCCCCCTCGCTGCAGACTCCGTCTCGCTCCCCCACTACCTAGCCTTATCCTTTCCGCCGTGACGTCACACCACAGGCACCCCGCGCGGAACCCCCCTGAGATCCCTGAGTTAGAACTGGCGTTGCTACTCATATACATGAGGTCACTTGATGAACCAACAATACTGAAAAAATAATGTTGATTGGCTAAAGGGGAAGCCTTAGAACAAAAAAGTTGATTTCCTCAGAAAAAAATTGCATACTTTGACCCAGCCAAAAACATGTTTAATTTTGATATCTTTTAGTCTGTCTTAGATTCAACAAGTGAACATGAGTATCATAAGAACGTATGCCAAATATGAGCTTGATCGGTCAAATTGTTTTTGAGCAATCGTGTACACCGATTTTCAACTCATTAGAAAAAAAGTTTGGAGATAATCGCGTTGAAAGATTCGGCAAGGGAAAAACGTAGGATTCTGTGTCTTACCGACTAGTCAGCTATTATAGCACCATATAATAGTCCTTCAGCTTCGTATTCAGCTGAATATTTCGATGGGTATAGAAACGTTTCTAACAGCTATTATTGAATATACGATTCACCTCTCCACATGGTGCCATACCTGCGCGCCTTGTATGAGAGTCGACTAAAATCACTAACTGCATCGTATTCTACAGATTTCAAACTATAAATTTAAGCAATTAAAAAATTCATTTTTTCAAGCACCTACAGGGAATGCCGCCCTTAAATTCTTCACAGAAGCACTAGATAATTGCATGTAAAAACTAAATGCCTTGAATTTTTATTATTTCGCATGATTTGTTTCCAAGCAGCGGTGATCACCTCGAAGGACGTTTTTCAAACACCGGTCTGCGCAAACCATTGTATCAACCACATTTATAAGTATTTTTTATATCAAAATTGTAAAATATACTTAAAACCATACTCTTCAAAGAAAAAAAAATTAGATTCCGCGCACGTTCTCAGACAAACTTGGCAAAAATTCCCCTCTCTCGCGAGCTAGGTGTAACCCGTTAATGGGTGCAACCACCCATTAACGTGAAGCATGCCCAGGGTTGATTCTGCAGTTTCAGCCGCAAGCAGTCCACCGATTTCAGTGAAACACAAACGAAAATTCTTCTGATGTAGAATGAACTGAAATCCATTATGGCTACATTGAATAAAAAAACATTAAGGGATGGACCACCCCTTTATTTTTCTTTCTCTTGCCCCACATTCAAAAGGGGTGCACTAAATCGCACCGAACCCGAACAACACTTTGCAGGATGGGCCAAAAATAAAGTGGCCAGTGTCATCGTCCCTATATAATATTTATATTTTTTTTTAAATCGTAACATTCTAACCGACCGTTCGTTTGACACACCCATACGCGATACCTTTACCTAATGTAACTCGAGCTTACGTGGAACGGCCTTCTTTACCGACGTCTAATAAGACGGCGACACAGCTTCGTACGATGTAATAAAAAAAACAGAATACATAACCATTGTACAAAGTAGAGTCATCTTACGGACGATGAAAAATAACATCCCAGGTAACATTTTCCAAATAGTTGCCCAAAAGTTGTCTAAATTGAAACGTCCGCTTGGAAGTTACCTACAAGCGATAATAAAATAATCCCTGTCTAACAGTGATCTTTTTGGATGGTGGCCTACTTCAAGGTAACGCCCCGGCGGACATTTCGTGCTCATTTAGCGGACTTCTGAACACCATTTTGAAAATTTCTACTTGGAATATTTCTAGAGCACGATCTAGGTAGCAATTTTTCAAATAGTTGTCCAGAAGTAGTCTAAATCGAAACGTCTACTTGGAAGTTACCTACAAGTGATCATGTGTCCAACAGTTAACTTTTTGGATGGTTGTCAACTTTAAGTAACTTCCGGGCGGACATTTCATACACTTTTAGTCGACTTGTGGAAAACTTTTTGAAAATTGCTACTTGGAATATTCCTAGAGTACGACCTAGGTAGCGATTTCCAAATAGTTGTCCAGAAGTTGTCTAAATCCAAATGTCCGCTTGGAAGTTACTGAGTAGGTGTACGCAAATTACGTAACGCAATTTGGGCGGAGGAATTCCGGCCAGGCGTTACGGTCCTACGTACGTGCGGGCGGGGGAACCCCAGGGTTGCGTTACATCACGATCTTAGAGCTGCCAGAAATAGCAAAATTTCTGCAGGTTCAAGTTTTTAATTTAAACCGGCGCGCAATTTCACCGCGGACAATTGATAGCTTTCCATACAAAATGTCCGTTAAGCCTGCCCACTTTCCCCAAGCAAAGTTGGAAATTAAAAAAAAACTTGAAAGTACATTCATTAAAAAATAGGTTGACAAGATTTTGAGTGAAAAGTCCGGAAGTTGATGGAGTTGCCGTAACTTTAGTGACAATAGGTAGCGTGACCGGTTAGGACCCTCAGTCCTTACAGGTGTGGCATCGTTCACTATATGCGAAGTGCAGAGCCTTATTATCGCCCGAGAGTAGGTATTTGAATGTGGGTATCAATATTCTAGAAGAAACATAACTTTATATAAAAAAAAACCCGTTCAGAGAAAACTTTGAACGCGTTATTCTCGAATCAACTTTTTTCGACCTTGTCCCAGCGAATACTCAAATCGTTATCAACCGATTTTCAATTCATTTATTTTTATTTTTGTTATTGCAGTGACTAAGATTGTACGTAGACGATTTTTTAAATGTTGATAATTCATATTTTTAAAGACTGCTTGAATAAAAAAGGCCTTGAAAATAGACGAAAATGTTCAAATCGTCGCCTTACAAGCACCCATTTCGTAACGGAATAGAAGCGGGGGGGGTCCAGGCGTTACAGTCCTGGTATATGGGAAGGAGGGGGGGGGGGGGGTCGAAAATTGGGCTATTTGGTGTTAGGTAACCCAAGAGTTATATTTTTGGAGTTGTCAACTTCAGAGTAACTTTCGGGCGGGCATTTGCTACACTTTGTCAACTTTCGAAAAACTTTATTTAAAATTTCCTCTTGGAATATCCCTAGAAAACAACCGAGGTAGAAATTTCCAAATAGTTGTCCATAAGTTGTCTAAATCCAAATATCTTCTGAAATGATACCTACATATGTCCCAAAGTTATCTCTTTGGTCCGTCGTCCACTTCAAAGTAACTTCCGGGCGGACATTTGTTACACACTAAGTCGGCTTTTAAACAACTTTTTGAGAATTGCCACAATTACGCGGGCAAGCAGTCGTCGTTAAAGCCCTGAACAGACGATCGAATATGATTCGGAGCACCAAGTTTGCTGTGCAGTGCGCTCCTCACAACAGAGGAGCGGACAATGCCCAGACCGTCCAGCAAACTCCTCAATAAACGATCGAATATGGTCCGGCCAAACCGCAGATTTGATTCGCTGTCGAACCACATTCTAACGACTTAAGGAGGTACGGTGATTGGAGCGAATCCAAGATAAAAGCCCGATTTTTTTTACTAGCATTGTCGAGACCTTCGTCCATGCGTATGCGGAGTTTCCACGAGATTTACCGTACAGTTTCCGAGTTATTAACTGTTAAAGTTGGTGAATTAGTCACACGTAGACGACAAAATGTGCCTGTCCTCTCATATATCGATTTTTTTGTACTACTCGGAGCCAAGACACACGTAAAAAAAACTGACGGTTGCGTTCGTTGATTCGTTGTGATCAATAAGGCACCTTGAAGTGGAAAGCTCACCACAGAGATAAGCAATAAATTTAGAAATGAAGGCCCGAAAAACCAAAGTATTTAGAGAGAGAGACGTCTCGTGACGTAACAGCAGCCGTCTTGCTCGAAGTGTGGCAACGCCAGATGCCCGCGCAAATTTGATTCGACTATCGGATATTTTCAACACGAATTAAAAATATGATTGTGTGAAGCCGTAAATTTTTTAATGGATTATAAAGGGCCTTTCGTCGATATTTACTTGAAGTTCTTTTACGTACAGCAAAGGCATCTCAATTTTTCTGGCGACACGTACCTATACAACGCATCTATATATAAATTCAGCATAGGAGAACCGTCATATAAAATAACCGTTGCTTTTTATACCTGCAAATATTGTGAAAATTGGGAAAGGGAAAAATAACATAACAATCGGTGAAATATGTTTTGACTTTGGACAGATTGGACATTGGACATTGAGGTTAACTTCAACGCGACGTTTTTTTATCTGCAATCGCAATATTATCTTTCCATTTTCTAATTCTTGTCCGTCAGAATCTACATTTGTCTCTAAACTGGACTTCAGGTACAATCCCGTTACTCCTCGATAAACTTCCACAGTATTTTCATTCTCCATGTTAACCGGATACAAAAAATAATAAGCCACCGAAAATGCGACGATGCTAAACGTCAACGATATGGCGTACTACTGAAGTCGAGTAGTAGATTATTAAGGTTCGTTCCATATTATAAGAATAATATGAAACTCGAAATTCAATACTTAAAAAATATTTCTCGAAAAATAGGCCCTATACATATATCTAAAACGTGGCGGTATTGCGGCGTGAAATAGACTCTAAGTTTACTAGCATGGTCATCACCGTACCTCCTTAAGCGCCGAACGGTCCGCTGCTGCGTCTAGACGAGCGGGTTTGGTGCGAAGCGCACCAAGTTCGATGTGCGAGCGATCGAACCAACCGTACCAATAATAACAATAACAATGTACGACATTGTTCAGTGCTCTCCACACGATCGAATATGATACGACGGCGAACAAAATCCGTGGTGCGGCCGGACCGTATTCGATCGTCTGTTAGGGCTTTTAGAAATTAGAACGCACAAGTTTTCTTTTCGAAGCAATCTTTTAATATAGCAACATAGTCAGTCTTACAATAATAAGCCAAAAATACAATCTATCATATATCAAGCCGTCGGTGCGGGAGATCAGGTGCAAAAATTCTTCTCGTCGTCGATTATATAATCGGGGTCGCGTCGTCGTCCCATATGTTGTCCAACGTTCTTCATTTATCTTTATAATTATGTTTCACTGATGATAATCATAATAATAATCGTAGTAATAATAAAATAAAGATAATAATATCACACTGGAGTTCAAGCGCACTCCCCGTGATAAACTATTCATACGTTAAACTACCGAACGAAATAAAATTAAAATACAAAACAGTTTCCCCCTACCACCCCGCCGCCATTGCTGCTTTCCATTTTTCTTTTCCGTATTTTTTCTCGCCAAGTCGTTTTTCCAACACTTTTTCTGGATTCTGCGTTGCTTCCTCCTCCTCCTCCTCCTCCTCCTCCTCTCTCTCTCCGCTCCACTCTTTTAGCTCTCTTTCTGTCCGTCTGTATGTCTCCCTGCCTCCCTCACACGCGCATACAAACACGCATACGCAGACACTCGGAGCGAGACTATCCGCTATAATAATTGTATGTCTGTACATTCATCCGTCCATAAAGCACCTCCTGTTCTCCCGCTCGACGTGCGAAGTAAATTTTACAATTTTACACATAATCTTCATAATATGCTTTTTTTAATGTATTTATACCGTTTACGTTTTTTACTCATTTGTTTTGCGTGTTTCACTTTCTTATTCGTTTCTTTCAATTGTCCTTTTTTTATTCCCGCTCTCTCGCGCTAATCTTAGCTGTCCCATATACGCTCGGCTTGAACACTCGAACTCTATTTCATTTTAAAAGTTCAAGGATCGCGAAACAAGAAACTCGAAACAACACGACGACGGCCAGCGAAGCGATAAAAAAAATTGTTCGTGATAGTAATAATTATAATAATAATAATAGTTATAATAATAACTAATTTCGTCGTTATTCGATTAATAAAACGTATACAACTTTATTTTTCGTTCCTCAGGCGCGCGCAAGCGACAATACAATATATTTTACTTATATATATATATATCATTCACATATGCGAATCTCACGAAACAAAATTAAAACGAATGAAAAAGTGTTTGTGTATGTGTGTGTATGTGTATGTATATACACGACAAGCAAAATACTAAACAGAAAAAAATATTCATGACATATATTGTACATTCGATCGATCAATTAAAAATGTAGAGAAAAAGAGACGGAGACAGAGCGAGAGAGAGAGAGAGGGGGGGGGGGAGGGAGGGAGGGAGGGAGATATAGAGAGTGACGTACTTTTAACATTTATTTTTAAAAAACACTACTTTCGAAGTTCTCCGACATTATTGGTTGGACTAAATGAATTTGTATCGAAAGTTTTTCCACTCATCGAACATCTCTACATTCTAAAAATCCGTTCGTCAATATTCAATTTTTTTTCTTGAAATTCGTGCCCAATGAAACGAAAAGACACGTATTGTGCATTATTCTAACGGGCGCAGAGGCTGCGATCGAACTCCAATAAAAAAATTATCGCTCCTAAGGAAAATTTGACAATCCTATTCCTAAATCTGGCAAGAAAATGACCGAGAATCCTACAAAATAAATCGATACGGAAAGAAATGAAAAAAAAGGGCAGCTTGCAATATTCTTTTCATTTCTTTCGAGCTCGTAAAAGTCATAGTTCTCTTGTTGAAAATGAGAGCAGAGATGGTCGCGCCTTTCTGCCCACTCCATCGAGACGAGGAATAAAAGGGAGCAACAGAAGAAAGAAAATGTTCATTCGAGTGAGGACGAGGAAGCGTTCTTGAGGGCGGCGACGAGGAGGAGGAGACAAAATGGCCGATACAAATATATAGATATATTATAATATAATAGATACTTATTTCATGAAACATTTAAAGCCTTACGTAAAATATACAGTATCTGGTTCGTGTGTATGTTTTTTTTTCGTTGAACTAATTTTTTTGTTTTTCGCAGTTTTTTCTCATCAACACGCCATCCCTTTTGAATCGAATGGCTTCTCATTCTGTCCGCGTGTGTGTGCGTTCTGTGTCTCATACCACGTGCATTTTCCATCCTTTCAACTTTTCTCTCCTTTCTCACATTCCGCTCAAACGATCGAAATTTTTATAATCTTCGTCGAGAACGTAAACCATTATTTCGAGCGTTCTTTTTTCTTTCAATCGTTCCTTTTGTTTTCTCAATCGCACGTGCATAATCGTTCAGTAAGGGTGTTTGCCATGAAAACTCCACTCTGGTATACGGTAAAAGGCAGTAATAATAATAATAATAATAATAATCATATCGAGTCTTTATTTTCTTTCGTATCAAATTTAAGATGAATAATTGGCTACCGGTAAAAAATTTGCTCCAATTCTTAGCAATCAAGTCTTTTTCTTTTAATTATACATTATTTTATTCTATTTTTTTTTCACGAATTTCCTTGGTAGGAGATATGCATTTGTCGTTTATTTTTGTTCTCGAAAAACACGAATTATTTCGTTTACATTTTGCCTTGTCTTTTTTTTTCTTTTTCATTTATTATTAGCGTTATTATTATTATTATTATTATTTTAAAATACCGACTTCATAAATTGAAGAATCGGAATAGAAAAAGATTCATCTGAAAGTAGTGGCATCGCTTTGCGATAAAACTCGCGACAGTGTGAACAAAAAGTTCCGAGGCCGTTTATACGCGTGATGTTTACTATATATATATATATATATATATATATATATATATATATATATATATATATATATATATATATATATATATATATATATATATATATATATAATTACGCACTCTTAAAAAAATGGAAAATCGACCGAAGAATGTTTCGATGCCCGTTATTATTATTTTTATACTTTCACGAAGGCCTGTGTGCTTATACGTTTAAACTCTACGCTATGTACTTTCGCTTGGATGACATGCCATGAAGAAAAAAGTAAGAGAACAATGTGCTTTTCTTTCCGATGTGCTTCGACGTTCGCGGAGTAAAAAAATATATAAAATACAAACGAAACAAAGAAAAAATATATAAAACGTGTGTCATTGTCGAGAGAATAATCGGATGAGTCTTGGCAGCAGGAGCGGTAATATTATTTAGCGATCGCAGGCGTAATATTTATATTGCGATAGTAGAAGCAGCGATAATTGGATTTTTACTCGAAGTAGAGATTAGTAGATTTTCAAAAATTTATTCTGTCCCCCCTCCTCGTTTCAGCAGGTAATGATTATTTTTTGTAGTAGAAAGTACGTCATCTAGTTTTTTTTTGTCATTTTGCCTTTTTTCTTTATATATATAAAGGGAAAAAGCAAAATATATATTTAGTAGTTTATAGGTAAATATTTTTTCATAGCGTATTTGTTTTTTTTTCTTGTTGATGCATTTTCCGTATCCGTATTTTATGAAAAGTTAAACTGATATCCATTTTCATCCGGTCTTTGCGCACATCATCACACTCACGGTATTAAAAATAAAATCGTTTTTTTTTTCTTTTACCTCGAAGTTCGTTCCCTTTTTTGCTCGTTTCATCTTCGTCTTCATCCTTCTCACCTAATCTCGTTTACTGCAAACTACTATTGTGGACCACGTCAAAATTGATATTTATTTGGTTAATTACTTATTCTCAACACCCGCAACACGCCTTTCCGCTGTTTTTTTTCCCGACTTGGATGGTTAGTGTTTTTACTTCCTCTTTTTGCTTTTCGCGAACATTACGACCTTTTCCCGCATTCTCCCCCTCCCGTTTTACTTATCCAGCCAACGCGCGTCATTCGTCCTCCTTTTTTCGAGACCCCGAAAAAAAAGAAGTTCGAACTATTCGCAAAAAAAGAATGGAAAATAAAGATTAATATCGAATACTCCCCTCGGTGTTTTCGTGTGTTGTTTCTTTTTTTTCGTTCTTTCTGCTTATTGTTTTCTTTTTTATTCTCTACCCTCTTGCCTCGATCACGATGTCAACTTCGCATTTAATTCTCGTCGGCCGCGCTGGCGATTCAGCTTGACTCCTTTTCCTTCGAATCTGCGGGATCGATGAAAGAGAAAAAGAAACGACGTTTAGTCTTGAGTTTGCTGACGCAATGCTATCAACTAATATTGAGTTGTAACGAGCTTATTCGGACGGTGACTTTTTTTCAGTGTTTTCAAAATGATATATTTGCAAATTCAGGGATAAGTTTGATGAGTTATGTATTGCGTTATGTTGAGCAATTATCTTCGCCCCCCCCCCCCCCATCCCTCGCTCTCTCGCTAGGACCTGAAGGATTCTTTACTTTTACAATGCTCGCGGCTTCTTCCAATTAGTGAAACGACTGACCCAAGTACTTTTGGCAAGCGTTCAAGTCTGGCAAGTTTCACCATCAAGAGAGCTATGCAAATCTCTAAACAAAAGGCAGTCCGAAGGTGCGAGATTTGAACTGTATTTGGTGAATGCACTAAAAAGAAAACTCTGGCCAATTTGCGACATTCTTGCCCGGTAGTTTGAGGTAACACGAGCACGTGCTTGATCATTGAAACGTTACTCAAGGTTTTTCCTACGTTACAGGTAATGCACGCAGGCGTGGGCGTTTGAAAGCTCAAGAAAGCTCAGTGGCAATCTAGGCTAAATAAATAGATCCCAAGTCGGGAGGCTTAACACGCCTTCTCATAAAAACGGCGTAAGGAGCGTTCTCTGACTGATTTTCTCAAAACTTTCCCATTAGATGAACTGAGGGACAATAAGCGCCACGTGTTCCAGAGATTTCGATGATATTGAAGTTCGCATCGTTGGAACGCAACTAAAGTTTGCGTTCCAACACATTTGGTAGCCCAAATGTGTTTTTTTTTTTACAAATTTAGCGTAGGAAAACGACTCAAACGTTTTTTTTTAGGATTCTTATAAAAAATCTACAGGCCGAATCTGCAAGGCAATATTTTTTATGACGAAGAAAATGATTTTGATGGTGAAATATATTTTTTGCCAATTTTGTTATTATAACATATTTTTTGCAGATTTAAGGTGTAAAACTTGGAAAAATATCCACAAAAACGTTTGCCTGGTTCTCGTAGCCTAAAAGTGCAACAAAAAAGGGAGGAGAGTTAATGGTTCGAAAAAATGAATTTTGATTACATTCCAACGATGCAAACATCAAAATCGTACATTTTCAGGAATTGAATTGATATTTGAAGAAAAAAACCAACAAGTACCGAACGTTTCAATGAGAACCGAGATAGCGACGCTATGAGTACAGGACCACTAATTTATTGTCGTTTCATGAGAACGACGATAAATTCGTTTCATGAGAACGACGGTCCGAAAAAGGCCTTGAAATTCGTATGAGAATAAATAGTTTGCAACTTCATAGTCGGTCGTGAAATTGCAATAACGAATTTGCTATATTTCAGTGTACGTTACAAGTTACATTCGCTTGTCGAATTTTTCCCATCAATTAATGTGAGTCAAAACTGGTCCTGTCTCAATACTTTACAGATCGTGAAGCACAGAATAATTTATTGATTTTACCCATAGGCAAAATCGTTACTTCATCGTAACACAATTTTTTCGGCATCGAAATAAGAATTTTTGAAAATCTTCAAGAGGAAAGTCTCTTTCGACTGGCATGTGTTACGTGAAGAATAACAAAAGACAGACGACATAAAGAATAATTCATTGCGTACCGGTGTCAGATTTGTCCTCGGACGTGCCGTTTGTCAATTCGGCCTCCTTCTTCTTCTCGCCCTCCTCGGACTCTACACTCGATGCTTTCTTCTCCTCCTGAGTCGCCGCTTTCTTGTCCTTGCCCTTGCCCTTAGCCGGTGTCATGGGTTTCGGTTTTGGCTCAAGGCTCGGATCCAGCACGATCTTACCGATGTTCTTGCGATCGTGCATCTTCTGCATCGCCTCGGGTACATCCTCGAGCGCCCACGTAGAGTCGACCTTCGGCTTTATCTTTCCGTCGCTCCACATTTGATAAACCTTCTCCACCGCTCGCCTCACGAATGCGTGCGCACCGTGCTGGTGCATCAGACGACGGAGATTAAGCCCGGAGAGCGTCTTGTTCTCTTCAAAAAGCTTGATCGGCGATATTTTGTCCATCGTCCACCACTGTATAATATACAACGTTTAACATTATTGACCGACGCGCGAAATTCTGAACTTCAAATAAATATCAAATTATTAATCGTACGACTATCATTATAATCGAGTATGAATAGAAATAGGAAATATTGTATACTCGACAAATTATAAATATACTGATGGCAAATATAGTGACATTGAGGAGTTAGGCTACTGTGAAAATTTCAAATCTCTCGTTCGTCGCTTGAGGGAACTCACATTGAAGAAGATCTAACATATGGCGCAGGAATCGCCGTGTGAAGATACACTTATGGTTACAACGATAAAACTGCTAGTCAAACTTTAAGGGGGTATATACCTTTACGTGAAGAAAAAAAAATGTTGATTTTTATGCTTTTTGTTTTTTCAAGAAAGATTTCTTTACCGCTTGTGACACTTAAGGTATGTTTTATTACTACTTTAAGCGACGTATAGCTAACAAAACTAATCGACCGATCCTGATGAAATTTGGTATAAATCTTTATAACGTTATTGTCTAAAACATGACGATAAATGTTTTCGTTTAAAAAAAAAGGATTTTTTTATTGCAAAATGTAGGCATTTTTTTCGGAAAAAGCAATCTTTTTGTGCCAACGCGTACCATTTCAACGATTTTCAACATTTCTCACTTTTTCTTGGTTCATATTCGGCATATGAGTGTTAAGGCGGGAATACATTTACAACGATCAAAAAATCGATTTCTTTTTTTCTCTTTAAACGATAGAACCATATATTTAGAATATTTTTCCAACGTTTCAAAGCGAAATTCGAAAAACTTACAAACGCCCGTTAACGCTTTGCCCCACCACTGGGATTCGGAGCGAGCATGAACTTCAAACACGTTTTTCTCAAAACTGCATTATTGAAATTGGCGTGCACGATTACTCAAAAACTATTAAGCCGATTGAGTTGAAACTTGGTAGAAATATTGATAATATTGGTACCTTCTACTTGACGAAAATTGTT
Organism: Ophion obscuratus; assembly: GCA_964007375.1. Taxonomy (NCBI): domain Eukaryota; kingdom Metazoa; phylum Arthropoda; class Insecta; order Hymenoptera; family Ichneumonidae; genus Ophion; species Ophion obscuratus. The sequence continues at coordinate 57,964,553 of OZ023313.1, forward strand.
TTTGAAATATTGAAAAAAAAACTTTTTTCATGCACATTTTATAAAAATGCTGATTTTTTTGTAAATGCGTGACATTTTCTTCATTTTAATTACCATCACATAAAAACTATACATGCTCTGACTGAAAAAATGTGTAAACTTTTTTGCAAATCCAAGTCTACAGGAAGCTAGACTGCACGCCGATTCGCAACTCCCGCGGCGACCTTGCTGTAACACTCTTCCACAGCTCCGCCATTTTGATGATGGATTAATTAAAAAAAAATTGTTTTGTATACAGTACTACCTCTCTAAGAGAGCGGACTAGGGCGTTTAGGGGAAGAAATTCTCGAGAAATTCGTCGCCGAAGCCTTCCCCCACCGCTAGGTTAGCGCGCTCGAAAATCGCGCATGTGGTAGCGTGTATGTGTTTCTCCACTCGAACTCGATAAGAGAGAGCGAACGAAAGTTTGAGAAAACTGTAAACGAGTTGCGGAAAGTGTACTGGCGTTTCGTCGTTTCATGCGTAAGTATATCTCATTGAATATTGATGTGTAAATCTTTCTTCTTCTTCGCGTTTTTTTTTTATTACAGCTCGAGCTAGGTGGGGAAGCCATAAAATGCGCTCAAGCGGAACGGCGGGGAAATTCTCTCTTAGCGAGGGCTCTCTTAGAGAGGTAGTACTGTACTTAAATATACTATTAAAGTATACCTAAAGTTTGATCATTGTAGAACAATTATTTCTTAGTTTAAAAAATTCCTCCATATTGCTCATTTTTTTCTGTCTAAACGTATATCCCGCCTTACTGAAAGAAAAATCTTCATTGGTTTTTTTTTCCTTCTTTTTCCATGTTAATCCTATCGACGCTACGTGTCACCCTCTCTGACTACATCCACCGCAACACATTTAAAAGATCGTGCCATACCTTCGGTATTTTTGAAGGCCAATAAAATAAGAAAATACCATCAGCCAAAAGCTAGTAATAAACCATACCCTAGGTCCCAAAAATGGTGAAGAAATCATCTTGGGAAAAAAAAATTAAATAGCAGCCATTTCTTCCTTGCCTAAAGGTATATGCCCTCTTAATTTCTCAAAACTATGGTTTTCGCAATGGTGTACACGATTTCTTGGCATCTAGTATATGGATTGACTTGAAATTTGGTACACTCATTCAGTATAATAGTAGTTTAGGCTTGACCGATGTTTTTCTTCTCAACATTTTTTTAAACATATTTCAATTTCCCTTCTAAAATTGAATCACGATAAGAAAAAAATAAGCTTGGTCAAGTCTTAGCCAATATTATCTATTTTAAGAGAAAAAAAACTCGTTTCTTTTGTTTCAGATCAACCGGGTGGCCAAAATCGAGTACACCGCTGAGCCCCTCACGTTCGCAGGTCCTTCACGAAATTATTTGAACTTCTTTGATTATTAATACTTTTTAACGAAATTTGGTACTAAACTTTGTCATTGTACATACAAATAAATGTCCAAACAATTTTTCAATCTTATACCTTCAAAATTAATTTCTTTAAATAACCCTGATTTTTGGGCCGTCACAGTAGCGTAACTCATTAACGCTATATCGAAAATGTAAATATAATCTTCTGGAATTCTTCTTAAATAAAAAAATATAAATTATACATATACATATTGTAAAAATAGTATCATAAATAGTACATAATTTACAAATATAAAACAGTACATTGTTAATTGTAAGTATGAATTAGTAAATTGCGATATTGCATAACAATAAAAGCATTACGAAATATAATTACGCTAGATAATGAACCGTTAGCAATAGCTAAAAAAATCATAAAACTATTACGTTGTACATATAGAATATGATTTTTTAAATAAAATACAAATATAAATACAAATCATGTCGAATCATGAATGAGAAGGTATATTCGAATTTATAAACATGAAAAAATGCGCAATTGCCGTATTATATCAAATAACAATAGCTGTATCATCAATTATCATTATAAATGATAATAATGAACGCAATAATGAGCTACGAGGACAAAAAATATAGAGCATTTTTTTCCAAGGACTTACATATCTGGCAACAGAGAAGAAACTCTTTGTTTCGCCGGTCACGACGTTGCTCGAGCCATACAGCACATATTTTCCCATGGGCTTTAGCAGGGCACATCCTCTGTTGCACTCCTCGCCACCGACGCAATCGAGAACAATGTCAACGCCCTCCGGGGATATTCTAGAAGAAAAAAAGACGCATTAATTACTATCTCCATTTATTCCCCACTGGGGGTAAACTCGATCCCAACTTGGTAATGAAAATCGTGACGAAAACCGACAAGTAGTTAGATAAAAGTTAGAAAACTGGTTTAAACGCTTTCTTTTAAAGATAGAACAATACGCGAAAAAAAAACGTTCCTGACACTATCGTCCATCAATTATCATCAACGAAACCATTTTTTCCCCTCAGCTGCGCGCATGCTGTTTTATCTTTTTCATGAGATGATTTTTTTTTATTCGCGAGTTCTTACTTTCTGACTTCATTACTGTAATCGCTTCCGCGCTCGAGGAGATGATCAATCGTGCCGACCGACTTGAGCTCCTCGTGTTTCGATTTGCTGCAAACTCCGAAGATCGTGACGTCATCGACCGTTTTTGCCAATTGAACGACTGCCTGGCCCTGTAATAAATAAAAAAAATACACGCAACGCATTAACAAACGCAGCAACTCGAGCTTTACGTGATCCAATTCTTTTCTATATTTTTTTCAACGGAAATATATTTCACCAAACGTAAAAAAAAAGTGTTGCGTTTTAGTCCCGTGAGAGCGAAACTTCTTCAGGCAAATAAATCATTCCAAGATTTGTTGTGTATGAACCAGCGAACGTTTATTACAACCACCGGAAACGATTCGATTATCCAATTTTGTTTGTCAAAAACAATCGTTCATTACGTGGACTATCGAAATTTTGAAACAAGACACTGCAAAAAAAGCTGTATATAAAGGACGTTAAAGCTTGCATCGTTGGAACGCAACCACGTTTTTTGTTCATTTTTAATTTCTTTATTTTTATCAGTATCGAAAAGCGTTTTTTTTTTTGCAAATTCAAATCGTCCATTTCTAATGAGAATTCATAAAAGCGTTTGATTGGCTCCAGCAGCCTAAATCTGCCGAAGAAGATTTAAACAACACAAAATAATTCATTTTCATTGCGATCCGACGATGCAACCTTCATCATGAATAAATGGAACATTGGGTATTTCCAATTTAAACGAATTTGGAATTATCGAGAGGGCAACGCGAGTCTTCTGCGCTTCAAGCAAATGGACTTAAACAATTTTAATTTCGACAACCTCGCTTTTCAATATGAGTACAAACATTAATATTTGTAATTAATTCAGATGCAATTAGCAATACAATTGATTCAAAATTGCAATTACCTATACAATTTCAAAAATTAATGCTGATATTAGCAGTTGGGGAGTAATCAAAATTCATTTCCCTCAACCACCTAAATTTTTTGTTGTATTCAGGCTTCGACTATTGCTTTAACATTTTGTCGAATATTGATGAATTTAGGTTGCAAAAATTACTCCAAGATTGTCGATGAAAAAAATGGTAGAATGAAAGAAATGAGTAAAAAAACGAAGAAAAAACAAAATCGTTGCGTTACAAGCTTCCAAGCCACGTAAAGAGGAAAGTATAATCGTGTTCATTGTAAAGCTTTAAATCCCTACAAAACAAAATCGGTAAATAACGAGGGAGTTTTTAATTTCCGAGGCTCTATTATTCCTTGCAAGAAGATTCCCTTTAACATGGAATTTATAGCCCTTGCGGAAGAATCGTATGAGGCGGAGCAGCGGTCGTAAAAATGTTACATTGTACACTCGTAGATTGTTCGAAGTAAAATGTGATAAGAATGCCGTCGTATTTCTCTAATGACATTTCTTGCCCTCCCCCCAATAACGGAGTTCGGGTGAAGTATAATTTTTTTTGTTGCTCGGATTGAAGACCGAATTAAGAAAGAAAGGGGCTAAAAAAGCAACGGATATAGCGATACGGGACACACAAATCACGATCATTCGTTCATAAAGGCTCTTTGATAAGGGGCACAGGGGGCAAGACAGACGATTCTGTGTGGTCTTTGACGAGCTTCAAAAGAGACGCGAGGAGATCGAAGGGAGACAGAGAGGGTAGGTAAAACACACGAGGAACTCGTGAACCCTGCGTGATTTTGAGCACACAAGTGGTCATTCATTATTTCCGAGAAAGCCGCGCCAAATCTTTCCCCCCGTGGCTCTCTCTCTCTCTCTCTCTCTCTCTCTCTCTCTCTCTCTCTCTCTCTCTCTCTCTCTCTCTCTCTCTCTCTCTCTCTCTCTCTCTCTCTCTCTCTCTCTCTCTCTCTCTCTCTTTCGTCGCTTTCGATTTCTCTTCGATCCTTCCGCGAATGAACTCGGGAAGCCGAATAAATGGGCGCGAGATAAAGAATTGAAAAAAAAGTCAGATTGAGTACGGAACGATCTCAATTGAGATGGAGAGAAATATTCTGCCGGAAAAAAAGGTAAATGGGAAAAAAAGAAAACCGATAAATACAATTTAAACGCTCGCACGAAAAGTCGTTCAAAAAATTAAACGAAATATGCCTGATATTATTTTGTTTGGATGAAAAAGATCGTGGCATTTTTTATCTAGACTCGCCCTGTGAGACACAGAGAGAGATTCTATGGAAAATCTTTTCTGTCGTGCCGAAGTGTTGCGGAATGCCACGTGGCGAGCGACGGGCGGCAGAAAAACGGAGCTCAGACGGGCGCGGTCGGTGGCTCAGCGAGACAGAGAGATAGAGAGACAGAGAGAGAGAGAGCGCTGATAGGGGGAGCAAACAGAGAGAGAGAGGAAAAGAGAGTGGTCGATGAGGGTATTATATATAGATAGACTAGGTCCAGAGGAAGAACGATCCAATGGAAATTTACGTATCTGTTGCCTGTGAAATAATAAAAACTTCGAAACCACAATTGCAGGCAAAAAAGAAAACTTGATCTACAAACCTTTTTTAAAAAAACCCTTAACTAATCGAAGTCCCGCGTAGTTTTCAGTAATAAAATATAGAAATTCGAAAAAAGTGGAATGTTACATTTCATCTTACAGATATTATAAAATTTCAAGATCCCTCACGTTCGGTTTTTTTTTTTCCGATTGAAATGAAACTGTTAAGGCTCGAACACGATGCTGTGAGGATATCTGGTACTTTTACAGTGTTAAATTCTCGCATCGTCGGAGTGAAATTTCTTCGTGCACTTGTTTTGTCTATCCTTATTGTTACGCAAAATCATTTTCGATCGCAAGAACATTTTAGTGATTCTCATACTTCTGATCGGCGAAAAAAAATGACGATAAGAAAAGTTACTTTCGTTGCGTTCCAACGATGCTCAATTCAATATTTTTTCACTTTCGGAGGTTTTGTCTACAGTAGAACCTCGATTATCCGAACCTCGATCATCCGAACCCTCAATTATCCGAACGATGACTTAGTTTATCCGAACGCTCAATTATCCGAACGTTGGCGCGAAAGATGCGTTTGTTGCTCGCTGCCACCGCCGTGAGCAACAATGAGCAACTCAACGCAACTTCTCCTTCTCAAACGGCAAACGGCAAATACCAAGAATTTGTTTGTTTTCAATATACTTAGAAATGTGTTTTTGGTAAATATAGAAAAAAAAAGGTTTTTTAATATACAAAAAAAAACTTTTTTTCTCTACTATATGAAAAAATAGGTTTTTTTAATATACGGATACGTGTTATTCACAATGCTTTATATATATCACTTAATACTCTATGACTCCAAAATTCACTCCCACCATACACAAACGGCAAATACCAAGAATTTGTTTGTTTTCAATATACTTAGAAACGTGTTTTTGGTAAATATAGAAAAAAAGGTTTTTTAATATACAAAAAAAACTTGCTTTTTTTCTCTACTATATGAAAAAAATACGTTTTTTTAATATACGGATACGTGTTATTCACAATGCTTTATATATAACGCTTAATACTATATGACCCCAAAATTCACTCCCACCATACACGTGGATCAATTTTACCGGACACTCGCAAACCGGGCGCCGCGGGCAGTAACGCATAAAAATTCTACATGACACTGTGAAATTAAGTTAATAAAATATAAATAACCATAGACGATAAAACGTCAAATCTCAATAAAAAGACAACAAAGTGACCTATTGGTCGTTAGTAACTTTATTACTGCAACGTTAAATCAAAATCATTGTAACGTTTTTGAGGATCCTTGTTAGGGATCTATAACCCGAATCCGCAAAAAACAGCCTTCAAATGAGATAAAAATAAATGAATAAAAATGTTTGTAGCATTACAACGATGCAAGCTTCACATAAATAACGGCTCAGTTATGAGTATAAATAAGTAGCCTGGTTTCACATACTATCAACAATAATGACATTTAAGTTCGCATCGATGGATTGCAATGAAAATTAACTTTTCTCGAATTGGTTCAACTTTTTTGAAGACTTTGCAAACGCGCATTCCTTAACTAATTTTTGGCATGCTCATTCGGAGGTCTATAATCTGAATTCGTAAAAAAATATTTTGAATAACAATAAAAATAATAATACATAACAGAACATTCGTTGCATTCCAACGATGCAAACGTCAACACATCAACGAGAACTACCCAACAAAAAAATTCTCTCACGACCTAACGAAAAAAACCAAAATCAGATTACGGGATAATTTTCTTTTTGCCATCAAATTTCCAATGGAAATTGTCAAATCAGACCAAAGAATCAAATCAATTTGCTACACAATTTTCCAGGGAAATTGTACTCCCGCGGCAAACCACAACGAAATTAATCCGTCAAATCAATTTGATTTCAATCAAAAATCAATTCAAATTTGTCCGCGACTCGTCTTACATCTCATTGAACTCGACGAATCACTGTAATTTACCTCAGTGTCACAATATTCGGAAATAATGTAGCGAAGTCAAAATATGGTCACGCCCTCAGCTCCCCTTAACCGATCGATGCTCCTTTTATCTAAAGTACCTCGATTTCAGAATATATTCCACAATATATCCCACAATATATCCTAGAATATACTCCATAATCTCCAGTATTCCAAAATGAGCGAAATATCGATCGGAGCCAGCACAGACGTAAAAAAAAAGCGAGTTGGGTCTGATCGCAGGCGGTTGCGAATTAGTATCGCTGCGTTTTTAGCAGACGGAAATGTCGACGTGCTAGTCTACGAGGGAGGGGGGGGGGGGTGGAAATAGTTGGAGACTCGAATGATGGTGGTAGTCGAGGGAGGAAACCGCGAGAGTTGCCAGGCAACAGGAGTACATTGGCACGAGGATCCTGTCGCTTGGTGGCGCTAGAGTGGATCACGTCCCAGCATCCCTAAGCTCCCTCGCAGCCTCCTCTTCCACCCCCTCGCTCGCCGTCTCGGCTGCCAGTTGACGCAAGGGAGGCATGATTTTTCCATTTTCCCAGCTCCCGTTCGTGCGAGCGGGGCGAGGCGGAGGTACGTGGGGAAGGAATGGCACGAGTCGAGGGGCGGAGTCCACGAGTGAGAGCAGAGAACACCAAGTAGTGACCTGTTGAGCGGTATTGATCGGCGAATCTTGGGCGATGCCGGCTCGACAACTTGAATCTACGAACCAACACGCGAAAACTGTGTTCCACCATACGCCCGCGAACACCGGAAGTTACTCGCTATTTCGGATCAATCGAGAGTTGCCTCTCTATTTCCACGCGTTTTTGCCTCGTCATCTCACCTCGTCGCGTCCTTTTCAATTCGACTACGATTACGATCGGGAGCTTAATTCGTTTTGAAAGGTTACGCACGCCTGACACTCCTTTTCATTTGGTCCACTTGCGTTGACGTTAATTGGAAAATAACGCCCTGAGAGACTGAGTAATTATGCGACGAAAAATGGGGAGAAAGAGAGGGAGCGTGACAAGCTTTCGAGATTAATTTAGCGTTGGAAATATGTTGCGGCAAAATTCGGAGATAAAAGACAGGAAAAATAAAGTTTTGAAGATTTCCAGGTTGCTCATAATCTGAATCTTCTTTGTTTATCGCGAAAAAAATTGAGAATATTGAAGAATTTTGTTATAAATTCGTGTAACGGAGCATAACGATATACTCCGTTGTACAATCAGAAAAACATTTGGTAACACCAACTATGTATATTTGGTTGAAACAATTTTGCTTGAAGCAACCTAATTCTACTCGCTTGAAATACAATTCGATTCAAGTGACAAAGCCAGTTTAGTTGAAACAACCAAATTATCATGTCAAAATACCAATATCTCCCTGGCCATATAATAGGTTGGATTAACTACATCGGAGTTCATACAAGTAATCCGCGTGTTATTTGAACTTTATATTTGTTCGTTATATTGGCCAATAAACTACATTTTCCAACTGAATTAATTATTACGCGTAAGACCGTGTTTTCTTTTTTCTACGAGGTGCATATTTTTCAGCTATTGATTGCTATTGCTACTTGAGTTCTTGTGGATGCAATCGATCACTTTTTTCCCGGCACGATTTCTAGATAACGACTTTATTCGGCAAAGCCGACCACGGGTGCGCTCTGTTCGATCGCTGTGAGCGATTAGTTACCCAGCTGACCACGTACCGCAAATGTACCGCTCATGTGGAGTGTGCGTACGGTACTGATACATTACCGGTACGCCGTACGGTACGCTGTACCGCCAATTTACTAGTACGGTACCGGTACAATATCGCCACCGTGGAGCCACCGTGCACTGCAGTAAGGTGTAACTCCACGGTAGCGATACCGTGGAGGTACGACTACACTGCTATCCCGTACCCGTACATTACAGTACCCGTACATAACCGGTACTTTAGGACACGGCGTACTCCACATTTGCGGTATGATGTACTAATGGTACGCTTGGTTAACTGGGTAGTGGAAATCGCAAATCAGTGTAGTTTCAGATGGATGCACGAACAGCGCTACGATCGCCCTTTCGACTCCCGGCTGTTCACGTCTTCTTTTCTGGCTGTTGACGTGCATCTCCCCTGTGAGCGTGTAGAAAACGACAATATTCATTGTGATAAGTTTTGTGATACGATTTACATCGAAAACATAAAAATGTGCGAAGTAGAAGACATGTTCATAGATTGGGGACTTCAATCGCTTGTTTCTACATTTCGATGGAAGTGTACGATCGTAATTTCTTTTTGTCCGCCATTGTTGTCACGCTGCGTGCTATCCTTCGAGAAAAACATTGTACGGCGTCTCTCGGGTGTTGATAGTAAATTTAGTGGAAGCCGGTGAGTTTCATTTAACGTTGCGTGTTCACCAAGTGCATAAGTATTGAAAGATTGCTAAGGGAATCGTGATTGAGATTTTTTTGCGGGCACGAGCCATTGTTCTGCCGTAATTTCAGATATCGATTAAATTCGGTAAATCCAACCACGTGAACACTCGGTTTAAGCCGCTAATAGTTCGTCGCAACCACGCTGTAGTCTGAGACCTGACGTTGCATAAAGCAAAAAGACTGGTTTGCGCCAATTCCACTTCGAGAACACACAAAATCTGATGGTTTCTGTTATGTGGCCTGCAGATAAATTCTCGATACATCAGAAAAAGATTTTTATCTGTACACATTATTTTAATTGATTTCTCTTTTGTTTTTTTTTTTCGACACGCAGATTGCTTTTAAGTTTAACTATATAATTTTCTCAGAGCGCTTTGTAAATTATCTTACAATTGACACCGTACAGTCGTACATCGACGTAGATTAATCAATAAAAGTTGTTTCTGTACCATCGCAATATTTTTAATATGTACTTAATAATAAACAGGCATTATTGAAACATTACTAATCATCTTGTCTCATAATTTAGCGGATCTATTTACCTTATTGTCTTCGTCTTCCATTTGTATTTATAACTCATCGTAGGGAGAATACTTTCTTCGATGATTTATATTCAATTGATTTTCTACCAATTCAATGTATACGTTGCATATGCTCACATCGAAATTTTATTAGAGTGACTCGATGTTTTATTTGGTTCATATTAAGCTGATGCTCTATTTGCCATTTATTCGATTGGTGTGAAACCAATTTTGATTGAACTTACTGTACGCAGCTTCAACTATGTTATATCAGTTGTCAGAACCTACTCAGTCATTCAGGGCTAACCAACATATAGTTGGACCGACTATAGCAGCGTTGGGGAGTTTTCTTTTAAAATATATCTTCAGTGGTACGGACTATACATGAACTTTTATCAAAAATATTATGTATTGCCTGAAATATGCTCTGCAATGCATTCAATGCACACATGTTTCATTCTACTGTACATGTTTTTCGTTGAAGTATATATTTTGAAAATGCTTTTAAGGGAGAGATTACCGACCCGACCGTTCAGTATGTTCAAATAAAGTTTGGTTTCAGGACACCGGAATTATAATTGAAAGTACTCTGTGCGTTTTTGGATCAAGAAGAAGTGTGGTTGCCGGAAATAAATATATATTTGTAATTCAACCAAATCTCGCAGTCAATTAAATCGTGCATATCGTTCGCCACCTGCAACTGCAGGACTTGGTTGATTCAAACAATTTTAGTTTGACGGTACCAAACGTTTTTTTGAGTGTACTTAACAATATATAAGTCACGAAATAAATACATTTATTTCGTGACTGAATGACGTAATATGTTTGAGTATCAAGCGAGGATCATCGTGAAACATCTTGACTACTGCCATTCCGAATATATACATATATAGTCGACCCGAAACGTGAGCGGAAACATAAGATATATTTCCGGACGACACTGCAGACACATGGGGAAAACTCTCAGCGAAAAGTTGTCCTCTCTCGTTGGCAATCGAAAGTGGGGGATGTCCATTTCCTCCCCAATGTGCGCGAAGGAACGTTCTTTCCCCTGAAACTCATCGTCGTCAAACTTTGAAAACGTCCTCTCTCTCTATCTCTCTTACGTGACTCGAATTTGTCACGCCAAGAAACAACCATTAATTCAGTCAGGGGCGAAGAGCAGTCGACTTTGCGCAAAGTCTTTACGGGACTTTTTCGAAATGACTCGAGTCGAATCGTAAAGAAAAAAAAACACCGTGAGAGATTCCAGCTCTCGTTACAGGGATTATTGCTCGTGTCGTTGACCACGTTTCTCTCTTGGACAATCTTTGTGCCTGGAATTATTGAAAAATGGTTCATTTACTCGTTCATTATTGCTCGAATGGAAATAATGTCCAACTTCGAGTTGCTTTTCCTCTCTCTCTCTCTGTCTCTCTCCCTCTTTTTTGGTCGTTTGTTTTTTCTCGTTGGAGATTCTGAATGGATTTTACGTTCAATGGAGATTTGACGGATGAAAAGCCTTTGAGCCTAGCGTGATACGGATATCAAGTCCGAGTGTGCGTGTGGGTCTAGTTGTCGTGGGATTTTTGTGCCCTTAGCGACGTCTCGTTAAGTTTCATTGGATAATTAAGGACCGGCGTGTGGTGAAACGAGAGCCTATATGGTACTCGTTCGGGCCCCTCTCGGCCTCTACGCCTTCAATGCACACATACACGTTCGAATACACTGCCTGACTATGCGACGGTCACTCGTTCTCGTTCGCATAGTTCGAATCCCTGACAACTACCGTCGCCCTTTCAGCTCCTCTCTCTCTCTCTCTTCCTTTCTTTCACTCTCATTCGTCCGTGTCCTCCTGATATATCGTGCCGCGAGTGAATGTCGGATGAGGAATGCGGGAAAAAATTAACCGAAACGACTTTTTTGACGTCTCTTCCAACAACTTGAACCCTATCGAAGCGACGTGACGGACCCCCCGCAGCTCTGACAGTCTTGACCCCGGAATTTCATGTACTTTCGCGATTCAGCAACTCGCGAATATTGATGGAATCTGTCATTTCGCTATTTGGCGAATACTGATGAATCTGTTGTGTCGCGAATCCGTGAGATTGTAACACTTGCACGAGACTCGATAGATCCATCATTTTTGCAACTTCGTAAAATATGCATGCGTTTTGGCGAATCAAAGCTTTCATTATATGCATGTAGGAAGCGCATTCGACGAGAACAATGCGTTTTCGGTGAATCCTGTCGATTACAATTCTACGAATGCTCAATTTCGCCCTTCGTCATTGCAAGGACTTGCTGTTCGATTCCCTGCAACTGTTATCAAATAATTATCTATATCGGTAATGGCAATCTTGTAGATTTACTATTCAATTGCCTCAATCGCTGGGCAACGTCATGTCTGTGACGTTGCCCAGCGATTGAGCAACCATCAATGACGACCCTATCACAATGGCTGGTCCATCAATGGCAATGTCATCAATGGCTGGTCCATCAATCACAATTCCATGAACGGCATCTTTATCGGAAACTTCATCAATGATATTTCCATCAATGGGAACATCATCAATAACAACTTCATCGATGACAATTCCATCAATGGCAACTTCATCAATGACAGTTCCATCAATGGCAACTTCATCAATCGCAAATTTATCAATGATAATTCCATCAATGGCAGTTCCACCGATGACCATTTCGTCAATGGCTATTCTAACCAGTGGTAATCCTGACCATTGTCATTTCAACGCTGGCAATTTCACCAACGGCAATTCGACCCTTGACAATTTTATTAATGTTAATTCCATCAATGGCTATACTAGTCATCGTAATATCAGCAACGACGAATCCACCAATTGCACCCCCACAAATGAAAATTGTCTCAAAGGCAACTTGACCGATGGCAATGCCATCAATGCCTGCTCTACCAATGGCAAGTCTGCGAACTGCTCCCCCACCGATCGAAATCCCATAAACAGCGATTCTACCAGTGACAATTTTATCAATGTTTATTGTACCAATGGCAATTCAGACGATGGCTTGACCGACGGCAATTCCATCAATGTCTATTCTACCAATGGAAATTCTGTGAATTACAACTCAACCGATGAAAATCCCATCAAGGGCAATTACACCAGCGACAATTTCACCAATGGGAATCCCATCTATGGATACTTTACCAATGACAATTCTAACCATTGCAATTCCACCAATAACCATTTCAGCAATGGCTATAGTACAAACGGCAACTCCAGCAATGGCAATTCCATCGATGACCATTGCGTCCAAAAAAATAGACGCCAAAGACGAGATTGCATCGACATTGGCAATCGAACTTCAGCCTGTCCTAGCAAGAAGAAAGTATTCGCATTCCAGTTCGTGATCATAACATTTCGTGTACTCGGACTGATATCGTAATTGCACACTTATGATCGTATAATTCGGAGATAATATTTTATATACGTACCACACCACCGCCGGCGCTGTGGAGCAGAAGACTCTTGCCGGGCGTGATACATGCAAGCTCGAACAGTAGAATATAAGCGACGGTGTAATTCATGGTAATAGCTGCCGCATCCAAGTAGCTCATTCCAGCCGGTAGAGCGAAAACCGAGGTAGCCGGAACCGCGACGAGCTCCGACCAGGCTTTGTGGTCGGGCAGAGCGACGACTCGATCGCCCACCTGAAACGCGAGAAAAATCAATGAAACACACCAAGCCCCGACGAGCTCATCCCCATGCACATTGATGCGCTTTCCGTTTGTCTTTCGAAAATAAACGAAAATATCCGCAAAAAAACAAGGCCCTCTTGGCGATTGTGGCAAAATATTTTTGCATGCCATTTTCGCCCGCGAGAGTACAATTTTCCGGAAAAGTTGTGCAGCGAAGGCCAGTCGGAAATCCATTAAAAGGGGGAGCGGAGGATGCGACGAAGAGGAGAGGAAGATAGGGCCAGTAAGATAGAGGGGCAAGAGGAAGGGGAAAGTAGAACTAAACCTGGTACTAGAGTCGTAAAAAAAAAGCCCTTCAGGCTCGCGACGAACCCTGCGCGTGTGTCCCTCTGGGAGATCGTCGGTTCAACCACCCCGGCGGCCAGGTCGTTTACACGTGTGCTTTCGTGGCCACGACCCTGAGACTCACCCGAACTCGCGGGGGCGAATCGAATTTAAACGAAGATACCCGACCCTCTCACCCTCGGGGATCGTTCCGTGAGGGTTGCCTTGATTCCTTGTTTTATCTCGGCACGGATAAAAAGTTTATGGCTATAAATGGGAGAGAAAAATGGAAGGGAACATGAAGAAGACTCTTTCTTCCTCGCTTGTCATATTGTTTTATACGCAACTGCCAATAACTTGGTTGAAATTTTTTTACGATACTACAAAAAACGCCCAATCAAAAAGTGGACATTTTTTTACTCATTAATTCTGTTAATATAAATAACACATAAAAAAATTGATATTAAGAAAAATAAAAGTAAAAATCGTTTTGAAAAACTTAAATTTTGTAAACCTCGAGATTGCTCGGGACAATTGGGGAAAAACTAAAGGTGAATAAATTCGCCCAATATATTTCAACATTATTGATTATCTTTTTACTCAAAATACGAACAGCATTGAAATTTGATACATAATCTGAAAATTGCAAAATGATAAGCTTTCGTTACTAAAAACAACACGTCTGGGCTTGTCAGAGCTTTCCACTTTTTATCTATGAAATCGGAATATAAAAGTAAAAAATGGACCCAAAAGCCGCTTGACAAACGACATTTTTGGATGATTTCTTTTCAAAATTTTCGACTGTTCAGAATCGATAAATTCTGACAAAAATCAACCCGAAATAAACGAACGCGTTCACAATTTAGAAATTTTTAAAAACTCAATAAACATCGAAAACTTTGGTGAGTTTAAAATAATAATATATGACATTTAGGAAGCCAAAAGAATAATCAGAATTTTTCATCGAATAAAAGTCTCAAAAAACGATTGAATAAAATTTGTTTTTATTTAGCTTGAATTTTTTTTAGCAGATTTAGCTTATAAATCTCTACCACAAATTCTGAACAAAACATTCAAATTATTTTCACAGTCTAAATCTGCCAAAACTTGTTGGGTAATAATAAAAAGAACGTTGAGTTGCACTCCAACACCAGGATGATTTAATCTCCACCATTATTAACGCTTCAGCTCGGGACGGAGGATGATTGCGAGCAAAAAAATGATCACTTTCGTTCTCTGTTGGGTTTTTATCACTTAAGGGAAAAAAAGGAAACAAGAGAAGATTGTGACAACACGGTCGAACGTGAAAAGCTTCCGGCTGTTTCCGGTTCGTCTCCCAAAATGTGTGTAGGCACAGCAGTGGCAGGGTGCCCACTCTCGCTGAGAAAATGTAATTTCGTCAAGGGTCGCTCGGAGCCGAGGCGATACTCGAGAATTTCATGCCGGATAACATCCAGGACACTATATAGATCGGGGACTTAGGAACGCTGGTGAAGGACTTGATAAGGTGTTGACTTTTCTTCCGCCGTGTCTGCACGAACAACGCGTCATGGCATTAGCATTCGATAATGGAATTTTTTATGATCAAAAGACTTCCCAAAGTTCGTGATCGTGAGGTGCATTTTTTCAGAACTGTTCATCAATCATTAACTTTTAATTATTACGATCACGATTTTTTTTTACAACAATATATGATCAGAACTACAATTGATTACCGATTAATGTGAATTAATTTGCGCTACTTTCAACTGTTTATTAGGCATTTGAATTGTTTTTCTTGCATCTTGAATTTTCTAAAGGATATTTTCGCCGAAAACGAACTCATTATTCTAATCATAATTTTAATTAATTATTATAATCATAATGTTTATTAATAATTATAATCATAATTTTAATCCATTAATATAATCATCATTATCATCGTTATTATTTCTATTATTTTTATTGACGTTATTGTCATTATTACTATTCCATTACTTAAATATTCATAATCACATTACGTTTAATAGTTTATGACGCGGTACTTTCTGTAGTTTAACTTATATTTCCGGAATGTTGCATTTTTAAAACAATATGTGTCCTTCGCGTGTTACTATTATGATACATTTTCCCCAACAATAAACTCAATTCACGTTACTTTCAATAATTAATTCTGTGTTTTATGCCTCTGCATTTTTTTCGTACATATTACTTCATTTTATTTACATGTTTCATTGAACGAGCATGTGTTAAAAAATGATTTTCTTACTTTGAAATGTTCGACTCCCTCGCCAACGGCCTCAATATCGCCAGCGCACTCGGAGCCCATGATGAATGGTGTTTTGGGGGGGGAATCGATGACTCCCTGCCGTGTCATAAGGTCCTGGAAGTTCAGACCACTGTAACAGTGAAGAAGAAAATAATTAAATTTACAATCGTCCGAGTAGCATATGGTATTCAAGTTTGCAACCATGGAGTGCAACGAAAATCCTTTTTCATTTCGCCATCTCGTTTTTTTTTTCTTCAATTTACCATCGCTTTCTTTATTTTCAGTTTCAGGTTGGGTCCTTAATAAGGATGTCACCAAATATTTCAGTGATATTTGGAACCTAAGTATATGCGAAAAATAATAATTTCATCGCATTCCAAGGATGCAAACTTCAATCCCAGATGGCATATTGACATTAGTAGTCTCAGACGACGTGTTTTATATTTTCACTACAATTAATTTATGTACATCTACAGTTCAGTTTTTATTGCGTTTTGTTTTGTTCTTTTGTTCAAATTTGCGTCAAGGGTACATCTACTCGAAAAGCTGAGATTGAAGTTTGAATCGTCGGAATGCAATGAAAATTTATATTTTCGAATCCCTTTAATTTCTTTTGGCAGGTTTTGCCCACTCAAGTCGCTTAATTATTTTTTTATCTACTTATTCAGCGATTCAGAATATAAATCTACGAACAATATTTCGTAGAATAATTGAAATACGGAAGTGCAATGATGCAAAGTTCAATACTATTTGAATGGATAATTTTGAAGCCCTGCAATTCAATTCGCAGCTTCGAGGGAAAGAAAAAACAGTCACATCGACGAATGATCATCTGATCTCATAAAAATATTCAAATAAAGGAGCATTATTCCCTCAAATTTGGAAGAAATGTTTCGTCTCATTATCTTTTAAAAAGAATCAAATTCATAACGTATAGGATTTTTTTTTAATTCATAAATTTTCATTTTTTCCCTCCGGAATTTGTCGCCCTCTATGATAAATAAAAGCGAAAAGAATCCAGTGCCCCCCGCAACGAAATCCAAGAAGTAAAATAAACCCAACACCCGTTCTACCCCTCCATGCGTATTTAACGAAAAATAGAAAACGGTTCCCCGAATAAACAAAAAAATAACCGTCCAATGAGTATTTCAAACAAAAAACGCGAGGCACTTCGCCGCTTCCGCCCCTGCTCCTTAAAACTGTGCATGAAAATCCGCTTGGTGTCCAGGGATCGCCGAAAATGAGTTTTAACACTTTGTCTGTAAACCTGGATATCTTTCGTGTCCGAGCCAAATCGATTTCGGTTTCTAACTGTTGAATAGGGAAAAGAAGGGTGCCGAAAGAAAAAAATCCCGTTTTATCGTTTTTTTTTTACATCAGTGATCCTAAAGTATGCCTAAAATTGTATAAAAAATTATTTCTTGGTATTTTGAAAAAATGGAGCAGCGGTCGGCTGAACAAGTGACGCGCGTACTGCGTCAACGCGAAGAAATTCGATATTTTGGAGGTAAAGAGAGCGAATAGGAGGTTGCTACCATTAAAGAGGTTGAAAGTTTGACCAGCTCTGTGAAAATTACACCTGCGCCTGTACAAGCAGCGGCTGGCCATTGAGCTTTTTCTTAGGCATGCTGGACCAGGCCAGTGTTAATGGCTGCGTATTATATAATTTTCTACCTGAAAATGAAATAAAAAAATAGAGGAGTTTTTGAAAGATCTGGCTCGGTCACTCATAAAACCTCATTTAGAAGAGCGCGCAACGAAACCCGGATTGCACGGATCTTTAACTAATAGCATCCGAGAGATCTTGTCGGCGGCTGGAACCCAAGCAAACCCACCTCTAGGATCGGATAAATTAGAATAGAGAAAGCGATGATATTTTCGTAAAATTGAGAAAGACAGGAAAACGCAGTACTGCTGCGTGGAATGTGAAAAACCGATCTACGAAGAGAATCGTATTGTGTGCTGTGCACACTGCATATACAGTCGAATCTCGATATAACGAAGATTTGTCCACTCCCTTCCGATAGACACCCGACACCTTGATACAACGACATAATAATATAAATTATGCTCCAATTGCTAATTGCTTGTAAAAATTGCTCTAATTTAAACCATTCTTTCTTTAAAACATATCCCTGTATTTATAATACTGATATATTTTATTAAACGAACATTTTAAGGAAAATGATCTCGATATAACGAAACCTCAATATGACGGAGCTGCCCTAGAGATTCGTTATATCGAGGTTCGATTGTAATAGTTTATCGTAGGCTTAGTTAGCTTACAATAAGCCTTTACTTTGTAAAATAGGTGTAAAATAATTGAGTTTGTAAAAAAGGAAGTAAAAAAATGTTTTTTGCTAATAAAATGCATGATAGCAATGCATCATACATTATTTATTGCCTGTATACATGTCAAAAGCCATTTAGCTTCAAACAAACGGAACAGAACAATTTTTCTCTCAAAGCTGCACTATACGCCTTCAATTTGCGATTTTGTAAATTGCGCTATCGTCATTTTTCGTTGAGTTACAATTTTTTTAGTACACAAAAGTTTGCTCGCGTGTTATAATTTTTTTCGCAAAAACTATACGAAAAAAAAATATTTTTCTCTAATTTAATGATTGGTACTTCAAAATGAATGTTTCGAACAGTAGCATGATTTTTTACGAATTTTTTGTGTGTATTAAGGGGATGAAAAAATGACAGACCGCGAAAGACCCAGCATTCCAGGCGGGAGGTGAGGGAAAAAACATTTACAGACGTAGTGTTAAAATAGTCGCGCGACCGTTTTCATTGAGAATTCGATTCGCGCACGGGGGTATTACGATTCCGCGAAGCCGCTATACGTGACGGGGAGTAATATTCCCAGCTCGGGAAAAACATATATCGACACTTTCGCTTTGCGCGCACACGTGGCACGGAAGAAGAAGAAGAAACAGAAGAAGGGACGAAGAGGGGGAAAATAAGATGGGAACGGGGGGGGCTAAAATAGAATTCTCCACATGGCAACGATGGAGACCCGTCTTTCCCTGAGCCACTGAGCCCCTGAGCCGGCGAGTCGCTTCCGCCCTCTCAATTTTTGTCTACCTCCCCCGTTCTCTTTTTCTCTCGACGCACATACGGTTATTCGTATTAAAAAGTTGGCCAGGAATCCGATTTCTAAAGTTTACCATAATAACAATACTATTACTTCGGAGAATAGTACAATAGATGGCGTACGCTATGGCGGCCATCTTGAAGCGCCGGGAATTCGTCCAAGTTTGCATATGCAGTTCTCAGCGGTTTAAAAAAATCATGTGTTTAACCGGTCACAAAACAATTAAGTGAGTCGTTTGTGACAAGTATTGATGATGGATCCTGATGATGTAGGTACGTAGCTTGTTTGGGTTACACTTGTTGTTTCGGTTTGTGTCTTTTGTTTATTTATGGATTAAATTAGAAACATAAAAAAATTACAACAAAAAATGTGGTACTAATAAACAACTAACAATATATTCCTACAACACAAATGTATTGCAGGAAGTTAGCTAATAAGAGAAACTTTGCGTAAATAGAACGTTTTTTATTAACTTTTTCGTCAAATATACCTACAATTTCAACAATCTTATTACCTAGCATGTTTTAAAATGGCGTTCATTTTGTTCCGGATGCGTCAAATCATAAAATATTCACCACAAAAAGATGTGTACAACATTGTACTTCAGTGCTCTCGTAAGCAAATCGAAAAAAAAAACTCGACTATTTGGAAGAGTATGTGTTTACGATAACGAATTTTGAAAGACTGTTCTGAAGCGTCAACTCTCTCACTTCAAATCGGATTTCATACACAAATGGACTACAGCCCACAGAGAAAGACATCAACTCCTTCGTCCTTCAGGTTTTGGAGTGACTTTAATAGAAGAAAACGAAAGTACATTGGACGAGGACAGTTCGGAAGTTAAATATAGTGATAATGATAGTGATTAATAAAACTTGTTGTGTTATCATTCAATAAATGTAGCAGTTTATATTAATTTTGTGTTTTATTTAATGTAAATCGACTTTATCGATCATTTTCCTGAGAAAAGTTTGAGAAAGAAAAAAATGTTGCCACATTTTAGTATCAAATATCCCTATGTACGACGTAACGTTTGTCTACACCGAGTGGTCATCATGTATGCACTTTAATACACACACGCACACACATACACCTATAGTAGTTGCAAGGGGGCGAAAATCGAGTACCGGGGACTCGCTCTCGTGCGATAGCGAAACCGAAAGAGAGGGGAGGGGGGGCGAACCTTGAAGGCGCCGCGACGACCAGACGCGAACCTCGTGCCTGGCGTCGCACGCAAAACTCGTGGGGGACGAAGACCGCGAAAATTGCCCCGGTTTCCACACACACGGACATGGACACAACGCGCGTGCGTGTGCGATTTACGTACCCCGTTGTTCAGTCGTGCATGTGCATGTGTGCATGTATAAGTGTATAGTATATGAAAATATGTGTACGTGTACCTATATGTATATAAAATTGTCTCGACGCTACATGAGGGAACGAAGCGTCATTTGATTTTACTTTTCTGTTATGAATCGTCGTGTTATGACAATAACAATAATAATTGTAATAAGCATAGTAAAATAATAATGACACTTTAGCATCTTGCATTCAATCGACTTATCATTTTTTTAAACATCCGATGTGTAATAGTGAGAGGAAAATATTAGCTATTTGTTTAATTTTATTTGATAATAATTTTTATTTATAATGTTGCAATTTTACATTTGGATCTTTGTTTATAATGCATGGATGCAACGAAAGTTTTTTTTTATATTAATAAAAAATTTAATAGGATTATTTTATTATTTTCACTAAAAAACCTTTAAAAACTTGACTTGACAACAACAATAGGCTGGCCCTTTTTTTTCTCATTCGTTCGGGTGTTTTTCCTCGTTTTTCAAACGTAGAACGAACAGCATGGTCAAAAGGGACTCCTGTATCCGGGGTTTGGTAAAAAGAATGTTCGAAAGGTATTCTTCAATCAGAAAAATGCCGATGAAAGTAAAGCTAATAACAGTAACAACAATAATAATGATGCTATTGATAACCAGCGTTTTTTCATATTTGATTGCCTCAGCCCATTTTCTTTTCACACCCTCTTCAATAAAAACGCCAATGATTTTCTCCCTCCGTGGGGTTGAGAGGGAAAAAAAGAGGGAGAAAAACCTTCGCGAAAAAGCGTAATTACAAGCTTCGTACAATTTTACGAGAGTGCGACACGCGACGAAATGTTCGGGCTATAATAATGCGGCAATAAGTGCGACGCAGCCCACCCACCCCCGACGTATACTTGACAATGACGCGACAGTCCGTCGGGACTATTTGAAAATTACGATAGATGAAAATTTTTTTTTGAAGACGTCTGATTTTTCTTGTCCCGCGTTTTTGTTGTTAGAGGGCGATATCGATATATAGCGCGATGCGAATTGTGTGAATGGAGATTGGAATGTGGCATTAAGATGATATGTGACCGTAACCCTCACTTGACGCGAATCTATTTATAAAATATTTCTCTCTCCCTTCTCTCTCTCTCCCTTCTCTCTCTCCCTTCTCTCTCTCTCCCTTCTCTCTCTCTCTCTCTCTCTCTCTCTCTCTCTCTCTCTCTCTCTCTCCCTCTCTCTCTCTCTCTCTGGCTCTGCCTCTAGCGTCGATTTATTAGCGAGCTCCTCTTATAAATGGGACGAGTTGTATCGTTCACCGATGCTCTATTAATAATGAAGGGAGCCGGCGGAAAAAAGTGAATAGCCCATAGAGGAATTTAACATTTTTTTTATGAGATGAATCGTAAAATGTGAAATATTGCTGAACAAATATATAACAACGTCTCGAGTGCTGAAAAGTATATAGTGAGAAAACACGTCATGTCGACCTCCCTTCTTCTTCGAACCACTGAAAAATGTATCATTCGTTCTTTTCCCCCCGTGAAAGACAGCTAATTTCTACTTTTTTCCCCCTTGATAACTAACCATAATTGTTTTGTGTGTTGTGCGCCTCCATTTTCTCTTTTTTCTTCGTAACAACGAGTCGTACTTTTTTTTAATGATTGGTCTTCGTTCGTTTTAATTTGGTATACTGAGCAGAAAATCGTAAATAAAAATAAAACAGTGAAATAAAAATAAACAGCATCTTGAACTGTTCCGGTGATATTTGTCGCAAATTTTCTGTTCTTAGCAATTATGTTTATATTTTTGTTCTTTGCGCAGATACTTGAGTGAAGAGGTGTGCGTGTGCGTGCGTGCGTGCGTGCGTGCGTGCGTGTGTGCGTGCGTGTGTGTGTGTGTTTGATGAATATTGTTTATTAAATGCACTGATAGCCAATGATCTTTCATTTTTTTTTTACTTGGCAGATCAAGCTCAAAAAATTCCCCATGCAATTTTATGAAAGCAAACATTTTATGCAGTTGAAGTTTGCATCGTTCGAATGCAATGAAAATTCTTTTTAATATTCTTATTTGTATTGCGTTCCAAAATGATATTTCGCATAATTAGTTCATAGATTACTAAGTAGGAATCCAAACATTTTTTAGGTTATCTCCGCGGCTCAAATGTGCTTGAGGCAATTTGGGAATATAAGAAAAAATGATTTACGTTTCATTCCAACGATGCACGCTCCAACGTCATAACGTTTTGATCATTTGTTCATTTGTTCATTGAGCAGATATTGAGGTAAAAGAAGTCATAAGTCGGTGAGCTTTGATAATTTTTTTCACACATATGGCCAATTTCCTTCAACAAATTGAGTGCAATATTGTTGATGATGAAGCTTAAACATTGGCAAAGTGGAACACTTTCGCATTTCCATCGGGGAACGGCGAATAATTTATTCCGAATGATAGAGGGAGAAATAGAGATAGAGAAAGACAGAGAGAGAGAGAGCGAGAGAGAGAGAGAGAGAGAGAATGGGGGTATCCGGTCGTTCATGGGTCGAGTCAAGGCGGGCAATTTTTCTTTTATTCGCCGTCGTTTTTTTTTATCAGACCCGCGCGTGTGTACTCCGACCCAGATAGATAGGCAAAAAAATCGAGAGTACTAAATGTACGATCTAGTGTCGAGTACTTTTATTTTTATGTTTGAGCTCGTTCTTCCGTGATCGAACATTTGGAGATACGAAATTTAATATTAGACAATGAGAAGCGGCGATTGAAATAACAAGTACTGTTACATGGCGATGGTAATCGGGTCGATGTTCGTTCAAAATTTGTAAAAAAAAAAATAACTGAAATTCATGGAAATAAAAAAATCAACCAATCGCGGGTTTTGAGATTCAGATAGGATTTTTTCAAAAAGCATCAGTTGCAATGAAAGAATTCGGAAAATTCATCTACCTTCAATTGAAGAAAAAAGTCATGGAAGAATTAGGCGGACTAATCCAAATAAACATTCTTTGTATTTCGGAAATTGTTCCAACTCGCAACGGAGCTTCCATACTTTGTTGTTCGTCCAGTCGTTTTGCCACACTCTCATTATCGCACATGCGATAATTTAAAATTTACCGTCGCCGCAAAGTGATTTTTTTTTTCACTTGCCAGGATCGTATTACACGATTTAACCCGAAAATGCAAATTCTGAGAGGAATAAACTCCACCTACGAGGATACCAATGTGTGGATTTTAGGGGAAACATTTTTTTTTTCGTTTCTGTTTAAAAAAAAATCAGACTGAACTTTGTCCTACACTTTTTCTGTAAACTGATCTATTTGTCTGTTTAAGATTGATGAAAATAACCGTTGTAATTGATAATTATTAGCAAAAAGTACAGCTGTACTAGTGTAAGAGTAAATGAAAAGTCTCATTACAGTGCGCCGGGTTAAATATTGGATGGTGGACGCGCGCCTGACCGGCTACGACCGCAACTACTTGCGCTCATAGAAGTAGAGCACAGCGCCTGACTATTTAGAGACTCCGTCACTGAGGCTTTTCAGTCGTCCCTCCGTATCTTTGCGAGCTCAAATCGATCGCAAAATTAAATTACTGTTTGAGAATAGCTAATTGATGTGATAAAGTATCTAATTGTTCAAATAATGTTCGCTATTGTTGTTAATTGCCGACCTTGTGATTACAGTGACAGCCTCTGCGAGATGATAGAATTGAATTATTTTAAAAAAATCGAATACTTTTGCAACTGTATTAAATTCTATTAATAAAATCTTTCTCCTCCTCGTATATGCATTGGTTTGCAGCGTTTTTTATTGTTTATTTTGCATGGCATTTTTGTTGTCATTTTATTTCCACTTCCACAAAATACGAAACACAAAAAACGCAAAAAGAATAATTGAGTCTATACGTAATTCCATTATTGAATAATTCGTAAATTAAATGACTTATTTTGCTTAAGGGGATATACCAGTGTGACACTTTAAAACATCGTTTATTTTTTGCCTTTGTCGACAGTTTATACTTTCAAGAATATCCCGTAAAAAATTCAAGGCCGTATCTCTATCATTTTATCTTGCCAAAATCGATAGTTAAATCTTTAAGGGGTAAGGCCACTGTAAATTTTTTGAAAAATCGATTTTTTTTTATTGGCTTAAAAAATAGTTTAAACCCTCTAGAATAAGAAAAAAAAGGTCCTGTGCGACCCAAACAAACCCAAACAAACTATTCGCAAAACTTTAAACGCGTTTTTCTCGAAACATGGTTTTTCAAAATGGCACGCAGCATAACTCGAACAATTTTCATTTTTTTTACTTGAAATTTTAACCAGATGTGAACATTTACATTATCTTGAGAATGTCGATCGGAATTTTCAAGAACTTTATTTATTGATTTTTTATTAACAAAAAACTTGCCGTTTTTTTCGTCAAAAATCAATTTTTTTTTTCAAACGCACGCCAAATCCACAAAAATTGATACTTTTTAAAATCCGATCGACATTCTCTAGCTATAGCCCTCTAGATTAATGGTTTTTTTTTGTTCTAGATTCAAAAGTGCACCAGTGGTGCTGCGTGCCGCGGAGCCCTGGAAGCAAAACATGTCCCGGGAAGATAGCTGTGGAACTGCCATTTCGTTTTTTTTTACTGTAAAAAAATTTTATAATAAAGTTTAATGTATGCCCGATAACACCATTAAAAGTTTTTTTTCAAATACCTTCAATTTCGGGAGCAAAAAATTAGTGAAAAAACCTTTTTTTTTTGGGCCGTTACAGTGGCCTTACCCCTTAAACGCGTTTTTCTCGGAATGAGATTTTTCAAATTTGCTGACATTGTAACTCAAAGAGCAATTATCCGATTGACTTGAAATTCGAACTTAGTACTCTTGAATATATTTACCCTACAATGACGTGGAATATTTTTTGATTGGGTGAAAATTTCGATTTGGCATTGAAAAAAACGACCGTTTTATAGGCAAGGAAACAGACTTTTTTCATAACTACGCAGTTTTATTGGATTTTGATATTTTTCGAAAATCCTACGTCATTGTACAGGAAATACCTACCAGTTTAACGACATTTTTTTTCCTTTTTCGGTTTCAGCTACTCAATCGGCCGGAATCATGTCAGCAGTGGAGGAACTTTTTTTTGCGCCTCTGAAGGCGGCGCATAAGTCGCTTGGATCTCAATATTTTTCTATGAAAAAATGATGTAATATAGGTCAAATATAGCTAAATATATTCTTAATTTTCCGAAACATTTAATTGAGTACGTTTCTTCCAAAAAATTCCTGAAAATCACCCAAATTATCAGCGTTCACACTGGTATAGCCCCTTAATTCGGCCAATTTCAAAACCATTTTTTCTACTTTTTAAAATAAAGGTGATTCTTGCACTCGACAAGTAAATGAACTAATGGTTGCGTATTTACGATAATTAATGGGAGAATAAATCGCTAAAAAGTATATCGAACGAGAAATCAACCATCAAAGTTCTTCATGTCTGTCTTCTCCATTTTTCTGTCTTTATTTTGCATTTTTCTGGAACGATTCTCCTTTGCATGCACGTTGCATATAAATTCGCCTTGGCACCAAAGGATCTGGCCTTGGACAAGCGCACGAAGCGAAATAGCCGCTAATCAAACGATAGTAAATAGCAGAGGAAAAATGCTATCTATTACGCCACACGCGCACACATACGCGAAGAATCGGCGACTCGTCGTATTTTTACGATAGACCAATATACACTCTTATCGTAACAGGAATAATTTGATAATCGCGAGAGTCTCGCGTTTCGTGCGCAATTCGACACTTGAACAACCAGAACGATCGAGCACGACGAATAAACCAATTACTACAAATGAAAAACGTAATTGGCATTATTCGACACAAAATCAACGCGTATTTATGATATCGAAGTTTGCCTCCTTGCAATGCATTACATTTTTTTTTTCATCGCCTCAATTTTTTATGCTTTACAGGGTAGAAAAATCGTTCCAACTTTTTTTTCCCTTATCGAAGATCTGCAACCCGACCCTAAAAATCATTTTAAATTGTAATAGAAAAGAGAAATAAAAAATATTGAACTATCGAAAAATGACTTCACAATGTGCAATTAATGCAAAATTAATAAATTATCAAATTAAATGTTTAAAAATGAAGAAAACTTTCAGTTAATAAGAATACCAGCAACTTTCCTTGTTATCTTTTTTCTGCCACGTGCGATGTAAAAAATGTAAACCTGACTCAATTTGCTCAACAAAAAAATCCCTTCACCAGTCACTACTAATATACTGACAATGACGAATATTTATCATCTCAACATTCGCATCGTTGCCGAAATAAACGATTGTACGAAACATATACATTTTCTTTTTTCCCTCTGGTGATTAATACAACAAAAATGGATGGATCCAGTTGAGAAGAGAGAAAAAGCTGAAGCTTCCGCTCGAGTGAAGATACAAAGCTGAAATAACGTCTGGCAAACTCGTAAAAAAATTTCCGGGATTTAAAGCTTAGGGTATTCTATTTCGAGGCTCGTTCGAGTACTTACTGAATCGATGCTGTTCCCCAATGACGTACGAGGAGAGGAAAATCGTCTTAAAAAACCGATTATAGTGAAGAGAATAAAAAAAAAAAATACATGAAATTCTCCGGTGCAACTCGGCAAATCCGAAGCTGTTGCATATACATATACGTGTACGGCTTAGGGTATATGAGAAGACTAAAAGAGATTATCGAGTAGAACTCCTGATCCTCTGCTTCGATAACATCATTGACAGCGATTGCACCCTATAGATCCATATATATATATATATATATATATATTGATGACATACATACATACCTATAAACGCAGACATTATGCCAATATAATGCAATAATAATAATAATAATGCATTTCTGGCTTATGATATCTGTAATAAGACTTTTAATACACGTCCATTATTTCATTTTGCATCCCAGCACCAAGGAATCCCTACGTGACCATTACGAATGGAGGTTTTTAATACGTAGACGTAATATTTAAGATCCGATCGCAGTGAATGGCTCGCTATTACATTTGAAAATGGCATGGTATTGAAATTAGCATCGTTGGAATAAGACGAAAAAAATATTTTTATCGTATCGCAGTTTTTTTTGCTCGTTCAGACTACGGTAATCACGGAAACATTTTTGAGAAGCCTTATTAAAAATTTATAACGAAAAGCTGCAAACACATATTTTAAGTAATCAAAATAACGAAGTAAATATCACGAAGAAGTTTCGCTGCGTTCTAACAATGCAAACTTCAACACCATTAAATCGCAGTGTCAATCGTCCGTCTCCAAAACGAGAAAAAATACGCGCGTTGTATAATTTCGACTTTGACGTATACGAATTTCAACCTCGATGATCGTTGACATACAACGAAAAATCTTTTTTTCATATTTTTATTTCCTCATGTATATTCTTGTGCGAAAGATTCTTTTTGCAAATTATCCGAATTTTGAATGAGTATGATAAAAAAATGGTTGCCGAATTTTTTGGGTGAAAATTGGGTGAAAAATTTCGCGCGATCGGAAAGACCGAATTGCTATTGTGTTCCAACTAAAGTTTAATTCGCAGTGAAAAGTTGATGGAATTGAAACGCATTTTTTTTTTTTTTTTGAATTTTGCCACTGCAAGTTCGGACGACAAGAAGAAAGCGAGGAGTGAACATCGTGGAATTAAAAAAAAAGGAAATACAATAGAGAAAGAAAGTGCGAGAGGGAGAAGGGGCTGAGGGCGAGAGATAGCGTCCGGCTTAATTCTCTTAAATTGCGTCAAATTGAGAAGAATAATTTTCTCTATTCTTGTCCGGTCAATTGGTGAGACGAAACGGCGTCGGCGGACAACACGCAAGGCGAGCTAGTTCAACTACGACTCCCCGAGACATTATCGTGTCTCAGCAATCCTCCCTCTTCCCCTCCTCTCTCTCTCTCTCTCTCTCTTTCCCTATCTATCTATGCCTTTCCCTCCGTCTCTCATCGCCCCTTTCCATTAGGGGACATTTTTTCCATGGAAATTTATGCCGACATTACAGCCCGGTAATAAAAAAAAAATTAATTCCTCAGAAGTACGTGGATGTAATAAATTACTCGATAATTAAAATGCGCGTTAAATTTATTTTTATTCGACATCAACCGATGATTCGTATCCGAGGATATTAAATAAAAATCCGGTGAACTTAGTTTTTTTTTAAACATGTTTTGAGTTGCAATGCATTTCATTTTCCTTGTACAGATTTGCTACAATCGAAAAGTTGCGGGGGTAATGAAGCATTGCGAGGAAGGAGTTAGAGGAATAAGGCGTATGAGTTTTTCTGGATCTTGGCAGAGAGTGCCAGACCTTTTCCATTTTTCAAATTTCTTTCTCTTTTGTGTTTCCAAAAATGTTTCTTGTCAGATTTATGAAGTTTTAGAAAGAGATTTTTTTTTAAACGATCGAGTGTATCGTATGGGTTTTGTTCAGCTTAGAGCGTAGATTAGTTGGAAAGAAAATTTATACCGAAAATTCACAAAAATAATTTCGCTTGCAGAATTTTAAAAAAATGTAGTTTTGCAAAAAAAAAATTGCAAATTATAAATTTGACAAGAAGGTTTCATTTATAAAAGTTTGCATTTTAACGGTGCGAAATTCGTCACCAAAATTATTCAGATCATCAGATTGCATTCTTACGATCCCTGAATCTTTTTTTTTCGTACAAAATGAAAAAGCGGACGAATTTGTTATTTGTGCAATTGGATAATGTAGGAACTGATCAGCCGCTGGTCGAAGAAAATGCTGTTGTAATTTGCATTTTCGGAATACAAAGAAAACATTTTTCGTACTGCCGATTTATTTTGATTTTATTATAATTGTTTTTATTATTAGGGTTATGAAAATCTCTGTAACGTTTTTGTTCTCATCAAAGATCTATAGCCTGAAACTGCAGAAAAAAATTGTTCCTTATCATAAAGACAGAATAATGAACAAATAACAACTTTCGTTGCAATCCAACCATGCAAAATTCAACATGCGAAAAAAAAATGCATTACATATTTCGAAAAAATATTCTATTTAGGAGCGGGAAAAAAACCAACAGAGCACTACCTGTCAATTGGCCTCTATTATTTCATCCCATTTTTTACGAAATTTCCTTGCTGACAGTCGATTTTAAAAAATGTCGCTTTTAATGATTCTCGTTCGAAGAGAACGTAGGAGAATGATCGATCCCTCGTCGAAGGGTAAGGTAGCCGTGAGCGAGAGGCCATAGGGGCAGGAGGGGGGGGGGGGGGGGGATTGCGAGGTAGGTAAGGGTGGAAGAGAAAGGTAAACGAAACACGCAGAGACAGTGAGGCGCCCGACACATCGGCGCTTATTCTCATATCGTCTGCTCCCTCGTTCCCGACGTATACTTCACGTAAGTATATATGTACGCGCATTAATGCAGAATACCTTGAAGTCTTCGCGGGACGTCTGATATCAGAGAGTAATATTTGCTACCTGTCTCTATAGGGTGTTCAAATATTTCCAACAACTCCATAACGCACCGTGTGATTAAATTTCAGTTTTACAGCCCCGTTTTCCCCGTTTATCTTTTATATTCATTTTTATCTTTCATTTGAAAACCTCTGCGAAAATTATGAAGTAAAAGTTGTAAAAATTGATCTATATGCAAAATTTATGTAATGACGAGCATATATCACGAGGTTGACGTCAGCATCGTTGAAATGCAATGAAAATTATTATATTTAAATTCCTTTAATTTCTTTTGGCAGATTTAGCCAACGAAAACCCTTCAATCCCTTTTTAAGGAGCTACGCTACTGTGAAAATGACGAAAACACGTTAGTCGCTTGAGCACAACACAAATTGAAGAGGAAGATCTAACATATGGTGCAGGAACCGCAGATTGAAAGAAGGTAAACTTATGATTACAACGATAAAACTGACTTGAATTTTGGTACATTTATTCAGTGTAATAGTAGTTTAGTCTTAACCGACATTTTTCTTCTTTACTTTTTTTTCATTAGCTATTGACAATAATATATTGTTTCCGCGAATGATCAAAAAGAAATTGAACATTTATTTTTATGATTAAAACACGATAACGAAAAAAGGCTCGGTCAAACCAATATTATCCGGAAAAAAATCAACATTTATTTTTATGATTGAACCACGATAACGAAAAAAGGCTCGGCCTTATCCAATATTATCGATTTCAAAAAGAAGAAAAAAACGCGTTTTTTTTGTTCTTCAGATTAACCGGGTGGCGAAAATTAAGTGCACCGTTAAGCCCTTACCCTCAAAAGTCCACCGCGAAATTGTTTATAGCTTCTTTAATTATTAATATTTTGTTTGTGAAATTTGGTACACCATTGTTTAATGTACATGCGAATAAATTTTTAAACAATTTTCCAATCATCTTACTTGTGCCATCAAAATTAATTTTTTAAATAACTCTGATTTTCAGGACGTCAGAGTAACCTAACCCCTAAAGATAGCTATTTGGCGATCTGTAATGAACAAAAAAAATTTTTTATACAATAATACAAATAAAGAAATCAAAATATCAAACAAAACTTTCGTTGCATTCCACCTATGAGAACTTCAACGACATCATATATCGGACATCACAACATTAGAAATTAAAGAACCTTCCGGAGAAAAAGGAAGGCAAAATATTTCAGAAATCAAATGGCAATGTAAATTTTACAAAAATTTAAATAAATTGCAATTTTTGTGATTTTTTATTCCATTTGCATTTACGTGAATGAAATATTGCCTTTGCCATTTTTTCTTTGCCACAAATGTGCCTTTACGGTGCTTCGAATCATGCTTTTGCGGGTCCTTTCCTTTTTTTCAATCGCTTCGTTCTCCTTTGCTGCTCCCTATTCCAGTACTCCTTTTTGCCACCCTCTACATTGTATGGAACGTATCGGTAATTCTAGTCGCGTGACCTCGAGAGGCTACACAGGTTCGCGAGTCCTGTCGGCGACGGCGATGACGTACCTCGGGGAGATTTGCACGTGAACTACTTGCGCCAGCGAGTGCCGGAGGACGAAGGGGGGGGGGCGGGGTCAG
Source organism: Ophion obscuratus (assembly GCA_964007375.1). Lineage (NCBI taxonomy): Eukaryota > Metazoa > Arthropoda > Insecta > Hymenoptera > Ichneumonidae > Ophion > Ophion obscuratus. The sequence continues at coordinate 57,996,140 of OZ023313.1, forward strand.
AGCGCGGGCAGGGCGGTTTGATTTGTATTGAGAGGGAGAGCGAAAGAGGGAAAGTTTTATTTCTAACTTCTATCGTGTACATGAATGTATTTATTATGTATACGGTCTGTGGCGCGCGCTCTCTTTCTCTCTCTCTACCCCCCCTTTTCTGTCCATTGCTAATTTTTGAAAATATTTTGTAATGTTTCTGCACTTCCTTTTTGTCCGTTTATTCTTTTTTTGCTTTTTTTCCTCATTTTTTCATGGTCTTGAAGTTTGCCTCGTTGGGATGCAGGGAACATTTTTTTTTTTTTCGTATTGCCCAATTTTTTGGCACATCCAGGCTACAAGCAGTTTCCTGAAGCCTTTTTGAATATCCTTGATAGGGCATACCGTAAACTTGAAAAAAAAGGGTTTCGGTAGTCATTATAATGGAGTAAAAAAATATAAAAAATTCGTTGCATTCCAACAATGCAGACTTCAGCAGCATATTTTTTTTTGGACTTAGAGTGGATTTTTAGTTTCGTAATGAGTTACGCCTTATTTTGTATTGTTTTAATTTCTTTCACATGTTCGTATTTGAGTTAACGCAAAAACAGCAACACACTAGGGACGGACATTGGATACCGACCCAGCAGCATGCAAAAATCCTCGTACTCAGCAAAATTGCCGAATGCCATACAAATGACGAATGGCAATTCAAATATTAAACAAATAAAAAACTAATAGAAGAAAAAGGTCTTTGTATCGTTTTAAAAACGTGGATTGCGTGCTAGTGGACATTTCGTCCCATTGCACTAATAAATCCATCCCCCTCTCCCCCTCGCTTTCTCTCGCTCTGCTTCTGCTTCTCCCTCTCTCTATCGCCCTTATATTCACATTTATATTTTTTGTAATTATTCGTTTTCATGCACACCAATAGGAGGGTTGAACTTCTTCAGAAAATTCAATCTTTTTGTTTCAAAGCGTACCATTTCATGGATTTTCAACGTTTCTCACTTTTCGTGGTTCATATTCTGCGTATGAGTGAAAACGAAAGAAAAATGTTGGTTTTTTTCTCGATTAACCCCGCCGAGGTTACGTGGGGGCCGAGTTCAAGTTCCGAACTTTGAATGATCAGAACGCTCAAAACTCCGAAAGAATACTGCACCGAAAGATCAAAACTCCGAAAGAATTTTACATGAAAGACCAAAACTCCGAAAATCTGAACATCGTCAAAATAATTCGGCTATCGAAGTTATGAAAGTTTCAAAATTTTCAACAAATCGACGAATTATTTCAAGAATTTTTTCATTAAGAAGTGATTTTACGTCAATTTTGAAATTTGTCTAGACGATGTCTGGACAACGTTCTACATCATTTACAGTTAACTGCGTAGACTTTCGCTTGCATGATCTTGACGAACCTTGTAATTTCGGAACATTAAAATTAGGAATTTTAAACCGTCGGCGCATTTAAAGTTCGGAATTTTAACCCGGCCCCATTTCAAAATTGACTCAAAAGCACTTCTTAATAACAAAAAAAATTCTTGAAATAATTCGTCGATTTATTGCAAATTTTGAAACTTTTGAAACATCAATAGCCGAATTATTTTGACGGTGTTCAGATTTTCGGAGATTTGGTCTTTTGTTTAAAATTCTTTCGGAGTTTTAATCTTTCGGGGTATCATTCTTTCAGAGTTTCAAACGGTCTGATCATTCAAAATTCGGAATTTCAAACCGGCCCCATCTTGAATTTCCGAACATTAAAATTCGAAATCTTAAACCATCGGAGCATACAAAGTTCGGAATTTCAACCCAGCCCCGTAACGTGTCACGCCGCCTGACAACATCCGCCGCAATCCGTTTAGAAGACCGTGCCATACCTCAGTCATTTTAAAAAATGTATAAATAAAAAAATACCGTGTAACAGCCAAAAGTAGTAATAAAACATGCGCTAAGTCTCAAAAAAAGGGGACGAAACATTTACTTTAAAAAAAAATCATTACAATCAGCGAATTTTTTCTTCGCCTAAAGGTATCTCCCCCCTTAAATAAAATTAAATATGCAGTACTATAAAATTTAAATTACAAAATTTACATTTCAAAGTTATATTATAAAATTGCTGTAATTAAATTTTTATAATTTAAATTATAAAATTTTAATTCAAACTTATCAAATTAAATACGCAGTAATTACTGTATATTTAATTTTGGCACAAAGTTTCATCCAGCCTGGATTTTCTTTCTTCCTGATATGGCAGTTCCCATTTTTTTTCTCGTTCAATCGCAAGGTAATTCACCTGATTCATTATCGATTTTTCGGTCGCTTTATCAGTTCATATTTATTTACGACTATAGCGTTAGTCACGACCGTCGACGGTGACGATTCGAGAGCGCGATGATTAATCGCAAACGCATCACTCTTCGTCGTAAAAAAAAGAAAGATTATTATTATTATTATTATTATTATTATTACTGCGCAATATCGGTCATTCCATGATACTGGAAACCAATTACAATGACGTGGAAGAGCGGGCAATAATAGAAGAGTCCGCGCGCGCGATACGTGACTCACCGAGTATGCGCGAAATCCTCGCTGTGAATCATCTCGATTAAAGTTTGGGCGAGCAAAACGTCGCCGCGGATAGATTTTCTGTCATCTACGTACGAACACCATACAGAGATCTTCAGTTTTTCTTCCTCCGGAATATTTATTATTATTCATATTTATATCACGAGTTATATCAAAGTACTTGCTTGCGTTCAAAAAATTTGGCAAATACGATTTTTCATTGCGCGGTTTTGTGGCCATAAATACTTTAACAGTATTTGGTTGAATTTGTCGAATTTTGCAAAATTTGCAATATATTAGCGAGTTTTTTTGTCAACCTATGTTTCGAGTTTTTCCTTCACCCTACAGCTGTTTTGCACGTATAAATATGTAGCTAGTTTATTTTTGTCAACTTCATATTGTTCAACCCACGAGCGATACGGTCGAAATTGCGAGTCACGCATGTAGTGATGCTCCTGTGACCTTAGATAACTTGTAATTATTTTTCCGACGTCGTGCACTAACCGCATTGCTCGTTGCAATCGAAAAATGCCGATGTTTTTCTCTCGTATTATTATTATTATTGCATAATCATTATTATTTCGTTTATTTCAATCGCCACAAATTGCGCCACGAAACATTATAGCCAACGATTTCATATGACTCTTGAAACATGTGAATGATGTACAAAGTGTCTTATCAAATGATACGAGCTATTAATTATCAAGGGGCTTGCGGGAGCTTGAAAAGTAAAAAAAAATACAATTTTTTATTGCGCTTTTACAGCCTAAGGTCTATACTTTAATATGCAACGAAGATTTCGTAAGAATTTCGAAAATCAACCGATTTATGGCGATTTTTGGAAATTTGCCCTTTTTCTTTTGCGTTTTTATTTTCAACATGTTTCGTAAAACTGTGAAAATCAGATCGCAACATTTATTTGCCCGACTTACTTCAAATTCGGACAGTTTATAAGATTTACGGACCGGATGACGTTTCTATCTGTTTATCCGTTTAATAATAACAAATTATTAAAGTTGTTTTGTTTAGTCGAAAAACGAACTTTTTTCTACAACTTGCCATTCTCATAATTATCAAAATTTCAAAAAAAAAAAAAATCCACTCATACGAAAGTGTTATTATTGAACGAACAACAAGGGTACATTTTTTATCATTCATTTCAAATCATTCCAGTTGCCAGAACCACCTATATACCGATTGGCCATCCGACAACCGCCGCGCTTTGTTTAAATTATAGTAACTTCAGTGTTTGCCAACATTTTTCAATTTGAACAAGAACTCAAACTTGGCGAGACTATGTATTAATCAATAGACTTTTATTTGCATAACTTAAAAAAAAATGTTTACAAAACTTATACAATGTCAGAAAATGTATATTAACAAATCTTATAATCTCTGCCGTTTCATCCTTATCCATAAATCTGTATACCTTACACCTGCTCACCACTTGGCGAGACTATGTATGAATTGTGTGCGAAACTCCGACCACGTCATCCCGATACTCTCATCACAAAAAATATTGAAAATCGACCTGTTCTTTCTGCAGCTTATGCAGACCCGTTAAGGCAGGATATACATTTAGACAGGAAAAAAATAAGCAATAATGAGGAATTTTTTAAACTAAAAAATAATTATTCTACAATTATCAAACTTTAGGTATACTTTAATAGTATAGTTGAGTGTACAAAACAATTTTTAAAAATTAACTCATCATCAAAATGGCGGAGCTGTGGCAAAGGGTTACAACAAGGTCGCCGCGGGAGTTGCGAATTGGCGTGCAATTTGGCTTACCATAGACTTTGATTTGCAAAAAAGTTCAAACATTTTTTCAGTTAGAACATGTCTAGTTTCTATGAGACGGTAATTAAAATGAAAAAAAAAAAATGCAGATTTACGAAAATGACACACATTTACAACCAAAAATCAACGTTTCACGCAACATTTCTGTAAAATGTGGATTAAAAAAGTAGTTTGTTTCCCAATTTTTCAAAAACAATTCTCGTCAAGTCGAAGGTACCAATATTATCAATATTTCTACAAAGTTCCAACTCAATCGGTTCAATAGTTTTTGAGTAATCCTGCACGCCAATTTTGATAATGCAGTTTTGAGAAAAACGCTTTTGAAGTTCACGCCTGCTCCGAATCCGAGAGGCACAGCGTTGACGAGCTGTAACGTTTGAAGTTTTTCGAATTTCGCTTTGAAGCCTTGGGAAAATATTCTACATATATAGTTCCATCGTTTAAAGAATAAAAAATCGATTTTTTGATCGTTGTAAATGTACGGTACTACCTCCCTAAGAGAGCGGTCTAGGGCGGTTAGGGGAAGTAATTCTCGAGAAATTCGTCGCTGAAGCCTTCCCCCACCGCTAGGTTAGCGCGCTCGAAAATCGCGCATGTGGTAGCGTGTATGTGTTTCTCCACTCGACCTCTATGAGAGAGCGCGAACAAAAGTGTTGAGAAAACTGTAAACAAGTTGCGGAAAGTGTACTGGCGTTTCGTCGTTTCATGCGTAAGTATATCTCATTGAATATTGATGTGTAAATCTTTCTTTTTCTTCGCGTTTTTTTTATTCTGCTGTTTGGTATATTTTGTTGTTGCAATATTATAACACATATGAAGGAAACATTTGTAAAACTTTCAATAATTGTTGAATTATCTTATTGTTCGCAAAAATATACGTAGTATATTCGTTATCGAAACTCGAACATATACAGTAGAACCTCGATTATCCGAACCAATTGGGACCGAGACTAGTTCGGATAATCAAAAGTTCGAATAATCGAAACGTGGGTTTTTTGGGACGAGATCATAAACAACACCTTTTTATATAAAAACAGTACATACATATATATTATAATTTGACATATATGTTAACGTTGAAATATATATATATATATATATATATATATATATATATATATATATATATATATATATATATATATATATATATATATATATATAATGTATTTGAAATACCTGAAAAAAGTTGAATGCTTTTTTTATATTTAAAAAAAATAAAATCGTCCATTTTTAATTGACGAACGGCTGTAACGCATTTTTGAGCGGCTAAGTCTCGCAGCCGTTTGGGAAGGAGAGATTGCGTTGGGTTGCTCATTGTTGCTCACGGCGGTGGCAGCGAGCAACAATGTATCTTTCGCGCCAACGTTCGGATAAACTAAGTCATCGTTCGGATAATTGAGATTGTACTGTACAGTGTACAAAAAAATGTAACTAACAATTTATCTTGTGTATATACTTCAAGTTGAAATATACAATGTATATATATGTATAAATATTTCATTTTTAGATAAAACGGGATGGCTGAATCGAAATTATATTTTGCTTGCATTAAATTACTACTTGAAATTTAATTATGGTGCATGTTTTTTTCTCCGACTTTACGGCTTAAACGTATATATTATTATACAAAGGAATATTATCCATTTGACAATCGTGCGACGTGCGATTTTCTGAAATCGCTCGCGATCTCTTATGGAGTTGTCCGCGACAAACTCGGGAGGCCTCGGGTACACTGGACAGCTCGAGCTAGGTGGGGGAAGCCATAAAATGCGCTCAAGCGGAACGGCGGGGAAATTCTCTCTTAGCGAGGGCTCTCTTAGAGAGGTAGTACTGTATATCTCGCCTTAAAGCGGAACATCACTGTGACGGCTAAAAAATGTATTCTTTTTGTATTTTCTCAATGTATACATATTCAACAATATGTGAAGAAAAAAATTCAAGTCCGAATATTGAAAATTTACCAAGTAACAGACCGTTTAGTGAGAGCAGGTAGCGCAACGATTTACACATAGAAAAATGTTCAATTGCGTTTTTCTCGAAACGACTACAATCGGCCCGGCCGGAATCACAACTCTAACTATAATTGTCCATCTTTGAATTTTGACAAACCAAAACTTCTATGATTGTAGTAGCTATTGTTGTGCGTAGCCACTTTTTTCATTTAGCATTTTTTAAGCCGTCGAATATGAGTTAAAATTTCGCCAAAATAACACTTTTTTAACGGCCGAAGTTTTGTAATTTTTTGTTTACATACGGCTATGTACAACCAGAACCATATTTATATAGATTATAAAACTTTTTCGCTTTGATTTTTTTACTTTAACTTATTCACACATTTTTTATACAGAGGCTTTGTTATACCTCTCTAACGTTGTTGATATTTAATTCTCTAAACAAAAATTTTCACGAAATAAATTCAATGTATGTTTATTGTCATACCTTGTTCCCAAATCCCAAATAAATAATCAAGTAGACGAAAAAAATTGGAATAACGACCTTTTGTCACAGTGGTGTTCTCCCTTGAAAATTAGAAAAATCAACATTCTTCAATTCTCCGATTCAAATTTCTCCTTTAAATCCCTTTACCTTACTATCGCAGAAACTTCGCTGAAAATACTTATGAATTTCTTCCTATTTTGGTTGCTCTCATACTTTTCAAATAAACTTTGCGATTGAAATTACAACACCGAATTGCGAATTCGAGTACTTTCGTCGGATGTTTAAGATTGCGAGCGACACGGTACGAAGATGTTTCGGGACACCCTGTATGAGTGCCGGACGCCAGTTGGACTGGGTGGAGGGGGCGGAAATAAAGCAAAAAAAAAACAACGAGGTGCCCCGAGAGTAAGAGAACACATCAGTGTGCGGAGAGCAGCTGTGTGAATCCCCCGGCCCGCACCCTCCTCCTCCCTCCCCCATAGATTGCCATTGTTTTTTTGTGACTCACAGACGCTGCTCATACCGCTCGCTCGTAGGAATGCCGGGGGAAAAGAGGCTATCTGAGGATATCATCCTTCTACTCGGTTAATTTATTTTTTTGCGTCGAATGTCGTACATACGTGCTCGGATAATTACTTTTCTTTTTCTCTTCCATTTTTCCTTTCTCGTATCTCTCATTCGGATCTTTGCCCTTTGCTACAGATAAATAGCATCGAAACGTAAGCGTATGCGTAAATTATTTGGGAACTTCTAATTATACTGGAAGATCGTGAAATGTTTGAAAATGGGGGAGGGGCTGTGAACGGAAGTAAAAGGAAAAATATATAGAAATACAAGTGTGTTTGGGTTGAAAATGAATGAATGCAAATAAATGAAAGTACGGTCAATTGAAACAAATCAATACAATCTACACTTCAAATGAATTAAAATAAACTCAAAATTGAAATACTTAAAATATTCAAATAAATGAATAATTTGGACTGAACTGAAAATTCGGAATAATTTCGAGAGAAAACATATGCAAGATTATCTTACCATACAAAATAGAATACTTCTGTAAAAAAGCATGAACTGAAATTTATTGTTGAAACAATTTTTCGTTTTCGTGAAACAAAAGCGAATAAGGAAAAGTAAACTAGACTTTTCACGATTTGTTTCCAGCCAAAAATGCGATACAAATTCGGAAGCTCGTAACATACCTCTCTGGTCATAGTAACGATAGTACATGAAAAAAAATCTCTTGCCAGGAAAGAAAATAATTATTCATAGGAATGCAATTTCAAGAATACATGATCTTTGTGTCAAAAGGATTATAATTATTTTATTTATAAATTGAAAAAAACTCCAAAAGTTTATTGCCTCATTCGTATTACGGTCAACAGAAAAAAAATATAGCGCTGGGTTTTCCGAAACGTGGCATGCGTCTCATATTTTTTTGATTGAAGCGAATAAACGTACCCCTCTATTCGTAGTACCAATAGTAGTTAATGAACAACAAAAAATCTCTCATCATGAAATAAAATAATTATTCATAGGAAAGCAATTTTAAGAATCCATTTTCTTGGTGTCAAAAAAATTGCAATTCTTTTATTAATTCATTTAAAAAACTTTATTCCTGCCCTAGAAAAATGTATATATTTTATTTAAAAAATTAAATAATGTTCTTTATTCATTAGAAAAATGCAAGTTTTTAATTCATAAAAAAATACTTTGGCAAAAAAAATACTGCACCATATTAGTATGCAGAAAAAAATTTGGGCTCGATTTTCCAAAAGGTGGCATGCGCCTCATATGTGCTGACATGATTTTGGTTTGTTCCAAAAAATTTACGTCAACGTGTTTTAGGCTGTGCTCGAAGTGAGTCGTAGATCTCGTGTGTTTGGCGTTTGTACGTAGCGTGGCGTTGGAGTTTCTCGTGGCAGATGCCAGTTTCCACAGCTGGCTTCTCCTCTCTCTCTCCCTCACCCGGCCTCTGAGTATACATTTGGTACATCCGAAATTCTCGTAGCAGAGAGCCGCAAGGCTAACGAAAAATCTGTCGCCGAGTCCCATGAAAGGGCCAAAAAGGGTGGGTGTAGATAGGCTGGAGGGCGAGAAAGAGAGAAAGAGAGAAAGAGAGAGAGGACTCTCCGCCATAACGAGAGGTTGGTGACCTTGTCTGGATCGCGTTCACACGCGTGACATGGGAAAGAAAATTGAATAAATTTATTTATGGATACCCGCATACAAGGGAGTAAATTTCAAGTTCCTTTGCGCCCCCGCCCTTCTCCTTTACCCCAGCATCCAGTTTTTATGCCAGCGAACGAGAAGAAATTCGTCGACATTTCCCGTGACGATTTGTCAGAACAATAATACTTATTTCTCTACGTTTTTTTTCCGGATGCCATTTGAGCTGTGCATAAATGAAAAAAACATCCCGCGGCCATTTTTGACGAGCTGAATTCAATTACAAAAAAGTGGTCACTTCCATAATTTCTGAGGGATAACCCAGCAATAATTATAATATTTCATTAAAACTAAATTTAAAAATGTTTGCGAATTAAACCGCATTTTTTTTAAACACCAATTATTGTCAACATTTGACGCGTACCATTTTTCAAAATGTCAAAAATATGACAATTGTCAAATGAGAAAGGGTCCTTGAAAAAAACATTCGTACTTAGACCAAATATTATTTCACACTTTGAAACCACAGGGGTGCAAGAATAGGGAAGAGGGAGGGCTCACTCTGCCATGACTGATGGCCGGAAGTGGCGAAATTATAAGGGTTCCTGGTGACTTATCTTTAATTTTTTGTCGAATTCTTCGGAAAGGTGTAATACATTTTTTCGTTACAATTTATTCGTTCCGTTCTATATGGTTATTGGAGTACTTTTTTTTTTTTTTCCCCTCAGAGCTGGACGGAAACTATCGTTACCATGAGTGGCCCATGTGTGCGTGTGCCAAGTATGACTGAAGCCCCAAGGGGGCTCTCCAGACTGAGAAGAGTGGGAACGCACGAGAGAACGCATAAATACGGGGCGAGGGCGTAAACACGACGATGAGGGATGCGAGGAAAAGTTTTGGCGATCCCCTCGCGTCGCCTAGCCCTTCCTATAGCCACATGTGCTGTCTTCCTCTGTCCCTGTCTCTTTCTCTCTGCGGCCACTCTTTCCGCTCCTCGAATCCGAAATTCCAGTAGCCTCTTTCCCATTTTCGTCAAGTATACAAAAATCCGTACATGCTATTGTGAAAAATCAACAATGAGAATCGACACTGTTCAAGTTTTTATGATTGGAATGCACCCAAGGTTTTAAAAATATCTTTATCAACTCATTGCGATTATTATACCGAGACTTTTCGGGCAGATTTCGATTTTATGTCTCTGAAGAATTCAAAAGAATGCTTGGCACATTTTTGTGGGCAGTCTCTGTCAAGAGAAATTTAGGGATTTTGGAACGATTAATCTTTATTCCATTCAAACGATGCAAACTTCAATCTCATGAGAATTATTGGTAGAATTTTTGGGTGTAGTTCCGAAAAGGACATACCTCCGATTAACTTGAAATTTTTCGTACACTTGTATTTTGACTCGCCGTTTACAAATACGATAGTGAACATACCCGCAAATTTGATTTTCGGGGTAAAAACTGACAAAAACTTTTTTTTTACCGTTTTTTTTAACTTGATTTTAATAAATGTTGATTTTAGAGAAAAATGTGTCCCACCAAAGTTGTAGCCTATAAAAGAATTGATATTTTATGTTCTATACAGTTTTTGTCTAAAACTATTGTTTCGAGAAAAATGGGATAATGCTCCAATAAGTACATTTTGCTAAACTCCATTAGTTTCGATGTGCGTAATGAAATACTATCGAAACTAATGGAGTTTGGGAAAATGTACTTTTTGGAGCATGATCCCATTTTTCTCGAAACAGATTGGTTTTAGACAAAACTTGTATAGAACATAAAAGATCAATCTTTTCATAGGCTACAACTTTTTTAGGAACCATTTTTTTCTCTAAGATCAACATTTATTACCATAAAATAGAAATATTTTAAAAAAATCAGTTTTGTGAGTTTCACCTGGAAAATCAAATTGCGAGTATTTTCACTATCATATTTGTGATCAGCAAGTAAAAATACATGGGCACACAAAATTCCAAATTCATCGAAGGTATATCCTTTTCGGAGCTTTATCCGAATTCAAAGAAAAAAATTATTATAACTATATCAACATTTTGCTAATCTCCGGCTCTCTTTGCAACCACGATCTCTCTTTCCCGTCTTCGAATCCGAAACTTGAGTCCTGTGACAAAAACAACGCATTGCATACGAAAAAAGCGAAAATTCTAAAACTATTTCACCGAATCGACTCTTCGGTTCGCAAAAACAATGATAAAAAAAAAGGAGAAAGAAACGTGAAAAAGCCTCACAACTAGAACATTTATCACTCAACTTGCGGATTCCTGCTACCGATTTCCGCTCCTCATCAGCAACGTCAATGAAAAATAAAGTAGGCACAAATGTAAAAAAAATCGAAAAAAAAAAACAGTAGATGCTAAAAAAAAATTAAATACCAACGTATGAAAAAGATAGCGAAAAAAAAGACAACTGCTAAATGTATTCAAAAAAGGACAGAATTAATTACCGTTCACGAATAAAGATCTTCTTGATCAGAGAGAGGCAAACATAATTTTCCATCCGGCCAGTCTTTTTGATTTCGCAGAGTTTATCGTCTCGTCATTTCCGCGAAGTTAATGAATCGCAAGTATCGAATTAGGCGCAAAAAGAAGGGGAAAAAATAAGGGGGGCTTTGGTGAAACGTCAATCACCGGGAAAGTATTCATGGACTGGATAACAATGTGACGAAAGTGTAGATCTGTATATGGGCACGTGAATGCAGTAGCTGACAGGCCAATAATGGAGAACGACACACACCGTACCATCGGCAAAATCTGTCTCTCTTCCTCCCTCCAGTTCGTCTATGCGCGTTCATTCGAGCGCGATTGAAAGTGTCGAAGCGTGAACGTCAAATACGCCGATTACACAGTCGCCAATGACACAATGCTATACGTCCTCGGTTTCGCGCGGGAAACATCAATCATTACGAGTGACGACGGAAGGCATTGTTTTTATTTTATTTTTCAAATTTATTTCCGATACGAGGGATAATTTTAAAAGTAGTTACGTCAATGATGTTGACGTTTTGTATCATTGGTGCGCAACGAAAATATTTTTTTCCCTACTGCACAATTAATTTGCCACATTCCGACTGTAACAATCGCTTAAACTTTTTATAGGGATCATTATCAAAGATCTCCAAAAGAATAAGACAAATTTCGAAGCCTCCCGAAAGATTTTCAAAAGACAAGAAAAGAGACGAAAAATAACGAACTTTCGTTTTAATTCAACGATGCAAGCTTCGCTGTCATTTGTATTGTTGGAATGCAATGAAAATTGATATTTCTGAATTGCTTTAATTTATTGTGCCAGGTTTTCGGGAAAAAAAACATCGCTATTGTAAAAAATACTTGTATAGAGATCTACGATATAAATCCGCAAAAGCGAGCTTTTGCGTTATAATAAATATGAGAAAACTTATGCGGTAATTCTTTGGACTTGTCCTCCATGGACAAGTGACTTTTCGACGAATAATTATTACGAGCAAACGTAACGTTTGTCTTTCGTCCTTTTTTCCACCATGCTTCCTTTCTTACCATGCATTCGAAGACTCTGACATACTTGTACGACCTTTTGATTAGTTTCCCCTTTTCATTTCTTTATACATTTCTCGTTCAAATGCCTCGCCCCGTGGCTTCCTCGTCACTTTTGAAAACCGTCCACCACTTCCTTATTCATTTTTCCTTTTATTTTTCCGCACTCAAGAATGTGTTCCAAGCTTTCTTCTTCCTTCCTACAACACCGGCATAGGGTACCCCTTTTTGCCTCTTTTTCCTATATTCCCGCATCTTAACCTAACCCATGTTTCTCTAGTTATTTCTTCTATGCCCTTCTCATCCCAGTACTCTTCCATTTCCATGTGTTGTGTTTGATTTTTGTACTCCCTACAATACGTCGAATTCTCAATTTTGTTCCAGTTTTGTTGTATTTCCTGGTCGGTTTTTATTTGGATAGCTCTTTCGATTATTTTTCTCGCTAAAATTCCGAAAAGCGGAAACCGAATTTCGATCTTAAATCTGACATGCACCTTTTTTTAAATATTTTAAGAGATTACCTAAAAGGATTTTTGGCGACATCGCTGCAGCGACCGGTTACCAAGCCTTATAAGAAAGATGAAAACTATAGAAAGAAACTATAGAAAACAAAAAAACATACAAAGAAAAATGAAAACTATACAAAATCCGAAAATTATTTTAAAAAACCATACACTATCCCAGAAATGAAAAACGGGCAAAAATACAAAAAAAAACAGAAGCGAGAGGAGTAAAAAAAAAAGTTTAATCTAAAAACGATTTAAAGTTAATAAATAAACCCTAGAAATCGATTACACCTGCAAAGGAATGAACTGTACAAAAACAAAAAATAAATCTACGATGCTCTGTGGCTATCTCAATATTCCACGTACATCCGAGGTGCCCTGCGCCCATACCAGTGTTCTACGGACTACACCAGTCGCATAAAACGGAGTGCGATAACACATATAGGTATAGCTAGAGCTGAGCCCGTCAGCTATAGATATAGTAGGAGCGCGGTTAAAAAGTAACTTTCAAAATTTGGTATCCCGAAAACTATGGCGCGTCGCCAAAAATCCTTTTAGGAAATCTCTTTAAATATTAAAAGGTGTATGCCAGATTTCAGATCGAAATTCGGTGTCCACTTTCCGGATGTTTATCCATTTTTCTTAATTCCTCCATATCTTTGTCTCTTATCCTTTGCCATGCTGCTCCCGCTCCCACCTCCTCCATGGCTCCCTTTCATTTCCAGTCGCCATTTGGATAGATTTGCATTTACTATCGCTCTGCCTTCTTTTCAACACTTTTTCGGCCATCTATCTTCCGTCATTTTTATTACCTCACATAGGTAGTTGCCGTGCTTCTATTCCAATGCCCCTTATTCCCGCCTCCATTCTCCATATATAGGTAGGCTTATTGTCATTTATGTCGACTGCCATTTTAACATATTTACCCTGTAATTCTTCTAGTTGCTCTCTCCTCTTCGACCCCCACCATACCTACTTTTGACCTTTTGCATATACCCCATACTGCGGTAATCCCTTGAGAAAACGAAAATATATCAAAAGTAACTTTCGTTTCCTCGTGTTTATTATGCAAAATCGTTTTTTTTTTTAACTTTTTATTCTTCATCTCTTTATTACATACAACAGTGTTCTACGCATAACAAACCGAGTTTATTGAATTATTTTTTATTTAAATTTTTTCGTCGATTTTTGTTTTTTAATCGTCAAAATTGAACTTTTTTTTTTTTATATTTATAAGGAAAAAATTATTTCGATTTTGATTTATTTTATTCCGCATTAATGGGCGTTCTACATGCAAAACATCAATCAATCCCTATACTATTGGCTATTGCAAATCACAATAGAGTATACTTTATTGATAGGTCGATTTATGGATGAATTTTAGCAGAACAAATATATCAATGGGGTCTACAAAAAAAAAAATTTACACGAATTATCGTGCATATATACATTTCCTGGTAAGTAATTGCAAGTTTTACGCCACGCCCAGCCACAAATCGCCCCTACAAATAAGTTTCCCCTCTTTTCCAATACACAATAATTCGTTTTCTCGGTACAGGATAAAACTTGCATACGCGTTCGGCTAACACAGGCCGGGGTGTTTCGTGTCGAACGACACAGGGATTGCACGCCCTCTATATTGTTCCGTTGATGAATGGGGAATCGCATAGGGCGCAAGAGTGCTACAGAAGGGTCATATTAGCCTAGGCCAGGGCTGTCCAATTCTAGGCAAATCGGTAAGCCACTCTTTAAAAAAACTGCCAACATGGGCACCCTATTCGATGTCACGCTTCATATTCGAACGATGAATATTGTCGAATAAACATCTATCATCGAGATATAATAAAAATGTTTTCCGTATCGCCTAATTTTTTTGTCACATTGCGGCTACAAAAATTACTTAAAAGTTTTTGAGCACTCTTATTAGGGATCTGTAACCTAAATGTCCAAAAAAAATCGATAATAACAATAAAAAAATGAAAACAGCCAAAATTTCGTTGCAATCCAACTTTAACGTAATTTTTTTTCATCATTTATATTTATATTTCTATATAATAAATTAATATGATAATATAATTAATAAAAATTAGGTTCGATCAGCGAAAAGCGGATAGGGAGCGATAGGAAAAGGTTCAATTGGGGGGGGGGGGGGGAATAATACGTACAAACCCGCAAGAGGCATTGGAACTTAGGAAATGAAAATAACAAATAAGCACAATATATATGAATATTGTTATCTATAATATTTAAATAATAATTCAATAAATGATAGATCATAATACATTAAATGAAATAGTAAATAGTATAAATATTAATTTCTTACTATTCATATAATTTATTAACACGATTTACACGGTGAACACGATTTCTCAACATCTAATCAACGGATTGACTTGAAGTTTGGTATATGTACTTATTCAGTGTCACAGTAGTTTAATCTTCACCGACGCTTTCCTTCTCAACATTTCTTTTCATTAGTTATTAACAATGATGGCATTTACCCTCGAAAAATCGAGTAAATTTTTGTTAAAGATTGAAACACGCTGAAAAAACCTCGATCAAGTCTTAGCCAATATTATCTATTTTTAGAAGAAAAAACTCGTTTTTTTTGTCTCAGATCAACCGGATTGCCATAATCAAACACACACTGACAGAAAAATTCTATTGATTTTAACTAACCGCGTCTATTTGATTGTTAAAACTTGGAATTAATTAAATTTTTCGTGAAATCAAATTTTTCCTATTCCACTCCATTGTAGGAGTTATTTATTTTAAATATATTTATTTATTCAAATCAAACCGATTGAATATCGTCCAATAACTAAATATGTAATGTAATCTTAATAAATCTATGATTCAGTTTCATCTGTTCAAAAAACAATTTAGTTGAATCCATTAAGGGTATCTATTTGATTTTTTTTAAATAAAAATTAAATAGCAATTTCGTAGAGTCAACCATGTTTCTATTTGACTAAACTAATGGTCTGTCTTTATTGCAACACACATATCAAGGGGTGTGGGGGTAGAGAGGGTGGAGAGAGAGGAATCATATATATATTATGTTTGAAAAATCTATAGCATGTTATTCGATAAAACATTCTAATTATCACAAGTGATATTAACTAATTAATATAGTTCATGTGATACAACAAATAATTATAGGTATTATTTAGTCTCTTATGACATATCTGCGACCAAGATGTTACAAGCACTCGGTAGCATAGGGACTGAGTGTGCATAGCTATGAGTAGGTAAGTTTTAGGGTCGATTCCACGTAGATGAAATATTTTCTTCGACAAAAATAATTTCTGAAGGCCAGGAAATTACGAATAACGGGACAAAATAGTTGTGGTAAAACTATCAATTAAGTGTTTCATTTGGATTTATCAAATATTTTATCCATATAGTACACTTAGATTTACAGTGTACATTGTAAGCAAATAAAGATTTATTTGAATCGAATCTTCATTTATTCAATTTGAATATATTTAATATTCGAAAAGATTAGCTGAAACGAATTTAAAAAATATAGTTGAAACGAATAAGATCGTAGTAGACCGTGAGGCAAGGAAAAAATCTATTTGATTTAAATAGATCCTATTTAAATGATTTTTTTGGCAGTGCACCGTTGAGCCCCTTACGTTGATTGTTTATAACTTTTCTAATTATTAATATTCTTTCATAAAATTTGGTACACAAGTTCGTTAATGTGCATAAAAATCAATGTCTAAATGATTTTTCAATCATCTTGCTGATTCCATCAAATTTTTTTTATTCAATAACCTTTTTCGTGTCGTCACAGTAGCCTAACCCCTTGAATCGTTAATCTCTGGATAATTGACTTCCCTTGACTTTATTTCAAGTAAATTTGCATCGCTGAATATCTTTTGTACACTTTACTCTATACGATAGTTTCGCAGGCGACTGCGCGTACGCGAAAATTTTACGCTTCAGATTTGCGTGTCCCTATGGGGGTTGCTGACTGGCAGGCGGGGTGGAACAGAGAGAGGAGAGGAGAGGAGAGGAGAGGAGAGGAGAGGAGAGGAGAGAGAGAGAGAGAGGGAGAGAGAGAGAGAGAGAGAGAGAGAGAGAGCGAGAGAGAGAGCGAGAGAGAGAGACAGCGAGAGAGAGAGAGACTGTGGTTGCCGGCAGCGAAACACGGGTGTGGTCCGATCAATACCACCACCATCACCACCTTGTACCGGCATAACGCCAATCCGTACACCTTCCTGTGCCTTCAGTCCATTCGTAGCCTCGATCAATCGTTCACCTCGTCCTTACTATCGTAAATTACATTGTCCGTATTGGCCTAACGAGGATTCTCGTTGGAATCGTCTAAATTCACGCACAAACATTATGCTCAATGTCGATTATCCTATCAATGACGTAAATTAAGGGGTCTTTATATGCCCAACCTTTTAATACGTATTTTTCATTTTATAGTTTTATACCCTAGGATCTTAACGTTCACTTACAACAAACATTGTATAAAAATTCAGAAAATTGACTGAGATATGACAATTTTTGTGAAGGGTCAGATCGCCAACTGCGCTACGACGTTACTTTGTGTAGTTCGTAGCTCAAAATCTTTTCGTGCGATTCACTTCAGATTCGGACTAAGCATAGTTAATAAGATTTTTCATCACATGCCCCAATGATTTATTCATGTTTATCCATTTATTAACAACAAACGATTCAATTTGTTTCTCGTTTAGGCGAAAACTGAACTTTTTCTTCTACAGCTCGCCATTTCTCGAATTTTCAAAATTTCAAAACAGTGTCCTGTCATATGAAAGTTTTATTATTATACTAAAATGACATTTTTTTATTTCAGATGAGCCCAGTTGCCAGAATCACCTGCACCGATTGGCCATTCAGCAGCCGGCGGCACTTTGTTTAAATAATAATAACTCCGTTGTTTATTATTTTTTTCACTAAAAAAAGAACAGAAACTTGGCCAGACTTGTGTATCAATGGTGAGTAAAATCCCGACCTCGTCATATCAACACTTTCATCAGCAAAGAATTTCGAAAATAAACCTCTTTTCTGACGTACTTTGCATCGTTTGAATGAAACGAAAATTAATTCCTTTCAAAAACTCAAATATTTTATCGTCGATTCAGGCTGTGAAAATCTCTGAAACGTTTCTACGTATCTTTGTTAGTAATTTAAGACCTCAATTTGCGAAAAAAAAGGCTTTGGATAATGATTTTAAAAAAGAAATTGCAAAAATGAAAGAAAAATATTGTGTTGCATTCCAACGATGAAAACTATAACGCCATCCTGTTTTTTGGGTCTCTCAAACTTTTGCAGACCCGTTAATAAAAATAATTATTCCTTCCGCATTCGTAAAGTTGCATACACATGCGAGTCGAAAACCTCGCCGGGCGTAACGAGAGCGAAGTTCGGGCTGTCGCCGTTTATCAAGCGCTGGCTGGTCCGTCATCGAAATCGTTGAATCATCAGGGTGCACCATTAATGCGCAACAAAAATAGGATAATGAATTACATTATCTGTCTGATAAGAGAAAGTTGATATCTTCTTTGTTATCCGTGAGATTATGATATTGGAAATTAAGAGTCCGCACTGCGAGAGCTGCTATATGTTTCTCAATACACACGTACATACAGCGGCGGGGTAAGAAATTCAAAAAACAGTATTGGCACATGAAAGTTTTGGGAGGTAAAAATGCTTGCAGGTTATTTCAATCAATACGTTATTTCGAACATCAATACATTGTGTCAACGTTGAAACAAAACCTTATGGTAATGGAAATCTCCAGTAAAGTCCAGTCTAAGCATATTGCAAGGTATCCCATTTGAATCGATCCACGCAAATGTCTTCGAAACTCATGATGATGCCAAAATAGGTTTTGGAAAAAAGTCAAAATGTCTTCAGAGGACCC
The DNA here is from genome assembly GCA_964007375.1 of Ophion obscuratus. Lineage (NCBI taxonomy): Eukaryota > Metazoa > Arthropoda > Insecta > Hymenoptera > Ichneumonidae > Ophion > Ophion obscuratus. The sequence goes on from OZ023313.1 coordinate 58,015,019, forward strand.
ACAGAGGTCTCAGCTGTTTCTATCGCGCCTAGAGGATCTTTCCATTTCACGTTCGAAGTTTTTTCCATTGGAGGGCAATGCCGTTTTTTTAGCTAATATAAGCTGCGAAAATTAATCCACATTGTTTGGCTTGTTTATTCAGAAACGGGAACGTGAATAAATGTCAAAAAAGATTCTGCATAATTATTGAAAAAAAAAGAAGCGCTGCATGGGACGATGCGAACTTCAATAAAGATTGAAGGCAATCTTTTTTTTCTTCTTCATTGAATCATATTTTTGATGCAACAGTCGATGTAGTATTTTTGCATAGGAAAGAACGAGTTGCATCGATGGGTGCATCGAAAAATGTATAACTCCACTTACAAGGGGACAGTACGGCAGTCGGATTTTTGTAATTTTTCGTACTCATGGTATGCGAAGTTCAGAGCTCGAATATTAATATCCCAAAGCAGTTCGACGCCATATTCAGAAATTTTCGAGAAAATTGACTTTGAAGTTTTCGAGCGCACTCTTATCCCACAAAGATGCAACGATATTCGAACCGGGCTCTTGGCGTACCCGGTAGCGCTCGAATCTAGTAATCGCGGGGTCGCTGGTTCGCGTCTCACTTCGATTTTTTTTTTCCATTTTTTTTAAATGAAAAGACGCAAGTCATATTTTTAATTATCTCTTGATTATAAACATACATTTTCAAGTATCAATATTTATAACCAACAACATTTTTAGGATGAAAATGAAAAACGTCGGGTAAGGAATTGAATACTTCGAATACGCTTCGCAGGTAGTTGATCAGGTAGGAATTGAATACTTTTCAGGTAGGAATTGAATACTTTTGAATACGCTTCGCAGGTAGTTGATCAGGACAAAGGCAAACGATGTACGCAGAACGCTTATTCACAATATCGACGGTTGCCAAAGCAAGCGTTATATTCACATATTTCAACATTTGTCCTTCTATTTATATTCCTATTAATCTACAAGGGAGTTTATGTAAATATTATTACTGTATATTTTCACGTCGCCTATTCGCAATTTCAAGCAAGAGATAATCAAAAATAAGACTTGCATTTATCATTGACAATTATAATTACATATATGTGAATTAGCAGAGATTTTATGATTTTTATCCCGGGATTATTTATTTATTTTTTTATAAATAATCACCTATTGTTATATATAAATAATATATGATCATATATGAGAAAATATATAATTATGTATAACTATAATGAATTTTGTACATAAATAACTATATATGGATTTTGTCCATATATAAACATATATATATTATATTAATTATATATAATATGTGATTATATACAACAAAAATTTATCGGGATATTTAAATGACGGAGATATGCGAATTTAAAAAAAATGCAAAAAAAAAAAAAAAAAAATTCTAAGTGAGACTCGAACCAGCGACCCCGCGATTACTAGACTCGAGCGCTACCGGGTACGCCACGAGCCCGGTTCGAATATCGTTGCATCTTTATGGGATAAGAGTGCGCTCGAAAACTTCAAAGTCAATTTTCTCGAAAATTTCTGAATATGGCGTCGAACTGCTTTGGGATATTAATATTCGAGCTCTGAACTTCGCGTACCACGAGTACGAAAAATTACAAAAAACCGACTGCTGTACTGTCCCCTTGTTAGAAATAATTGAGGGTTCAGTGTTTTTCAGCTTGCGGGCGTGCACAAATAACGCAACGTCAAATTCCCCTATTTTACCCCCGCCTCTGTTCCGTTACGTAACGGGTGCTTCTAAGGCGACGGTTTGAACTTTTTTTTTCTATTTTCGAGGCATTGTTTTATTCAAGCCGTCTTGAAAAATAGTAATTATCAAAATTAAAAAAATCGGCTACGTACAACCTTGACAAAAACAGGTTTTCCCTTTTAAAAAAATGGAGATGACCTTGAAATCGGGTTTATACCCCACTTGATAACAAATCGAAGGCTACCAAAATGTAGACACTGACAAACCATTCAAATTTTATACTTTTTCATCTAAAATCAATGTTTATCGATGTTTTCCAGTGCCTAACTTCTAGTGAATCACCCTATATATATACAGACGATTGTTTTATTTTTTTTTACCCATAAACGTGAAAGGATGTTTTCTTCGTTTTGCACGTGAACATGTGTAATATAAGTTAACGTTTGAAGCCTCCCCAATCTTCCACACCTTCGTTTTCGCGCCAACACAATTCAACTTCTAAGCAATTCGCCACGCTTATGGTAAAATAGTGAATTTATCCGCAGTCCCTTGTGGACGCGTGAAATGCGCTCCAATTGACGTTACCATTTTTTTCTCTCGCCAATGACGCAACGAAACTGGAGGAAACGTCTATCGTCAATGTCTTAAAGTCATTATCAAACATTAATTGGCAAAACGCTCAACCTCTTCAGATGCATTTTTCGAAGAACAATTGAGTACAATTGAGAACCTCTGGAAGCGACACACCAGAGCCAGAATTCTGTTTGAACGTGTATCCGTTGGATAATATATATACACACACACACACACGCGCGCGCGCGCGCGCACGCACGCACGCACGCACACGCACACAGGGTGAGTCACGAGAATCAGAACACCTGAGTATCTCTATTGGATTTGAAAATACGAAGTACGTACATATGGGAATTTGAATGATTTGGAAGGACGCACATTTTTACCATAATATATTTTTTTTTCAGTTTTTTCAAGGTCATCGAAGTTTTTTAAAATTGGAATGGCATATTTTGTCCCCTTGATAATTGTAGCCGGCCCAAACGAGTTCAACCATGTAACATAGAACGACCTTCAAATAACCTTAAAGCCAAAAATATTGAAGAAATACTATCGACTTTCTCCATAAATGAAAATCATGTCGATCTTTTCTTCCTTCGCGTAACGCACTGTGAAACGTAGATCGATAAAGTGCTAGATTATAAATTTTAGAAACTTCAGAAATCCGATAGCAAGAAGGTATTGAAAGTAATAAGTAGCTCATAAACACGATTGTGTACATACGAATAGGTGAAGGTGTTCCGTAAATCTTCTGTCATCACCGACCCTGCTACTCTGCTGTTATTGTGATACATTTGAATGTAACCCAGCTCACAGGAATCATTTAGCGTAACAGAAATAAAGAAAAATATCTTACACATTGATTTATTATCTTTTCAATATTTCTGGGTTGAAGGTCATTTGAAGGCCATACCATGTTACATGGTTGAATTAGTTTTAATACCGGTTACAATGTGCAAGGGGGGAAATGTGCCATTCCATTTTTTTTTAAACTTTGATGATTTGAAAACACCGAAAAAAAAATAAATTAAAAAAAATACGATAGCCATGCACGTCCTTCCGAATTATTCAAATCCCGATATATGCATACTTCGTATTTTTAAATCCAACGCAGATATTCAGGTGTTCTGTTTCTCGTGACTCATCCTGTGTATATATATATAATATGAGTGTGCCGAGCATTCCGGTACACGCTACGCGAAAGGCACACGAGCCAAACTAAACGACGCGAAAAGTCGAACAGAAACAAACGAATCCCTTTATCTTTCGCGTGTCAATAAGTACGAGCTAGTGAGACGTAGTGCGTCTGCGGCGTTAACCAAATCGTCACGGACAAATTCATCGTTTCGTTTCATCTCCAATTGGTGGAAAAAAAAATAGTTACAAAGATATTTCTGTGTTGCAATAATTTGAATACTTCGGCGTCTCATCATTATCATTATTTTAATAATTATCAAAATGATTATACTGTTACTATTTTTACTTCGTTAAAAATGTTTTATTATTATCGTTGTTATTATTATAGTTATCATTGTTGGTTTATTATTGAGACACATTAAAAGCCGTTATTTCTATTATTACTTTATTACCGACATTTCAGTGGTGAAAAAAGTTTTTAGCGAACGATCGCTCCTATTGCAATTACAAATGATTATGGTTGTTATCATTATTTTTAATATGAACAATTTGATTAGTTATTTATATTAATATTAACATTGATTAGTAATAATCAATTAATAATAATAATAATATTAGTATCATTATTTATATCAGTATTATTATTATTGTTAATATTATATATATATATATATATATATATATATATATATATATATATATATATATATATATATATATATATATATGACATTGTAATTTGTTCTTGCATTTTTTTAAATAGGTAATTACTTTTTAACGAATATATCGTTGCTTTGCCGTCATAAAATTGTTGCAATGATAGTCAGAAAAATGCACTTCACAAGGTACCATCACTATGTTTATATTTTTCCGTCAAGATTGTTGCATAATTAAGATAACGAACCCCCGACGAAAAAAATATCAAGATAAAGAGCGAGATGGTGATAGGCAAGAGGAAGACAAGAAAGGGGGGGGGGTGGAGTGACCGAGCTCCATTTAGATTATTATTGTATCGTAGAGTGTCGAGAGTGCGAATGGACTGGGATAGGACTGCAAGAGAGGCGAGGCCGGATGAAGTCTCGAGAGTCCAGCCTGACCGAGAGTGAGAGCAAAGAGTGTTTCAACTGTCAATTCATACGTGCACAAACTCTCTGCCTCTCACTCTCTTTCTCTGAGAAGAGCGAACGAGTGCACTCGAGACCCTCGAGGGCAATCGTGGATGCACCGAGCTGAGAGGAAAAAAAAGAGGAAAAAAAGAAGGGCAGTAGTTCCATAAAAAAAAAAAAGAGAAAAAAGTTTAATAGTCACGAAACTTGAGAAATTAATATCGTGTTTGGTGCAATTGTTACGTATTTTTTTTGTCTCTGCAGAAAATATTTTTCTCCCGTAGAGGATGCAAAAATAATAGTAACATTGCGGCATTGCGCGTTTGCTTTGATGACGATGAAGTTTGCATCGTTGGAATGCAATGAAAATGATTTTTTTCATTTCCCAAATTACTTTTGGCTGATTTAAGCTACGAAAATTACGAATGTTTTAGGACTCCCATTTAGCGATGTACAATAAATCGGGAGAAAGTTATTTGGGGTAATGATGAAAATGCGAACTTGAAAGAGTTGCATTCCAACACTGCAAACTTAAACCCCACACAAATTAACGCCCTTGTATGTTTTGATGGGCTCGTGGAGTCGGAAGGAAAAAATATTTTCAACGTGAATTTTATACGAAATCAACTGCGATCAATTAATTACAAAATGATTATGCATATTGGCAATATTTTCGATCCTATGACATTAAAGTATACATCGTTGAAAAGCAAAGAAAATGATTTTTAAAAAAATCCAAATTTCGTTTGGCAGATTTGAGCTACGAAAATTGGGCAAACATTTTTTCAAACTCTTATTGAGGGATCTAAAACGAATTCGCAACGTATGATTTTGGATAATAATAAAGATAAGAAATTGAAAAGAATTTTCGTTGGATTTGAACGGTGCAAACTTCGGCCCAATTCGTAACGGGTTACACCTAGCTCGGGGCCGGAGAAAAAAAGAGGAATTTTTGTGATTTTTTTCCGGGAGAACGTGTACAGGTTTTCAATTTCTTTATTGATATTTCCAAAATTAGGAGAGTAATAGAAATTATAAGCAAGCCGCGCGCAAACCTCATCTAACGGTATCAAAACTTTGAACGCGTTTATCTCAGAAGTATGTTTTTCAAATCGGCGCCCACGATATCTCGATAACTAATTGACCGATCGAGGTCAAATTTTGCTCCGACCTTCGGTGGCCTCTTTTTGAGGACTGGTAGCAGAATTGAGTCGAACAATAATTTTGCCCAGATTTTATAACTCGTCGAATACTCGAAAATGTATGAAATATCGTTAATCAAAGTTTAACAGGTCGCCATTTTGTAACAAAGTTTTTCTAAGTACTAATTCTGTTACCAGTGCTTAGAATACTCATATAGATATATATATATATTTTTTTTTTTTCAGATGCATACATCACCCAGAGTGGGCGCCGATTGAGGCGGTTTTTGACGGACCATGTTGTAAAAAATTTTTTTTAAACTACATAAAAATATTTAATATTTTTTTTTTAAATGTAGATACATTCTCAAAGAAACAATAAATAAATATGTAAAATTTCATCGAGACAACTTCAACGGTTTAAAAGTTATACCAACCCAAAAATCAATGTCAAAAATGTCGCTCTAGATCAGCCTACTGCCTTAAATCGATAGATAAACTATCGAAGAACATATTTACAAAATTACAGAGGCCAATTGTGAATATTTTCGAAGATACAAGGCCAAAAGCAGATAAGCGATTGATATTTCCTTCTATTGAAAGCTTTGAAGTGCATTTTCTCCAGTTATCATTTTCACGATTTTTCCAAATTGGCGGGCGTGATAGCAAAAAAAACTACCTATTGAATGAAACCAAAATTTATTTTCTTCAGTATGAAAATCTCTTCTAAGTGAATTCAAAAATCTTTTAAAATAATTTTTATAGCACGTTAAAGTGTTTTTGAACACATTTTTTTTCAAACCTGAGAAAAGTTGTAATTTTACGATTTTGTTCAGCTTTTTCTTAATTCACCCGGAAGAAAAGTATATGACAAGTGAATATTTTAGTGGTATTTTTGTTTCAGTCAAGAAGTACGAGCGGCATCTTTCCCGCCGATTGGGGACTGCAGTGGCAAGGCGCACATGGAATATGCTTATAAATCTGAAGTCATTTGTTGTTTCACGATGACATTTTCTTTTTATACATTTCAAATATACATGAAAAGATACCTCAATACCAAAGTTCCCGCCTTAAAGACTATAATTTCAAGTGTATTTTACCATTTTTGTATTGAACATTATTTTTAAATATGGTAGAAACAAATCATCCGAAATACAAAAATCGAACGGATTTAGTTTTCGAATGAAATTATCTAATACTTGGACGAAGGACGTAATTAAAAATCGACATTCGAACAAATGACCGCCGTCCAAAGTGAGAGTATCGATTTTCGGTGAAAAAAAAACACTATCATTGACGATAAAAAAACTATCCAAAAAAATAATATTTCTTCGTTCAAACACTGCTTTTTAGTATGTAAATAAGAGTTCGTAAAGTTTTAAGTTGATCAGTAGTGATTTTTTATATATCGTGGTCACCGTATTTAAGAAAGTAATTCTGAGAAAAACCCGTTTAAAATTCGTCGGTTCGCGGACGCTTTCTATAAACTGCCGTAATCGCCCTCAATTTTGAACGGATCGTCTTGAAGTTTTCCAAGTATATAATTCGCAATCTTATATTATGAGAATGCGTCGAAAACGAAAATCGAAGTTACCAAAAAAAAAATTCATCTGGATATAAAAGCCCTTCCATAAAGCGAAGCAAAAGAAAAACCCGCTGGGAAAATTCCTCCATAAGTAACGATATAATTCATGCAATCAGACTTTATTTTCGCTTTACATTGTAAATCAATCGGCAATAATATGCAATAATACGTGAACTCAATTTTATCACCAGTAGGACGTAAACAGTATTTGAAGAAAAAAAAAAAGTCACGATTTATTTTCGTAACTGCTTGTCGGAGTTTTTGTATTATCAGCAATGGCACGCAAACAGCATTGGAAAAGTTGATAAGAGAAGAAAAAAAATGTATTTTCGTCGTTCTCCTTACGAGTCTCGAATAATCGTGACTCGATTTTACGAATCGTAATGAAAGAAAAATAAAAATAAAACGTAAGAAACAGTCTCGATCGGGGAGGCTGCGCGATGAGTGCGTCTCATTGTCTCTTTTCGTTTCCACTGCCCTCTACGACTGACCCCCATACGAGGGGAGAAAAAAATATTTTTTATCGTGCCACAACGGGGGGAATCCTGATATCGAAGTGAAGAGCTCGTGGAAAAACTCTTTTATGAACTATCAGGCTCAACTGTCACGAGAAAGCAAGAGAGTCAGAGAGAGACAGAGAGAGACAGTCAGAGAGAGAGAGAGAGAGAGAGAGAGAGAGAGAGAGAGAGAGAGAGAGAAAGAGAGAGAGAGAGAGAGATCGAACAAGGGGGCAATATGGGAGAAAATTCAAGCAGTATCTGCAGCCCTATTTCCATGTTCACACTTCAAGTGGCTTCCGTTCCCTTCACGACATAATAACATCATTGTCGAGACGACGACAGCGATCGAAGCGATGTCGAATGTTTCGACATTGTCCTACGAACGTTAAAGAATTTCGTCACAAATCAAATACGACTGAACATTTTTCAAAGTTTCGTAAAAAAAACCAACAGAAAAAGAATTATTGCTCTAATTTATCGTAGCTCGACATATTAAGTTTTCTCATTCGGGAGTCAGGAATGTAATTTAATCTTCATAAGTAAAGATCGAGTCCTAAAATTCTGTATTGCCTTTCACTATTTCACGATTTATCCCCGATTCTAAGGAAGAAAACTCGTTTTGTTTTTTAGTTCAACCGGGTGAAGGTCCTCCACGCGATTGTGACTTTAAATGCTGACTTCTTTAATTGTTAATATTTTCCAACGAAATTTGGTACACAGCTTTGTTAATGCACATACAAATAAATGTCTGAACGATTTTTCGATTATTTCACATAATCCTCCAATATCAATTTTTTTTAAATACCCTTATTTTGGGATCGGCAAAGTAGCCGAACCCCTCAATATCGGTATCCTCATTTCCAGGTGGACCCTTTAAGGGTGTTCGCAAAAGTATTACCATCAACGTTTCGATTCTTATTATTATTATTATTATTATTATTATATATTTTATATTTTACTAATTCGCCGAAAAAGTGGACGAAGGATTTAATAAAATATTGATTTTTGGAAAAAAATCGCCGCACTCCATTATTATTATTATTACTCTGGGCTTTTTTTGCTCTTTTTCGCCCCGAGTCGAGTCAAGTAGCATTAAAAAAATGAAAAATGAAAAGAAAAAAGACAAATAAATAAATAGACGAAAGAAGACGAATTCCGAAGAAGAAAAATCTGCGGGTCGAATTTCCACTCGTCGTTATTCCAAGAAACGAATATGGTCTTTTCAAGAATGTGAAAGACGATAGGGGCGCATTTTCCGTGCGCGCCCGCGTGTGTGTATAGGGCCGTCCAAAAACGCAGCATAAACAGTGTTACAGTTGTTTCCGTTTTCATGGTAAGAAGAATGAAGTTCGGTCATGGTGCAAGGCGAGCTAAAGCGAGAATGGAGGCGGCGACGACTTAATCCGTGCCTCTGGCTCGAAGCATCGAGCGCGAGCAAGACTCAACGTACACAGCAGCGAAATTGTTCGTGAGAGCATAATACCAAAGGCGTATTAGAACGTTTTTTTCTTCTCCTCCTTGTTCGTCTTCTTTTCTAAGGGTATTCTCTTTCACCCTCGCAGCATAGGAAATCGTGGGCCATGGGGGGAGGTCGGAGGAGCGGGGTAAGTCCCGTAGGGCCCATTTTCTCATCAATGCCATCAAGAAGCTTTTATGATTCGTGAGTCACGCGTGAAAAGGTCCTCGTACTGTGCCACCATCATTATTGGAATGCATACTCTCTCTCTCTCTCTCTCTCTCTCTCTCTCTCTCTCTCTCTCTCTCTCTCTCTCTCTCACTCGCTTTGTCGTAGCCATTCGACATTGAAAAATCAGTGATATGAGCAGGGGTCGTGAAAAATGTTGATCCTTGCCTTTGGGATCTGACAGAGCGAATACTTTTTTTCTGCTTGAAAACCGTGAATATTATTATTCCTAAAATTTGTTTTATTGTTTTTTCTTAGCATCTAGTCCATTATTATTATCAATATTATTATTTAAAAACTTAATTCAGATCATTTGAACTACCAAAAAAAGTTTGCATGAACCGGATATTTATTTCCATACATTTTCGATTTTTGTTAGTTTTCTTTTCGAATTTGCTCGTTTTTAGTCATACGGTTATAAGAATCCTTCGATTTATTTGCATCTAACTAAAACTTTTGAATTATCTTCTTTTTTCAAATTCTTCATTTACAATTTTTTGTTTGCGCAGAAGCCGCTTTTTTATTTTACAGTTAATGAGAAACGCAAATGGGCGTCCGTTACCGCGATTGTGCGTCGAAAAAAATAGAGGAACCCGATTAGTGTGCAACGAAGTAATCAGATGTTTTTCCTTTCTTTTCTACTTTTGTCCTTTCTTTTTGCCTCTCGACAATGCGATGCAAATTTGCTTCCATTCGACCTTTCTTTCTCTTCGTCCGCGTTGACAATGTTAACCCAAACAAAACTTGAGATCTCAAGAACAGACGAATAAAGCTGCGATGATGCCTGTATTTTTTATTACGTTTTCTTTTCCTCAATAACCAAAAAATCATTAATCCGAAAAAATCGCCGTTCAAAAGCCTCGCGAGGCTCTTTTATTTTTCTTTATTTCTCGAGCAAACACCGCTTCATCGAGTATACCGCATGCGCACGATGCAACATAAAGAACATAAGGGGGAAAAGAGGGGAACAAAAAGTAAAACAAAACCAGCAACTGCGATCGCACAGAACTACGAAAGGCTCTCGTGAAATTTCGCTTCCAGGACACCGGACAAATTATTCTGGACGAAATAGCATTGCAAAAACTGCGAGAAAAGAGAAACACAAAACTGAGCATTAATCTATTCACGTGGAAATATAAATACTTCGAGAGTGAGAAACGTTGAAGAAGAAAGGAAAGAAAAAAGAGATTCGCAAACAGTGCTGGGGACGAGAACCGACGAAATTCGCTCTCTTGGGAGCGTCTCGAGAAAGACGTATTTTATTTTTCCGTTCCTCGTCATCATCTCTCACACTGTCGGAGCAAGGGGTGAGGAAAATAATGAGAAAGAGAACGAAAGAAAGAAGGACGAAACGAGGACAACAAACACTGTGCGGAGACAAAGTCTCGCGGGCAAACGTCGCGCGTCAAGTAAATCGCAGGGAGTGAATCAACAGAGACGAGAGAAAGAGAAAACCTTCCAATGACAATAACTATAATAATAATAATGATCATAATTGCGAAAATAAAAAAAAATGGCAAGAAAGTACACGCTTGTAGATGCTTGCCTGTGCACGCCCGGTAGTTCTCACAAAAACGACAAGGCCATTTCGAAACCAGGTTGAAATTCCGAACGTTGAATGATCAGAATGCTCAAAACTCCGAAAGAATTTTACCCGAAAGACCAAAACTCCGAAAACCTGAACACCGTCAAAATAAGACGGCTATTAAAGTTTTTAAGGTTTCAAAATTTGCCATAAATCGACGAATTATTTGAACTATTTTTTTTATTAAGCTAACTTACGTCAATTTTGAAATTTGTCTAGTCAACTGTGTAGACATGATCTTGGCAAAACTTGTAATTTCGGAACATTAAAATTAGGAATTTAAAAATGTTTAAACTCCGGAGCATTCAAAGCCCGAAATTTGAACCCCCACCCTCCAATTTCATTTTTTAATTGGCAACGTCGAAGTGGTACTATTTTTTATGCTGCGCTGCGTGGCCTTATGGGGAGGTTGACATGCGACAGTGATTCCATTCGAAAACGAAATTGTACTAGAATTGAAAAATAAAATGGTGTTAAGGGGAGAGGGTAGGGGTTTCAGGGTGAAAAAACACTTTTTGCTAATTTTTTTCATCTATACGCATAGAGTAAATTTATTAAAATCTTTTGTACATTGTTAAGTGTCATTTCAAGAACGTTTCGTGAAATTTGTACGCGAAAATATCCACGAACAAGCCGGTGCCGCGTTTTTCTCGAAATCACTTTTTCGACATCCGTGTTCACTGCCATTTGAAAACTACATGACCGATTTATTTCAAACTTGGTACACACTTTCTACATATAAAATACCACCCCCCCAACGGTTACTTTGAGATTTTTTTACATTGAGGGTGTTTTCCACACCCAAAATGACGGGATTTTTCGTGAAAAATTGCACTTTTCACTTTACATGACCACCAAAAATTTAGAAACGAAAAAAAAAAATTATCAAAGACCTTTGGGGGGAGGATTTGATGATACTTTGACTGAATTTTAATGGTACTTGATTTCAGATAACTTCTAGCTCAGACACAGTGAACATCGCAAATCGTGTTTTTCCAAAGGCCTTCTTGGAAAAACTTCGTCACCGGCTTGTTTGTGGATATTTTCGCGTACAAATTTCACAGAATGTTCTTGAAATGACACTTAAATGTACAAAACGATTCAATAAATTTACTCTATCTATATAGATGAAAAAAAATTCGCAAGTGTTTTTTTTTCACGCTGAAACCCCTAGCCTCCCCTTAAAGTTTGCATCATTCGACGGCGAAGAAAGTTCTTCCTTATATTTTAATTACCCTATGTTTATCGCTTGGCCAAATCCTTTCCGAGCCAGATCTTTGAGTAATTGTCTTAGAAACCAATTAAGAAATTTATCGCAAGCAAATTTTGCCGACAGAAATCAAAAGAACTTCACGAGTATTTATTTTCAATTGCGTTCTAATGATGCAAACTGTAATCTCATAAAATATACAAGTATTGGAAAAATACGTCATGACATTAAGGGCTTTGGCTACTGTAAGAATATAAAAAAGTCGTTCGTCGCTTGAGGCAACTCAAATTGAAGAGCAAGTTCCAGCATATGATGCAGGAATCGCCGATTGAAGGTAAACTCATGATTGAAACGATACAACTGCTAGTAAAACTTCAAACACGAATTTTTTCTACACAACGTTTTTTCACAACGGTGTACAGGATTTCTCGACATCTAATAAACGGATTATCTCGAAATTTCGTACACTCATTCAGTGTAATAGCAGTTTAGTCTTGACCGAAGGCTTTCTAAACATTTTTTCTTCAGTTATAAACAATAGTGATGTCATTTTTCCTCAAAAATCGAGAAAAAAAAAAGTGTACAATTTGTTCAAATTATTGAAACACGATAACAAAAAAAGGTCGGTGAAGCCTTAGCCAAATTATCTATTTTACAAAAAACGAGGTTTATTCTTTTCTTTTTTCGTAAAATAGATAATATTGGCTAAGGCTTAACCGACCTTTTTTTGTTATCGTGGTTCAATAATTTGAACAAATTGTACACCCCAACAAAACCAAGTACACCGTTGAGCCCCTCACGTTCAAAGGCCCTTTACGAGATTGTTTATAACTTTTTAGTTATTTATTTTTTTCAATGAAATTTCGTACACAACTTTGTTAATAATTGTCCGAATGACTTTTCAATTATCTTATTCCTTAAATTTTTTTTGTTGCAATAACCCTCATTTCGTTTTGTCACAGTAGCCTAACATCTTAAAATATAAAATACATTATACTGGTATTGGAAAAATACATTCCAGTATCGGAAAAATTGATATATATATAAATACACGCGTGTGCTTATACTAGATTAGACAACATGAAGTACGCACCTTGCCTATTCAATTTACGTTGTCTCTATTGCTTTATTTTGTCCAGTATTGTGTATATCCATAAATATATGTGAGAGGAATTTTTCAATTTCGTAAGTTGTGTGTAAGTGTGTGTGTTTGTGTGTGGAGAAAAAAATCTATTTTTTATTTTGCGATGTGTTCTTCGACGCGAGGACCACTGATGGTTATTTCATCTCACAACAATACATACAGTGTATGTGTATGTGTGGTGCAAATATTAAGCAAATATAAACGTAAACAATTTTTTCAGGCTACAAACAATTGCTTCACATTACACATTTAGAAACAAAATAGACTTCTCGTTTTAGGAAGGTCGATGCAAAGCCTTAAGGGGGTGATAGGTTACCTCGTTAGGAACATATATAACCTAAGTTACCTTAGTCCAAAGTCTACGAATTTCGAGCTATCATTGCAAGTATGATTTATGGAAAATTTCCCAAAATTAGGTACTCACTCGTTCATAATGTTCAAACAGACAATAATTGGTAACTACAATCTTGTTTGCGTATTAGCTTAATGTGTATCCAATCGACAAACACCATAACGGACGATTGTCTGCATCCGTACAATTAACTAAATGGAACGTGTTGGATAATTTAAAACTTGTCAAAAAATTTAAAAAAACCGCTTATGTGAGTGCTATTTTTGAAGAAATAGCATTAACGTAAGAGGTAAACGTAATTTTATGGAAAGTTTCCAATAATTATCCTTACCATGATAACTCGAAATCCTTAGAATTAGGACTATGGTAACCTGGGTTAGATATGTTCCTAACGAGGTGACATATCGCCCCCTTAAGGCTATGCATCGACCTTCCTAACACCCTGTATATATAGAACATCGGGCTGTTTCGCGGATGGCGCTTAAAATTTGTTTTAACAAATCGTTGATTTTGAGAAGACAGTCCTCGAATGACTGAAATCATCCACAAACACACACACACACACGCACACACAATTTTTTTTCAATTCCTTATTTTTAGTATCATCGAGTCATTTTTCAGTCTTAGGTTGTAGGTCGCTAAATAAGAATCGTATGACAAATGTTCGCGTGATTTTTACAGCAAGCATTTGCCAAAAGAAATATGGGAAATTCAGAGGGGAAAAATTGTTGCATTCTAACGATGCAAACTTCAACGTATTCAGCAAACCTTGTCAGAGCGTACGACTTTCGCTTCCCGGATCTGCGCATCGCTATGCTTTGCCCAAATAAAACATTCAATTCGCACTTTGTTCCTCCCCCTCCCCCTACGTCTCATTTATCGATTAGCACAAATGAAGTAGCGCCTTAAAAACAGCATTTCGTTGTGCAGGTGATAGACACAATTTTTAAAAAATGCATTACATTGATAGTCGGTTTGAGATTCATTGGGTGTTTCTTCGCTGGAAAATTTTATGGAGAATTGGTTACGATATTTTTTCTGAGTTTTGCGTATAGTGTTATTCAATTGAGGAAATAATAAAGTTGGAGGTGTGATGAATCGATTGGGAAAAATGCGCAACTACTTTTTTTCCATCGTCTGATTTATTTGGATCTTTTCGTACTCAATTACAGTTATCTATGAAAATATTTATCTCTTTTACTTACTATTTGATTTTCCTTTCGTGTATAATATTTGATTTTTTCCCCGTCTTCAACGACCAATCGTCCTTTTTTTCTATTTTGTATTTGATTGTTAATAATTTGTTCTCTCTCTCTAAATAGCATTTGATTTATGATCTTAAAGTTCACGTAGTTAGAACGCAATAGAAATTAATTAATTTTCATTGATAGAATTACCTTTGGCCAATTTAGGCTAGAAAATCATTCGAACGTTTTTACGTATTTTTATTAGATTTCAGACCTCAAGTTGTAAAAAAAAAGTTTTCGAATAATGAAAATAAATAACAAAAAAAATCGTCGCGTTCAAAAGATGCAAACTCCAGCTTCGTTTTGATTTTTCTTCCGTTGTCAATTTCTCTGTGACCGCTTTTCCGTTTCAATTTCCTACCGATTTCGGATATTTTCTTTTCGATTTTAAATTGTTCTTTTTCGTCTTTGTTTTCTTTTTGATTACGAACATTTCTTTTTCCGTATTTTCTTTTGTATATTTTGTATTTCCTTTTTTCGTTTTGAATTTTCATTTGATCTCTTTCTTTTCGTTTTTAAATTTCAATTCGACTTTTTTTCGTACGCTAATTTTGCGTTTTGTTGCGCGAAAATTTGAGGCACGAAGTGCCTAAAGTACAGCGAGGTGCCCTACACCGGCAGGATTTGGGAGGATGCTCTGCCGGCCGCACCTCTCTCCTCGTCCACGAGCCGATATAAAGTAGCTCGCACTTTCCTTCCTCTCCGTGGCCTCTTCGCTGCGCTACGAACGTTGTAGCGCACTATCACTGTATATTGTATCGAGTGCGTGCGTACCCGTGCGCGCATGTGTGTGTGCGAAAGGGTCTCCTTTGGGGCCGACGGGACTGCCGAAACCTCGTCAGCCGTTGCTCTTCGTGAAAAAAATATCCGCGATATACTCTCGCACACACACGCGCAACTACGAATAAGGCATGTATATGTACGAAGAAGCGATCGAGGGACAAAGAGAGAGAACGACGCCACGAAGAATTACAAATCTCAAATGGACGCCGGAAACGCGTTTTCCAAACGTTAATCATCTCCAACGACCGTTCAACGACGAGACTCGCAACAATGTCGAAAAATTGACATTTTACCTGCGAATATCCCGCTCGTTCGTCGAGAAATCGACAATGTAAAACTTTCTCGAACATTTGCGCTTCGTTACATTGTACAAAAGCCGCGAGATCATCGCGATTGTGTCGGCAAATTGTCGTCTCGTTTTACAAAGAATTTTTACGCTTTTCAAGCATTTTGGTCGATGCTCGAAACTCTTTCGCTTTAGCCAAGCACGACGCCGGAAGTGCCGATTGCAGAAATTGCAAACTTTCGCAAAGGGACCTCTCTCCATTGGAGGCTAAAAGTGGGGGGAGTGGGCTATGTGTGGAAATTGGTGCGTAGAATTGGGCGGATTCTTTTTTATGGCAATACGATAGTTAAAGAAATATATATTGACAATAGCGAGGAGAATAACTCACCATGCTTTCACCCGAATGAGCACTTCACCCTCGGCGAGTTGAGGCTCGGGTTTCCTGAGTGCTTTTACACCCTTGATACCACCGAAGCCGTTGAGAACGATAGCACGCATGTCCTTGACTTCGGGTGTTTTTTCCTCGCTGTTTTCCTTCGGTTTCTCGCTGTCACCGTTTTCCTCTATTTTTTTCTCCTTGTCATCAGCCGCGGCGGTCTTCTCGTCGATTATCTCCTTGTCGGGTTGCTCGTTATCAGGATTTTTGGTCGGTGGTGTGCCGGCGTCCTGAGGCGTCTTCTCGCCCTCGACCACCGGGCTCGTTTCGTTCTTCTCTTCTGCCATTGTAAATCCTTTGCTTTAGGTCGTCTACCGGGCTCTGCGCTCCTTTCGTTTCGAGAGAATAAGATTCTCACTCTCCGTGCGACACGATAAATCCGGCCAAAATCTCAGGAAAGCGCGAAGAAAAAAAAACGTTCGCAGACACTTGCGCGCGGGGGAGCTGGCAACGAATCGAATCTTCCGGCGAGTCTCGAATCTCTCGCGAATTTTCGTTGCTTGAGCAAAAAATATTCTCCCTAAAGTCCGCTAAGATCCGAACGAATTTACGAGATTTTTTTTTGTTTCGTGATTGGAGATATCTCTGCTGCGCGCGTATGTGTGTGCTCCCTGTCGCGCGTTTCGCGTCTTTCTGAAAGCCAAGGAGCTCCGTAGGATATTTCGTACCGACTGGAAGTGCGAGAGTTTTTGTTCCCCTCAGACCGTGCGCTCTCCCGTGTCTCGCGTGAGTGAGAGTGGGAACGGCGACCGAAGTGGACGAGGACGTCGAGAGAGCGCGAAATTCTGAGCATGCGCGAACCGGCGCGCGCGGCGCAACTGGGGAGGGGATAGACCCGCGAACGCGCAGCGGCGAGTCCTGCCGATCCGAAACGCTTTGACCCCCCCACTCCGTCACCACACACCGACGCTTTGTCATACTCCAGACTGTTCTTTCTCGCGTCGCCGATTGAAAAAAGAAAAACCAATTCTATCGCTATTTCAACGGTCGATTTGAAAATGAGATCAGCGGATACGTTTCGTATTTTCCCTCGTATTTACGTTTGATCTCTACCGAACGGGCGCGATTTAGCATTTTTTCTTTTACGGAAATATACACGCTGGACAAGCCTTGCCCGCCGTGCTCCCTCGACATTGCGAGATCCTTTGTCCCTCGCGGCCTCATTTCATCTCTCTCTCACTCTCGCGTTCTTTCGGCCGTTTGTCTTCCCTCGCAGTTCCGCGAGAGCCCGCAAATTCCTAACCGGACCGCCTCGAAGCCTCACGCGAACGTGCCAAAAGATCGCGAAAGACAATTATTTCACGGGGGCGGGGGGTCAGAAATGAATTCATAAACTCGTCTTCTCATCCCTCGCAACGCGGGATATAAATTGTGGGAAATTTACATTTCTTTTTTCCTCGTCCTACATCTTCCGGCGTGATATATATTCACGCGGAAGAAAAAGTCCTAGGGATGAGGGGTGGGGGACGGCATTAGCGTGAAATGACTCGCGATATCCTTCGGATGGCAAACAAAAGACGACTATTTCAATTCGGGCTATTCCAGCAGTCGAAAATAAGATGAATCGCACGGAAAGATAGTGTCAGTGCCCGTCTCGTCCGTATTCGCGTAAAAAGGCCTAAGAAATAATTGCTCACGATTTTCTTTACCGACCGAGCGCGGTTTCGTCTCAGCACGCGGTGGGGTCGGGGGAGGGGGGGGGTGCTTTGTCTCGCTCGACCGCGCACGGCCATCTCTCTCGCACCGAAAACTTCTCTTCCAGTCTCTCCCGCATCGCCTCATTTTTTGAATAACGCGACTCGCGCTCTCGAGATACACAAAGCGAATTGCCGAGTCGAGTGAAAAGCACGCGTTTCTCGGATTCGTGCACGTGTGAATGTTCCAAAAAGAAATATGGCGACCTCGCGAACCCTTGAAGCATGTAAAATGTATGCGCGTGATGAAAATAGTTAGGACTCCTCGTGGAATTCTTGCGAGTGATAGTTTCCTAACTACGCATCCACTTGTGCCAAGGACGATCTCCTGTTTTTTTTTCTTCTGTACGCCGAATCTTTTCGCACGCTGTCAAGGGCGTTGTACTACGACGTGAAAACGCCGGTTCGGAGGTTCCCGTGCCGGCCGGCTTGTTGACGCCTTTGCCGGTGGCGCGGCGCACGTTGCCGCTGCGCGCGCCTCGCCTGTAACGGACACACCCGGAACAACGCTTCGGTCGTTCACGGTTGACGACGGAGACAACAGTAGCTACGAGAACGGCGCCGGTTTGCGACGTTGCCGGTTGCCTAGCAACGATTCCCCTCTAGAGCTGTCGCGAAGTTTCGGCTCTCGCCGCTGCGCCACGCCCCTCCTTATACCCCCCCAACTCCTCACGCTCGTTACGGACCTCGTCGAAACTTGCCCGCGGAACGAACACTTTCCTCTCGTACCGGCCGCTATCTTTTCCTGTCACTTTCGCTAAAAACTTAACCCCCTCCAAGCGAGTGTATTCCGAGCATGGGATCTGAACTTTTTACCGTCATTCGCTTAATGATTGCCGATCTTACGTGTCTCCGAGCTAATTGAGCACAAAATCGACGCGCGGGGAACGACGCGGTCATCGCGTTGCTACGTTTTGCGCAATGACGATCCGTGTTGATCGCTCACGCGATATACGTAGCAGAAACGCGCTCTATGCCGTTATCAGGAGTATGCACGGACAACAGTCGCCGATTGTAAGAATAGTCCATTCGGGGGTTGATGCGAGGGCAGTTTTTTTTGTAAATAGCCATATTTGGTCCTCGGAGGATTCTCAAGATATAACATTTCAAAAATATTCTCAGAAAAATTCAAGATGATCCGTTTGGAATTTAGGGAGTTATGGGCGTTATGGGCTTCCCGAAGCAACGAACATTAAACGCGTTTTTTTTTTTTCAAAATTACTTTTAAGATCCGTGAACACGGTATCTCGAGAATCACTGCACCGATCAACTTCAAATTTTACAAGCATATTATTCTACATATGAAAAAACAGTGCTTGGACGGAGGAATTTTTTGTCGATTCAACGTTTTTTTTTTCAACGAAAGTGGAGCTTTTTTTACCGAAAATCGATACTTTCAGTTTGGCCTGCGGAAATTTAAAAAAAATCAATAGTTAAATAGTAAAAATCAACATCTTCGTCCAAGTACTAGATAATTTCATGCAAAAACTCAATGGGGTTTTTTTTCTATTTGGGATTATTTGTTTCCGAGCAGCAGTGGTGACCGCGAAAGACGTTTTCTAACAGCTGTCTGCACAAACGATTGTAGCTACCACATTTATAAATATTTCCCAATACAAACATTGTAAAAGATACTAAAAACCATACTCTCTAAGGTAAAAAAATAAGAAACCTGCACACGTTTTCCCAGAAAATAATCACGAAAATTCGTCTTTTTCCGGCCACGAGCGAGATGTAACCCGTTTAGGATTCTGCAGGAGCTCGAGATTCCTATAATACGATTTTTTCTGTTGTACAGGTACTGTACAATAGAAATTGCAGTACAGTTATTGCGCAATACAAATTAACATTATTGTACAGTTTTATAGCCTACGGTCTTACGTCGAGGGTAGGAGTTTCAGCGTGAATAAAACACTTTTTTGCGATTTTTTTTTCATCTATATGGATTGATTAAATTTATTGAAACCTTCTGTACATTGTTAAGTATAATTTCAAGAACATTCTGCGAAATTTGTACGCGAAAATATCTACACACAAGCTGGTGACAAAGCTTTTCCAAGAACCTTTGGAAAAACACGATTATCGGTGTTCACTGTATCTCAGCTAGACATTGTCTGAAATCAAGTACCATTAAAATTTAGTCAAAGTATCATCAAATCCTCCCCCCAACGGTCTTTGATAATTTTTTTTTCATTGCTAAATTTTTGGTGGTCATGTAAAGTGAAAACTGCTGTTTTTCACGAAAAATACCGCCATTTTGGGGGTGGAAAACCCCCTCAATGTAAAAAAAAATCTCGAACTAACCGTTGGGGGGAGGTATTTTATATGTAGAAAGTGTGTACCAAGTTTGAAATAAATCGGTCATGTAGTTTTCAAATGGCAGTGAACACGGACTTTGAAAAAGTGGTTTCGAGAAAAACGCGTTTGAAGTTTAGGAAAGTTGGAGCTACAGTGTTAGAGGAGCGGGACTAAATAGTCAATGACTTCGAGAGTTTTGCTCTGATTGACTTGAAATTTTGGAATTATATTCTTGAAATGTTTAACTATAAGAAAAAACAACAAAAAAATAGATTTTTCAAAAGTGCCCAAACAAACCCAAACGAACCCAAACAAACCCGTATCCTCCCCTTAACTTTAATTTGCAACAGAGATTTCGCGAAAATTCAAAATAATGACCAAGTTATGACGATTTTTGTGGAGGATCAAATCGCCTAGTGCGCTACGGTGAATAACCCTTCAGCGGTTTACGCTTTTCGAAACTATGTTTTATGAAACGGTCCAAGTCGAATCCCAAAATCCGTTCGTCTGGTTCACTTCAAATTCGGATCGAGCCTTGTTAATAACATTTTCTAACGTATGACCGGATGATTTCTCCATATGTTTATCCATTTATAATAACAAATGATTAAAGATTTGTTTGGTCGAAAATCAAACGATTGTACTACAGTTTGGCATATGTGTAATTTTCAAAATTTTAAACGTGTATCCGTTCATACGAAAGTTTTATGACTATATTGTGAGCACATTTTCTTCTTTCCCATCTCAGATGACTCTAGTTGCCAGAACCACCCACACCGATTTGCCATGCGGCAACGGCGGCGCTTTGATTAAGGGGGGCGATACCTCGAGACGAGGAAAAAGTTTGCTGATTTTCATGATTTGTTTTGAAATGAAAAGTTTTCTTGACCATTTTTTAGAGTTAAGGTATGTTTTATTACTACTTTTCGCTGTTACGTGGTTTTCTTTTTATTGACCCTTAAAAATGACGGAGGTATGACAACGGTCTTCTAAGCTGGATTTTCAAAATTGGCGCGACATTGCTAAAATACGAATCGCCCGATTCTAAGGAAATTTCGTATAAATCTTTCTAACCTTAATGTCCAAAACATGATGCAAAATGTTTTTTAAGCGTTTTGAAAAGTATTTTTTTATTGCAAAAATTAGCCATTTTTTTATCCGAACACTCAATGTTTTTGTTTTAAAGCGTACGATTTAATCGGTTTTCAACATTTCTCACTTTTTCGCGGTTCATATTCTGCGTGTGAGTGTTAGCGAAAGAAAAAATCTTCGTTAATTTTTTTCTTCAAATTAATCCCGCCGACGCTACGTTTCACGCCCTGGCAACATCCGCCGCAGCCCGTTTAGGAAACTGTGCCATACCTCCGCCATTTTAAAAAATTGACTAAAAAAATACTATGTAACCCGAAAGTAGTCAATACGCCAAAAGTAGACATAAAACATACCGTGTGGCTAAAGAATCTTTCCATTAAAAAAAATTATGAAAATCAGCAATATTTTCCCCGTCCAAAGGTGGCTCCCCCCTTGAACAATAATACCCCCATGGAAATTTATATACGCAAAAATATACTGCAAATTTATTTTATTAATAATTGTAATATATGTGAAATGTATGCCATATATTGAAAATATATGTTGCATATATGTGCCAAATTCTAATTTTCGTAACGTTTTTATATATGACATGTATATGCGTGGTATTACTGTATATCAATGTATCATATATCAATGATATATATAGCATTCACCTTGCATATATACCACATATATACAGATATGCGTAGCATATTTTTATATAGTGTTTATATGTAATAGTGTATTTTAACTGTAAGTTAAGTTTTTTTAAGTTTAAGTTTTAAGTTTTATTAAGTTTAACTGTAATAGTGTTTATACACAGCATATATTTCTTGTCAGGAATATGTATCAAAAATGTATACCTCATATATGACGCATAAATGACACATATATGAGTCATATATGACGCATACATTTTTGATATATTTTTCTGACAAAAATATAGATTGAAAATTTATGCGTCGTATATGCCTCATATATGCATCATATATGCGTCATATATTTGGTGCATATATACTGAATATATACGTATTATTCTATTTTTCGTCACTATATATGCGACCGATATATATATATATATATATATATATATATATATATATATATATATATATGTAGCATATACTTTCTGCATATATTTTACATACATAAATTTCCATGGAGGTAACTTCGATGAATATCAATATTGTTCAATAAAAAAAACTTCGAGCACAGCAAGACTCTGTATTAATAGTGTGTAAAATCCCGACCGCGTCATCCCACCCTCTCATCACAAAAAAAATATCGAACCTCGACCTATTTTCCGGGTCTCAATCTTATGCCGGCCCGTTAATTAATTATTCTCTTGCTTGACCGGCGTTTCGAAATTTACATTGTAACAAAATGACGAACGATTATTCACCAACTTTCCCGAGGAGTTATTCAATTATCTTATTACGTACATTTTGAAATGTTTCAGGGAACGAAATTTTTCTCGCGATCCGTCCGTACGAATGTGCAGGGTGAGTCACTAGAAATTAGGCAGTCGAGAAGTCATTACGAGGATTCACGCATTCGAAAAAGTTCGCCCGTTAATGACAGAACATTACGAACGTTATCCAAGAAAAACATTTATTTGCATCCGGAAATACCAGGCTCATGACCTGTCGCAACCTAATTTCCGTATTGTCCATTTTTTTCAGTCTGCCAAGGTCATCCCAAGGTCATCGTAGACTTTGTTTTTTGTAAACGTTTTGTTATAAAAAAAAGTAAAGAAGGGGATTCAACATAGGGATTCCCTTGCAAAATTGTAGAGTTGACCTTGAATCAATGTGGTCTCCTAAAAAAACCAGCGAACCAAAGTATGGAACTTGACGAGAGCTTCAATTTTTTTTTTACGAATTCCCGTCTAAAATCAATATTCATTCGAATTTTCGACCGCGTAATTTCTGGCAATTTCCTCTTAACTTCCGATTTTTTCGCTATTTTTCTTGCTTGCATTTTTTTCATATTATGTTCCCGTGAAAAAAAAATTATTTTGGTTTAATTAATTGTTTCGGACATTGTCGTTGGTTGCATGAAATTTCTTTTATTAAATGTTAACGGCGTTTTTCTCGCAACACCGCTCTCTCCGCCGGTCGACTTTTCCATTCGTTCGGCACCGCGATAACAGCGGATAGCAGAACGATCCAACAATCTACTCCGGTTAGCAAAACGATCGTACAGCCATCCACGCTGTAGTACGACGAAAATATTCTTGTGTGCGTTCCCCAATATCCACGCGTAACCGCCGTCCCCCCTCGCTCGTTCTCTTCCCTATCGTCTTCTCTCCCTCCCGCGCTCTATCCCCACCGCTCCGCCGTGCGCCGCAGGCTATAGCAGGTGCCCCAGCTCCCACCACCGGCCGACGCGGCACGCATCGAAGTAGCTACGCCGCGTGGAAAAGTAGTTCCTCTCTCCGATCGAAGTTTCGCTCGACCTAACCTCAAACATTTGGCAGACGCATTTGCGTCGTACGCCCGTTAACTGCGCGTTCGTCGAGATAAGCGCGATATCTCGCGGCTTTTCCGAGGAGACAACGCGCGCACTATCGATCAACGTTCCCGTTGGCAACAGCACGCAAAACACATTTTAACCGATGATGCATCCGTGTATTCGTCTCGCTCGCACTTACGAGTGACGCACACATGTACGATTTCGACGTCGCGTCGAGAAGAACAAGAGAGAAAAAAATGTCCGCACAATCGCCATTGCGCGTAAGTGTGAGCGAGTGGAACGAAAATGGCGGCGATAATGCGAACAAGGCCGGAAGTAAGAGACGGTGCATGCATTTTCCGGTGCGTGACAAATTGAAGCACCTAAAGCGTTTGGAAAGTGGCGAATCGGCCAAGGCCATCGCCCGTGAACTTGGCCTATCGCCGGCGACTGTAAGAAAATGGAAGTCGCAGAGGAACGAGTTCGAGAAATCCGACGACGACGTTAACCGTAAGAGGCTCAGATTGGGCGCGAAACCGCACATCGACAAGGCCGTTTACTCCTGGTACAAGGAACAAAGGGCCGAGGGTGTCACGCCTTCCAGCACCATTTTAAAAGGCAAGATCACTGTCGTTATCATTATTCTCATTTTTATATTCGCACCACGACCGAAGCCCATATACCCCGTGCATTATTTTTTGGGGATATTTAAGGTAATCCTATCGCCAGACTTCAATCCGCAGGATTTTCATATTTTCTTGTTTTTCAGCTTCACTAAATATATTAATAATCGTCTCTGTAAAATTTCGTAATTATTAGGATGGAATAAACTATAAACTGTTCAAGTTTTCTTTTTGAAATGGTTTCCACATGTTTATTGATCGTTCAAGAATACTTACAATTTTTCAAAAAATATTGTCATGTACTTGTGTACATTTGTTTAGGATGTTTTTGTTGCATAACATGTTCAAAAACCCAAACAAATGTTTGAACATGTCACGCAATAAAACCATCATTTAGGTCTGAAACCTCCGCCTTTTTTGCTTGCCTTGCTTTAGTTACCGTTTTGTGAATGTGTGGTATTTCAAGGTCATCACAAGGTTATGATACCGTAGGTCATTGGTTTTGTTTTTTTGTGCTTTTTAATTGTTGACAATTAAAAAGGGGGTTTCCTTTAAAAAATCGGAGATGTTGAAATCCGTTTGATACCTCCACCTTGAAAAAATCTAAATATCACAATATACACATGGACAATGCATTGAAATTTTGTCGCTGACTTTTTCGTCTAAAATCAATATTTATAGGTGTTTTCGGGTAACTAATTTCTAGTGAACTCACTCTCACCCTGTATATAGCTTTTTTTAAATATCGCGCGACAAAAATTGGCCCGCATATATTCACGAGTAAAATTTGACGCTGACAATGAGTAACCAATGGCACAGTAGTTTCGGCGTCCAAGCGAGAGCGGGCGCAGGTTCAAATCCACGTTCGCGCAAGTAAAATTTTCATTTCCTTTTTCTTCGCCCTACAAAAACCACGAATGGTTTATTTGCAAACGGATTATACTGTTCAATAATTTTTATTTATTAAATGAAAGTAGCTATTTTTTTTTAAATTTAATGTGGGGAATGGTTTTTTCTTTTCTTGTTTGGCATTTTTATTCTCACTAGATGTGAATTATTGAAAAAAAAGAATGGAACAAATATTTCGGTGTGTGTTCCGAAACCACTGGGCCATTGTTTACTCACCGTCAGACTTTACTCGTGAATGTCTCGGCGAATTTTATACATATACAGGGTGGACCATCCAACGTGACCACCCCAAATATCTCCGTTGCCTTTAGAGTGGCGAAAAAAAATTCAGGAGGTAATTTGATTGATTTCGAAGGATTGATACAGTGGTGAAAAATTCATTTTTGTCAAGGTCATAGTTTTTGCGTTCCCAAGGTCATCAATGGTTTTTTTCCAATGGAAACATGTTTTTTTTTTTAAATTAAGACGTAGCTGATATCCAGACGAATCCAACGACCTTTGATATCATGACCTTGAAATTATTTTTCACCAAAATACACGTGTAAAAATGGGAAATCGTCATGGTATTAACAATAAGAATATCTGAATAATGTAATTGAATTTTTGTGTAGAAAATTTATTGTACCAAATGTTCGAAGTGATGGACATTAACCTCGACACATTTTTTAAGACGCCGGATGAATGATTCTCTTGACCTTCGAATAGTTTCTGGTGTGATAGCGGCGCAGGCTCGTGTAATTCGTTTTCGCATGTTCGCCGGCGTCGTCGGAACGTCATGGTAAACACGATCCTTTATAGCTCCCCATAGGAAGAAATCAAGTGGCGTTAAATCCGGCGAACGAGCAGGCCACGGGATTACTGCACCCCTCCCAATCTAGCGTCCAGGAAATTTTCGGTTTAACACTTCGCGAGCTATAACTGCCCAATGAGCTGAACAGCCATCATGTTGATACCACATTGAGCATCGCTGTGCTAACGGGACATCTTGTAGCAATTACCCCAAAGTGTTGTCAAAAAATCGACGTATTTCCATCCATAGAAATTACCGTCTATGAAAAAAACACCACACATTACACTTCAAGGACGATGGTGCACAATTTTCCGGAGCCACTTCGGATTTTCGATTGACCAATATACCATGTTATGTGTATTCAACTGTCCATGGTTAGTAAAAGTTGATTCGTCAGTAAACAAAACGTCGTCGAAAAAAATGCGGATTCACTTGTAACTGGCGCAAAGCCCATTCACAGAACTGAACCCTATTTCCAAGATCGGCACCATCAAGTGCTTGATGCAAGGAAATATGGTACGGATGATATTTATGACGTCTTGATATTCTTAAAACACTCGCCTTGGAGTTTTCGGAATAGCGCTCAATTCTTGAAACGTTTGTTACAATAAATTTTCTGCATAAAAAATTCAATTACATTATTCGAATATTTTTATTGTCAATACCATCACGATTTCCCGTCTTTACACGTGTGTTTTGGCGGAAAAAGAGTTTACGGTCATGATATCATAGGTCGTTGGATTCGTCTGAATATCAGCCACAACGTCTTAATAAAAAGAAAAACATCTTCCCATTTGAAAATCCATTGATGACCTAGAGAGCGCAAAAACTATGACCTTGACAAAAATAAATTTTTCACCACTCTATCAGCCCTTTGAGATCAATCAAATTACCACCTGACATTGTTTTCGTCACTCTAAAGGCACCGGAGATATTTGGGGTGATCATGTAAAATCGTCCACCCAGTTCACACACACACACACACACACACACACACACACACACACACACACACACACACACACACACACACACACACACACACACACACACACACACACACACACACACACACACACGCACGCACACGCACACGCACACGCACACGCACACGCACACACACACACACACACACACACACACACACACACACACACGCACACGCACACGCACACGCACACGCACGCACGCACGCACGCACGCACGCACGCACGCACGCACGTACGCACGCACGCACGCACGCACGCACGAACGCACACACACACACACACACACACGCGCACATCCATTTTTACGTTTGTAGTTTTGTGCTTTTTCATTTGATGTTTTGTTTGTTGAAATTACACGCATGTTCTGTTCATTCGTGAATTTTTGTTTCTTTGTTTGTTAATATCTTCATTTGTTGGTATGCTTGTTGCTTGTAATTGTAATTCATTAGGTTGCGGAATGTCCAACGGCCTAAATCATATTCCACACTCTAAGTTATGATTCTGTGCAAGATTCGTCGAAATCGATTTAGTAGCACAATAGTTACAAACGCACAAACACACCTACCATTGTTTCTTCTCGAAAATACGATTTTCCTACTTCTTTCAGCATACACGAACGATCGGCGAATAAATTTTGCGAAATAAACAAAAAAATACTGCCTTATTATATGTAGAGATAAGTGTGGTTGTTATTTTTTTCCGAGCAGACAAGGCGAAGGAATTAAACGAAAAACTGGATGGGGACAGGACTTTCAACGCCTCGGACGGTTGGCTGAATCGTTGGAAACATCGTCACGGCCTAATTCATGGAGTATCGGAGGGCGGGCATAAAACGGCGATCACTTACGAGGAGAAATTATCGATGGAACTAAAGACCGAGATGAATTTGAAGTCGAGCCAAGTGTTCAATGTCGCGGTAACGACCCTGAATTGGAAAGTGTTGCCTTTGAAGGGGAGTAGCGACAGGGGCGGCTATGGGCGGGGAACGAAGTCGGAGCGGGTGTCCGTAATGACTTGTTCGAACGCGGACGCGACCTTCAAACTACGTCTCCTCGTGATCGGTAAATCGGCGCAGCCGCGTGGCCTGAAGAATCTAAAAAACCTCGCGATTCCCGTATTTTACGCTCACGAGGAGAACGCAACGATAGATACGCGTATATTCGGTGATTGGTTCGTGAAGGAATTCGCTCCGAAGGTTTCGCTATTTCTCGCATCAATGAAAATGCCACAGAGGGCGCTTCTCCTAATGGACGCGACGGATCCGATTTCGCCCGATTTGGCGATGGGTGGAATAGAAACGATGCTCGTTCCTGCGGAGGAAAACTTAAGTGTAACGAGGCTCAAGGTAGATGTCATCGAGGACCTCAAGACACGCTACAGACGTGGACTGCTGGAATCGGCTTCCTACGCACAGGACAAGGGACACGATCCCATCGAGCATGTACAAAAGTTTGGCATGAAGGACATGTTGTTTCGGCTGGATGAAGCCTGGCGGTATGTTCCAACGAAGGTCATCGTCGACAGCTGGAACAATCTCCTAACTCCCTTGGTGGCCCTCGAACTTGATCCCCTTGCCAGCATCGAGGATCCATCGGAAGCCAATGTTGTACGGAGTTTATTGTGCAAGATCACCGGTGAGGAGGACATGACGGAAGCAGAAGTCGAACGTTGGATCAACGACGAGGAAATATTCTTCGAGGACGTTAGCCAGCTCGGGAAACACGAGGAACAAAGTGACTTGCAGGATAAAGACGTTATAACACCGACTCAGGCGGTTGTGGCACTCGATGATGTCATCACCTTTTTCGTACGACACGGACGACTCTCCGAGTCGGAAATTGCAGCCCTGCGCAAAGCTCGGGACCTTGCGTTTTCCTTGCAAGTAGAGAATGCCTAGGTCCCTTGGCTAACGAAATTTGCATAACGATAGACTCAAATATATAGATGCCTAGCGTATGGGGACAGATTGACGACAGCGCCGCTCGTGAAACATTATAATACGCTTCACTGCTCCTGCCGAAGTGTATGAAGGAACAAAAACAACTTTCCGGATTCTCATTTGCGAAGCGCACACGCGTGTCGCGTGTGAGACAGGCTGACGCAAAAAACCAAGAGGAAGCTTGGAGAGACAACGTTGCCTCCGATCTCCGTTTTACGTTCACCTCTTCTCTCTCTCTCTCTTTCGCTCTCGGTCTCTCCTTTTGCATCTTTCTTTTCTCGACTCTCGCGAGAACGCTTCGAAATTAATGACATCCCTGTTAGAGAGCCAAAGCCCGCCGTGTTAATGACTTGAAAAGAGTCGTGGGAGCAGCGCCTGGGACTCGTAATTACATATACGCGCACATAGTACGATAAGTCTGCCATCCCGAATGAAACGCGTGCATTCAGACTAGAGTAAGAGACTGAACTCGTAAGCAGTAACGGTAGAGAAAGCAAACAGCTAAGATACACAGGCAAGCGAATTAGGCGGAAGTCAAGTCACAAAAATTTCTGCCTCAAGATGACCGCCGACTGGCGCCCAATTCGAGTCATTTTTTGGCATTGCAGCATGCCGGAGATACTGGAAGTACCTTCCAATTTTTGGCCGCGTCTGCTATTCCGCTCCACTCTGCTATTTTTCAGCTCCACTTTATTTATACACTCAACTCTCGTCTATTTCACCGAGCTGGGACTGGGGACCGTAGTTTATTTTGCGGCGTGAGGGACACCCCACTGTAGGGTCGATGCAGCGAGGCCCCACGGTAACCGCGCGAAGAAAAACTACATACACTGCTGTGCTAGGTATGTGCACCTATACACATACATTGTACCGACAGACCCAAACTGACAGTCCACCCGTGACAAAAGTAAAAAGGCGTTTATTCATTTCCGAATTCTTTTTATACGTAATATTAAACCAATCTGATCGTACTTTTAAAAAATCGAGAAATATCTATATTTCATTAACTGAGACGATAAATATTTTTTTGTAAACGTTGAAATGTAGCCAATGTTTCAACGTACATTTGAAATGCACAGTCGCGTTGCGATGAGCGAATCAATGATTAATTGAAAAACCATTTTAGACCAAGTCGTATGATAATAAACGAATCTTATTTTATTTGAAAGGAAAACACTTAAATTTTATTTTTATTACTTTATTATTTAATTTCTAGGGTTCAGCGGTCACAAATTGACTAAGTCGTCATGCAATAGGCAATCGGACAGCAATCATTAAAAAATCTGAAATGTAGTTAGAATGAATGTTTTTATCATTAAAACGATCATTCAATCAATCTTTTCGTTGAATAGGAATGATTTTTATTTTTTTATCAATAAATAAAATCTAATAATTCAAATATTTCAAATCGGTTTTTCACCTCATACGAAATACTAATCACAGCGTATGACATCATTCGTGTGTAAAGAAACGTTTCCATGCGCGTATTTTTTTCTTTTGTTTACGTTTGCGTCTCTCGTTTACGTTTGTTGACCTGGAACCAGCATTTAACCAGGATCCCCAAACTTCGCAAAAACGTAACAAATGACACCCTGCACTTGATTTCGAGGCTAGCTTGTCTTCTACGCACATATGACGTCACGCTTTCTGAGATGACGTGTTGTAAGGTTTACGCGGCAATGACAAAAAAAATAACATTTAGACATAGTTTTAGGCACTTAAGGTAAACGGCCCAGTTACTGAAACTTTAAGAGCAGCGGTGTCGGATGATTACTATTCATTGACGCGTGATATAGCTAAAATGAAAAGAAAAGGTTTTAACACGTGCGCTAAGGCCCCCTGAATGAGATTCACCTATTAAACAAGTGAAATAATTAGAATTTATTAATATAATAATTGTTTTAATATCGCTTCGGTGCTGCCGGGGTTCCTGACACTAGAGAAACATCCATGTCGTATTTTGTGACCTCTACGTATACCCGATTCATGACCTTAACGCAGTTTGTGACCTCTACGTGTACCCGATTTATGATCCCCTTGGCACAATTCATGACACCTATGCGTACCCACTTCCTGAACCTTCTGAATATCCCCACGAAAACCGGTTAAATGGAAATATATGTAATTTCACGGACACACATATATATATAAACAAGTATAAACAGTAAAAAAATATTCAATTAGTGCACAACTATTTTATTTTTTGTACATATGTATTTCATAAAGTATTTCATACCCTTCCAATGGAGATAGAATTAATAAATCAACTGCCTCCGCAGTCGCTATTCGCTCTTCGACCCAGTCTTGAGGGATAAACTTTTTTTCTCCCTATCAACATTCGCAATTATTAACATATATATTATAAACATTGAACAATGCAAAAAAAATATCAGCAGTATTAAGTAAGAAAATATTTTGGATACTAGATTTCCACAAATTTTAATAATTTGTTAATAATTAAATCGTTGTTAATAATTGAATTAATTTGTTATGTCACGGAAAATTAGAATAAATAAACAAAAAATGGTTCGACGCAACAGGTGACAAGTCGAGGGTCAACAACTGCAACATAACCTCAATTATGTGACGTAGTTATTGACACCACGGATTTAACCAAATATCTAACCAAAAGTTAATATATTTTTTATCTCATGGACAGTCTGGTTCCTGCTGAATATGTCGATACCATTTTTATGTCGTTTTATACTTACAGGACGAACAAATTTTCGATTTACGTAGATCGTCGCACTTGCTATCAGCGTCTTGCTATCAGGTTCAAAACTTTGCCGTCGGGGTCACAATCTGGGACAGGGTCAGAAACTGGCCCGTTTACCTTAATAAGCTTTATTTAAATAAAATAACATTTTTCTTGGCTATATAGATCCATTACCATTAATTTTAAACACTTTCTGAAAAGTTGTCCGATTCCCTATAGTATCTTTTATTTCGGTGAAGTGTACTACCGAAATGGAGACCAGATACAGGAGTTTAAAGTTGGCGTTTCAATGCGTCTCAAAAATTGCGAATACTGAGGGTGGGGATGCGGTCTTTTGAAGGTAATATGCTATATATATTTCGTATGGATTACATATAAAATATCGGATCCGATTGTAGGACAGATGACTAACCTATCTAACCTTAATTAAGTGTCAGTGTTGTAATAAAATTTAAGATTACGTGATACGCTAATTAATACGAATACAGTATTAATGAAGCAGTATAATTTTTTCAGTTATTGCACGTAGATGCCTAGATTTTCATATTGAAAAATTTAATTTTTCTTTGTTCTCGTGCGTAATTTATCGGAGTACAAAAACGAGTCTGCAGATATGATTAAATTTTTGAACAGGCTCACTTTTTTCTTTTGGAATATACTTCCGATTGAAATTCACATGTGAACATTTCGAAAATAACGAATAAAGTCGTTAAAAGTAATATACTCACACGATTGGTCTCTCGTGAGGTTGGAACCTAGTCCGATAACTGACCTCGTCGACCGATATCCCGACTAGAAATTTGGATCCGGCAGCCTGAAGACTGATCAGGCCGCTATCAAGCTGTGGTTCGTAATACGGCATGTCTGATCAGTGCCGGATGTCCCTCGTACCAGTAGAAATTAAGTCCGGGCGCGAGTAGGTACCCTGAACAGGGCCAATTACGGTAGCCTGTATGCCGCCGTAATATGGCGTCCATGGACGCCGTGTTACGGGACACCTGCTCTGTGTCGGATGTCGACCGGTTTAGTAGAGCCTTAGTACGGACGCAAGAAGGCACACTGAACAGGCCTAAGTACGGTAGCCTGTATACCGCCGGAATATGGCGTCCATGGACGCCAGGTTACAGCAGGCCTCATCTGTGCCTTGGGTGGACCGGATCGGTGGCACCTCAGTACGGACGCGAGGGGCACCCTAAACAGGCCGAAGTACGGTAGCCTGTATGTCGCCGTAATATGGCGTCCATAGACGTAGTTGGCGAATCAAGATTTTGAGGTTAGGTTTCATTGACGTCTGCGACATAAACCGCATGAATTCGAATAATCTACATTCTGAACAAACGAACTGAACCGATATTATTTAATAATACATAATTCAAACTATTCAAGGCCGGATGCAAAAAGCCTTTGACGCCTGTTAAAGCCCTGATACGGCGGCGTGTAAAGTGCCGTGGTACGGAATACGGCATGCCGAATATGGCCCTAGTCTGCCCCGTAGCAAAATTTCTAGTCGGGATAATACTACATATATATGAGTCTGTTCGATCGACGCGCCATTCCTGTTATTCGCATTTTCGGGTACACTGTATTCACTGTCTCGCCATTGGAGTTTAGACTCTTGTATCTATAGTCTCCACGGGTACCACAAGAAAAAGTTAAGACGGTAAGTGAGGTTATAGCTACGAGGATAGCTACCATGGAGACTAGAGTAAAGGAGTGGACACAGGATAGGAGAATACGTAGTACCAGCGTACTGGAAATCTGTTCTTTCAATAGTTATATGTTCTGCCACTAGCGTCGCAAAGATCGGTAACATCCACCAATAGCAGTATATACTCTTTCAGCGCTTGCGCAGCATAAAGCTCTTTCCCATTTCCATCATGGCCTCCTGTCATAATCGTAATTTATAAAGTGTCAAAAATCTCTTTAGACTTGGTGAATTTCTTTATTCAACGTTTCCTTCAATAAGCAAGGTAAATCATTCATTTTATTCTTATGTATATATGGAAATAAGTAAGGATTTATTAAACGAAGTAAAACTTAGAATTTGGAAAAAAAATGAATTCAAGATGCTTTTGAAATATGCGGCACACGTCCGTTAGCAGTGTCATTGATCTACATATATATATATATATGACTTGGATGTTTTCGACCGCAGCACCGCCACAAGAGGTACCGATTTCGTGTCCACTTCTAAAGCACGCTGTGTCCACTCCTTAGTCTAGTCTCCATGATAGCTACGTTCATAGAGTGAAGGTTACGGACAGGGCGCATCGAACAAATAGCTAGTCGCCATTTCGCAAAATAGATGAGAGTCGACTGTATTATGAGACGCGTTTTGCGTCGACGTATAGAAAAACTGCAACGAGTGGCTGTAGGTGGCGCTCATAAACGCCATAAAAAGGGCCGCCTCAAGATAGCTGGTACTTCCATCGCGGTGTCGCCTAGGTCCCACTGCCGATACATTCCTTCCTGTTTCTCGTAGCTCTTGAAAAAAAAGATATAAAGTATCGATTCCAATCACCAGCGTCGCCCCGAACAGCGTAATCCTATCAATGTAGTAATTGATGAGCCTCCGGGGATGACGACACGTCATCATGTCGGCACGAAGAACCACGGAAGAAAAATACATAAGCTCATATTGCGCAACTTCAGTTAATGTTAATTGAAAGCAGTGAATGAACGGTAGTTATGACAGCTTCGAAATACCACAACTGGCACGCTATTTATTTTCCTATTTCCAGAGAGCAGTACCGTCGCTGATAAGAAACCCGCGTCGTTAGTTCCGTTGAATTCCACTCCTCACGATACTTCGCGATCCCTATATAAACTATATACATGAATATCTTCACCAACGACGTATGAGTCACTGAGAGTTTTCCTGTATCGTATAACTCTCGCGTTCCTATTCATCGCCCTTGAGGAGGCTCGAGCGTTTTACCTACCAATCCCAAATGATACTGATTTTTTTTTTTCGACGCAGCTACGTTCCGTAAAATGTCACACGTCGAAGTTTCCGTACGTTTCGCTGCAACCTTTTCGAGAAAACGACATTAAGGTCTAGCCAATTTAGCTCAGTTTCTCGTGGAAACTCGTCAGTTGCGCTGGAATTTTAATGATAATGACCACAGTTAAGGGGCTATATCCAGTGTGAACGTTGCAAATTTCGGTGATTTTCGGGAATTTTTTGGAAGAAAAGTACTCAATTAAATGTTTCGGAAAATTAAGAATATGTTTGACTATATTTGACCTATATTACACAATTTTTTCATAGAAAAATGTTGAGATCCAAGTGACTCATGCGCTGCCTTCGGAGGCGCCAAAAAAAAGTTCCTCCACTACTGACATGATTCCAGCCGATTGAGTAGCTGAAACCGAAAAAGGAAAAAATGTCGTTAAACTAGAAGTTATTTCCTGTACAATGACGTAGGATATTTCGAAAAATATAAAAATCTACCAAAATGGGGTAGTTATGAAAAAAAAAGTATGTTTTCTTGCCTATAAAATGGTCGTTTTTTTCCATGCCAAATCGTCAATTTTCATCCAATCAAAAATATCCTACGTCATTGTAGAGTAAATATATTCAAGAGTACTTTGTTCAAATTTCAAGTGAATCGGATAATTGCTCTTTGAGTTACAATGTCAGCAAATTTGTAAAATCTCATTTCGAGAAAACGCGTTTAAAGATTTAACTATTGATTTTTGCAAGATAAAATGATTCGAGATACGGCCTTAAAATTTTTACAGAATATTCTTGAAAGTATAATCTGTCGAAAAAGGCAAAAAGATCGATTTTTTGAGAGTGTCACACTAGTATAGCCTCTTAACACGCCTGTCAGAGACATCAACATCATATTTGCGATTTTTCATGAGGAACTGTTATAAATTGCTTAAATATTGGTGTTTTGTTTCTATCCAAGAAAAACGAAATGGAGCTTATGGAAACTTCGACATTTAACTTTTGGTACGTATCTGTCTAGGAAAAAAATTGATATCCTCGAAATGCTCTAGCCTCCTTAATGCGGGGGACATCAGAGGCCGTTTGTTTTAGATAAATCGTCTTCTACTCCGAAACGCATTCCACGACGCTAAGAATATAGTATAAAGCAATCAGTATTATAAAATACATGAGGGTTTAGATGGACCAGGTTGAGCTGTCTAGCCAAGCGACTGCATCCCTGACCAACTCGATGAAACGAGGAGTTGTCCGAACCTCTCTTCCGATATATTTGATATCATATATCGGGTGAGTCCACGGTCTTGTTCAGGTCTGGGAACTCCGCCGGATCAGAAGGCTCGTTATTGACGACTTTTAATATCTGTCGTGGCCGCTAGAGTTGCTATCTTTTATGGCACTTGGGCGTGTCCATGAGTGTCACCAGCGATACAGCCCTTCCCTCTGTTCTTGTCAATAATGTTTATTTTAAGTGCATTTTTTTTCCTCTTCAGAATAAATATATGAAATCAATAATAACAATTCAAATAATTTAAGAGTAGAAGGTTTTTTCAAGAAGTTTTTTCATTTTAGAAGATTTTTGCAAGGATTATATTATTACTGTTCATAGTCTTTTATATTTTATCCTTTAACATGTTGACGATTATTCCGAAGTATATAAAAATAAACATTGACCTGCCGAATTTTCTTGCGTGTTAGAAATATTTATCTTCGGATTTTGAGGTTACGTAGACTTAAGATCGTATCTGACGAATAGATCGGAGCCACTCGTGACGGCAAATTCGAGAAACATTCTGCTCCTATAAGAGACTCACTTCCACCACTTAAGGTAATTGCATCGCTTTACATTAGTCATACCACTGTTCGTACTTGAGATTTGTGCAATTTACATTTTTAACATATGCAAAAAAATAATTTGTAATAACTACAATTGTCCATGTGTAAAATGTTGATTGCATGTTTACATTTAATTAGAAAAATGAAAAAATAGCAGTTCCAATGATTCGCGCAGTATTGCTAGGTTTGATATTTGGCAACATTGGCTCTATCTCCGTCGCTTTTTACTCAACCAGGCGAGTTTAACCTCCATGCTTTTCAACGTCGATCTGTCAAAACAATGTCAGGTGCGGGAAATATAAAGCATTGTATTCGTTCCACGACTGGTAAAAAGCGTGGGAAATTTGTGTCGGTTAAAAATAAAATATACGTAGAAATTGGCATGAGTGAGTTGAGGTTAGGACTATAGTCAGCTGTTGCCTGGCTGTCGGGTCTCTTTATCGTAGCAAGTGGCAATGAATCGAATACCGGGAGTTCCAACTAAACGTGATATTACATAAAAATTAGGTCAATAAGCGTAATTTTTTCTTAGACCAACAAATTGCCACAATTGTTAAGTGTATAAGTCTGATTATTTTTAAGAATCTGACGGATTCCCACTATTAAATACACTTTTGTAGCGACCGGAAATTGGGTTTTTGTATGTCGTCTCGGAATTCGTTCACAAAAACGCGCAATTTAAATATTTTTTTCTTCGTAATTAAGTCGATAACCGACCCTGAACTTTTACAGAGACGGTTATTAATATATTTAGTGAGGCTAAACAAAATTATGAAAATTGTATGGTTTAAAGACTGGCTATCGGATTACCTTAAGGTAGTACATACGAGAGTCTCATTAAAAAGCAAACATACTTTCAAGCTTTTGAATGCGCAATAATTTTTAAAAAGTCATAAATTTACCTGCATCCAAACTACATACGAAGAATATCTTACTATTTGAAAGTTGAAAAATTACAGAGTAATCAGAAAGTTTGTGTATACGCATTCTCGCGTTCTAGCATTCGAACATACGGTCCGTGCATGTGGCAACGTCGCTGGCGCGGACAATCAATCTGTTACCCTAACCATACGCGTTACCGTCGTTGACAGTGCAGTTCTTGCAACTCGTGCAGTCCACAAATCAAAGATTGAATCCATTGGAAAATCGGCTACTCTATAAAGGACGATTTGTAAAGACTGAGGTTTTAAAAAGCAGTCCATGAAACGCGCATCTTTCGCAACGTTGCCAAATCGTCCGCAACAACTCATTTGGCGGATAACGTATTTCAAACGTTGGGCACTCATAAATTGAAAAGTTTATGGTTAAAAGTGATAATTTTTTCTCGTAATAACGGTAAAATATTTATTTGCCATTTCACCTTTTTTTATGAGCCTCTGTTCTGTCATTTGTTCATTATGAACACAAAGATTCTCCGGGACTTGTCCTATGCAGTGCATATTAGAAATACCAATTTCAAGAGCGAATATTTCGATAGCGTGATGGTCAATGTATTTCAAATTTCACAAACGTATGCAGGCTACCCTGCACAACATTAGTATGAAATTACAAAAATTTCTATCACACTCGATTTTTCGCATGTACTGCCTTAAGGTGTTACCCCCACTTGTAGCGCAAAAAAAGCCTTTTTCATGAATTTTTTTAAAGAAAACTACAAAACTTTTTTAATCGATCAATATACCATCTTAAAAAACACGTCTTGAAGAACTTTCAGTAATTTTTTTATTGAAAAATATTACATTGTTTAGTGGCAAATGGCCGTCAACGAAATAATGTTTTTATATACACGGTTTGCGGTGGCCAACATTGCGGCGAAGTGGATCATCTGAAAAAAAAATGCGGATGGATTTAGTCAAATATAAGTATAAACTAGTCTTTAATCGAAGAATTTTAAAAAATATTCATTTTTCACAAAATGGCGGACAGTCAAAGTTAATGGTTCGATTTTAACGAAAAAAAAACGGCCGTTTTTTGGCTATAAAACGGCCATTTTTTTCGAAAAAAAAAATCGAACGATTATAGACTACATTTTTATGTATTAAATAAGCCTGCAAAATTTCAAGAAGATCGGTTCATTAGTGTTCGAGTAATCTTGGTCATCGACTTCAGAAATGCCATTTTGAGAAAAACGCGTTTAAAGTTTCAATTTCCGGTCGTTTACACAACGGATTCTTCTCTTTCAACGCTCATGTCTCAGTCAATTTTGTTCGGATCGAATTGAAATTCTCAGGACATATTCTCAGATACTTATACTTCAAAAAATGCAATTTAAAAAAAATCGATTTTTTCAAGATCGCAAGTAGGGGTAACCCCTTAAAATCGAGCCAGCTTCGAACCTGTACGTAAGATCGTCACTAGAAGTAGGACCGAAAACTTCTATAAATATTGATGTTCGCCAAAAAGAAGTCAGCTAAGAAATTGTAAGGGTTTTCGCAGGTTTTTTTTTTCTCAAGACACTGAACTAATTTCAAGCTCAAGGCCACTAAGCGATGCTCCCAATTTTCAAAGCCCTTCGATCCCATCTCTGGGAAAAACAAAACCAATAACCTATCGCGATCTTGACATAACCAACAATAAATAAAACGTCAATTAGCTCGATGCGGTGAGTGGACGGCATATTTCTAGAAGCAAATAATATTTGTTATTAAGGGGCTATACCAGTGGAAGACTTGAAAAAAATCGTTTTTTTTCCTTTTTCGACAGTTTATACTTTCAAGAATATCCTGTAAAAATGTCAAGCCCCTACCTCTATCATTTTATCTTGCAAAAATCGATAGTCAAATCTTTAAACGCGTTTTTCTCGAAATGAGATTTTTCAAATTTGCTGATATTATAACTCAAAGAGCAATTATCCGATTGACTTGAAATTTGAACTGAGTATTCTTGAATAGATTTTACTCTACAATGACCTAGGATATTTTTGATTGGATGAAAATTGACAATTTGGCAATGAAAAAAACGACCATTTTCTTGGCCAGAAAACAGACTTTTTTTTCATAATTACGCTATTTTGTTAGATTTTGATATTTTTCGGAAATCCTACGTCATTGTACAGGAAATACCTTCCAGTTTAATGACATTTTTTCCTTTTTCGGTGTCAGCTATTCAATCGGCAGAAATCATGTCAGCAGTGGAGGAACTTTTCTTTGGCGCCTCCGAAGGCAGCGCATAAGTAACTTGGATCTCAATATTTTTCTATATAGGTAAAATACAGCCAAACATATTCTTAATTTTCCGAAATATTTAATTGAGTACTTTTCTTACAAAAAATTCCCGAAAATCACCCAAATTTTCAGCGTTCACACTGGTTTGGCCCCTTAAAGAACGCGATTAAAATGTTCCCCATTAACCGCATAACATTTAAGGTTGTTGCTTACAAATATTGGGTTGAATAGATGTTAATGAACATTTTACTTGTCGTTATGGTTTATTTTCTGAATACCGGGTGATTTTTTTATCTTGAGACTACTAAATATCTAGAAAAATAAGCCTTATACGACAAAAATGTCCCAAATAAACCTTCAATAATTTCCAAAAGGGCAATTCAATCCCGAAGAAATGAACCGCCTGCCGCCCCTCCTGGGGTTGCGGCGGGGGGGGGGGGGGGGGGGGGGGGGGGGATTTGAAATCCTAAATGGGAACCCCTACTGTTCATTACAGATTCAGATTAAACATAAAAAAAACGTAACTTTTGTCTCAACTTTTTTTTTAATTCGGGATAGATGACGTTGGATTGGTAGAGGCGGAACGATACATTGGCCTGCCAGATCGCCAGACCTTACGTCGCCAGATTTTTTTTGTTGGGTCTCTGAGAACAAACCCAAACAAACAAACAAACAAACTTTTGAGTTGTGTACAATCATTCGAAGTACGGATCAATAAATGCATCGAAGTTGAAGATCATCAGTTTGAACACTTATTGAATTAAATGATGAGAGACAAGGGGACTCACAATAATGAAGCACCCCAAAGGGATTAAATTTCCGTCAGGTCCACGTCCTTAATCCTGGGTAGAGCTAAGAACGGATACAAAATTATAGTAGATATTTACGATAATAAAAAAAAATATGTTTCCGAAAAAAGTTACTTTTCGTCGACGTAGCTCCATTATGCAATAAAACAAAGGGGATTTCCCTTGAAGAAAAGGAAGGTTGCCCAATCTTCACCGAGTGCAGCGCCATCTATCCCGAATTAAAAAAAAAGTTCAGACAAAAGTTACGTATTTTTTAATGTATAATTCGAATCTGTAATGAAAAGTAGGGGTTTCCA
The DNA here is from genome assembly GCA_964007375.1 of Ophion obscuratus. NCBI lineage: Eukaryota > Metazoa > Arthropoda > Insecta > Hymenoptera > Ichneumonidae > Ophion > Ophion obscuratus. Next base: position 58,056,047 of record OZ023313.1, read on the forward strand.
TTTAAGATTTCAAAGATCCCCCCCGCCCCACCCCCAGGGGGGCCGGCAGGCGGTTAATTTCTGTAGCATTAAATTTCCCCTTGGAAACTATTGAAGGTTTATTTGGAACATTTTTATCGTATAAGGGTTATTTTTCGAAATATTTAGCAGTCTCAAGATAAAAAATCACCCTGTAGACTGGGAAAGGAGGGAGAAGGTTTTCGCATTCATTTGTTAAATATTAAATTTGAAAGTTTACGTCAATCTCCGCTTGATCGCAGTGGTTGTATGGGGCAACGACGTTGACGTTTCAGTTTCTCGAGTATCGCTTCCGCATATGTGAAGAAAGCGACCCAAAAACGAATATTACGCGCAGAATATCGTACAAAACAATATTACCGAAAAAAACAGACAAGTTACCGATCTAATCAATGAGAATATATGAAAAATGTGTGACCAGTTTACAAAAAAATGAGGATTGTTGAGACGTATGGATTGACATGTGGCAACGTCGGAACTATGGGAATAGCAGAAAAAGCAGAACCAATCAAAGACCTAGCGCGCCAATTTCAAATACGTTGAAGTCAAATACGAGTAAGGGGAACTTATTCGTTTATTTATTATGATGTATTCCCTTTCTTCAAGCTTCGGTGAGCATAGTACGATGCTTGTGGGCACGAGCACTGACAAATGGGAGCAGTACGTTTTGGCGCGGCCGTTTTGGCGCAGGGACATTTTGGCGCTGCCGTGTTGACGCGAGGACGTTTGAGCGCGGAGATGTTTTGGCGCGGAGACGTTTTGACGCGGGGACGTTTTGATGTCAGGGTGTTCCGGCATCAGCACAAGTTCGTTTAGCACCACGAATCGTGTGTCGATGATAATCCATATGTCATAGGCCTAAGTCTTGAGCTGTTTGAGGAATACATTAGAAAAAAAGGATGAATACTCCTTTTAATTAATACAAAATGTATAAAAATATCAGCCAAATAAAAAAAAGTATCAACAAAATCTTTTTTTTTTGGTTTTGTTGTTTTTTTGTCGGGTTTGTTGGGGTTTGTTTTTGGGTTTGTTTGGGTATATCAGCCAAATAAAAAATATTATTAAAAAAATCATTTTTTGTTTGGTTTGGTTGTTTTTTTTTGTTCGGGCTAGTTGGGGTTTGTTTGGGTTTCCTATTTATGAAATTATATTACGTTGCTTCCCTGTATAAGTACAAATCGTGTGTGTGTACTCCGTGTTGTTATGGTTTATTCGACTTTATTCGGATTTGCTTGTGCGCTAGTACATCCTGCAAAAGCGTCCCCACGCCAAAACGTCCCCGCGTCAAAACAACCCTGCGCCCAAACATCCTCGCGCCCAAACGTCCCCACACCAAAACGTCCCCGCGTCAGAACATCCCTGCACCCAAACATCCTTGCGCCCAAACGTCCTCGCCAAAACGCTCGCGCCAAAACGGCGACGCCAAAACGTAACGTATCCCTGACAAATCGTCTTTTCCATCGAAAATGTTGCGGCGCACTGCTCCTTTTGCTCTAACATAACCTCTGAAAATGTCGTCCAGCATAAAACGCGCGTAACACAGCTGAAACCCGTGACATGACTGTCACAGGTGCACTGCAGTGACTGCAGTCAACCTGACAGCCTCGAGTTACGAGAGAACCGTGCCACGTTGCCAAAGCTCGTGTCTATTTTAATAGAATTTTTAAACATAAAAAATGAATTTCCCAATAATCCTAATTCCTTCAAATTAACATACGGTGGGTAAAAAAAGTATTTTTACATCTCACACGAAACGGTTGTTAATTTGGCTTATTTTTTTGTTCGTGTGTTCCCAAGATTTTTGTAAACAGACTCCATGTATATTTAGGATGAGCTATCGAACACCCAAACTTAATAAATCATTTAATTCTTTTCGAACGGTAATTGGAAAAAGACGACGTGTACAAATACGTAACTGCATATGTCAGAACGTTAATGCGATTTTTCAATAACGCGTTCACTCTTTGCAACATTTTTTTTCGCGAGTGCCCCATTTCTGTTGGTTCACCCCGTACATACATATCTCCGTGCCCATTAGACGAAGCGTCGAACATTCCGTTATATCTTGGAGAGGTTATCTCGTGAGCAATACCACGCATATCATTTATGATTATTAATTCCAACAACCGAGTCTGTGTGGGATTGAGGTTACTCATAGGACATGTGAAAATGTCATACCGATAATTAATGAAACACTACCATTCATTCGCGCCCCGCCCTGTGCATTCACCCTAATCGCCCAAGGATTTTTTTTTACCGTCTCTGCTAAAATTGTGGATCACCCAATCGGGTCTTCGTCAAAGCTGTTTGGGATGCGTTCACCCGAATGTGGCAACTCGCAGTGGTCGTTCGTTGGCTTCAACAGTCTCGTGTCTCGTTACAGTCAAATAAGTTTCAGCCCTTCGCACAATGGCGCCATGATACATACACAATTAATGGCGGATAGACCAGGGTAGCGACGGCGATCGACCGGAAGCCGTTTTTCCGCACGCATCACGGGAAATTCCAAGTACGCGCGGATTACTCATAGCGTTCGAGCATGCTTCTATTTCGTTCGACAGCCACGAAGGTAATGTACGAGACGTACACGAGTCGGTGGGGGATGAACGACGGGGCCTCGAATCGTTTTCCTATCGACCGCGAACTTCACGTAATATCAGTTAGGTGTAGCGAGTACTCGGAGCTGCGGTTGTGGATATCAGAGTATCAGAAGGTTCACCGTCAGAATCGCTCCGCTAACAAGTGACCGAACAATATAGTAATAGCGAGACCACAAATAGCACAGTCGTGCTGTATATTGGAATCGGAAAAAATTAGAAGAAGGCTAGTTTTTTTACTGGTGATTTTTTTATGTGTCACGGGTGCTAAAACCAAGTTTGCCTAAAAATCGGGGGGTAGGGTTTTTTTAGGGGATGGGGGTGGATTAATGCCAAACTACAACCCCCACGAGGTCGGCACCGGAAGACAAAATATTCAGAAAAATCCGGGTTTTATTTTTGTCCCTAGCGCCGAAGTCGTGGAAGTTCATTTTGGGGGTGAAAAAGTGGGGTGAAATTTTGAAAAATCAGTTTTCATTCAATAACTTTTTAGGATAAATTCATACCATTTTTGTTCAAATGGAAATGTTGTAGTCCTTGAAAAGACGCATTGATCAAGTATTCGATCAACCCTCTCCAATAATATGTTCACCCCCAAAAGAATTGTTGAGGAATTAACAAAAAAATTGTTTATTGAATAACTAAAAAACAATCGATTTTTTGGGGATGGTTCAAATGTACGAAATGTAGAGAATAATTTTCTCTATATTCTCGTTTCTATGGATAACCCTTGAAGTTTGGTTTTTCGAACCCCTCTCAGGGGTTGAAAATTCATAATGAAATTCTGGGAAAACTATTGATCGAAACTAAAGAGATACGAGTTTGGCGCTGTGGACAAAAATGTAGCTGAGGGTTCAAGCTACAAATTCTTCCACGGCGGCGAATTCGTGCGGTCAATAGTTTTCCAAGAATTTCATTTTGAATGTTCAACCCCCGAGAGGGGTTGGAAAATCAAAATTCAAGGGAGGTCCATAGCAACGAAAATATGAAGAAAATTATTCTCTACATTTCGTACATTCGAACTATACCTGAAAAACCGATTGTTTTTTAGTTATTCAATAAACTATTTTTTTTGTTGTTTTTAACCATTTTTTGGGGGTGAAGATATTATCGGAGAGTGATGATCGGATACTCGATCGACGCGTCGTTTCAAGGGCTACAACGTTCCCATTTGAACAAAAAGTGTACGATTTTTTTTTAAAGAGTTATTGAATTAAAACTGATTTTTCAAAATTTCACCCCACTTTTTCACCCTCAAAATGAACTTCCACGACTTCGGCGCTGTGGACAAAACTAGAGCCCGGATTTTTCTGAACATTTGGTCTCACGGCGCCGACCTCGTAGGGGTTGTACTTTGGGATTAATCCACCCCTATCTCCTTTCATTCCCTAAAAAAGATCCCTACATCCCGATTTTTAGGCAAACTTGGATTTAGCACCCGTGGCACCTACAAAATCACCTGTCAAAAAATTAGCCTTCTTCTAATTTTCTCCGATTCCGGGTTTTTTCAGCGACAGCACGACTGTACTAAAAGTGAATTCGTGACTCTCCGAATAATCCGAAGAAAGTAAAAATTGAAAAGAAGCGATGGAAGGATTAACTCATTGATAAAAATAATCTTGAAGCTGTTTTTTGTAACGTAATAGATGTAATACTGGAAACTGGACCACGAAAAACGAAAATATTTTAAAAGTAAAGAAAATAATCCAAACAAATAATATTGAACGAACGTTTTTGAATAATTTTCCTATTTATAAAAATATAATTACTATGTACAATTATTTTCTATAATTTTTTTCTCGCTTAAGGTAATCCTATCGCTAGGCTTCAATCCATAGCATTTTCATATTTCTTTTTGAGCTTCACTAAATACATTAACCGTCTCTGTAAAATTTCAGGGTCGGTTATCGACCTAATAACAGAGAAAACAAATATTAAAATTGCGCATTTTCGAGAAGGAATTCCGAGACGACATGCAAAAACTCATATCCGGTCGCTACAAAAATGTATATAATAGTGGGAATCCGTCAGATTCTTAACAATAATCCGATTTACATACTTGAGACTTGTAGTAATCCAATGTTCTTAGAAAAAAATACGCTTATTGACCTAATTTGTATGTAATCAAGTTTAATTTGAACTTCCGGTATTGAATTTATTACCACTTGCTACGATAAAGAGACGTGACAGCAAGGCAACAGTTCACTGTAGTCCTAACCTCATCTGCAGCTTGCACAGGATGATCAGCAAAGGGGTTTTATGCTTCCAGAAGGAAAATTCAGCTCGGTGGGAGCTTCCTGACCTCGCCCCACCACAATCTTAATGACTTTCAATTTTTCTACATTCTTCATACTTCGCATTATGACCACATTTATATTGGATACTTTCAATTAATATCGAAAACAAATTAAGGTTATGTTGCACAAATGTAAAACATCGGGGTCAATCTACACCAACGCTGCCCGAGTGGAACACTGATTTTTTTCAATTTTGCAAACGCTTGGAAATAGCGAGGTCACCCGCCTAGAGGTCAAAACAGGCAAGGGTATACCTACGATATAAGCTAGGAGGGGGGGGGGGGCAGCGCATATTAGTGTCGCAGAAAAGGGGGGGGGAGGCAGCAGACAATAGACTTAATTTTTCCTTCAAGGTTTCTTCTAGGCAGCTGCCCCTTACTAGGTACGCCCTTAAAAACAGAAGTTACCTCAACCTAACCTAGAATATTGCCATTTCCATTACCGCCCAAGCGTGCGCCTCACGTAATGCGAAACGTACGGCGAAAGGACAACGGACGCTCGTTGGCTGCGATGAAAGTAGTGCCGAGCAGACGACACGCCGGATATCTTTACGCGCGACACTGGAATCGACGTAACACAATACGCATATAGCGCGAGACCCGATGCGCGTCCTCTTCGGCGTGTATCCGCGCGCGCTTCATCCCTGTCGCCTCCATAATACATCCAGATCGACTTGGGCACGTGGGATGAGATGCGTGACACATGCAGTCGCGAGATTGCGCGGTTTCCCCTAGTACATATACAGGGTGACAGATATAAAGTGACCCTATATTGTTAAGGCGGAAACTTTGCGACCGAGAAAAATATGTTATTTAACGGTTTTTAAAGTCCTTGTAAAAAAAAAACATTCTGTATTTTTGGGATAAGTGGCCAGAGTAGCTGGAGTGGCAAGAAAAATGGGAGTATTCTGGAGTCAAAATTAAATATCTCTCCTTGGCTGTAGCTCCGAATAGCTGTTCCCTCCGACTCAGCTGAAATTTTACACAGATCTTTTCCATAATATAAGTCACTGCCTAAATGGATTTTTTGCGCATCGCAGTAATTCTAGAAATATGCAATATTGAAAATAGCGTATTTCCAAAATGGGACGCCCTTGTTAAAAGGTATCTTTATTTGATCCTTTGGTGGTAATGAACTACTAGAATTTTTATTTTATGAAATCGATATATGCCATAAAAATGCATTTAAATTTTACATTTCAAATTGCTTTGGTTCGTGACGTCACTTGCATAGTAAACATCAGCGCTGCGCTAATTGTGGATATGTAAATTGTTTTGATTAAATATGAGTTACGATGTCTATCATTGGTGTGTTGTTCCTAAATGTCAGAATACTGGTGTAAAAACACCGGGAAAGTTGTGGTTTTAAATGCCAAGTGATAGAAATATGAGAAAGACTTGGTTAAAACTTGCAAGAAGAGATCGAAAGTCATTGTCCGAAAAAACTCATCTGTACTCTTGTGAAGTACAGATGACTATTCGAAAATTTGCTACGACAAACTACGACAAACGACAATTTGTAGTTGTTGACGCTATCTTTTACAGGTTAGAGAGTCATTCATCTTCCGCTTACTTCGATTACTATGCCAATGACGTCACGTCGGAATCCATTATAGCGGCTACCGTTGCGCATATTCGGTGAACAGAGAAAAAAAGTATTAAAAAAAATGAATTATAAAATTTATTTTGCGTTTTTGTAAATCAAAACCACCATTATTCGATTGCTTATTCCAAAAACTACGTCATTTATGAATTTTCAGTATTTGTCTTACTAGAATCTTTTCTTATAGAGTAAAATACCCTATTCATGAATTAACGCACGTCCATATCTATATTTATCAAGACGTGCTATTGCTATGCATACTTTATCGACATGGTCAGACATATTTGTCTCTCGTGTCGTGTGTATGCTTGTTTGGACTTGATTGTGTTGTTGGGGGTTTAAGGATCTGTTTGTTTGGGTTTTTCGGGGCCTGTTTGGGTTTGTTTGAGATTGTTTGAGCTTGATCTTGTTTGTTTGGGTTTTGTAGGGTTTGTTTGGGCTCGGTTGTGTTTCTTTGGGCTTTGTAGGATTTGTTTGGACTTGGCTGCGTTTGTTTGGGTTTGTTTGCAGGCCGTGGTTGTGTTTGTTTGGATTTGTTTGTGCTTTTTTTGTATGATTTTTTGGAATTGTTTGAGTTTTGTAGGTTTTTTTTGGGATTGTTTGGGTTTTACAGGGTTCGTTCCGGCTCGGTTGTATTTATTTGGGCTTGATTGTGTCTATTTGGGCTTTGTAAGGTTTGTTTAAGTTTGTTAGGGGTTTGTTTGGGTTTGTTTAGGTTATGTTTGTTTGGATTTTTTAGTTTTGATGGGTCGATCATGTCGACAAAATAGCAATAGCAGTAGCACGTTATGATATATATAGATATACACGTTTCGAAAACTATTGCAATGCGCCAAAAATCCTCTTAGGCAGATTCATATTGTCCAAAAGAAAGTCTGTGCAATATTCCATCTAAATCGGAGGTAACTGCTGTTCGAAAGATTAACCGTATTTTCAGCACAGCCGAATAAAGATAATACAATTTCAAATACTTTTCCATCCGAAAACACTTTCTTCGATTGGAATCAAATTCTATTTTTCCATTTCACTATACGTCTTCGATAATTTTTTTTCTCGTTGGCGGCATACGTGAAAAAAGTTCTTCAAGAGTATTCGTATTCAGAGTTTAATTATCTTCATTCTGCTCTGCTGAAAATGGATTTTTTTTTCCCCAGAATACTCAACTTTTTGTGACAAATATTATCCGTCACAAAAATACGCTATTTTTTTCGACAAGGACTTGAAGAACCATTGGGAGTCATAGTTTTCCTGTACAGTCACCCTGTATACAGACATCGAGAATAAGGGATAAGTGTATATACGCTTTATCAGATTATCTCGAACTTCCGCTCGACGCGCTGCATCCGTGTATGACTAATAAAACTCGCGTATTACGTACATTGCAAATAAATCCCGCAAATATTACGAACAAATCCCTCGAGATATGCCTACAATTTCTACCATTTGACAAATCCCACAAATCTCATATCCCGCACAAAAACTAACCTCCAAACTAGTTTGCCAAGCGCTGATAGAATGCATTTCTTGAAAATACAACCTCAGCACGTGGAACTGATTGGTTCCGCTCTGATAATGATCAGTCCATTACCTTTAGTTTCTTTTTTTTTTAATCCCAACTGCTGCTCAATTAGAAGTAAAAGGTGGCTCAATACTGCACAAATCCAAGCAAAATCTACGCTCGTTATCGCGCGCGGTAGCAGTAATTTGTTCGAGTCGTATCTTTGCCCATCAACGCGAGATTTTCGAACAGAGATTTCTCGGTGATGAATGATATTTAGGGCGAAAGAAAATCGTCAAACTCCGCGTTAGTTAACTTTACAGCACCTGATGCTCATTTTTCCCGAAAAAATTGAGCTTCCATGAGAAAGCTGTTCGAAAATTTGTGGGGTTATGTTGACCTTGTGCATGCCCAGGAGTTTCCAGGCATCGATAATTATGCCTGTCGAGGCAACAACTATTAGCAGTAGAAATATTTTCCAACCTATCAGACTTAGGAGAAAACTTTTTCTCCAAAGTTGCGTAGTTTGAAGGGAGTCATCGAATCGAGGCTACGAGGATCATCCAAGTAGAGGTGCTTCGAAGAAGATGTGGAGGCCATCACAATTTTTTTTATGTGACCACCATTTTTTCCAGAACTATATCAAGGAATTAAACATTAGTTCATCACCAAATTTCAAGATGATTGATCAAGATTTAGTATGAACATTCATAAAACAGGAATTTTAATGTTCATGCCCTAGAATCGATTCAAAAAACGGTGCAAACACTTAGGGGAACTAGTGGCAAGACGAAGGTGCGGGGTAAGCTGAATCATAAGCCTAGCTACTAAACCAGCGGTTCCTAAACTGTAAAAACAAAATTTAATTTAAATAGGATCTATTTAAATAAAATAGGCTTTTTCCTTATCTCACGGCCTACTACGACCTTATTTGTTTCAAAGATATTTTTTTACTTGTTTCAGGCATTTTTTCAAATATTAAATATATTCAAATTGAATAAATGAAGATTCGATTCAAATAAATCTTTATTTGCTTACAATGTAGACTGTAAATCTAAGTATATGCATAAAATATTTCATAAATCCAAAACGAAATAAAACACTTTACCACCACGATTTTGTACCGTAATTCGTCATTCCCTGGCGTTCTGAAATAATTTTTTTTAAAGAAAATATTTCACCTATATGAAATCGAACCTAGAACCTACCTACTCATAGCTACACACGCTATCCCTGGGCTACAGAGTGCTTGTGACATCTTGGTCGCAGATATGGCATGAGAAACCAAATGAATTGCCTATAATTATTTGTTGTATCACATGAACTATATCAATTAGTTAATATCATTGTGATCATTAGAAAGTTCTATCGAATAACATGCTATAGATTTTTCAAACATAAGATCCACACACACACGCACACACACACACACACACACACACACACACACACACACACACACACACACACACACACACACACACACACACACACACACACGTGCGCGCGCACACGTACACACGTATATTGATATATCCTCTGTCTCCACCCTCTATACTCCCACTCCCCTTTGTTATGTATGTTGCAATAAAGACAGACCATTAGTTTAATCAAATAGAAGAATGGTTGACTCTACGAAAATTCTCTTTATTCAAATTTTTAAAAAATCCGATAGGTACACTTGGATGATTTAACTAAATTGTTTTTTTGAACAGATGAAACCGAGTCACAGATTTATTAGGATTAAATACTATATTGAGTTATTAGACGATATTAAATACATTTTGATTTGAATAAATAAATATATTTAAAATAAATAATTTCAATAATGGGATGCAATAGAAAAAATTCGATTTCACGGAAAATCTAGTTAATTCAATTTTTTTTAAATCAAATAGACACGGTTAGTTAAGGCGTTACCCCCACTTGCAGCGCAAAAAAAGGCCTTTTTCATGAATTTTTTTAAAGAAAACTACAAAACTTTTTTAATCGATCAATATAAAATCTTAAAGGACACATCTTGAAGAACTTTCAATAATTTTTTTATTGAAAAATATTACATTGTTTAGTGGCAAATGGCCGTCAATGAAATAATGTTTTTATATACACGGTTTGCGGTGACCAACATTGCGGCGAAGTGGATCATCTGAAAAAAAAATGCGGATGGATTTAGTCAAATATAAGTATAAACTAGTCTTTAATCGAAGGATTTTAAAAAATATTCATTTTTCACAAAATGGCGGACAGTCAAAGTTAATGGTTCGATTTTAACGAAAAAAAAATCGAACGATTAAAGACTACATTTTTATGTATTAAATAAGCCTGCAAAATTTCAAGAAGATCGGTTCATTAGTGTTCGAGTAATCTTGGTCACCGACTTCAGAAATGCCATTTTGAGAAAAACGCGTTTAAAGCTTCAATTTCCGGTCGTTTACACAACGGATTCTTCTCTTTCAACGCTCATATCTCAGTCAATTTTGTTCGGAACGACTTGAAATTTTCAGGACATATTGTCAGATACTTATACTTCAAAAAAATGCAATAAAAAAAAAAGATTTTTTCAAAATCGCAAGTGGGGGTAACCCCTTAATGCCTCGATAACTTGAAACTAGTAACTCAAATTTGATGTGTAATGTGTCATTAGATTTGTATTGATACCGTATTTGTTTTATTTCTATTGTTAGGATAAATACCTACCTATATATAAAGTGCCTTAAAATGACCTGACATTTTTATTTATTAATAAAACGTACTATTTATTTGAAAAGTACGAATATTTTTTCATCAATATAAGGTACAAAACTAATGGTTATGTGTGGAACAGAATAATCGATAAATGGCCGCAACGTCTCAGTTTGCAAACGTTCACGCTTTTGACGAAATTTTCAATAAGATTTTGGCGCAATTGCGGATTAATTTTATTAAGGGGCCAGTCCACTGTGAAAATTTAAAAAAATCGAAAGTAAGCAAAACTTGAAGAAATCGACGATGATGAGCAATCAGAAGGGATTTTGTACGGTGCAGGAATTGCCGATTGAGTTTAGGTAAGAGTTTTTCATAGTATAAACTTCAAACGCGTTTTTCTCGAAACAACGTTTTCAAAACCTAGCTCCATCGTATCTCTAAAACTAATAAACCGATTCTCTTGAAATTTGAACCATATATTGTAAACATGATTCGCAACAAGATGACCCTCGATGGTTTTAAAATATTTATTTTTACTCTTTTTTTTGGGAAAAACTGCGAAAAACGCGGTTTTTTTACTTTTTTTGTTTTTCATCTGCCATTTTTTTGATAAAACTTTATATCCGAGGGTCATTTTGTAGCTGGTATCACGCTGAATCTAGTGGACTTTGATTTTTTTATTTCCGACAAGCCGTAGCCGAGTTGTGATGGAGCTACCTAGCCCACCTATTTTTGAGGTTAACCTATAGTTTTTGTACTTAAAAATGAATAAAAATGAGTTAAATTTTTTTAAATGTATTTCAAGACTTTATTTATCAAGCCCAACAACTTTTTTTTATTGATATCTTTTATAAAACCCTAAAAAAACGCGAAAATCCCTTTTTTTCGTAGCTCAAAAGTGGACTGGCCCCTTAATGGTGCGTCCAATTGCTTCCTTGAGCTCCGGAATGGTCTGTGGATCATTGGTATACAACTTCCTTTCAAAAAACCCCAAAGAAAGGAGTACAATGGCGTCGAATCGCACGATCTTGGTGGCCAATTCACATCGCCACGGCGCGCGATAACACAACCATGAAACTTTGTCTTGCAATAACTATGCAGTAATAATGCAGCAAATAGTTTCTATGCGTTGTTCGATTGTGTAATTCTTCATGACTGAACCTCAATATTGCCTGATGCCAGTTGTCAAAGATTGGTACTTTATGTTCGCCACAAAAAACATGGCGCGCAGTTTTAAATGTCAGGTCATTTGCAGACACCCTTCAGGTTCCTTCTTGTTTGTTTCCGATTTTAAAGATGGTTAGATCGCGGAAGAAAAAAAAGGAGAGTGCAATAAAGGCAATATGAAGAAGGCTGTGAATAACGTGTTAGAGAAAAAGATAGGCTATCGCGAAGTCACCTTGTACAATGTACCACTATTTACGTTAGAGAGATGTGTTAAGGGGTTACCCCCACTTGCGATTTTGAAAAAATCGATTTTTTTTATTGCATTTTTTTGAAGTATAAGTATCTGAGAATATGTCCTGAAAATTTCAAGTCGATCCGAACAAAATTGACTGAGATATGAGCGTTGAAAGAGAAGAATCCGTTGCGTAAACGACCGGAAATTGAAACTTTAAACGCGTTTTTCTCAAAATGGAATTTCTGAAGTCGGTGACCAAGATTACTCGAACACTAATGAACCGATCTTCTTGAAATTCTGCAGGCTTATTTAATACATAAAAATGTAGTCTTTAATCGTTCGATTTTTTTTTCCGAAAAAAATGGCCGTTTTATAGCCAAAAAACGGCCGTTTTATAGCCAAAAAACGGCCGTTTTTTTTTCGTTAAAATCGAACCATTAACTTTGACTGTCCGCCATTTTGTGAAAAATGAATATTTTTAAAATCCTTCGATTAAAGACTAGTTTATACTTATATTTGACTAAATCCATCCGCATTTTTTTTTTTCAGATGATCCACTTCGCCGCAATATTGGTCACCGCAAACCGTGTATATAAAAACATTATTTCATTGACGGCCATTTGCCACTAAACAATGTAATATTTGTCTGTATATTGTAATACACACCGATTTTTCAATAAAAAAATTACTAAAAGTTCTTCAAGATGTGTTCTTTAAGATGGTATATTGATCGATTAAAAAAGTTTTATAGTTTTCTTTAAAAAAATTCATGAAAAAGGCCTTTTTTGCGCTACAAGTGGGGGGAACGACTTAAAGCTATAAGAACGCGTGAAATGAAACTAGTAGAGCCTTTGGGTCCTATTGAACCGGTGCTTCTACCAGAGGAAGAAGAAAAACTGATAAATTATTTAAAAGATATGGAAGCAAGATTTTTCGGAATAAATAGTACAGAACTTAGACGATTGGCTTGTCATGTTGGAGGTATTGAGAATAAAACCATCTTTATGTGCGAAAGATGGACAGAATGAAGGTTTTATTAAAAGTACATATTTTATGTCAACAATCAGAACAACTGAATTTCTTGTTTTTAAGATTTAAAGATTCATGGATGTTGATTAGTTTAAAAGAATAATTAAGGTTGACTGACTCATATGTATTGTTTTATTTGAACAAAACCTTAGCGTTCTCATCTTGTCCCTACTTCCCCTACTCCTATTAAGAATGCTAACTGATGGCCACCACTTTCAATGCAGGCTTGCAATTTGATTCGTATTGATTGTATTGTATTATTAATTACGTCAGTCTGTATTAACGAACAGGCTCTAATTGAGCTTTCAATAGTTTATTACTAAGCAAAAATGCAGGTAAGTCGCACGGCTTTGTTTACATTATTCGCAACTAAGAACCTTATCGACTTGTTTTGGAAAGCAGTGAGAAATTTGTGGTTTTGATAAAAACGTGTGTTCTCTTCAATGAAAAGTACTACAACAGAATGTCCGCCTGTCAGTACAGGCAGTCCTCGAGTTACGTCGTTTCGAGTTACGTTATCTATTTGCATTTTTTTCAATCCTGAATAATATGCTAATTACTAATTACATATATATGGAATAATTAAGTACATAACACAAAAAATGAATAATTACCAAACTTGTGATAAATATTTATGTTTGTATACTTATTATTTATAACAAAACACGATTATATGATATAAAAAGCAGTTTTATTAATTGTATTAAAAGTCGATATAGAACCTTACTCGTTCATTTTATGTTGAAATGTATGATAAAAATTATTTCGACTTACATCGCATATGTCCAGAACCTAACATGCCGTAAGTACGAGGACTGCCTGCACAGAATTTCTGCAAAATGTTTCCTTATCCAAGGACTGCCTACACAGTCTACACACACTTATCCAATCCTAGGACTGCCTGCACAGAAGTTCTGCAAAATGTTTCCTTATCCAAAGCAACTTGATATGATCTTAATTCACGGTGAATGCCACAAAAATGCACACAAGTGGCAATTGTCTATGCTGAGGGTTATCCGGATAATTTATCGATTTTTTTATGCTAAATCTTCATCGATCATCTTAAAATTTGGCGTGTGAACGTATTTTTAGTTATTCAATGAAACTCTGAAAAAGATATATACGACCCATTTTTAAAAATGGCGGTGACCTTGAAATCTCCGCAGCGCCTCCATCTTGATGAGCCGCGTAGCCACTACTCGATGACTTCCCTTGAACCATGCAACTTTTATAGGAACAGTTTTTTTCTAAGTTTGATAGGTTAGAAAATATTTCTACTGCTAGCGGTTGTTGCCGCACCCGGTATACGGCCTCTGCGCCCCAAATCGATATCTACAATCTACCTCGTCCAGCTTCCTCAAGTTTCGTGCCATTTGCATTTGGACCATGTCACTTCGATCAACATCGCTCTTCATTGCGTCACGATGATACCAAACATTTGAAAGTCACGGGAAAGTAATTTTATTGAATTGTGACCCGTGCATTCAGGGTGCCATGCACGAGATTGCGAATGATACGAAATAGGGCAACATTCAGTTGTACGATCTTGTGTGTGTATATCTATATAGTGTGACGACAAAATCGCAAAAGAATTGTCCCACCATATGCAATAGTCATGAGAATCATGGCAGCGACAGGATATAAATACATATAACCATTTATATATATATATATATATATATATATATATATATATATATATATACGGAAAGGTGATTTTGGAGTCTCTCGATTTCGAGGACCGCCCGCCAATGGTCCTCATACTCGACATTATGTGAATATTCCCGATGTCTCCAAAATTACCTGCAGGCACACGTAAGGAAATGTATACAAAGGTCATTTCGAGGATTCTCCTGTACCCAAAATGAACGATGCGTGAGAAAAAATGTAAGGACCGTCCTCAAAATAGCCAGATGTGCGCTGATTGCCAACTTTATACATACGTATAACGGCTTTACAGTGCCTTTTTCCCATATATGTATGGATGTATATATGTATGTATGTACGCGCGAATATACGTATGTATATATACAAATGCGATTCTCTGATGCCCAATGAGGATGTGCTGATTGGAACGAATGACGCCTATTGTCGGGTTCACCGGACAGTCGAAAGCACCAGACCGATTTTTACATGTATGCAATATGCATACATGCGGACTTCTCTTTGGACGTGGCCACTCTTCATTTCGTTGACGTTCCAATAAAGCTCGTAGTGGAGATAAAAAAAAAAATTTCTCAGCTAGATCCTACTTGCGAAAATATCCCGGCACCTTGAAAGTTGGCGTCTATGCGTTGCAAAGATACTCTCATTTTTTCAGTGAACGTATCGCTGTGATATTATAGGTTAGTGACCGGACAGTAGATAAAAATCGGTGTGTTTGCGGTGCCAAATTATTGTGACGTCGCGGGAAACGACCTTGTACCGGAAATGACAAAAATGTTTTGGCGTTTCCCGTGCAGATAGTATTAAAAATAATACTTGCTACCGCACAGTAAGCGTCATTTTCCTTTTTTGGGCTACTGCAGGAAGCAAAAAATCAATGCGTGGGGAAATAATTAACGTCTCGCCATTGATAGTAATATGCCACAATGAAAGATGTCACATGGGGTGTATTAGAGGGTTTTTAAAAATAACATGACATTGCACATTTTAATTTATTAATAAAACGTATTATTTTGCACGTAATCTGACATCTTTAATAGATGCCATTCGATAACTTTACAGATTTTTTTTTTTGAATATAATAGTTTGAAATATTTCGAAAGCTTCCTACAGAACAGATTTGGCAGGACAATCATCGGTATACTCTTTTTCCTGTGTTTCGACTATGAAAATCATTCCACTGGAGTGTAACTATCCAGACTTCATAACACTAGCAAGCTGGAGCGGTACTAAAAATTCAGAAATATCAGAGAAAAAAAAACATTTCTCAAAACCACGGGACATTTATTTAATCCCTCATTGAAATAAAAATAATAAGCACAGATATCTCACAATAAATAACGAAATTTTGTAAACGTTTTTCTCAATCATTCCTCTGGAGAGCTGTAAATCAGTTCACATATACTGTGACGACCGGCGCAGGTGATCATGCTTACCAGACATCTACATCTACTTTTCCGCAGAGACTAATTAGAGGTCGTCCGTTAATCACATGAGGTTTTTTAGGCCACTTTTTGAACCCCTCCCCTCATGGTGATATGTGGTGAGGTTCCTAGCCAGCACCCCCACCACATCACGTGTATTTTTTGTTTGTTAAGAAACGTCTGATACAAGCGATAGAGAGTGCGGTATTTTATTATGAAAAACGAAATAATATATAAGTATTGTCAGCATATTTAAATGGCATTGTGTGCGCAGTTACAAAAAAAAAGTACACGTGATATGTCACAACATCCCCCCCCCCCCCCAGTGTGATCATTCGTGATGTTATCCAAATCCTTTTGTTGTTCTTTAAATGTCAATTAATTATGAATAAAATGAATAAAAAAAAAATCCGTTTCTTTTTCTCACAGTTTCGCAATAACTTTTCTTTGAATCTCGGAAAACGAAAAAAATTCAATATTTTGAAAAAAAAGAACATTTTTTTTTAATTTGAAAAAAAAAAGAACATGTTTTGCAATCATTATTTGTTTTGTGTTAACATTTTTTTTCAACATTCGAAAGATCGATCATGAGAAATTGTAAAAAATAATGTAAATTTTTTTATCTTGAATTAGAAAAAAAAAATTGAAATTTTGATTTTTTTTTTGAAATTTTGAAGACAATTTTTTTTTCAAAATTTAAATTTTTTTTCTTTTTCCAAGATTTAAAGAAAAGTTATTACGAAACTGTGAGAAAAAATAACGGAAGTTATGTTTTCCATTTTAATCATCATTAATTTACATTTAAGGATCAATAAAAGTGTTCTTTTAATTTTTGATAAAACTTTGACGCTTCGGTAAAAAATAACGGTGCATTCAGCCGATCATTTTTAAATTGCAAAACTTAGAAACATGAGTCATTTTCGCAATATTTGCAAAGTTGACGTGGATTTTCCAAAACGGGAAAAAAGTCATTTTGTCGTACTTTTTTAAATCAATATTAAGGTTAAAAAACGCTCTAAAGTACCAAAAGGTGCTTTTAGAGAGTTTATTCCACTTTACGAAACCTACCTTTAGCTCGCTGTACGATCATTTGTTCATGAAATATTGATGATCTACGAAAAAAGCTCCTTTTTTCATTAAACGCCAATATCTCAGCAACAAATGGTCGTACAGAGGTCCAAAACCTACCGTTTTGAAGCTGAATAATCAGACTAAATGACCCCAGTATTGTACGACCGCAAAAAAAAATTTTGAGCCTGTGGACAATTTTGAAAAAAAAAAGTCGAAAATGTTTGCCTCGCGCTATTTCTTAGATTCACGCCGGGCGTGTTGCTTAAAAAAAATCACCGGTGAGATTCGTAAACTAGATATTTCAAGCTTTAAAACCTATTAAATTTCATTGAAACCAAATTCAATGAAATTTTTTTGAAATTTTACTATTCCCTTAATTTCTATAATGAGTGTATTATATCGATTAGAACTGAAGTCAATTGCAATTTAAAAATGAATAAATGAAATATTTTTGTTTATTAATTTCGTTGTCCAGCTAATTGTGATCATTTCGAGAGAATCACCCTTATACATACACCTACACCCACACACACGCGCCCACACACAACGGCTATCCCCTATACATTCTATTTTCGCATTTTACTTTTCAACAATGGTGATGGAGACATAAAAAAATGTATAGCTGCAGAAATCGACACACCTTCGGTTTTATGGGAAATAATTTTCGGTACGGGGAATTTCTAAAACTGCTGCCGGTAAAACAGAATAGTCTTTTTTTACGAACGACAAGAGCAATTGCTTCGGCAAACCAGACGTTTCCGCCACCTGTTGGGAGTTTTGGAAAGCTTAACGAATGGACGCAATTCATGAACGGTTGGTACACTAGATATCGATTTTTGAACAAATATTTTTATATATTTTTTGGATTTGGAATTAATAATATATTATTAGAAGTGAATATAAATAAAAATGTTTTAGATGATGAAATCTACGTTTGTCATAGAATGTAAATAATACCTTTTTTATTATATTACTATTTATTTTTATTTATATTGTATTACCTTTCTAGTAATATTTTCTCTTCGACATTGCAATATAATAATTATTATTATCGCCAATGATGTATTCGTCAATGATTAAATTAAATGTTAATAACGCGCCACATTAATTGAAAGAATGATTAAATTGGGCTCATGTCTATTTTAAAAAAGATTGTCTGGTAAACATTGATTATTACGTACGACAAAATTTCAATTGTATGCACCTGTATTGTTGGGAAAATTCCACAATCGTACATTGTATCTCTTATCGGTTTCATTTTGATTCCGATTAGGTATCAAAAAAAATTATCCGATGACCAACGAGCAACCATTGATTACTTTTCCTTCGAACGAATGAATTCTACGATATACAGAGATCGGCCGAGTGATCGAACGATTCAGCAGTACTGCCGTTCATAAAAGCACTAGTCTTAATAACCGACCTAATTTATTATATTTATTCCTTTTTACTTTGGTTTATAAGACGGACACTTTTCTCGTTTTTGGAATATTACATCGATTTTATCGATCACAAGCTTGATCAAATTCGGTTCACGCAAAATGCAAAAATTCGTGCCTATTTTTTAAATTGGAATTAAAAAAAGATTGATCTTTTATGCAACGTCGACGTCAACAGATTGGTCGATAGGAAACAGGGACAATCTAGTCAAAGTGAAAGCAGATGATTTTTTTTTCAAATTTATGAATTTGTAGTTTGATTTTCATAAAATATTTTCTTTCAATAATTGTTCGTGGACAATTTATTTTTTAATATTATTGATCTACTGAGTGAAGATTACTTGCTATTTTCTTTATACTTTTCGTAATTAACTTATTTTCCAACTGAAAAAGTGCATGGGAACATTGCGCTGATATTCATCGGACTTCGCGAATCATCGAGTTCTAATGCGACAAGTGTCTCACTGCACGAGCCGCAACCAATTGTGAGGGCTCTGCTGTACCGGATAAATCCATAAAAACCGTTTACCATGGAGACTGCGCACTCCTTCATGCCACTTCCGCTCCACCAATGCAATAGGGTAAAACGACTGCGCGACTTACACTCATTTACGTTGAATATCCGCGCGAACGATATACGCGCAGATATATTATCGTTTACGCCGCACTGAAGCTGCGGAAACGGCTCGCGCCCGACAGAGTCGCCACCGGCGCAGCGTTTCATTACCAACGAGTTCCGACGTAATGTAAAAAACTAGCTCTACACGATGGCCCATGGCAATGGCCAATGACGCTGAGCCATCGTGTATACTGCCGTCATAGGGAAGAAGACGGCATCTACAAAAAAATCGATAATGCATTTTTGGTACGATTGGAATTAGTACAAAATTTCCCATCGTTCTGTATAGTAAAATGAATTTTCAAGTCGCAGCCATCGACGGCCATTGCGTGGTGGGTCGTGATGGGCCATCTGTGTAGAATTTGCGTAAAACGTGTGCACAGTGCCATTCCAGAAGGGTCACACATTTCGCCAATGAATGTTGGCAGTAATGCTGTAAGTGTAATGTAGGTAAGCTGTAATGAGTAAGAGGTGCCGACAATGTATTTTGCGTTACGTTAATACTCAAAACGCTCTTTTCTAAAGTCTCCAGTTTTTCATAAACATTTCTCTATTGTACCTTTTGATTTGATGATTATTCGCTCTTTCTTATTCTTCGGTTGTGTATAAGTGTATACAGTCTGCCGCTGTGCTTTTCATTGGTCGAACATATGCGATAGGGTCCTAAGTGATTAATTATCATATATTTACCTCACGACTGTGGTTGGCTTACATTGCTTGTCGTTTCTGACTAGTACGTGCTTTTTATAGTTTGATACTTCGTGACTCTAAGTGATGGAGGTATGGGATGAAACTTGATTTACAGATGCTATTATGACTAGGTGTGTGCTAATATCTTTGCTTTAACACTGAGTTTTGTCGTCTTGGGACCTCGTTATCAATTCCGCTCGAGTAGAAATTTTGATTCGGCAGCCTGAAAACTTATCGAGCCGCTATCATATTGCGGTCAGGAATACCCTAGTAAGGCGCGCCTGAACGTTGCCGGGTGTCCACCGGATCAGTGGAACCGTAGGACGAGAGTAAGAAGGCTACCTTATTTGGGCCTGCCCGGGAAAAAACTTTCATGTCTGAGTGGATATGTTCATATATGTTTCAGATATTGTCATATATGTATCAGATATATTCATATGTGACATTTTACATTATCATATATGATTAGGTCTGATCATATTCCACATCATATATACATATATAAGATCATATCTGATTAAATACGGTATCTGGCCCGACCATATACGAACTCATATCTGTTTATTTCTGGCTAAGTACCAAGGGGAGTTGGTACCGTAAATTCGCATCTAAACATACATGATGTGATATGTGAACGTATCTGTTCGTACGAGGGTGGGGTGAAAAGTTTCCGGCCTAACCAAGAGATAGTGCCACTAGGTCTAGTTTTGGAGCGGCGTCCTACAGTACCATTCCTACCGAGCTTGTATGTACAGTTTCAGCCCAATCGCTACGTTAGTTTGCGTTTGAGAGCACATTGCGCGAGACGCTTCCGTTGTTTTCGTAAAAATGGAAAAATTGGAAAAACGTGCTGTCATCAAATACTTCCATTTGAAAGGTTTTACACCAAAACAAACAAAAGAAGAAATGGATTCAACACTAGGAGACTCCTCCCCATCATATTCAAGTATTAAGCAGTGGGTTTCTGAATTTAAAATGGGTCGTGTGAGCACCTCTGACGAGCCTCGCTCAGGACGGCCCGTTGAAGTCACAACTTCAGAGATGATTGAAAAAATCCATAAAATAGTGTTGGAAGACCACAGGTTGAAAGTGCATGAGATAGCTGAGACCTGTAGGATGTCAGCTGACCGTGTGCGAAATATTTTGCACTACCATTTGAACATGGAAAAGCTGTGTGCAAGGTGGGTGCCGCGTTTGCTAACGCTCGACCAAAAACTGCTTCGAAAAACCATTTCTACCGACAATTTGGTGCTGTATAGGCGTAATCCAAACGAATTTTTGCGTCGATTCATAACTGTTGATGAGACATGGGTCCACCACTACACTCCTGAAAAAGATTCAAGAGCAACGAAGAAGTTATCGAAGCTGTAAATCAGTATTTTTAGGAGCTTGACGAATCAACATTTAAAACTGGTATAACTAAATTAGAACACCGTTATGAGAAATGTATCAGTGTTGATGGAGATTATTTTGAAAAATAAAGCAACAAAAATTTTTAAACATCGTTTTTCTTGGTCAGGCCGGAAACTTTTCACCCCACCCTCGTATAAGATCATATCCGATCAAATACGGTACCAGACTCTGCTATTTAGATCTCATATATGTGTCTATCTGGTCAGGTACCAAGGCGAGTCGGCAGCGTGAAACCATATCTGAACATATATATGATGTGATATATGAGCAGGTACGTTCATATAAAATTTGATCCCATCAGATACGATACCAAACCTGGAAAATATTCGAAGTCTTATACACCTTGTCGTATATGCAGTTCAGTTGTTCACACATGAAAACGTCTAACAAGGAGACGGCACGACCGTGGGATCGGTGATTTGGTCGTTTTTTTTGTGGTGAAAGAGGCCCCCTAGCACCTCACGTGGTTAAAGTAGTAGGACGCACTACACGGAAAATTCCGAGAAAAATCGATTCAAAGTTTCTTAGGCGCCTTATGAGTTAAAATGTCAAGCACTTGTCGAGCCGCCGTCTCGTCTAGACGGTTAGGGCTCGGTCTCTTGCGCCGGAGGTTTCGAGTTCGATTCCTCCTTCGGATCTTATTTTTTTGTTCTTTTTTTGTTATCCCAACAATTATTCAAAACGTTTCTCATCCCTACATATAAGCCTGAGCCGATTGCCTGAGGGGGCCCTTATGATGTTGTCTGATCGGGTTCCTTGATCAGACTATAGGGTTTCCTGCACTGCCAAAAAAAATTAATTTGAATAGGATCTTTTTAAATCAAATAGGTTTTTTCCTTGTCTCATGGCCTACTACAATCTTACTTGTTTCAGCTATTCTTTTTGAATAAATAAAGATTCGGTTCGAAAAAATCTTGATTTGCTTACAATATACACTATAAATCTAAGGATGATATAGGTATGTATAAAATATTTCAAAAATCCAAAATGAAATGAAACACTTAATTTAGAGTTCTACTACAATGATTTCGATCATAATTCGTCATTCTCTGGCCTTTTGAAATAGTTTTTTTCGAAGACAATATTTCGCCTATATAGAATCGAACCTAGAACATACCTACCTATAACGACGAACGCTGCTCTTATGCTACCGAGTGCTTGTAACACGTAGGTCGCAGATATCGCAAAAGGGACCAAATGAATTCCTATAATTATTTGTTGTATCACATAAAGTATATCAATTAGTTAATATCATTGTGATAATTGGAGAGTTTTATCGAATAACATGATATAGATTTTCCAAACATAACCTTATATATATAATTCCTCTCTCTACGCCTTACAAACCTGCCGAAATCTTGTAACACGCATCCGAGATGCATAACGTTTTTTCTCGTGACAGTCCATAACCCCATTTTTATGGAATTCAGGAATACATCGAAACTCCGAAGCTACGATGCTGTCGAATCGAAGTTTCCATGTGGGAAATAAGGGGTTATGTGCATCTATCGACAGCTGAGGTAGTTATAGGGCAAACCTAATTATGGCCTTATCAGGGAAAGCCTTAGTAGGGCCTCACGTGGGGAAGCCAGCATCGAGCCTTATCAGGGGAAGCCTCAGTAGGGCCTTAAGCCTTAGTATGGCTATCACGGCAAGTCTTGGTAGGGTCTTATCGGGGAAAGCCTTAGTAGGATCTTATCAGGAGAAGCCTCAGTAAGGCCCTATCATGGAAAGCCTTAGTAGGATCTTAACAGAGACGGCCTTAGTAGGGCCATTTTATTATTGCATGATTTCGGGCCTAAACCCTTTCGGCCCGGTCAAGGCAGGATTAGGATGTCCGTAATAGGTGTTACCCGTATCACGCCCCGATCGGGACCTGGTCCTGATCAGGCTAACTCTACAAAATTTCTACGCGGGTAGGCCCGGGCCTAGGGCGCCGCGGCAAACGGCGGTGCCACGCGTCAGCAAGCTCCGCAACTACGCGCGCCCTCTGCGCTTTTCAACCTATACCGATCTTGAGAGCCGTCCATAAATTACGTCATTTTTAAATGGGGCGGGGGGGGGGGGTACGACCACACCGCCCGGATCTGGCCGTTGGACGACAGTAACGATAATTGGATTATGACAATAGGAATGATAGGACGATTGGGGGGGGGGGGGGCTAAAAAAATCCCTTATATGTTGATGCATAAAGGGGGCGCTAATTTCGTCAGACCTAGGGTACCAGGTTTTGTAAACCGTCCCTGATTGAGACTTGCCTTATAACTGCCTTAGCATTCCATTAACGCACATAACCCTATATTCCACGTCAAAATTATTTTTCAAGTGTTGACGTCTTTGCATGTTACTTGAAAAAGGTGTTGTGGACTGTGACGAAAAAAAACGTTATGCAACTTCGATGCGTGTAAGAAGATTGCGTTGTATTATTAATTCTCAAAACACAGTTCCAAATGTGTCATCGCCGTGGGAATGAGGCATGTATAACCTCATAATATATATGTATTTATCACGTTACTAATGCGTACAGTCCGAATGTATACTGCATACATCTTCTATTTTTATTATAAAATTTTGTTTTTCACCAAGGTCATGTCCGAAATGACCTTGACCATGAAGAATAATTTGAACAAGCGTATATTTTCGTCTAAAACTGGTCCGTCCTTCTGAACGGGGAATTATTTATAATTATCTGTATACTATTTTTTCATCAATCTAATTATAACTTTTTCATAACTATATTCAGCAAAGTATAAATTGACAAATATCCTCTAGGCTTTGCATACATATATTCTAAACTATGTATATACAATTGCATACAATGTACGAGCATGTATGTGTGCTGGCTACCTAAGAAAGTATTATTTCGATCTTATCAGAGCAACATTCCAAACGCCAGATCACGCAACCTGATTACGGCTTGATCAGGCAGCCAAATAAGGCCCATATGTGACAGAACGTTACACTTTCTAGCAGGGCGCTATCGGGTTGCCTTATAACTGCTCTTTAAGGACAGTCAGGCAATCTGAAAGCGTCCTGAATCGGAAACTGCCACCCAAGCTCACCTCGTTCAGCATTTTATGTAGTGCTCCCGTTGGGAAGCTTCTTGGTAGATTACCGTCTAATTTTAGTATTTTTTCATGGGATATTTATCATTTGTTTAGGTTATTGTCACTATACAATGGGAGTAGGCAACATAATCCATAGTCTAGTATAGGTAGAGTGCAAGCTCTAATGAGTTTGTATTTTATATATCTATTTATTTTACTGTTCCAGCCCAAAATTTCAGGCAGCATATATGTTGTCTTGCGTGATTTGTTTATTATGGGTCCGGTATGGCGGGGGGTTCAAAGTACAGCGCACGTTTATGCGTAGATATCGGATACTGTCGCCCAACGGGATATGGTCATTGCCGATTCTGGTCGTCCGTTGTCGTCGTTTGTGTCGCACAATCATTGCCTAAGTTTTATCGGCATTGCACTATAGTCCCCATCTGTCATAATAATGAATGAGGATGCGTGTCCTAGTTTTGGCTTCAGTTTTCGAATGTTTCGCGTATGTTGATTCAAATATTACAGGCCTCCGAAGTAACTCTAGTGGCGCAACCCTTGCGGCGAGTTTTGGCAAAACTTGGATTGGTTATCGCAAGAAGACTAGGGCTAAGGAGTACGAACGCTTACGGCGATCACGATCCAAAAGCGTCCACGGAAATCCAGTTATTAATGGTTGGTGGTTTCACCGCGGGCGTCGCTCATCACCGAACCGAAATGAACTGAGCGACAAGAACGCAACCAACGCCATCCCTCATCGATGATTCCCGCTTGTCATCCATGTTGGACTAAAGCGTGAGCGGACCGTGCAAACCACGGTCTTACATACAGGTCTGGAAACGAAGCCAGATTTCAATGGAGTCGCGAGGCACCGTTACGAGCTTCACTTTTCATTCCGCTCGCCGCCACCGCAGTCGCTACTATCGGCGAGTACCTCCCACTCACGGTCTTCTGTGATCTCTCCCTTCGCCCCTTGCCTTGTCTTAGACCGTGCCCCGTGCCATTTATTACTCCATTTTTTATTACAACGTTCTCGATAACCTCTGTTTGCGTCAACGAGCATTTGTAGTTTGAAAAATATTCATAAAGCTGGCGAAGGTGGACCGTTGTTTCAGGGCTTTCTGAACTGACGAACCAATAAAGGTATTTATATATTCAGCATTCCATGTGTTGCGTATTTTTTTACTTTCGTCATCGAAAGAAACTCGGAATAAAATTCGAATAAAAATCCATTTCACTCGAAAAAGGTAAGTATTTGTATTTATTTAAAAAAAATGTATATTGGTCTTCTTCCAGCCATACAGGATCTTCCCCTTTTTACAAGCCCCACTTCTATTCTCTTCCACAATCCCCCGTCCTTATTCCACAATTCTTTCTCATCTACCTCTATTGTCCCGTCGCCCCCCCCCCCCCCCCCCCCACGAAAAAGGTAATGTGCATTTCGGATCATCGAGAAGAGTGAGAGAGACGGACGGAAGCTGTTTGTCCTTGTCGCACACGTACACGCCGATAGCAATGCCACGTAGTGGCGACAATTGGAAACAAACGTGGGTTCGTTAACGGTGCCTAGCACGGTCATTTTCAGACCTGTATGTAAGACCGTGGTGCAAACTAACGAATTTCGCGATTAATAAAAAATAATTGTGTCTCGGTGTAAAATATATTTATCGTGATCTGCGGTGAAAACTATCGAAGGAGTGTCATGTATTGTCTGATGTTTATAAATAAATTTGCAACGTATAGTGTCATAATATGGGAATATGATGTGTGATAATTTGTAAAACTTTTATCTGGATTAAAAAATTCTTATGAATGTTCTTGTGTCTATAAATAAATTCTGTTACTGCATCCACACGAAGAAAAAATATTGTCTTAATTTCTTTATTTCGTTATTATTCTCCATCTGTACAGCGTATCATCAGTGTAAATATGATGTGATTCAAAATTCGTATCAATTTTCTTGTGTCTATAAATGCATTTTGTTAGTTACTGGTTCCGCATTGAAAAAAAAAATATTGTCTTAATTTCTGTACTTCGTTATTATTCTCTATCTGTACAGTGTATCATCAGTGGGAATATGATGTGTGATAATTTGCAAAACCTCAGTCGTGATTGAAAATTCTTATCAATTTTTCTTGTGTCTATAAATGCATTTTGTTAGTTACTGCTTTCACAACAACAAAAAAACCATATTGACTTCATTTCTGTATTTCGTTATTATTCTTTATCTGTACAGCATATATAATATGTGAATATGTGTGATCATTTGTAGAAGCTTTATCTGGATTCAAAATTCTCATGAATTTTCTTGTATCTAGAAATAAATTTTGTTTGTTACTGCTTCCGCAACGAAAAAAAAACATATTGACTCAATTTCTGTATTTAGTTGTTATTCTTTGTCTGTACAGCGTATCATAATGTGTGATAATTTGTAGAGGTTTTGTCTAGATTCAAAATTATTATGAATTTTGTCAGAGTCATAAACTATTATCTTGTCATGGGAGGACCCTTTCTAGCGCGATCTAGCGGAAAAAATCAAATCTGTGAGATCAATTTATCTGTACAGTACAGTGGCGTAGCTACACTTCCAGCGCCCCGGAGCAAAATTCTTCAAGCGCCCCCTCATTTGGGCGCTCAAAGATTTGACACAAACTTAGATGAAAAAGATCATCGCGGGGGCGCCCCCTAGACCTCGGCGCCCTGGAGCGAATGCTCCCTCCGCTCCCCGACGCTACGCCCCTGGTACAGTATATCATAACATGTGAATGTGATGGGTGATAATTTGTAAAAGTTTTGTCCTGATTCAAAATTCTTATGAATTTTCTTGTGTTCATAAATGAATTTTGTTTGTTAGTGCTTCCACACCGAAAACAAAAATATATTGACTGCATTTCTGTATTGCGTTATTATTATTTAACTGTACAGCGTATCATGATGCATGGTCATTTGTAAAAATTTTGTCTGGCGGATTCAAAATTCTCATGAATTTTCTTGGGTCAATAAATAAATTTTGTTTGTTACTGCTTCTGCAATGAAAAGAAACATATTAACTAAATTTACACATTTCGTTATTATTCTCCAAAACAATCTATATTATCTATATAAGACTTCTATCTATCTAATATATAGCAATTTCTTGCACCAACTGGTTTCACAATTAATTTGATCAAATTACCGTTCCATATGAAGAAGCAAAGGGGTGCTTTTTGCATATTGTACGGCACTGTTTTTACAATTAATTTGATCAAATTATCGCTGCATATGAAGTAGCAAAGGGTGCTTTCTGCATATTGTACGGCACTGGTTCGTTCCTGACTTCAATTCGGTTCGGTGGAGAGCAGCGCCACCCTTCTCATCTGGATTTCCATGGACGTTTCCTCAACACTGCGTTCGTACTCCTTACCTCTAGTCTTCTTGAGTTTCCGTCTGCTAGTGCAGTATGCCGGTCGCCATTTAAAACAGGTGTTTACGCGAATGACAGCACCGCGTGTGATGTAAACATCACGTAAACGTTGTAAAAACAGCGTTTCACGTCATATTTGGTATTGTTACCGCGTGTTTGAGGAATAACTTTTCCCATCACAGTCCTATTCTCACCAGCAACAATTTCGCGAACTTCCGATACATGATGACTATCGAAAGTTTTCTGCCTATATTACAACATCCTTTATATAAATTTCCGATCCAAATAATAATTTAAACAGAAATTTTGTTGTACGGTAGAAAAAATTTGTGTGCAGCCAATGTACGCAATTTTATTAACATTCTCTTCGTCACATACCTATAGATATGCTTTTAGGGCGAAAGGAAGTCATGAGGATACATTGAAATCCGCAAGTGATCGTTATTAGTTCCATCACACTATTTTATTTTATTTACAAGCACATTCCATTCATAATGTGAAATCTACAATCGATGATGCTTGCTCAAGCCTAGCTCTTTCGTATTTGTGCCGGTTTGACTTAACCGCCACACGTAAATCCAAGTTTTGTCACCGGCAGCCGTTGCGCGGCGCCACCACGAAAGTTACTTCGGAGGCCTATACTTGCATCGTCGGCATGTCAGGAGAGCATGCTGCATTCATCGGCGATGTCTGATATCAAAACACGTTTTGAGGTTATTAGGTAACACTTCCCTATATTACTATAGAAAATAATGATAATAATAAAAACAACGATATCATATTATCATCATATCAGTATATCATCAAGATCTCGCTAATACGGGACGATAAGTGCAGGCCATGTCATCTCTGCACTGTAAAAAATTTCTGTATAAAAATTAATATACAAGTGTAGGAAGTTTTTATGCGGATACCGCTTATGAAATTTCAGATACGATTTTGAAACTCCAAAACAGGATATTTAAAAAATGAAAGTGTAGTTCCGTTATATTAATGTACTTGTGCGTTTGAAAAATAATGCACATGTAAAGAAATAATCACATCCAAGCAGTGTTGGGCGTTTTTATAATTGATGATACTCTAATTACAAATTACAACTGTAATTTGTAATAAGTAAAAAAAATTGCTAATTGCAACGGTATTTTGTAGTTAGTTAAAAAAAAGGCTAATTACAATGGCATTTTGTAATTAGAAATAATTTAGTTACAAATTACTATTATTATTCATAATTGTAAAAACTGTGAAATACAAATTACAAATGTAATTGGGAACGGTTTTTTTTTCTAATTACAAATTACAAATGTAATTGGGAACGGTTTTTTTATAATTACAAATTACAAATGTAATTGGGAATGGTTTTTTTTCTAATTACAAATTACAAATGTAATTGGGAACGGTTTTTTTTCTAATTACAAATTACAAATGTAATTGGGAACGGTTTTTTTTCTAATTACAAATTACAAATGTAATTGGGAACGGTTTTTTTTCTAATTACAAATTACAAATGTAATTAGGAACGGTTTTTTTCTAATTACAAATTACAAATGTAATTGGGAACGGTTTTTTTTCTAATTACAAATTACAAATGTAATTGGGAACGGTTTTTTTCTAATTACAAATTACACATATAATTGGGAACGGTTTTTTTCTAATTACAAATTACAAATGTAATTGGGAACGGTTTTTTTTCTAATTACAAATTACAAATGTAATTAGAATATTTTTTTCTTTCTAATTACAAATAATAAATGTAATTACAATATTTTTTCTTTCTAATTACAAATAATAAATGTAATTAAAATATTTTTTCTTTCTAATTACAAATAAAAAATGTATTTAGAATATATTTTTTTCTAATTACAAATCACAAGTGTAATTAGAGTCGATTTTTTTCCTAATCACAAATGACAAGCGTAATTATAATTAATTTTTTTTCTAATTACAAATCTAATCAGCATCGATTTTTCTTCTTATTACAAATGAAAAATGTAATTTGAATTAATTGTTTTTCATAATTAACAAAATTCACATTCCTCAAAATTCAGGAATTCAAAATGGCGAATCCAACGGGGTGGACGTTAAATTCTAAAAAACATATCAATTTTCCTAAAACTCTGTACCTAGGGCTTTTTGGGGTAGCTGAGTGCGAATCTAGCCTTGGATTTTCCAAATTCAAAATGGCGGATCCAATATGGAGAACTGAATTACAATAATTTAATAGATTCGCACGACGGTCGGTACTCGAGCGTTTTGAGGTCGCTAATTACGAGTCCCAACTCAAACCATATACATTCAAAATAGTGGATCCAATATGATGGACCAAAGTACAATCATTTACTCTATTTGCATGATAGTTGCTATGAAGTGGTTTTCAAAGTTGCTAACTACAAATCTGCCCTTCAAATTCAGAAATTCGAAATGGTGGATTCAATATGGCGGACTAAAATACCGTAATTTACGCGATTCGCTCGATATTTGGTGTCAAGGGGTTTTCGAGGTCACTGGTTATGAATCTGCTCTCGAAATACAAAATTAAAAAATTGCAGATCTACCATCGCGTATCAAAATGCAAACATTGAGTGGAATCCGTGGAAACTTGGTACTCTGGATCCGCCATTTTGAATTTTCGAATTCTACAGGCAGATTCATAATTATCGACCTCAAAAATCCCTTACTACTAATTATCATTCGAACCAAGTAAATTTTGGTAATTCATGCGCAATGCTGGACCCACTATTTTATTTGAGTATTTTGAAGGCAGATTCCTATTCAGTGACCTCCAAAACCCTGTAATACCAATTCCCATGGGAATCGAATACATTATTATATCATGGTCTGCCATATTGGAGACACTGTTTTGAATGTATGTATCGTGAGTTTGGACTAGTAATCAGCGGCCTCAAAAACCCCTTAGTACTGAGTTTTATGCGATTGTATTCAATTTTTGCATTTCGTGACGCCATATCGGATCCACCATTTTGAATTTCTTAATTTGTAAGGCAGATGCGTAATAAGCAACCTTGAAAACCCCTTAATACCAATTATTTTGCGAATCATTTAAATTGTTGTATTGAGGTCTGCCACATTAGATCCGCCGTTTTTTAAATTCTGAACTTGAAAGACAGATTCGTAATCAATGACTTTGATAACCCCCGAGAGCCGATTTTTAATAAAATTAAATTAACTTTCATTTTCGATCCTCTATATTTGCCCCACTATTTTGAATTTCTAAATTTTGACCTTGAACTCGTAATTAGCGACCAAAAAACCTCATAAGCGCCAGGTTTCATTTAAATTGAATTTTTTGTCGAGCATATGACACAAACACAAATAGTGAAATCCTCTTGCCGCTGAAGGGGTCAACAAGAAAAACGCGCCTGGATAATAAAAATCCTCAAATTCAGCCAGCACCAACAAAACTGATAAGACTATTCTAGACCGGGAAGCGACCGAGACCATAGATTGGGCTCGAATTTTTTTCGAGACTCACAATCAGTCGACTTGGTTTCGTCTCAAATTTTTGTTTAAGCCAGATCGAAGTCTCATTTTAATGACATCCGTAATTTCTAATCATAAGAAAAATCTATATTATTAATATTTGTAAATTGTAGTTAGCAGAAAAATCGATTCGAATTACACTTGGAATTTGTAATTTAAAAGAAAATCGATTCTAATTACGTTTGTAATTTGTAATTACAAAAAAAAACATATTCTAATTACATTTGTAATTTGTAATTAGAAAAAAAACATATTCTTATTACATTTATAATTTGTAATTAGAAAAAAAACATATTCTAATTACATTTGTAATTTGTAATTAGAAAGAAAAAAATTCTAATTACATTTGCGATTTGTAATTTAAAAGAAAATCGATTCTAATTACATTTGTAATTTGTAATTACAAAAAAAACATATTCTAATTACATTTGTAATTTGTAATTACAAAAAAAATATATTCTAATTACATTTATAATTTGTAATTAGAAAAAAAACATATTCTAATTACATTTGTAATTTGTAATTAGAAAGAAAAAAATTCTAATTACATTTGTAATTTGTAATTAGAAAGAAAAAAATATTCTAATTACATTTGTAATTTGTAATTAAAATTTGTATTATTTCAAGTTACAATGTAATTAGTAATATTTTTTTTTAATTACAAATAACAAATGTAATTAGTAATGTTTTATCTTTTTAATTACAAATTATAGGTGTAATTAATAATTTCAATGTAATTCATTACTCAAAGTAATTAGTGCTGCCCAATACTGCATCCAAGTATATTGAAATCAAGAACCATTTGCTGATATCAAAATACGAGTGTATATTAAATTCAAGAACCATTTGCTAATATCAATATACGGGTGTGTATTAAAATTACTGATCCTAAGTATTAAGTTTATTTCAGAAATTGATAATTGCAATACGTTTTTATTTAAAAATTATCAAATTAAGACCACTCAATTCATGTACTGTATGATGCTTTCGTGATACTTGTGTATATGATTTTTTCGCAACTTTATCCCATAATTAATATTCAATACTTGAATAATAAAATTTAAATGCAGTGAAATCACTCTGCACGTATGTACTTTTTTCTTTATATATGTATTCCTCAGAGGCACGGTGTCCTTCCCCTTTTACCATCCCCTCCTTTATTCCTTCCATCATTCACAATCCTTCCATAAGTTCCCTCTACATTCCTTCCCGAGCCCCCCTCCCCCCCAGAGTGTTGACCGCATCCACTCTTTCCTAATGCACTACTCCGTATCGCATTTGCACGAGGGCCCAGGGAAACTGCGGAAAACCTGGGCCGATACAGGCGGCTAATATTCGGCTGAGTTTCAGTTGTTACCATCAGAAACTCAGAAAAACTGCCTCTCACTCAGAGAGAGGTTAACGCGCAAACCAGTGCACGGGCAAGCGGTCACCGCTCCAAGTATTGGCAGCGTCCAATGCTGCTTAATTTCAGTGACCACCGAGCCCGTACACCGACCGCGCGCCCATCTCTGTGCACTGCACGCATGTATTTGAAATTCATGTGATTTTGAGATATCGCCCGGGTCAATAATTATGAAAATCATGAAATGTTTCTTCAATATTAATATACGAACACATTAAATTCAACTTAACTGTGATTTGTTTTTGACAAACAATTGTTATTCTCAGTGGCTTTTGTCTTGGAAATTCCATGTTGCATCTATTAAATTCTATATCCACGTTAGAATTTCATGTTCCTGTTTTAAATTTACGGTACACGTGTCTTAAATTCAATTTCATTTACTGAGTTCGTAAAATTCAATTCTTTTGTGCCTGAAATGTAGTATAAATTTAATATAATTTTCACATTGATTCATGTGATTTTCATCAGCATTTATGATTTTTTTTTCAATTCCAGTTTCGCTCTTTAAAATAAATCGGTTGTGATCATGCATTGTACGTATCGTAAAATTCAGTTTCACATATATTATATTTTTCAGGCAGCTGTAAATAAATTTCAAACTTGTTCTGTATTCTCAATGCTCTGTTTTTTATAGTTGATTCATTATACATCTGTAGTAATTTTCAAAGGAAGACACGGATTAATGCAATACATTTTCCACAAATTTACAAACTTGTTTTTGAAATTCCATGTTGCGTCTATTAAATTCTATATCCACGTTAGAATTTCATGTTCCTGTTTTAAATTTACGGTACAAGTGTTTCAAATTTAATTTCATCTCCTGAGTTCGTAAAATTCAATTCCTTTGTATCTTAAATGCATTGTAAATTTCATATCATTTTTTACAGTGTGCCCTGAAACGATTGAGCATATCACGTCAGAATGCCGGCACCTGTACGGCACGGACAGTATGTACACAGACACAACATGGCAGGCAACATCATTCATCGACGACTGACCGGTAATCGTCAGCTAACTACCGACTCGCAGCCGTCCTACAATTACACGCCTCAGGCAGTCCTGGAAACGACGTACACAAGATGCATTACGACCGAGTCATCTCAACGGACAAAACGATCACTGCAAATAGACCGGACATAAAGCTAATCGACAAGCACGCGGAGACAATAACCATAATTGCCATTACAATACCAAATATGAACAACTTGGAGAAGACCATCCGAGAGACGATCGCGAAATACTCGGAACTTGCGATGGAAATAAATCGCCTATGGAAGATGGCTAGTCATATCGTCATCATTTCGGAATGATACCGAAACAACTCAGCGACGCCCCGCACAACGTCGGACTCCCGACTGAGACGATGAGAAAATGAAGGCAGAAGGCAGTTATTCTCGAGACCTGCCACACCCTCAGACATTTTTTGAGTACCGACGATTCTGTAAATTTCGTGGACGCCAACAACAACAGCGATGAAAGCGATTTAGTTAGTTAAGACTTATGTAAGACCAATCTGTAAAAAGTTTGTAAGAGAATCCTGCTTGGCATACATCCGTAGGATTCTCATAGTTTCCGGCTAGATGCAGAGACTTGTATACATCGATGATGTTAATAATAATAACAGTAATAGAATAATAATAGGTTCTATGCAGACCTAGAAGTGGCGGAACCGAGCAGGTCAATATTTTTCCAATGTTCTACTGCAGAACATTTTTGCAGTAGAATTTAATCTTTTGAGACCTTATCTAACTCGTGTTATCGCTATCGTGCCGGGAATAATCACCGTTTTCCACGTAAATATACCAATGGAATTTGAAGTCTGCATTTGCATAGATTAGTCCGAACTGGTAGAAGTTCAAAACATAACAAGAACAGCGGGTTCCGTTCGAAACCACGCCACTCTTGACACAACAAATAGGTCGTTTTTCAACAACAAAAAATTCGATGATCTGGTCACAATTTAACGCGATTAATAGGGGAGACGTATTAGGCATAATAGGGATCAAACGTAACAAGTTTTAGTTGAGAGCTCCTATCTCTGAAACGGATGATTGAATAAAAATGGTTATTAGCCCATATTAAAGGAAATTTATCTGGCTACAATTTATTAAAAAAACATGCACCTAATGCAAATAGCGCCGCTTTTTTTTTCAATTGTCCGGTGTTACTTGTAACCCCGGTTTCGGGGCTAGTTGTAACATGGCTGGGGCAGGTTTTAACAGGAGGGACATGTTTTACCAGCATTAAACAAATCAATTTTTTAATTAGATTAAACCAATAAATATTTTTGTAAATAATTTATTTAAGTCAATTATCAATTATTTAGGCACATTAATCACATTTTCAACTTCTTTAGTCTCCGCCGGAACACCTTTTTTGAGTTTCTTCATGCATTTGAAAAGAGTGAAGTGGCAAATATCGTATTCACGAACTGTATATTCGGTTTTTTTCCAAAACTTCTTTTGCAGCCAACTTATACACCTCTTTCGAAATGGCGCCTCTCGCAGTACGTCTTTTATGAGTCCTCGTACTGCAACATAGAAATTGTTTATAAGGTAGTAAAGTAACTGATGCTCGTACGATAAAGAAAAACATCTTGTAGTAACAAACTTATTGCCAATATAATAACGCATAGAAACCGAGTAGATATGCGAACGAAAAGTAAGGTAATTAAGGGGTCACAACACTGGGGAATTTAAAAAAATGGATCTTTTAAAAATTGGCTAAAGAGATGCTCTGAACCAGCTAGAATAAGGGGGGGGGGGGAGTTTGGTAGATGTAAAACAAAGGTCGACAGGCCCGTGTGCGAGACGTCAGCTGTGTTAAAAACAACATTCCGAAGAAAAATGCGTACGGGATTTTCCATGAGTTCATTATAACATTAGTTATTAACAAATTAGTGTCCTTTTTTCTGTCGAAAATTGAGTTTTTACTTCAAATGCTTGTTAATTGCACCAAAATTCATATTTTCAAAATCTCCTACGTATTTCTTTAGCTATACTCGTGTAAATTGATAGAATTTTTTTTATTCTTTCGAAATTCAAATTTGCGTCAGTTTTACTGCGTACCGCAGCCCAGATAGCAAAATGTTATCTATATGGTATCCGAAAGATATCCCAAAACGGATATGGATAACTTTTTGGTTGTCCA
The DNA here is from genome assembly GCA_964007375.1 of Ophion obscuratus. Lineage (NCBI taxonomy): Eukaryota > Metazoa > Arthropoda > Insecta > Hymenoptera > Ichneumonidae > Ophion > Ophion obscuratus. The sequence goes on from OZ023313.1 coordinate 58,091,999, forward strand.
AAAAGATGCCAGTCTGGATTACAAATAGTATCACTAATGACCGCTTCGCGGATAACTTATTTGTATCCAATTAGTTAAGTATACGACAAGTTTTAATGGTTAACAAATTGACAACCAGAGGTTAACTTTTTTCGGTCGTCGGAAGCACCGACGAAAAAAGTCGTCGAATCAAGTCGACGAAAAATCGATTTAATAACTTTACGTTAGCGTAAGGTTATATATCGAAAAATATCCTCTTAAAGGCATGAAAATGCCAAGATGCCACGGGCGTCTTAAAGTTGACAAAACGACATCCAAACGGCATTAAAAAGTGCTATCGAATGGATATCTTTGCATTGGATATACAGGGTGATTTTTTTATCTTGCTAAATATCTGCTAAATATCTAGAATAATAAGCCTTATACGACAAAAATGTTCCAAATAAACCTTCAATAGTTTCCAAAAGGGCATTTCAATCCCGAAGAAATGAACCGCCTGCCGCCCCTCCTGAGGTTGGGGCGGGGGGGGGCTTTGAAATCTTAAATGGGAACCCCTACTGCCCAGGTAGCAATTTTCAAAAAGTTGTCCAAAAGTCGACTAAAAGGGTGCCAAATGTCCGCCCGGAAGTTATCTTAAAGTCAACAACCATCCAAAAAGATAACTTTTGGACACATGATAACTTATAGATAACTTTCAAGCGGACATTTAGCACCCTTTTAGTCGACTTTTGGACAACTTTTTGAAAATTGCTACCTGGGTGTTCATTACAGATTCAGATTATACATAAAAAACACGTAATTTTTGTCTGAACTTTTTTTTTAATTCGGGATAGATGGCGCTGGATTGGTAGAGGCGGAACGATACATTGGCCTGCCAGATCGCCAGACCTTACGTCGCTAGATTTTTTTTGTTGGGTCTCTTAAAAACTGTAGTTTATCAACAAGTGCCAACAACTCGTGAAAACATGATTGGACGAATCAGACTCGTGAAAACGTGAATAGACCAATCAACAAGTGCCAACAACTCGTGAAAACATGATTGGACGAATCAGAAATGCTTGCGCAAACATTAAAGCGAACAAACTTTTGAGTTGTGTACAATCATTCGAAGTACGGATCAATAAATGGATCGAAGTTGAAGGTCATCAGTTTGAACACTTATTGAATTAAATGGTGAGAGGCAAGGGGACTCACGATAATCAAACACCCCGAATGTAAGAGGCAGAGGCGGTTTATACACTAGGCTCGTTAGGCCCGGGCCTAGGGCGCCGCGGCAAAGGGGGCGCCGCGCCTCGGCGGAATCCGCAAGTACGCGCGCCCCTTTTTATCTCGCCCCCTTATGATCGCCGAGCGGCAGGGCCGGCGGGGGGGCGCTAACTTTCTCGGGCCTAGGGCGCTAATTTTCTTAAACCGGCCCTGGTAAGAGGCAAGAGGACTTACAATGATGAAGCACCCCAAAGGGATTAAATTTCCGTCAGGTCCACGTCCTTAATCCTGGGTAAAGCTAAGAGCGGATACAAAATTATAGTAGATATTTACGATAGTTAAAAAAACATGTTTCCGACAAAAGTTACTTTGCTTCGACGTACCTCCATTATGCAATAAAACATAGGGGATTTCCCTTGAAGAAAAGGAAGATTGCCCAATCTTCATCGAGTGCAGCGTCATCTATCCCGAATTAAAAAAAAAGTTCAGACAAAAGTTACGTTTTTTTATGTATAATTCGAATCTGTAATGAATAGTAGGGGTTTCCATTTAAGATTTCAAAGTTCCCCCCCGCCCCAACCCCAGGGGGTCGGCAAGCGGTTAATTTCTGTAGGATTAAATTGCCCCTTGGAAACTATTGAAGGTTTTTCTGGAACATTTTTATAGTATAAGGCTTATTTTTCGAGATATTTAGCAGTCTCAAGATAAAAAAATCACCCTGTATATAGGCCTCCGAAGTAACTCTAGTGGCGCAGCCCTTGCGGCGAGTTTTGGCAAAACTTGGATTGGTTTTCGTCTGCTAGTGCAGTATGCCGGTCGCCATTTAAATCGGGTGCTTGCGTGAATGACAGCACCGCGTCTGATGTTTACGTTGCAAAAACAGCGTTTCACGTCATATTTGGGATTGTTGACGCGTGTTTGAGAAAGAACTTTTCCCATCACAGTCCTTTTCTCACCAGCAACAGTTTCGCGCAACTTCCGATACATGACTATGGAAAGTTTTTTGCCTATATTACAACATCTTTTACATAAGTTTCCGATGCAAACAATAATTTAAACAGAAATTTTGTTGTACGGCAGAAACAAATTTGTGTGCAGCCAATGTGCGCAATTTCATTAACATTCTCTTCGTCACATACCTATAGTTATGCTTTTAGGGCGAAAGGAACTCATGAGGATACATTGAAATCCCCAAGTAATCGTTATTAGTTCCATTACACTATTTTATTTTATTTACAAGTACATTTCATTCACAATGTGAGATCTACAATCGATGATGCTTGCTCAAGCCTAGCTCTTTCGTGTTTGTGCCGGTATGACTTAACCGCCATGCGCCAATCCAAGTTTTGCCACCGGCAGCCGTTGCGCGGCGCCACCACGAAAGTTACTTCGGAGGCCTATAGATATATATATATATTTTTTTCATTTCTTTATCAGAATCAACTTATTAATAACCTCGGATATGTAACAGTATTACCTATTTTTAGTGATTACATGGTGAGCATCGTTACTAAAAGTTTCTATTTGAACGCGTATTTATAAATACGTAAACACGTATTCAAATATAAACTTTTATTAACCATGTTCACCATGTAATAACAAAAAATAGGTAATATTGGGCTATATTAAATATTCTAGACTATTAATAAGTTGATTTTGATAAAAAGATAGTGTTATATTGGTTTTAAAGTGGGTCGTAAATGAAATATTAGCTGATCCATTAAAAGTGAAATATATATAATTTAATATTGCTAAAAAATACAGTCATGTATTTTCATCATCGTTACGGAGACACCTTCTGCCAGCCGCGAGTTTCCCAGCCTTTAGCCGGTCGTCCCCACGGCGAAGCCATTCTGTGATACGATTTTCAACTTCCTCGATTTTTACGTCACGAAACGAGCCTCGTACGACCTCTGAAAAAGAAAATGGACAAATATTATGAATAGGTTTTAATTAAATGTGCGATGACGCACAGTGGGGCCAAATCCCAAAAAGCTGGCCAAAAGTTGAAAAATAGAGTTTACGTTCCGGTAATTTGTAGTCGTGAGTTAGGTTAGGTAAGGGTCCGAAGGTCGAATTCCAGCCTTCAGCATGCCCTCTCCCTTATACCTGCTATTGTGGGACAGTTGAAAGGGGACTCTCAATCGAACTTGACGCGTCGTGCAGTAAGCAAATATTTCAATGCTATATTCAAGAGGACGCCAAATCTCTAAAAATCAATCGATTTCAATTTCTTAAATGGAATCAGCAGCTGCAAGTAGTTGAAAATCATTAGGAGGATGTCCCGTAACGCCGGACGGCACCTAGTGCCAGACACTCGTGCTATCACGATAATGTCGCAGCGCGTTCGCGTAAAAAACCCATGAAAGGGGTGTGGGGGAGCGTAGCGATACACAATGGCGGGACGCGGTTTACCATTAACGCGCGAGGCCAAAGTGGGAGCGATTGATTGCTGCATTTGGCGGGAATACACGGCGTCGGGTAAGATCGAGGTGAGTGTTAACTGCTAAGTTTCTGTGTTTAAGTGTTTAGGTGAATGGTTATTACACGTCGTGTCTCATAAATATTCGAAGTTTGTTAAAGTTTTTTTTTGGATTCCCAAGGGGTTTTGGTATAAGACGCGTCATTTTGGGGATGCTCTGTCCCCTGGCACCGGACACAAAGTGGTCCCTCAACGCCGGACAGTAAACATGCTATTTTTTTCTCGTAAGCATTTATACTTTTGATTATAACTGTTGTACGTTGTTTTACAGGATAGAAGAACGCAGCGAAATCAAAATGGAAGAGAAGAGAAAGGTAGGACAATGGACGAAAAAAAAATGCTAACTGAGTTTGAGAGAAGCTTCGCTGAGCTACGACGTTCCGAAAAGCACTCTACATGACAAAACACCGTTATTAAACCGTAGACTAGCTTTGCTCTAGTTGTTGTGCAGATTCTCCATAATTTGTCGCCATTGTCAGATGCTGCAAAAAACGATCAGTTGCTAGGAAGAGAAAACCCGAAAGAAGTAAAAGTCTGACTTCATCACCGTGCAAAATTGTTGTCGAAAAAAAAGAGGATAAAAAGAACGTCAAGGACAAACAGAAAGAAATTGGAAAAAAGTTTAAAACAGCGATAGAATAAAATGAAAAAAAAACCAAAGGCGTAAAGGCCAAAGGAAAAGGTAGAGCTAAAGCGAAGAAAAAGCAACCGTCAACTCAAATATCGAATATAAAAACTACTTGCGTAGGGTGCCTGGAGGACCACGAGAAAGCCTGGATGCAGCGCGCCAGCTGCCGTGGATAGGTTTATGAATAATTTGCAGACATCCCTAAATGTTCGAAAACTTACATAAGCGATTGATGCACAATGTTCTGAAGATGTCCGGCGCTGGGGGCTCGAAGTTAAGTCTGTCCGGTACTAGGTGCCACTTGCAGTGACGGCAATTTTTCGCGCCAAAGTTTGAATAACGTTTTTAATTTCATTTATGCAGAGGTTGCATTTTTATTAATTTACTTTGGTTTTGAACTTTGTTGACGTAATTATTTTTAAAACAATGTACATTTCTCGAAGCAGTTTTTTTTTTATTGTCCGAAAACCTTAGGTGTCCGCCACTAAGGGACTTCCCATATGTAACACAACATTAATAATAATAGTCTATGCGATAACAATAAACGAATCATTTGTACGAAAATGAACGAAAGATTGTAACGGGAAATTTTAAACACATAGAGAAAAGTTTATAAATTCTATAGAGTTCTGCGACTTGACCGATCGCATGGTAAAGATGGAACTATTATTGAATGAAAAAAATTAAAACTTGTTGCCTCTAGCTGCCATTGTTGTCATTGGTGCGAGACTCGTGCAATGTAAAACATAGCTTTCTGAATTTCCTACATTAACGACACGGAATGTTTTGCTCTTTTTCTTGAAGTTGTCTGCAGTCTTCATTGTATTGAGTTCTATGATACGTAATTCACTTCCTCTTCACTATAAATATCCTCTTTTTCTTTTCAAATAATATTTCGAAATTAATCATAGTAACGAGGTTGAATATGGAATTATCCATCTATATAGATATTATATTTTCCAATTTTAGAATCTGTCGCTGATGAACGTGAAGTATGTGGCCTGACAAGAGAGGACATTTTTTCGATACTGACAGGTTATTGGAATGACAAAGCAACTGCAACATATGCAGTGATCGAAAATGTCATGTCTGCTAAACTGCAACGCCCCTTTGCTCTATCAGACAATGCAAAACCTGTCCTCCGCAAGTTGTTGCATGACTTGCATAAAAAGTGGCAGCAAGCATCAAGAAATGAGGGCAAATTTCTGTAAAAATATTCTGATTGGTTAAGCGTGTTTGTTTCTTTCGATGAAACTAAACAATCTTCAGAAAAATCCCATAATATGGGTCGGCCTTCTTCAGAATTTGCAAAGACTAGTGACCGGACAAAAAGAAGGACGACTGAAGAATTACGCGCAACACATAGTATGGAAGAATTAACGTATGCAACTCAAATGAGCGTCCGTTCATCTGGGAAATCAGATGCTGCGAAAATTGTCCGTGATGAGGGATTCGGGAGCCCAACTAAAGCTAACAAGTATAAAGAGTCCATAGATGCGATTCAAGAAACGACTTTATCTGCCGATGCTGCTCTGTCGCTCATAGTGGAACTGAAATTTTCGAAATCGCTATATCGGGGGCTTTGTAATAGAAGCAAAGAGAACAGCTGTAATTTATTTCCACCATATAAATTGCCATATCAATCCAAGCTCAAATGTTATCCGCCTAGGTCAGATACTTTTGTCAATGTATGTAGTGCTGAGGTAAAATTGCAGGGTTTGCACTTTTACACGGCTCATAGAATATTATTAACCACACGGCTCATAGAATATTATTAACACAAATGGATGTTGTCAAAAGTTTGTCTTTTGAAAATGTTAGCAACTAGTATTTAATTTGTAAGTTGGGCTGCGATGGCACTTCTGGCCAAAGTACGTACAAGCAAAAGTTCACCAATGATGATGGAAGCAAGTCCGATGCTAATATTTGCTTAACCTCAATCGTTCCACTGCAGCTTGTATCAAATGATCAAGCAATAAACGCTAGACTTGTTGTATGGAAAAATCCGAGGCCGTCATCTCCTCGCTTTTGTAGACCAATTAGGATCCAATTTTTTCACCAGAGTCTTTTCACCAAAGGTTTTTCGTCTAATCAACGATGGTATTTATGCAAAGCAACGTCAAAAGACTTTAACAATATCGATACAATTCTAGAAACGGAAATATCTGAAGATCATTTACAGTTTGGATTATCAACTTTGCATGCATGGATACGGTTTTTCGAATGTTGTTTGCATGTAGCATATAAGCTTGAAATTAAAAACTGGCAAGGGCGTAGTGATAAAGAAAAGGAACAAATAAGAATCCAAAAAAAACAAATATACAGAAGGCTTCTCGTATCGAATTGGGTCTAATAGTCGATCAACCAAAGCCTAGTTTCGGTAGTTCGAATGATGGGAATACCGCTCGACGATTTTTCGAAAACTCAAGCATTTCTGCTGCTGTTACAGGGTTTGATAAGGACTCGGTGATGAGGATTAACTTTTTCTAAGAAAGGCTGTTAGCAATCGAAATTATTTGAATTTCGATCTAAAAATTGGACAGAACGTTTATAACCGTGTATACAATCGAATAATGAAAAGAAAAAAAACGATTTTTTGAAAAATTTCCACTGTGATGATTTCTTAACGAGAGGATAAGCGAGTTACGAAAGCGATTAGGTAGTAAGACCGATCTGTAAGAAGTTTGTTTGGGTAGGATGGTCCGTAGGATTCTCATATTTGCCGGCTAGATGCAGACTTGTATAAAGTTTTGATATTAATAATAATAATAACAGTAGTAGTTTCGCCTTACAACCTTCCAGGCTCGTCTTGGATCCCCCTCGATAATAGTAGGATACAATAATAACAGTAGAAAAATAATAATGATAGAAAAATAATAATAGTAGAAAATTAATAATGATGGTAGAAAAATAATAATAATCGAATAAAATGGTCGGCAACGCCATTCAAATATTTTCGAACATCTTCAAAGTTGTTTGCGCAAGCAGAATTCGGTGCAAGCCAGTTCTTATTTCTCCGTCGCACGTCACCAAATTCCAAATCGCGTATTTTCTCTGTGATCATAATCGTGTCAACAAAAAATCAAATAATGTCCACTGATTCTCAAAAAAACGCAGACCGCAAATGATCACTAGACACGATAATATTCTATCGAAAAACCTATATCCCTCGACCTCCATAGCTACCGATTTATATCATACAAATTTAAATTCGACGCTTCCGATAATTCCCAATCACCGGAAGTCTCTCTCTCTCCCTCCCTCACTGTCACTCTGCAATCAAAGTGAAACGGTTCCTATCGGCCGATCCGACGAGACTTCCTAGATAGGGAAGTGTGGAGAAGCGAGTGGCGCGCGAGCGAGATGTGGGAAAAAGTAGGCCGCAGATGGCGCTACAGGATGATGCGCGCGCACTTCCAGCACCAGCAGAAGACTGGCCAAGCAACGAACAGTGAATTGGTGAACCGTGGAGACTAGATACCAGGAGACTAAACTCCCATACTCCCATGCAGGGCGCTGACACTGGTAGATAAATGCTGTTCGCAAAATGTCCTTGCCGCACTGTGGCGCTAGTAATCGTGTGACAGGCAGTCATATATATGTAAGTTGCACCGGTGTTCGAATATTTTACATGAGTTTTGGATGAGTTTCTAACCTCACGACAGACCGAGCGTGACAGAAGACGTCAAAATTTCCGTCGATCTAGGCTCGATAATTTCCACATGACGATTTGACGATAAACTCTTCCCAAAGCGAGAAAAGGTGAGTCTTTTGTTTAAGCATACTTAATATTCTGACTAAAAACTTTATTGCCTGTGAGTAACTATATGCTTTATCTGTACTGTATGCGTGTCAATCAATCACCGTATCACTTCGTCTTAAATTTTATTATAACTATGACACTACACCGATTTCTTTTTTTTTCTCTTTAAACGATAGATCTAAATATGCAGAATATTTTCCTAAAGTTTCAAACCAAAATTCGAATTTCTCCAAACGTTACAGCCCGTTAACGCTGTGCCTCGCCGCACAGATTTGGAGCGGGCAAAAACTTCAAAACCCTTTTTCTCAAAAGTGCATTTTCGAAATTGGAATGCAGAATTACTCGAAAACTGTTAAACCGATTGAGTTAAAACTTGGTAAATTAACTGATAATATCGCTATGTTGTACTCGGCGAGAATTGTTTTAGAAAAATAAGAAAAAAAACTACTTTCAATCCAAATTTTACAGGAACTTTGCATGAAATGGTGATGTTTTTTTGTAAATGCGTGCCATTCTCTTCTATTTGAATTTTCTCCTATTTAAAGGTAAGATTCTACAAGTTCGCATGATACGTGTCAGATGGATGGCATCAAACAGATTTTAGAACTCTATACATGCTATACAAGTGCGTCCAATGATCAGCCCTGGACGGCCCACATGCACCAGCTCTGCGGTAATTCCAACGCAATTTATGGGAGGAGCGACTAATCCGATGCATGCCGACGACAATCGGCTATCTGAATGCTGCGGATACAGTGGACGCACTACGCCTAATTAATCCATTTGATGCGATCCATCCGATGTGGACAATGCAAACCTGTGGGTGCTTACCTCCAGGGATCATTAGTATAAAATTTTCTTAATCCTATTGTTTTTGCATTATCCGATAGTTAGTTGGTTGTAAACACGCTGCTCAATTTTTGGTGCAAAATTCGAATAATTTTGGTCGCTACAGCCTTTCTTAGAGGAAGTGATTTGAGCAGCGGCGTGTGACGTCGATACTTTGAACACGTTTTTCTCCAAATGTCATTTTTCAAAACAGTGTACACGCTCAAAGGAAGAGTTTTCAAGCTATTTGTCTCAAATGTTCACATAACATTCTTCACACCATTCTTTATCTTGCTATGGAAGCTTTTTTTAATCTTCATATTTTTTTAAATGAAAAACTGTCCGAAAAATACTCTAAATTTTATACTTTTTTTTCATATCGCCGCCATTTTGTCAATTTTGATTTTAAAAAAGCCTCCATAGCAAGATAGCCACTTTGATGCTGAATAATCTTTTTACAAATGTTGTTTCAGATAATATTTACGGCAACAAGGGGAGATACGATATCTCTGGCACCTCAATTTGACCATTGAATTATGAAATATGGCTGGAAAAAAATACGAAAAATAAGAATAACTTTTTTCGTTTTGAGGCTTTGTTATGAATTTACAGCGCTTCGAAGAGAAAAAAATGTATTTTTCCGATTTTCTATGTAAATCGAATTTTTCGCGTGTTTAACATTGTTCCGTCGTACTAGGTAGTTGATTTAACGAAGTTGGCGGCAGATCATTAGAGTTATCCAGAATACACCACGTGCAGGTTGTCCGCATCGGTATAGTTTGGCCCTGAAAAGGGCTGTTTTGTGGGTGCGTGTCAGTAATAGCGGAGATTAGGAACCGTGGGGCGGTACTCCCACATTTGCATCCACTCAAAACCCTCTCCGCTGTGTGTTCGTGTCTTACGTTCATATTTACCGAAACTGGGATTATTTGTCATTCGCAGTTGACACATTTTTGGTTTGAACAGTTGGGAAATTCGCATCGCTCGGGTCGGGGTTCGTCACACTACAGGATTTAAAAAATGGAAGCGGTGCTCTGCGGCCACCTCAGTATTCTAAGCACCCCACGATTCCACGCACCCATCCGAAGTGCTTCCGCCCACCCCAGTGTTCTACGCATCTCTCCATTCCACACACCCATCCCAAGTGCCTTGCACCCACCACTGTGTTCTACGCACCCCACAATTTCACACACCCATTCGCGGTCCTCTGCGCCCATCCCAGTGCCCCACAATTCCACATATCCGAATTTGCTTGGGTTTAATTGGTTTGTTCGAGTGCCAATGAATTCTCCATTAAATTTGAACACTAAAAACCAGCGTTCCATCAAAAACGCTAGTGAGGCGATTCCCCACACATTTTTTTAAAACTTATGTTTCCGTTCTTGTTTTTTTCTCGACATAGGGCATTCCGAAGAAAACTACATTAACGTAAACCAGCTAAATCGCTTAATAACGAATAATTCGTAAAATGTCCTACATCTTCTAAAGGAAGCCAAAATCGGGATTTTTTTATGCTTAAAAAAGTGTTTCTTTTCAGCCAAATATGAATAACCCACGGTCAAATTAAGGCGCAAGAGATATCGTAATCGTGCCGGACACAACCATGTACACCATGAGAATACCGTTTTTTTCGAAGACATTTTCAACCGCTACAAAAATGTAAAAGAAATAGAAATAAACGCTTAAAAATGTATGTGCTGTTTTCCATCAGTGCTTTGATTTGACACAAAAAGTCAAAAAGATAAATGTATTTTAACAATCGAAAAACCAATAACGGAAATCAACTATTTTTTGACGCGTTTCGGATCGAATAATTTTTTAAACATAATTCGGCATGATTTACATTTTATATCAAAACTATTGTGTAACGATGGGGAAGATTTTTTTTTTGTAATTATCTACGCAATTGGCGATCTAGAAATTGAATTATATCTGCAGACTCAAGCTTGGTCATACACACCCGGTTTGTACTCTAAAAATTATACACAAGAATAAAAACCTGAAGTTTTTAATTATTAAAACTATGCTTTATCTGTACTTTATGCGTATTAATCAAATAACGTATCACTTTGTCTTAAATTTTCAAGCTCTGACACTTAAAGATGAATGAAAGTTAGGTCCATCAGCTGTGAACCGTCTTCATCGGACGCATGTTTTGCGTATATCTATACATCTGTTCCGGAGCACCTCAGCGCCATCTTGATACCGTTATCGGGACGAGTTGTAAGGCCGAGTGTGGCCTCCTGTATTTAGTCTCCATGCGGCGAACAGTGACGAACAGTTAACAGGAGTATGAGGTCGCGCGCGCGAGATTCTCGTTTCGTTTTTCCCAATGAATAGTTAAATGTTTAACACGTTCGTGCATGATACACCGTACAGTGAATAACAACATTTAGAGTAATATCCTTTCCATCGTTTGCCGTGAGTGTGGGGTGTGTTTCGTTGAAGAAAATGTTTTTCTCTCCTGTGTGAATCAACCACTTCTCGACGTCTGTATACAAAGCGGAATCAGAAACACGAGAGGTACATCAGTGACGGAATAAATATATAGATATATCTACACCCGAGCGTGTATATATATTGTATTTTCGAAGACACGAATTCAAATAAACAAATGGCAGAACTAGAAGTGGTCGAACCGAGCAGGTAAATATTTTTTTCTAATGTTTCACTGCAGAACATTTTTGTAGCAAAACTTAATATTTTAAAAACTTATCTTACTCGCGCTATCGCTGTACGTACCGAAGGCCACCTTTTGTCCACGTAAATATACGAATGGAATTTCAAGGCATTTGCATAGGGATTTGCATAGATTATTCCGAACTCGTAGACGTTGAAAACTTAACAAGAACAGCGGGGTCCATGCGAAACAACGCCAAAAACTGACACGCAAAATAGGTCGATTTACACATTTTTTGTCGTATCAGAGAATTGGGATGATGAGGTCGGAATTTTACACGCGATTAATACGTAGTCTTGTCAAGAGCCAGGAGTTTTTTGTTGGAAAATATTAAATAAACGATGAAATTATTTTTTTAAGAAAGTGCCACTGTTGGTGCATGGCCAGTCGGTGCAGTGTAGGTGCTTCTGGCCACTGGGACGATCTGGAAAGAAAAACGGAAAGTGTAGCTTTAGTGTAATAATTAAACTTTCGTATGACCTCATCCTTTTTTGAATTTTGGAAGTTAGGAAAATGGCAAGGTGGAGAAAAAAAGTTCGAGTTTTTATTTTTAAAAAAACAAACGTATAGACACGAAAAAAACATCGGATCATGGGATAGAAAATGTTATAAAACTATGTTTTATAGAACATAGATTCGAAATCCCAGACAAAAATCGTCATGAGTTAATTTTTTTAATTTTGCCAAAATCTTTGTTGCAAATTAAAGTTAAGACCCTAGGCTATAAAAGTATGCGTTGAAAAAATAACTTTTTTCGAGTTTATGCAGAACCCTTAATATTTGAAAATCTCTCTTCAATAACTTTCGGGAGATTTTTCTATAAAAAAAATTCTCTAACCCTTTTCGAAGATACTTATTCAGATATCTACAAATTAAATATACACGAAAAAGATTTCGCACGATGATAAATATAAGGAAACGAAAATATAGAAAAGAATTTTCGTTGCATTCCAGCAATGCAAATTTCCACACCACGAATTAAAAATCTACAAACTTTGAACTGAGTTCATTATCGTGGGAAAAAAAGCGAATAAAAGACATTTGAATCCATTGATATCGTAATATGCGATGATTTATTTTTATTTGGAATTGTTTTATCTATTTTATCTGTCATTTTATTTGGAATATTATTTTTGCCATTTTATCTTTTCTTTTATCATTTAATTTGGACTTTTCATTGAGAAGTTTTCAAATAATTAATTCTCACGTTTGCCGAGATGTCTTACATCTGGCACGTGACCTTGACCGTGCACAATCTTATTCGTGCCTGTCTCTATACATATGTCGACACACGCACGTACAGGACGCGATAAACATCGATCATCTGTTCGGCTCGGCTTGTCGTTTTGCGGTTGACAGGTGCTCGGATCAGACCGACTGAGGACTCATTTTACGATAGAATTAAACACTTTTTTCTTCATCTTACGATTTTGCACAGTGTCTATAAAATTATTCAATTAATTCGCAATTTGAACGGAATACATTAAGCATTTTTTTGTCATTTTGTCATCTCTTTGCAATCCCATCGATCTACGGGGTTCTTTTATTCTCCGATGAGATTGAAGTCTGCATCGCTGGAATGCAACGGAAATAAATACTTATGTATTTCTTTTTATTTCTTCCTGTGAAATTTGAATACAAAAGACCTTTATTATTTCTTAAGATAATTATTCGAAGATCTACAATATAAGTATATGAAATAGGATTTGGTATACCAATAAAAGTATGGAAATTAAAGAATAAGGAAGAAGTTTCGTTGCATTCCAACGATGCAAACTTCAATGCCACATTTCTCTTATTGTTAGTCGTTCATGCTCAATGGGATCGAAGTTTACATTTTTGTCTCTTGTTGTTCTCTAATCTCTGCTGGCATAAGTTCACCTTCAATGTGCGATTTCTGTTGTAATCATAAGTTTACCTTCAATCTACGTTTCCTGCACCGTATGTAGATCCTTCTTCTTCAATTTGGGTACCCTCAAGAGACCGACGATTTTTTGAAATTTTTTCAGTAGCTTAACCCCTTGAAAATCCTCCGTCTATTCATACCGTGCTGAATTTTTAACGTCAGTAAACGTCACCGATGTGTCTGCAAGCGAAATAAATCCAAACCGGAACTTCGGCAATCGTCAAAGTTGAAATTAATTACACCGGGGCCGGGATGAAATTCCGAACTTTGAATGCTCCGACGGTTTAAAATTCCTACTTTTAATGTTCCGATATGACAAGTTTCGTCAAGATCAATGCCAGCAAAAGTCTACACAGTTGACTGCAAATTATGTATAACATTGTCTAGACAAATTTCAAAATTGACGTAAAATCACTTCTTAATAAAAAAAATTTCGAAATAAATCGTCGATTTATTGAAAATGTTGATATTTTGAAAACTTCCATAGCCGAATTATTTTGACGGTGTTCAGTTTTTCAGAGTTTTGGTCTTTCGAGATAGTATTCTTTCCGAGTTTTGAGCGTTCTGATCATTCAAAGTTCGGAATTTCAACCCGGCCCCATACTACCCGTACACGTAGTTCCGAAAAATTAGGGCTCTTCGAAATGGATCGAAGATTTCCATATTTTTCGATGTACAAAAGTTGAAAGCTCGAAAGAAGAATGGTTGACAGAACAAAATTTAGGGAAAAGTTCAATAAAAGTTGTTAACATTTTTCATACATTTATTTACGAACAATCCTCCCGCCGCTCTTCTTCTCACACTGGTCTCCACTGATGATCTTGAAGTTTGCATCGTTGAGATGCCTCGAAAATTCTTTTTCATATTTATATTTCCTCATTCTTATTATTTTATAGAATATTTTTTTGAACATTTAAATTCTCAATCTTCAAATAAGCGGCGTAAAAAATGATCAAGAATTTTTCGTAACGAAGATTAGGTACAAGAAATGCGAAAAAAATGTTCATTGCATTCCAACGATGGAAACTTCAATATCATCTTCACTGACGTCCACGCTCCTCTGTTTTCAACGCTCTCCCCACCCTGTGCCGCTTCCCCCACCCCTCGCACCCCAGCAGATTGCGCGTCTATACGCAACGTATTTATAAATACATGGGACCAGCGTGTGTGCCGCGTAACAGTGCGTACATGTGGCTTTACGCTCTTGATCGCGTAGTACACGCGCGTATTTTCTGTTTGATCGCGTCTTGACATTCTTCTCGTTGCTAGTTTCGCTAGTCGTCGGATACCCGTGGTCGATTGCGTCACTGACAGGCCTTATCGCGTACCCATCTCCCATTTCAATTTGAACAGATCACGCGCAAATTCTATCTGCATCTTTTGTTTTTCCTTTCTCGTCCTCTTTTTATCGCTGTCAGTGCGAACTTCCTCCCACGCCCCGAGCATTCGTTCAGTGAAGTTCGTGTCAAGGGCGCGTTCGGCTTCTTTTTTATCGTATTTTTATCTCAGGGCCTGTGACGTTATTACGCGAGTGGTGAAAAAACGTGCATAATATCCGGATTCGACTTCCGGAAATGAAACGTCATGATTGGAAACGATAGGTTAGCAACTTATGGTGTATTCACGATTTCTTTATTCTTTCCCATATGCTTATTCCGAGACTTGGGCAATTTTCGGGTATTTTTTAGGAGGAAAATTTATTTACAAAGTTTTTTCATCGAAGACAATTAATGATACACAGAATGGGTTAAATTTTGTATTCAAGACATTTTTATTAATAATGCTAAAGAGGATTCAATTTTTTTATTTGAGACCTTTTATTAATACGACAAAAAATGAGTTCAATTATTTATTCAACGTTTTTTTATAAACATCTTTTTTCTTTGAAATGAAAAAAAAAGAAATGCTTAAAATTGTTTAATAATTGGATACTTGGTAAAGGTACAAATACGTATTTCGATTGCCGATCAATAATGTCTGTTTTTTTTGCCCTAAATATTTTGCGCCACTTGATTTTGATTTATTCACGTAGTTATGTCAATTATATAATTCATTCGAAATGCTTTTGTCGGGAATTTCTGTTAAGAAGGTTGAAGCGTTAGCCACAATCGAAGATTATATTTTTTTTAAACATATTACATTGTCCTGATTATACTGCGACTTTACAAATCTTTCGAAATTTTTCACTACAAACACCAGAGATTAAAAATAGTTGAATGTGTGTAATTTTACATACATTATGGTGATGTATTTTTTTTTTGTTCTTTAGCTTCAAGATAAACCATTTCTAACAACGGATTAGTGCAAACCTTTGTAAACATTTCGAAGAAAAAAAAACAACGCAATATATATTCAATATTGAACCATCAAGGTTCGATGCAGGACGACGAATCTTGGCTGCCAATCGCCGACGCAGTTTTTTCATAATAATCATCGATAATGTTATACTTTTTCGAGTTGGTAGTAACAGAAAAGTTTTTCTCATTAACGTAATAAAAATATGAATATGCATAATCTTGACTTTTAATTACATATTTTATGAAAAATTTGCATCTACAGAATAAATGAGTACCTCGTATGCATTTTCTGGAGGTTCATTGAAAAAAAAAATCATAAACCGTAATTTGACTCAACTGGTCCGCTCCAACCTCCTTAATTAATCTCTCGATCGTTGGACGAGTCGACAATTTCTTCGGGTCGTTAGCAAGTATTTTATTTCTACTACAAGAAATTCGCTAGTACTATTGTTTTTATTTATGTTTCGATT
Source organism: Ophion obscuratus (assembly GCA_964007375.1). Classification (NCBI taxonomy): domain Eukaryota; kingdom Metazoa; phylum Arthropoda; class Insecta; order Hymenoptera; family Ichneumonidae; genus Ophion; species Ophion obscuratus. Next base: position 58,108,238 of record OZ023313.1, read on the forward strand.
TATTGACGAGTAATTATTCAGTAATTTTTCATTATAATTGCTTTGACTTCTTTATTAGTCCCCTTTGCTTCTGAATCGCACGATTGATAAAGTCTTTTTTCTCTTTAATGTTTTTTTTTCCGATAGTGCTTATCATCCCCGCTTTTTTAAATCAATGCTCTCGAAGATTTCTCTTTACGTTCCGCTGATTTGATTCTTATCAGTCCACGTGCGTAGCATTACTTTCAAGCAATTTTACTCTGGTTTTTATTATTTTTTTCGCGACGTACTCGACCGTTCTTTTTTTATGTTTATCCCGTGTACCTCCGTTTTTTTTCTTTTTCGCATCTCGCTCGATCTTATTCTCATAGCATTCGGCCTTCCACCTTCGTTTAGATTGTCGATCGGAACTATTTTATTTTTCGCCTTAGCGGTTTTGTAATCGTCAACTCATCCCCGCGATCGGCTTATTGCACACGCGTTTGCCTGCTCTTCCGCGTTTTACTATTTCGCTTGTTTTCTTTTCCCGACTCCATCTGGGTATTGTTTTGCGCGTCAATTCTATAACTACGCAATATTTTAACGAAACGTATGGCCTATCTATTACATATCGTACTTCTTTGCCGTAGTAAAATTAGATCAATTTGAAAAAAGATGATTTTTTTAATTCCTTCAAAAAAATTCACTTTATTTTGAACAAAATGAATACTTGGAAAATAACTATAACCGTTGGAGTAGAAAAAAAGATAAAAATGCAACAACACTTGAAGGGTATACTCGATAAACGAATATTTATTTTGAAAAAATCACGTAGAAAGATCTTTGAAAAAATGTATAACGTAAGAAAAAAGATCTGCTCGAACCTTTAATCCAAAAAGTGTTTTTTTTTCTTCAATTTAGAAAATGCTTTTGTATGAGTTTCGGTTTTTTTTAATATTCGCTTATGGATAATGCAAATTACCGAAATGAGAACGAAGCTTTCTCGAAACAAATATTTCATTCAGTCGCTCAATTAAATGAAAACGGTTTTGTTTTTTCAACGAGCTGTTATGAAAACACCCGGGTATGAAATCAAGAACGATCTTTCCGAAAATTCAATTTTATCGTCCGAATAAAATATATTCGGGCATGGTAGTGCTGTTGCAAATACGGATTTTTTAGTGTTAATTTGACGTCTGCGGCAAACCGAATCGGCGGTCAAGAAATTTTTTTAAATGTAATAAGACTGATACTTACAGAAATATATGATTTCATTTTTTAATAAATTCACTTATCAAAGTCCAAAAATAGTACTGAGAGCTCCATCTACCTTCAGGCTTTCACGGAATACGGGATGTGGGGTAAACCTCTCGCATATTAACATATACCAAATTGCTAAGCATTAAGCAATTGAATTTTCCACGGCCGTTGAGACCGCTACTTTTGGAATGATTGCAGTTGGTTCTGGAGCTGGTTCAGCTGGTCGCGGTCTTCGGCAACTATGCTGAGAGTTGCCGAAAAAAAAATTCTTTCTTGTGAGTAGCATTTCCTTTTTTTCGATTCTGTTTCAAATTGATTGACGATTCCCTGGAGACGGAAGAATTTCGGACGGAATATTTAATTTATTAATTATTTAGTTGTTGTATGCAGAGAGAGCAAAAGAGGCAGAGAGAGAAAGAGAGAGGGAGAGCGAACACTTCCGGATATAAAATTTTATTCCGAGAATAAATGTTTGCTTCAAAAAAGTTTTTACAATACTGTCGTACTTATATTTCTTATTGACATGACTATTATTATTTTTATAATCATAGTAATAGTAAATAATAATATTTGTTATTATTATCAGTATGATTATTATTGTTGTTATTATTTGATAATCGTTATGATTGTATTTAATAATAATAATTATGATTATGATTTTTTAAAATTATTGTCTCTGCCGCGGTGAACGCTTCGCTTATTGTAGCTTCCATTTACGGGTTATTTCCCCTTATTACATTCCCCACCATTTGCCCCACTCCACATCCCCAATCGATCCCCACTTTGCGGCCTTAATGATTATTATTATTTATTTAGCGATTCTTGCCTCCTGGGTTTGAGGCCACATGCCAGAAAATTCCGACGCGGCCTCTCGTTACGTCGGTAGTGCAGTTGTCGTAATTTTGAACTACGAGTCACAACCGACTGATGGCACAGCGCTCGCGAATTCGGCCTCGATGCTTCGCACTGGGACGAAGAGTCGGGCCGAATAGCGACGATCGCTGAGCGCGCGCGCATGTGTATGTGTGTGTGTGTGTGTGTGTGTGTTCGCTACGCCGAGCCCGCCGGGGCAACAGAAGAAATCTTCTCGCACGCAGTTCCGGTCATAACGCAAACACTTTATCTCTGTGTGTGTATCGCACAATACACACAATTATGCTTGGCGATCATGGTACGCTTGTATTAGAATAGCATGCGCTCGCTCGGCAGGAGAGCAGTCAAGGTTTGTTACATTTTACATTTGATCGGACACGTCCTTCAATAAACGTGGGATCGTATATTTAATATTATTCTGGCGCCGATTCAAACACGGGAATAATTTTGGAGAATAAGGGAAACTTGGGTCGCGCCGACACGAAGAAACACTGGAATAGTCGTTACGTTTTACTAAAATGTTTATTGTCTACGCGTGGATCACACGGCGGACGACGACGCGGGTTACGCGAGGTTTTCATATTAAGCGCAACTTGGCGGTAGCGCAAGTTGCGTGAATTATTGAAATTTCGTATAGCGGACGAAAAACGAGATCGAGTAGCGCGAGATTATCTTTGCTATTCGACGCTCGGAGGATTACTGAATTTTCGGTAAGAACGCGCGTATTACCGGGTCCGAGAATCGCGAGGGCCGAAGGGTAATTCGGGAGTACGAAATCGCGCTTGTTTTTGTTACGTACGGCATAATCCGTCGCGAAGAGCCAGGACTACAATCGTGCATAGCAACAGGAATTTGTAAACACTTTAAATTTAATATTTGAGAATACGCTAAATTGATGGAAATTCGAACAACATTGTATATGCAAATGGCATCGAATCGATTTCCTTTTTCGCCGACGGTCATCGGTGGAAATTTCATGACGATTGAACTGTCTGGCAAACGGGGTTTGCTAGAGACTCGTCTTGTGGAAGGGTGCTGGCATTTGCCCATGATTTCTTAATGAATTTAAACAAACAAGCTCGAGCAGTATTTGTAATCTCGATGCCGCTTATTGTCGACGAATTCGATCTCTGGCAAAATGTCGAGTGAACGAAATTACTCGAAGCTCACCCCATAAAAGAGTGGTAAAATTTTACAATGCTCATCGTTTAAATAAATGCGTTCGGCATTTTTATCTCTGCCAGGGTTGATCTTCGGCAGGTTCTCGGATGGTCCACGTCTCGAGCAATAAAGATCGCTAGCCTCGCTCTACGGAAGAGCGAGGAAATTTTTCGATGGCGAATTGTTTAAAGAAATGGTCTTATCGATTTCTTTTGTCGACGACGGTCATCGGTGTAAATTACATTACGGTTGAACTTTCCAGCAAACGGGGTGTTTGTTAGAGACTCGTATTGTGGAAGGGTGCTGACATTGTCCCATCCTTTTTAAATTAATTTAAACAAATAAGCTCGAGGCCTATTTGGAATCTCGATGCTGCTTATCGTCGACAAATTCGACCTCTGCCAAAATCTCGAGCAAGCGAGATCACTCGAGACTCACTCTACAAAGAGTTCTAAGATTTTACAATGCTCATTGTTTAAACAAATGCGTCCGGAATTGTTCTTTCTGCCATGGCTTATTTTCGGCAGGTTGTCTACAACCGACCAAAGTCGCGAGCGAACGAGATCGACCGAGTCACACTCTGCGAGAAAGTGGCAACATTTTATAATTAATGCTAAAATAAATACGTTTAGCATTTTTTCTCTCTGCCGGGATTTATCTTTGGCGGGTTTCTCTAAAGATCGAATTACGGAAGTTACACACTTTTCTCTTATCATACTCTACATATAATCTTGTCTTTGGTTTACATTACTCTATTACATTTCCATAATAAGTATGATTATTTTTATAGTTAATAACCACGATGATAATACCAATAATCATTATTATTATTATATTCCACTATTGTTATTGATACGACAATTATTATTGGTATCACTGCATTTCATTGTTATTTCTCAAAGCGTATGATAATAAAATAATTGCATGATTTTGGTAAAATTAGGTCCAAAAAGATGACGTTTAAGTTTGTATCGTTCAGTCCACCGATTCGTTCCTTCATTTTTCGTTTCTGTATTTTTATCGACAACAAATGCCGGATTTTTTTGGCAAATTGAGATCGCAAATCTATGTTTCAAAAAACATAAAAACGGTTGGGTGATTATCACAGACCAACAAATTTCGCACAATTAAAAAACATTAACCGATGCGACGGAAGTTCTTTAAAATTTTTTAAAATTTCTTCATTTTTATTGTGATCTATCATTTTTTTATATATTCAAATCGTGGGACTCTAATGAGAATGAAAAAATCGTTTAGGTGATTTTTGTACCGTAAAGCGGCGAAATAAATGTGAGCATTAGAAGAAGAATTAACCTTCGTTGCATTCGGACGATACGAATTTCAACATCGTCCAAAAAGTACATATAGTTTATTTTTGTTTTATATAAGCTAAAATCATATCGAGTATTTTGCATCAATGATGACTACAGGTAAAAATTCGCTACTATAAAATACAAACTACACATTGTTGCTGCAATGATAGATAAGGAAACATGGGCGAAGATAAGGTGTGGAAGTATAGAGAGGTATGGAGAAAAGGGGGAAGTGGAATGGACTTGTAGGATATGTAAACGAGGAAGAGAAACAATGGAGCACATGATTACGTATGAAAAAGGAAGAGGGGTAATATCGAAGGAAGCGAAAACACACATAGAGAAGTGGGTAAAGAGGAAGAGGGCTAAGAAAGGAGTAGAAAAAAAATTAATCGGTTTGGTGAGAGGGGAGATGGATGTAAATATGAAGAAAAAAGAAACCCTGGTAATGGAGAGCGAGGATGCAGAGTGCGACGAAAATTTAAGATAAAGAGGAAAAATATAAGTTGGTTTGTAAGGAACGGTTTTTAACGGTTTAACCTTATTTTTCAGCATTGCTATTATTATTGCAACTATTGCCATAATTAATAGTGGTGGCAGCTATTTTTATAATATTGCAGTAATAAGAGTGTTATAGTTCGATCGTTTTATTATTCCAGGTAAACCCCTTTAGGGTGTTTACACAAGAGATCCTCCCCCTCTCTACATATATGTTTTCCCTTACAATATTTTCTTATTTCTAACTTATACTCTACTGTCGTTTTGCCTTTCGTTTCCTCATTTGCAACTTTTCAAATCGGTTTCTCGAATTGCCTAATAAATGGACACAAATAATAGTTGTATATTATATTAATATAAATATGTTCGTTCTAATAGTAGTAGTAGTTTTGATAGTTTTTTAAATTTATTTCTTCGGTATACCCTTTAAGGGTGTTTAGATATAGTCCTCCCTCACGTACTATTCTTCGTTACAAATTTTCTTACACATTATGTACAACAGCTTCCGTTTTTAATAAAAAAATGTATACTGGAATTTTCTTCTCTTTGCACTACATGGTTCATCGATACCTCGAACTCCCTTATATACGCACATAGCCCTCTAATTTGGATTTTAACACCTCATTAGTTCTTTTAATCGTAGGGTCGTAGGGTACAAATGGTAATAAACAAAGTTGAAGCAAATAAAATTCCCTACTTGATTATCCATTACCATTTTTACCATAAACTTGATAATAAACGAAATAACTGAACATAAATAAAAAGTTCACCCCTAAATTAAGTATAAGTCCACAAATATTGATCCTAGGGTAAAAATGGTACTAACCAAAGTTGAATAAAATAAAATTTTCTACCCGATTACTTCTTATTATTTTTACAATAAATTTTCTAATAAACGAAATAACTGAACATAAAAAAAAGTTTATCCCTAAATTAAGTATAAGTCCGAAAATATTGATCTGAGGGTAAAAATGCTAATAACCAAAGTTGAAGGAAATAAAATTTCCTATGTGATTATTTATTACTATTTTTACAATAACCTTGATAATAAACGAGATAAGTTTTTAAAAAACGTTTTTTACCCCTTTTAGCAGTCTAACTCTACAAATATCAATCCTAGGGTAAAAATTATAATTACCAAACTTGTGGGGAATTACATTTCCCACAACTTTGAATACCATCATTTTCCCTCTAAGGTTCAAAATAAGCGAGTTATTCGAAAAAAAATCCCTCTTTAAATCAAGATGGCGGCAAACGCACCAGGGGGTTTTTCCCGAAAATCGAGATTTACACTACCAACCACCCCCCCCCCCCCCCTCTAAGTATAAAAAAAGAAAGTCGAAGCCCTGAATTAATTCCAGGTGAAATCCTATTTCGACTGGACTACTTTTTAAAGATTCAATTTGAAATAATATATTTACTTTCATATATTCGCAAAGAATATCCGAAAGAACTCCTTTCCACAAGTCGACGTGTAATCTTTTATACTTTGAAGGTCTCAAAACCGCGTATCGGGGATGGTACGTTGACATTGGACCGGTGGTGAGCGCGTCCGACAAAATATGGACTATATCGTTGAACGAGGAATCGCCGAAGACGCCGATCGTTCTGCTGCACGGCTTTGGCGCCGGTGTCGCCTTCTGGTGTCTCAATCTCGATCATCTTGCCGCGGATCGACCCGTCTACGCAATAGATCTTTTGGGTAATAATGTAATGATCGTCGAAAAAAATTGTCGATTCCACGCGCCTTGGGGCAAACAGAGCGGAGATAAAAAGGAGGAGAATGTATCGGTCGTGAGGACCAGGCGAAATATCATGAGATCGAAGTTTCGATCGATGGAATGCAATGGAAATTAATTTTTCGAAAATAGTCATTTTTTGTCTTCAATTCACGAACGGCATCTGCAAAAAAATCGGTATAATAATAACAATAAGGAATTGAAAACATAAAAAAGAATTTTCGTTGCGTTACATCGAAGCAAACTTTAACAGCATAAATGCACGACGTTGAAGTTTGCATCGTTGGAATGCAACGATGTTTTCACATTTGGTTTTTTTTAAATTTTTATCATTGTTCAAAGCTGTCTTTTGCAACATGACATTGTTAATATCTGAAAAATAATACGTAAAAACGTATGAGTCATTTTCACAGCCTAAATCGGCCAATTTAATTCATGAGACTAAAAAAAAATCCGTCGCACTCCAACGATGGAAACTTCAACGTCATTGAAATGTACAGACCAACCGGATTTTACAGACGTTAGGAAAAACGTTGGAACGCTTTTAAAATATGTTTACGATTTTGTGAAATTAATTTAGGAGGAAAAGAAAAGCATTCGTTGAGGGTGTACGCAATTGTGTTATAAACTGTTTGGCGAGATAACAAAAGAGCAACAATAGCGAAGGCGCTGAGTCTAAGATTATTTTCTACTCGACCTTCGGTGTCTCGTGGCGATAAGCTTGGTACTTTTAATTTATATCGTTATGCGGGGCCGCCTGCCGCGTATATATATTTCTACGTAAAAACGATAACTCTTCATCAAAACAGCGACAATGAGATTTCCGAATATTAGTCGTGGGTATTTTGTAAACAAGGGATGATTCATCCGGTGATTAAACTCGAAGTGACGCAACGACCTTTGATTTCTTGCCTCGTAACTGAGCGCGAGAAGATTTCTCTTTGTTCGGCGAAGATTAACCAGTAACGGACAAAAAGCGAAGAAAGGAAGAAGCGCAAATGAGAGTGAAGTTTCCATCGTTGGATGCCAATGAGAATATTTCTGAATTGTTTTAATTTCCTCTGGCAGATTTTACCGACGATAAGACCTCAACCATTATTGAATATACTTATTCGAAATCTACAATATAAATCGGCAAAAAAATATTTTGCATAATAAAAATCAGGAAATGGGGATGTAAAAAGATCTCGTTGCATTCCAACGATGCAAATTCCAACCACACGAAACGCGATTGCGCTTCGGGAGAAAAATCTTAAACCGGAAGCGTAAAAAAGCAATTTCCTCTGTCGACTCTAAAATACAATAATACCAATCGAGTATCGAATCAAGAATCCGAAAAGAAAATCAAAACCAAAAAGAAAATCTCACATCGAATGGTCTCGATCGATTCTCGTCGTTATTTCGATAGGCTTCGGGAGGAGCAGTCGACCGACTTTCAGTAAGAAGGCAGAAGAGGCCGAGGCGCAGCTCGTACGTTCCGTCGAGGAATGGAGGCGAGAGATGCAGCTGGAAAGATTCGTTCTTCTCGGTCACTCGATGGGCGGCTTTCTCGCTGCCTCGTACGCGATACAGTATCCCGAGAGGGTTAAGCATCTTATACTTGCCGATCCATGGGGTTTTCCAGAAAAACCACCGCCAGACGCTGCCCGAGCTCATGTACCGCTCTGGGTCAAGGCTATCTTCTTTGTAGTTCAGCCGTTGAATCCCCTCTGGGCCATTAGAGCGGCCGGTCCATTCGGTTAGTTTTTCTCATTCATTAAAAAATTAACAAAAATGATCGAGCCTTCGCATTCCAATGAATTCAAACGTCCTGGGATTATTGTTATTTTTATGTTTGTAATAATAATAACAGCCCTAATAATCATGTTAATAATTGAAATAATAACGACAACATTGCTATTATTATTGCAACTATTACCATTATTACGAGTGGTAGCAACTATTTTTATAATATTACAGTAATAAGAGCTTTATAGTAGTAGTAGTAGTAGTAGTAGTAGTATTTATTCCGAGGTATACCCTGTAAGGGTGTTTACATCTATACTCCCTCTCACCTTTGCACTTCTTACAATTTGTTTCCATGGCTTTCCGTTTTCGCAACATTTTTTATACGCCCGTATTTCCTTCTTTTTGCGCTACCTGCTTCGACAATCTCTCAAATTCTTTCCGTACGCGCATATCTGTTTGACCGGCTTCTTCCTCACTAACTCTTCTAATTTTTGCCTTAGCAATTCCCCCTCAATAAGAGCTTTATAGTTTGATCGTTTTATTATTCCAGGTATGCCCCTTTAGGGTGTTTCCACATCCTCCTGCCCCCTACATACATGTTTCCCCTTACAATATTTTCTTATTTCTAACTTATACTTTACTGTCGTTTTGCTTTTCGTTTCCTCTCGCATTCGTTTCCTCATTTGCAACTTTTCCAATCAGTTTCTCGAATTGCCTAATAAACGGACACAAATAATAGTTTTATATTATATCAATAATAATGTTTTCGTTCTAATAGCAGTAGTAGTTTTGGAAGTTTTTTAAATTTATTTCTTTAGTATACCCTTTAAAGGTGTTTATATATAGTACTATTCCCCGTTACGATTTTTCTTACACATGTACACGAGCTTCCGTTTTCATAAAACTTTATATACTGGAATTTCCTTCTCTTTGCACTACATGTTCTATCGACATCTCGAACTCCTTTGCATCCGCACTATTGCGTATGCAAATACTCAATAGTGCGTATGCGTATGAACTCTTTGTATTCCAGCACTTCTTCTAGTATTTGCACTACTTCCGCTCGGATTTCTGCCTTCGCCGCCTCGCAGCCACGAATGTGTTCCACTATTCACCTCGTCCCTGCATATCCGGCAGCTATTGGCTCTATATCCTTCATTACTTTTCCCCCTATGTTTACGTACCTTACAATAGTAGTATTAAGGGACCATTCCAGTATAAAGGGCTTGAAAATAACTGGTTCTCATTCGCAAAAAAAAAAAAAAAATCGATAATCAACGCGATTTTTTTCGTTTATTTAAATGACTTATGTTGTACATATTTTTTTTAATGTCATAGTGTTATTTTTACATAATATTTTTGGCCATTGTAAAATGATGCCTGAAAAAAGTGGCGTTTGACGGTGGAAAGTTGTCCTCGTCCAAAAATTGTCTAAAAAACAAAAACCAAAAAGATTATCAATCAGTATGAAAAACTGTAGAGGCATACGGAGGATTTTTCAATGAAAATTAACCAAATAGTGGCCAGTTCAAAATTAAGTGTCGAATTCCGTATTTTTCGACAATTTTTCGATTGAAAAAAAGTGGAATTTAAAAAAAAATGCTTTTGCACGACGTTAAGGAACGGCGTAAAGAATCATGCGGCAAAATTTGAGACGGATAGCTTGTAAACTCTTCGTTTAAAATCATACACCTTTTCAAAAAACGACGTTTCGAGAAAAACGCTTTTTCGCGCGTCGGGTCTCACGCAGCTGGTCGAATCCCTTTTTCTAAGATAGGTTCTAGCGACCGGAATAATTCGAATTTCGCGATCAGGGTTCAACAGCATGTTTAGGAAAGTCCATATTTTTGGATAATGCAACAAAAAAAAAGATTTTCAAACAATTTTACACTGGAATGGTTCCTTAATAATAGTAGATTAGATATTGTTGCGGAAATGTCTTACATTCGCATTTCAATCAATTCCAACGTATTATGATTATTTTTGTTATTGTAATGGACGTATTTATTAATAATTATTACTTCAACAATCTTTACTGATAAGAAAATGTGAGGGGGCGAGGCACATGTGTAAACACCCTTAAAGGGATATACCCTGGATATACCCTGGAAATGAAGACTACTACAAGTCTAATTACTAATTATAAGTTATATATATAATATTATAATAATTGTAATAAAATTAATAACGATACATTTTAAAAGTAAATTTATTATTTATATTCGGATTTATTTTCGTTATTATTATTTTACTTTTTATCATTATTATTGTTTGATAGATAAATTTATTTAGTCATCGGCTCTCGGGTTTGAGAATATAACATCAATTTACAGCGGTTGAATAGTTCTCTCTTATACTACTCTTAAGTCTACATATAATGTTGTCTTTGGTTCATATTAATCTCTTTTTCCCTATTACTACATTCCCATTATAAATTATCATCTTACACCTGTTTTACTTCTTGATGCTACTTCTTGTTAATTATTGTTAATTTTATTACAATTATTATTATTGTTATTATTGTTGCTATTAACGTTGGTGTTTTGTTAGTTTAGTGATTTTATATTCATTGTACTTTTTTCTTCTGCCCAATTATATTCGTCTATGGTGGCCATCCGTTGAGATTACATAATATTTCGTGCTAAGATGCTTTGATGTTTCCGTTCCCCGACAGGCCAATGGTTGATCGAAACGACGAGGCCCGACATGGCCAAGAAATTCGCCCCCATTCTCAAAGACGACGTCAACATCATATCCCAATATATTCATCAGTGTAACGCTCAAACTCCTTCGTAAGTGCCCAAATGATCCGTTCTAATCCTGCAAATACCGCAATAGCCCTTTTGTGAATGAAGAATTTTATGTGAACAAGGCATTCCACGGAGTTCTAGTAATTTTGCGTGATTATTATAAACTTACCGGGTTTCTATTTATTTCAATAATTGGAGAAAAATGAACGATAGATTCGTTTGTATACTCGGGTTTTTATACTATAAAAAATTGCATTATTTTTTGTTATTCAAAGACTCGTCGTTCAGACAAATATATCGATAAATTATTAACACTGAAAATCGATAAACTCGACATTTGGAGTAAATCTTTTTGGTTTTTTTTTTATATCGCGGTATAATGAAATCTGCATTGCGACTTTTTAATTGAAAATGTATGGGGAAACGCCTTAAGTATGCCCTTTTACGATTTTATTTTTAGTTTTGCGCACTCATTTACCGCGAACGACTTTCACGAACGATTGTTAGGCGAAAAAATTGTACCGTCGATTCTTCATGGAATGCCTTATCTCTGAGGTCGTGCGATCGAGAATAAATTTCTTCACGCTCGATGGTTTTTCGTTTTCATGAATGTTCGTCAGTGACAATAACGTTCGTAGCGTAACACGATTTAAAACGCTTTGGGTGAATTAGCGGCGAGAGTGCTTTTCACTCGATGATGCAAGGCTTCGGCTGGGCGAAAAATCCTATAGTCAAGCGAATGGACAAGATGAGCCCGGACATACCGATCACGTTGCTCTACGGCAGTCGATCGTGGGTCGACAATTCGGCCGGTGAAACGATCAAACAGACGAGGTCCGCGTTTTACGTCAATGTACAGGTGAGCAGCGATGAAACAAAATTTAAACAACATAGCAGAGCAAACTTCTGACAATTGCCTTAAGGGGTTAGTCTACTGTGATTGCCCAAAGATCTGGGTTATTAAAAGAAAGGTAATTTTGAAGGAATAAGTAAGACGGTTGAAAAATCGTTTGGACATTTATTTGCAGATACATTAACAAAATTGTGTGCCAAGTTTCATTGAAAAATATTAATAATTACCGAAGTTGGAAGCAATCACGTGAAAGGCTCAACGGTATACTTCATTTTGGCCACTCGGTTAATCTAAAACAAAAAAAACGAGTTCTTTCTCAAAATACATCATTTTGGCTAAGCCTTGACCGAGATTTTTGTTATAGAGCCTTAATTATTTTTAAAAAATGCATTTTTTACCGACTTTTCGAGGAAAAGTTGCCAGATTGTTGGTAATAACTAATGAAAAAAAAAAAATCTTAAGAAAAACGTCGGTCAAGACTAAACTACTATTACACTGAATGAGTGTACCAAATTTGAAGTAAATCCGTTCATTAGATGTCGAGAAATCGTGTACACGGTTTTAAAAAACATAGTTTCGAGAAAACCACGTTTAAAGTTTTACTAGCAGTTCTATCGTTGTAATCATAAGATTACCTTCAATCTGCGATTCCTCCGCCATATGTCGGATCTTCATCTTAGCTTTGAGTTGCCTCAAGCAGCGAACGAGTGTTTGTCATTTTCACAGTAGCCTAACACCTTAAACAAAGAATGTTCGGGTAATCATTCGTTTCCGCTTTATCTGCTATTCAGGTAATCTCGGGAGCCGGTCATCACGTCTACGCCGACAAGAGTGAGATATTCAACAAGCACGTGAGAGAAGCGTGCGCCTTGAGCGACGCGATACCGAAGCTTACGGCGGCCAATGTACGCCCATCGACAACAGGTACGCCCACGTCCGCGAGGAGGACCAAGGTCATACCCGCGCTGCCGATCGACTCGAGCGAGCCCGAGCCGCAGCTCGTCGAGGAACAGGACCAACCGCGACAAAAATCCAGTTGAGATTAGGCAATTGTTTTTCCCCTCTATCTCTTTTTATTGTACAATCCTTAGTCAACGAATTGCGAGACGTAAAAAAGAGTTGTCGTTTTCTTTTACACGTGAGAGCGAAAGGTGAATCCCTTTTTAAGCCTGCCACGTGCAAGAAATCTTCTCGGATACGTCGATTCCCATAGGCGAATCGTCTGCTTGTACAGTTTATTGTTGTAATTATTGTTAACGACGGTGAGGCTGAAGATGACACGTTCGTTGAACTTGCCCTTGTTTGTCACGCGAGCTTACCGGGAGCTCGAAGCGGAGAAAGCAACGGTCGATCGGAAATCAACGCAAAAGCGTGAATAAACGATTGAGAAACGAAAGAGTTGCGAGTGCGAGTATGTTTTTTTTCGCTGGTTGAACATATGTACAATAAAAATGTATAATAATTGCCTTGATTATCGTTGTACGATACTCAACGTCAGCATACACACGTATACTGTGGGCGAAAAGTGTAGATACTTTGAGAATTTGCATAAAATGCGGCGAGGAAAAAAGTGGGAACCAAAAATCGTCGTATGAAAGTTGCAAAAATGTATAATCTAGAAATGTCTAGAATATTCCGTATACATGTGTGTATAAAAACGTTTAATGGCATACAAACGTATGCGTAAGAGCCGCACACACGGGTTAGCAAGTATTACACCGAGAGTACATACAAGTCAATGAAAAAAATTCAGCCAAGTGCCTGTCACTATAATTTGATCGTAAGAAAAGTTAAGGTGAACGAGTTACGAGGAAGATTTTTTTCCCCATTTGCGATGGCGAAATTTCTGCTTTGTATTTCGGATGAACATTAAAAACTAATTGTTCAATACAGTGTCCCACAAAAATCGAATACTACTGCATTCTCCGGGCAACCCGTAGACTCCACCTTATTTTAATCACGAGAGTTTTGTCCAAAATTATTGCGACAAGAGACTAGTAATTTCCACCGAGACATGACCACGTTGCCGCAGTGTATGGGTTTATTTACTTTATGAATAAATGAATTTATTCTTCGGTTATGTGTATATGTGTATATGTCTGGTTATGTGTTCATGTCTGCCGCTGTGGCTTTCGTTGAACGAACAAGTGTGATAGGATCCTTAGTGGTTAATTATCTTACGAATTACAAGGGACATCACGTAAGTGTCCGTCTTCGATTTTGTTGTAACTCATATATGTGATAAAGCATTGGAAACTATTAGATACGTATTTTTTTATCAGCGAAAAGGACTGTTTTAAGGGTGGAACCACCCCTCGAAGAAAAGCGTGCCAACCCTTAATTTATCAATTTTTAAAAAATACTTCCACCACGAATTTTTCTTCGCTTTACATAAGAAGAATTTCGGTCGTTGTTTCGCGACACGCCTTTTTTGAAGGGTAGTTTCGCCTCTTAAAACCGTTTTTTCGCCGATAAAAAAATACCCGTTTAATAGTTTTCAATGCTTTATCACATATACGGATTTTTCGACAAAATCAAAGGTGGACACTAAAGCGATGTTCCCTGTTAAGGCCATGTGCTCCACCGACCGAGCGGATACGAGTTGCGAGAGAGATAGCTGATTTATCGATTCCCAGCGTTCTGCCAAACGATTGATTTAAAAAAAAAAAGCAGAGAAACACCTTCCACTCTGTTGAACGACGAACAACGTCTTTCTCTTCGTTTGCCCGAAATGTGGTCCGTCTAAGAGAGAACTTGGCAGTAGGATTTTTTACCGACTGAACGTATAAGCTATGTCCTTAAATCATCTCGAGTGGACTTACTATCATGTCTCAGTATAGGAAATAAAAACTGCATAACGATCCTTCAAAGGAAGGCATGTCACTCGTTAAGTTAATTTTTTCAATACTTCTATAGTGGATTTTCCATCGCTTAACATTGGAAGAATTTTGGTTTTTGTTTTATTCAGATCGGTGGACTGTTTGTGGGTGAAACTGCAAAATCACCCTTTGGCATGCCGTTCTTTGAGGGGTGCTTTCCCCCTTCGAAACCGTTTCTTCGCCGATCAAAAAAATACGTGTCCAATAGTTTTCAATGCTTTATCACATACACGAGTTTCAACAAAATCGGAAGCGCGGACTCAAATGATGTTTCTTGTTAGTCATATCTTACGACTATAGTTGGCTTGCATTGTTTGTCGTTTCTCACTAGTAGGTGCTGTTTATAGTTTGATGTTTCGTGACTGTAAGTGATGAAGGTATGGGATGAAACTTGATTTACAAATAGTATAGTGGCTACATGTGTCTTTGCTCTAACACGGAGTTTTAGGGTCTTGGGACCTCGTTATCAATTCCAGTCAGGTTATTGTCAAACGTTGCTAGTCTTCAAAGATATGCTGCTAACTTATTTTTTGGCTCCTTCTCCAAAGTTCACCTCGTTCAGCATTTCGTATAGTGCTTGCTCGAAGAAGCTTTTTGGTAATTTATTGGGTATTTTTTGTGTTTTGTATAGGCTATAAAGCCACAATAACTTCTTCGAGTTATTGTGGCTGTGCAATGGGAGTAGGCAGTCTAATCCGTAGTCTAGTATACGTAGTATGCAAACTCTGTTGAGTTTATATTTTTATATTTTCATTAATTTTATTGTTCCAGCCGAAAATTCCAGATGGCATATGTTGCTTTGCGTGCTTTGTTTATTATTAATTCTGTGTGGCGTGGCGTGTTTTTATTTATTGCAAACATGAAAAATGTACGTTGTGGAAAGGAATGGAAATATTGCGCGCGTACGTACGATAAATGTCAGGCAAAAGAATATCGCAATCTCATTTTTCTCGAATTTCTCTTTTATTAAGGATTATCGTCATAATTGATTATTTTACTCCATTCCTCTGATGGACTCGAGGCTAATATCCTCAAGATCATCCACATCCCTATCGTCCTTCGCGTACTCGTCGACGTCGTCCTCGTAATAATCGTTCTCCTCATTCTCTCGGAGATTGACCCGTCTTTCACGGCGTATCTTCTGCCTCTCCTCCATTCGTCGCTTAGCCAGGAAGTTCGCGAAAGCTTTGGAATCATTTTTTGCGGATTCGAACGCCACCGGGTCGAATACCGCCGCGTTTATTCCGGTTGACGTAAATGTGACAACGTTCGAGAGACGGTTTTTCGCCGCATCCTGAGATTTGCTCAACGAGTGCTTCACCTGAGAGCCATAAGAGTGGGATGAGAAGAATACAAGAGTCAGCGCGATGTTGGTCTTGCTTGTAATTAAGGTCTAATGTAGACATTATGTGCAAATTTCATGACGTTGAAGTTTTTAGCGTTGGAATGCAACGAAAATAAATTGCTCAAATTTTTTGTTCTCCATCTAGGCTGTGAAAATCTCCTGAACGTCTCTTACGTGTTCTTGTTAGAAATTTACGACCTTAATTTGCGAAAAAGCTTTGGATGATAAAAATAATGAAATAAAAAATGAATAAATCTCAACAATGTGAACTTTAACGTCGTTGAACTTCACAGGTAATTGAGTGGTTGCAATTAATCAATTTTACACAGTGTTTTCTTTTCACCTTAACAATTAATTTCGATAATTGACGATGTTTTCTATTTACTTTAACAATTGATCGCTGTATTATCTTATCATAATCGATCACTCAAACATTGTAGCATAATTTCCATATTGGAAGGAGATTTCGGTACAAAAGCATGGAAAAAATAAAAATGTTGAAGATTCGTCCATCCTTTGGAAATGATTTTAAAAACTGGAGACAAATATCTCGAAAAATAGTGAATCGCTTGACACGGGTTTTCTTTAAAATTGAAGATAAAAGCGCTCAGCAGGTATTGAATCTCCGAAATTCTAGAAAAAGTCAAACTTTCGGTTTTTGATGGGGTAGTAGCGTAGGAAAATTTTAGGAATTTTTTTTTCAGTTTGAAACGTAGCATCGTAAATATTTTTTTAAAGCATTCGGGTTCTCGGTAAATTTATACTAATCACGAATACATATCGTTTTTTTAATTTCCGGCGTATGTCTGAGGGACCGCCAACTCCTTTGTGTTTGGGTTCGTTCAGATTTTTCACAATTCTGATATCAGTTTTTTAAATTTCGATATTTGGGTGTTTGTCAATTTCGATATAACTTTACAACTATGAATACGTTGTTGAAAAATGCATAAATCCCTGTGAGTTTAGGCCAAAAACTGTGCATCACTTGAACAAACTGCCCTAAAGTTGCACGAATACAATTTTAAAACGATGATAACATTGTGCGTGTCTTTCGCATTGTATTCTCGGTAAAGAATCCGTTAGACGGAATAATCACGAAGGATAGCATAGCGTTTTAGTCCTTACCCTTGACATGATCGCATGATGATCGAGGCCCAGTACATCGTGTCTCATCAGTGGCAAATCGCTGAACGCGTCTTCGTCGTCTTCCTCGTCTTCTGGATCCTTCACGGCGTCAAGCTCTAAAATTTGTTGCCTCACTTCGGGGGAAAGTTTGGTGCTGAGAATCAGTTCTTCTTTGAGAACTACGCCCGGCAAGATCGGTTGATGGTCGTCGCCGTAATCGGCGTGTTTCAATCTCTTCTCAAGCTCTTCCAAGGCCGCCAAATGTTTGTTCTGGACGAATTTGATGACAGGCACCCGACCGATAACACGCAATTGCGTCAATTCGTGACGCAATCTATAGGCGCAATCGTGCAGTAGTTTTACGGTCTCGGCATGCGTTTCTTCCTGCTTGGAGAACCAAAAGACGAGAACTTGCATAAAATCCGGGGTCACCTTGACGTGACTGACTTCTATGCTCCTGCCGAGTAATTCTGATGACACTTCGCCGCTAGCCATTAATTCTGTTATGTGCTGCATGAAAAGTTTGTTCAACACGGTCATTCTCCGAGTAACGTGATTGCTCGTCAACTTTTCGGCTGTGACGGCGCCTGACGAACGTTGCTTGTTCTCGTACCATTTCCTGCAGTCGAATATAGAATTGTGGGGATTAAAGCAAAACGTTTCTTCAACGGTAGCTTCCTTGCCTGAGTTGAGAGAAAGGAACTCAATAACAAGCCAGCTATGAGAATTCAAATTTGCACAATTTTTTGGATAATGTTTCTCAACATTTCCTTTGTAACATCGATAATTGTTACTCGCTAGTCGGACAAATCCACCATCAATTATGGCATCTTGTCGAGGGATGGAAAAGCTGTACATGAACACGAGTTACGAGTTCCCTTCAGGATAAAATCATTTGTAAAAGTAACCAATGAGTTATCAATGAACCTTTTGCCTCCATCGCTACCCAGCATCTTGCCCATGAATCTTCCCTCCCTTGAGGCATATTTTGCAGAATTTCTCGTAGTCGTGCAAATGCAACGTTTGAGGTTATAGGACAAGAGTATTCTCGACGACGCTGCCATGATTTCACCAATTTATCCGTCCTGAAGGAATATCTAGACGCAGAAAAACATTGCGGAGTTATAGAAAACAAAGTTTTGTGGGGAAAGTTTAGTTTTCACGGAACAATGGAGCTACGAAAGGGAGAAGAGGTTAGGTCGGAGCTGACGAATTTAACTCACGGCTTCGAAGTGTGCGAAATTCACCCGAACATTTTTATTGTGTTGTACAGTTTTATCATTTTTCCTCGATAAATTTTTATTTTATTAATTGAAATGTCGGGGTGAAGGGAGTCGTTGCCTCTCTTTGTTATAACACAACAAGCAAGGGGAGTTGGAGAACGAGTAATGGATGCTTGTTTGTTTTGGAGGTCCCGCACGCAACTGGATTCATTCAAGACGTGTTCAAGACTGACGATTACCATTCTTAGGGGTTCGAATATTCAATTGTTTTTGTTTTCTATCTTTCGAGCAATAAATTCAACAATGATTCTCCGTAGGGCCGCGATTGCTCGCATTTAGAAGATTTCCAACGACAGATAAAGCGGATCACAGAAATACTGGAAACTTCGTAATATTGCGTTGCCGATTAAATTGTAGGTAAATTTACAGGAAAAAATCTTGTAGGAATTAGCGTCGTGAAGAAGAAAAATCTTCATTCAATTTACAGGTATAAGAACCTCAATCCGAAAGATGCAAAAACAACTGACTGGTTTTCCCAAAAGTGAGTTTAAATCTGGTTCGCGGCTATGTTGTTTGGATCCGCGCATGCGCCTTGCGGTCGGCGGACGTCATGATTCACTCGGACAAACTCGGACGTTGCCGTAACTGTCAAAAAGTTCCGCAGTAATCTTCATTTTAATTTGCCACGTAAACAAAGTGTTATTGATGTTTTTAGTCGAAAAAAAAAATGCTGAATATTGTAGCGCAAATTGGCGTTCTATATTGCTTTTAGTGATTGTGACGAAAGACGCGAGCGCTTGGAAGCGCCATCAGCGCTATCTATCGTTAGCTTTAGCAAGGTATCGACGTTTTAATGATCGCGCGTACCGTTAGATGGCGCTGGGGTTCCCTAAATAAGGCGATTCCCGTATATACAGATATAACAATACAAGCCCATGCATTAATAACTTTCGCCTCTCGTTTGTCCCAAATCCGCAATGGTTATACGATATAATTAATTTTCGGCTTTAACTACAGGACTTTTAATTAAAATCGACGCGTCCAGGAATACTTGGAGTTTACAAGTTTTATGCGCGTGTGCCGCGAGGGAAAAATTCACCCCCTCTTGTTCTCCCGCCAAACTTCCAAAGATGGCCGCCCTCCGTGATTTTCCCGCCAAACGAACGCCCGTGTTCCTCACTCGTGTATGGCGCACCCCAGGCTTGCTAATCGCGTTCTTCTCCGTTGCGTTGAGGAAAAAAAGACGAAATAGTTTTTCACCCACGGAAATCAACGTTGACGTTGAAAAGTTCGCAGTGACGCGCGTTCCAGTGTTGTTTGCGAGCGTGTTCCGAAAGATAATATAAAACAAAACGAAAAACGAGAAGAAGAGTCGACGAAAAAAAAGTTAAGGAACATGGGACAATCGGACGACGTTGAGGATTCCACGTACAGCAGACATCAGGAATTATGCCAGAAGCTCAATATGGACGCTACCGCAGCGTCC
Organism: Ophion obscuratus; assembly: GCA_964007375.1. Taxonomy (NCBI): domain Eukaryota; kingdom Metazoa; phylum Arthropoda; class Insecta; order Hymenoptera; family Ichneumonidae; genus Ophion; species Ophion obscuratus. The sequence goes on from OZ023313.1 coordinate 58,128,429, forward strand.
GATGCCTGGAAATCTTATTCAACAATTCGACAAAGATACACGCTCGAGGTTTGTTATATTGTGTACATCGCCTTCTTTCTCTTTCTCCCCCTCGCGCTACTCCGCCGCGTTCTCGCCCCCTCGCTCTCTTATCCGTCCTCTTGATTTATTTTTGTTTTCTCTCGTATTTTTATCTCGTTGCTGGCGAAAAAAAATACTTTCTGAGCCGTCTCTTTCCCGCCTTTGGCCGACATTTCTCGAAATTCGAACTTGTCCATTTTTTTTCTTTTTTTGTCTCAGAAAGATCGATTGTCATCTGTTTTCATGGATACTTTTGATCGCCATAATTACACTTGAGTTTTTTCGACTTCGCGAAATATCTTTTTATATTTTCGAATAATTGTATAGTAATCGAGTGCTGGAATTGCGATTTTTGTGAATGAGAGTGTTGAATCACGCTTCGATACAAAAAGAATAACGAGAAGATACCCTGGTCCTTTCGAATTTCAGATTTATGTAGCTTTTTTTTATTGGTTGAGAAAAACTGTTGCGTAACGAGAATATGTTCCTAATTTTATTTTGCACTTTTGATGGGGGGATCCAAAGTTCTGTACAGTTCAGCTATCCTTGCTGCTAAGTCCTTTTCAAATGTGTGGTTTTTGGCCGAACTAATATCAGACAAAATTTTATGTTGCGCTATATTCCCAAGAATTTTATAGGAAATTCATTGGACCTGCTTAACAACATTGATATAGTTGAAAAAAATGAATACATTTTAACAAAACATAACGAATAATAATTAAGAAAGCTTGGAGAAATTTAAGTTCTGTCGCGTAACTAAAAGCAGTCGGTTTGTTTTTTATTCTCCGACTCTTTTCTGTTAATGTTTCTAGACCTACAAACTAGAAAGCTGATATACAAATGATTGGCTTTTCAGATTCAATATCTGTGGTATTTGCAAGACCTTCAAAAAAGATTCTAAAGTTGATAGTAGAATATACAGAACTTCCATCTACAGCTTTGCCCATGTTTATACATGCAAGGACTATAATTTTTCATGCAAACTTTTATGCCTCATTTTTACCCGCTCAACAGTTTATTTTAGAAAAATCCTTTCTGAGGAACATATATCCAAATTTCATGTTTCTATCTTTAGCGGTTGAGGCTGTGCCTTGTGTATGTCAGTCGGTCACGAAACTGCATTGTATTTATAGGTGATTGAATGTTGCCACTTATCCTGCAATCTTGAAAAATATCGTGCTTTGAATAAATGTACTCATGCAGGAACAAATAAACATTCTGAAGTTTGAATTCTCTACTTTTCAAAAACACAACTAGAAATTTGAATTAAATATCCATTAAATTTTCAAAGATGAATCATATTGAAAGATATGAAGTTTTGGCCCTTGGAGTGCAATGAAAATACTTTTTTTTAATTGCCAATTTTCATTGACAGAACAAAACTGCCGCAAGCGTGTTTTAAGATCTTCATTAGACGTACAACCTAAATCTATCGAGAATGATTTTAGATATCGATAAAAATGGAGATAAAAGGGTAGCAGGAAACATTTTGTTGCATTCTAATGATACAAGCTTCAACATCGTATTAAGAGCTTGTCAGCCCTTTCTGCTTTGATAAGTCATCAGTATTTTTTTTACAATTGCATGGAGATATCTCATATCTCAATTTATTGATAACAATAATAATAATGACAATAATGCTGACAACACACAACAATAGTTAAAATAAGAGTTATTATAATGATGGCGATTATAATGACCATCATGATAATAATGACAATATTAATGTTGTTTGTTTTAATAACGATCATTGTTATTATCCCAGTTATGAAAATAACTAACAATAATGACTATAGAAATATTGCTTATCGTAATGATAACCATAGTGATAATCATAACTGATGATAATGATGATAACAATGATTTTTCTAACGACAATAATGATAATAATAGCAGTGACAGTGATGAACGACGATGATTACAATAATTATGGTAATAATAGCTCATTCTGCACTTTCCGTCCAGACCTCATTTCCAAGTAATCAAAAAACCATATAATTCATTCGCAGGGAGAACAGTTACACTGGATAGGATGCGCTCTTTACGTGGCTTGCCGGAGCACATCGACACCGACAGTCGGACGTACAGGCACTAGCGTCGAGGGCAATTGCGTTTCCCTGACTCGTCTTTTGCGGCTCTGCAATCTCTCTTTGATACAATTCTTTTCTAAATGCAAATCATGGGCCGACATGGCGAATATGCCGCAGGACTTCCGCACGAAGATCGACAAACTCGAGCGCAATTTCTCCGTTTCGATGGTGATATTTCAAAAGTATCAGCCAATGTTCGTCGACATATTCAAAAATCCGAACGACGACAACGCACGCGCGGCTCGCTCGAGACGACACAAACCCACGCCGTGCACACCCTCGAGGGTCTTTGAATTCTGTTGGACACTGTTCATATGCGTCAAAGGCGCATTTCCCGGAATATCGGACGATCTTGTCAACTCGTATCATCTGCTGATCGGATGTTGCGATCTCGTTTACAGCAATGCCCTCATGGCCAATCGAAAGGATCTTCTCAATCCGAAATTCCCAGGTGAGGCGACGTTTTTTCTCTCTCTTTATCTCAGCAGTTTTTAGAGGTCTGAGTACTTTATTTTATATAGATAGAAATCGTTAGTCGTTCAGTATCAGGAGGTACTTAATGATGTTTCGTACGTAACGAATCAGTAATCCTTTCCCAATATTTAATAGAAGGTAAGATTTTGTGGGATTAAAAAAAATACTATTAAAGCAATCTCAATGCGGTTTGGAGGGTTCATTTTATATATCTGTAGAAACTCAACTCAATTTTTTATTTTTCAAAAATATACAAAATGGCGGCCCAGTTGTGGTAGGTAGGGAACGCCTTTTTTTTTAATCTGACCACTCGCGGACTTGTTGGAAACGCACATGAACACCGAGAATGAAAAGAAAATATTTTACGTAATCTACACGAATGGACTTTAGTACAAAGTGCACTCGATTATGACAAAATATTGATTTCTGCAAGTTTCGTACCATTGTGAAAAAAAATGCCCTTTCGACTACACAACGGCCCTAATTTGTTTATAAAAGACGTAATTGGTGATCGACCGTAACGATCGTGTTTACTTCTCTAGAAAATCTATCTAGGAAGCTACAATTCAAGTGTAAAGTCAACCGGTGTAGAATTGTAGGACCTACGAGTCCGCCCGATTTGGAAAACATGGTGTCAAAAAAAAGCGTTTAAACTTTAAACACCATTTTCCGGCAGACCACATCATACTTGGGATGTTTATACATATCAAGAATATGATTCTGCGGATATTTATACATCATTTAAGCCAATAGAAAGAAAAACGATTCTTTTTCGTTCAGCGGTATATAAGACCTCAAACTGTTTCACAACAGATCCGATTCATTTATTCCTTCGATATATAAGCTCAATCGAATCGATTTTATGTATAGGGTTAGAGTGGGATCGTGGCTAATTTTTTTCAGAAGTACCTGTACCTGCCTAACCGTTCACACAATCTCAATGAAACCTTGACATCTATGTGAGATGTGTTCAATGGTTTCATTTTGTTAAAAGACACCATACGACCTAACCCAATAGATATTGAGATAATAACCATTTTTAAACAATGGGATTTGATCCGCTGTGTACTTGGGGGTGTAAACAGTGAAACATGCCTAATTTCACAGTCAAACAAAATTTTTAAATCAAGCAAAATTTGAAGAAAATTACCTTGATCTAATGTACGGTTATAGGTAATGGAGTGCTTTATTCTATGCAATAGGGAGTATTGTACAGTAAACTATAGAAAAATTAATTTAAAAAAAGACAGCATTTTGTGAGATCAATCACAATCATTTATTGAGTATTAATCAACAATGAGTACCTACCTAATGAGGTACCAGTACCTATCTAAATCACAACGCGAAAATATTCATATTATTACTTACCTCTGTGTACCTCGAAAAATTGAGCCACTGAGTACCGACCCTCTCTTTTTTTTTTTCTAAAGCGGGTACTGACAAGTTTCTATTTTTGTTAGGTTTATAAACACAATGCTCAAATACCACACTATAGCTGTATACTGCGGGAAAACAATTACTTCGAACATAACTGCAATAGGCAAAGAAGCCAAAAACATACAAACTCAACTGGTTTTTCAACTTTTTACACCAAAAGTAATATAAAATCAAATCTCACAACCGAATTGCGCGGGAGCGACTCACAAACAGGTTTAAACCTATTGGCACCCGAGGGCGGTTCTAATGTGAAAAAGACGCACGTATATACATGTCCACTTCTGAGAAACGGAAAAGGTTCAGCGTACCCACTGTTGCCACTGTTCCCACTTTGACTCTACATTAAATTGAAGTGTTTTGCCCATTTATTGTTTCAGGCCTGCCCCCAAATTTCAACGACGAATCATTTGTTCCCCCAAAAACGCCCGAATGCATCATCAATCTTCTCTGCGAACGCCACCACGCGATTGGCTTCGAGGCCAAAGTGATCAAGGAGTACACCCTCAAAAAGCATATAAATCGCTTGTTTAACGAGAAAATTTTACACGGCGAGCAGTCAAATTTCTCCGGCATTCTCGACGCTTTGAACTTCGATGGAAATCATAAAGCAATAAACCGAGCCTACGAGCAGCATGTACTGAGTGTCGGTGACTTTGACGAGAGGATATTTCTAGGTACGCATTCAATTTAGGAAATCAAATACACAAATTCGCGGAAATCGAATGAAAACAAAAAATTTGATATACTTTTCGTGCGTCGTATGAAAATGACGATCGTTTCTCGTTTGTGTTTCTCTTGTTTCGTTCCGCTTTTGTTCGTGTATTTTCTCTGCGAAAATATATCTTGGCGTGTTTAGAGAAAGCACACGTTTAACGTACAACATTGAAGCGATAGGAATTCCATTAAGTTCGTTTTAAATTCATTTTTAGTTTCAAACCTCTTGCTTGAAACGTCCTTTGCTGACCATTTTTTAGGCGCTGACGCAAGTGATAATATAGGCTCGCCGACAAAAATGCCGAACTTTGGTGACTTGCGGGAACAGTTCCAGATGAAGAGGGAAGAATTCAGCGTGAGTTTAAAGCAAAATTATAATTTAGGTAAAGAAACCGGTACTAAACGTAAAAACGTAACATGTGACGTTAAAACCGTGTTTCGAATGTATATACATAACATGTAATGTATCAACGTAAAAAACCAACGTTAATTTGACATCCAAAAATGTTGAGCTCAATTGAGACTTACTAAAGGGATTACTTTTGCGGAGAGCCGTATTTTGTGGGGGCATAAGGAGGCCCGTTCTGAATCATTGGTAAATTACAGTGGCGCGTAATAAAAATCAGTCATAATCAATTTTTATACCCAACGATAAACTAGAAAAAAAAATTCGTGTAATATCAGTAAATTTGGACTTTTTAACATGTTCTATGAAAAGTCGCGGCTACGGAAATTCTTCTGCAAGTCACATGTTTCTAAGTTTTATCATTAAGGGCGGGGTAAAGTATTAAAATTTTTTTTTTTAATTTTTTAAATGAATGCATAATATATCAAGAATATTGTGTTAAAATTTCAAGTCGATCGGAGTAAAATTGACGAAGTTATGAGTATTTGAGCGTCTATTGCTCCATGCCGTTCTCTTCTCTTCTGCCTTTTTCAAACCGTTTTTCTGAGACTTGTCATATTTGAAGTCCGTGTGCACGATAACTCAAAATCTACTGAACCAATCGCTTTGAAATTTTGCACAGAACTCCTTCACATAATTCACCAGGTATTTTCGAGAGCTTTTTTGTGTTTTTTAATAATTACTAATTTTCCAACAACAAATTAGCCGATTTTGTAGCGAAAATCGGGTTTTTGGCTCCCAAGTGCTACGAAAAATCGAAAAGAAAAAAATCCTCCCGTCATTACCTCGAGAAACATCTCCTTTAACAAATGCATTTTGATTTTTTTGTTTCAAATGATTCTGTTGCGAGTTATGGTGCACACCGCAAACCAACTTTTTTTCGAGGCGCCTCCGGGGTGTAATTTTCACTCGCCCAATTTTTAATATTTTGCAATGCAAATTTAGGAGAATGTTGTTCAAATGTTACTTTATTATATGTAAATTTTTCAATAAACGAACACTATTCGTTACGCCAAAAAACTCTTAAAAACATGCCTTTTTTCGCCGAATTAACTTTACCCCGCCGTTAACGTTTCCTTGAAACATTCGGGGAGCCCCTGTTTTTATTGTCGTTATGGAATTTTTTGATTTTTTAACACGCGTGAGCAGTTCACATCAGGCATCTAGAGTTATTTCGTGTAAAAGTTATTACATAGAAATGCGGCCAGCGTGTCATCTCCGTAAAACACCGTATAAATGAGACGATTATTAGAGTCGTAATTTTTCGATGAAAGTCCGGAACTTCGCTGCAAATTTTACCACTATACTGGGATGTATTTTCACTTCATTATAGACGAAAATTACTCGTTGAATATTCGTATTTGTAAAAGGAATACCTTAAAAGCAACCGATTATTTACAGCGAGTCGAATGAAGAAGTGGCCTTTTCCTAATTAATCAACTCATTGCTCATTCTTATTCATTTACTCCCCTTCCAATAATGACAATCCACAGCTGCGTTTGACAACTTGATCGTTAGCTTTTTCAAAATAACTTCTCTAATTTCAATAAGGTCTTTTTCATTTCAAGGCTATCCAGCATCTTGCTCCTCCGACACCTCTGACGGGAAGAAAGTACTTGAGAACGAAAGACGTTGGCAATTCGTCGCCCGGTTTGTCGACGGCAACGCAGAGCGTTATTCGCCTCCAGGCTTTGCTCGCTGGACGACAGTCGTCGGCCAGCGACGCTCTCCTCGAGATGTTCAACGACTGTTCGCAGGACGTGAAGAGCCTCGTGGATGGAAAAATCGCCGCCATGAGCCGAACATTTTATATGACTTACACGCAAAATCCCGAAGACGGTGATTCGACCAGTCTCGATTTTGGCAAACAGCGTCTCATACTCGGACAAACCTTGTTCTACAAGCTACTCGAGATCATACTCATCGAGGAAAAACGCATGAAGCCCAATTACGATATAACGGTAAAAACAAAGTGTTCCCCCCCCCCTACGACATTTAAAAATTTTAGTTTAGATTTGTTCACGGTGCGTCTTTTTTTATGTGTCGTTGCTAAAAATATTTCGAACATTTCGTTAAGCTCGTGGTACTTGATCGATTTCCAGAATCTGCTGTTGAACGAGATATTTGTACAATGCCTCTTCGCTTGTTGTCTGGAGATCGTAATATGGTCCTACAAGAACAACGATCGCCTCTTCCCTTGGATACTCCAGTCACTGAACGTCGAGCCTTATTACTTCTACAAAGTGATCGAAATCATCGTACGAGCCGAGCAATTGCCCCGCGACGTTGTCAAGCACCTGAACAACATCGAGGAAAAAATACTCGAGTCACTCGCGTGGAAATCCGATAGTCCTCTATGGCAAGCTATAGAACAGACGCCGGGAGGCGTTCCGAGCTGCGCGGATGTCTCCCTGCCGGGAACTCTCGATCCCGATGATTCAAATGCACCTGGACAACCGGTGCTGAGAAGAATCGCCCTCGATCGCGGCACCATTCACGACGTCCAGCAGAGTCCGATATCTTCCGCTTCCGAAAGGTATTTTCAAAATATATGACATAATCAAAATTCCGTTACGTGCCATACTTGTTTTTTTAGCTACATTTGCGTTTATACATGAGAAAATGAAGTAATATCGGCTCAAATCAGGGGATAATCACAGTGTTACGGGTAAAAAAATAACTGATTTTTGCTAATAGTCTGATTTTTTGTGTCAAATCAAAACACTTATGAAGAACAGAAAATAAATTTTGAAAAGGTTATTTTTATTTTTTTTACATTTTCTTAACGGTTGAAAATGTCTTCGAAAAAAGGAGTCTTCACGGTGTACACGGTAGTGGTCGTCAATATTATCTGAAACAAAATTTGTAAAAAGATTATTAATCAGCATGAAAGCCGCTATCTTGCTATGGAGGTTTTTTTTTTAATAAAAATTCACAAAATGGCGGCGGTTTGAATAAAAGTATCGAATGTAGCCTATTTTATCGAGTTTTTCGTTAAAAAAATATAAAGATAAAAAAAACAAGCTTCCATAGCAAGATAAGAATGGCGTGAAGAATGTCGTGTCAAAATTTGACATGGACAGCTTGAAAACTCTTCCTTTAAGAGTGTACACCGTTTTCAAAAACGACATTTCAAGACAAACGCGTCCGTCCGCGCTAGATCTCACGCAGCTGGCCGAATCCCTCTTCCGAGAAAGCCGGAACAATCAGAATAATTCGAATTTCGTGCCAAAAATTGAAAAGCATGTTTGTAATCGTCTAAACTATCGGATAGCACAACAAAATTTTTTTTAATTTCACACTGATGATCCCTTAACGCTAGGACCCTAGACATGGGCACCGCAAACCCCACATTATTAATGAGAAATGCTAACATCATTTTTCTTGCTCTGTTCAATCGCATTTTTCACGGCGATAAAATTATATTAGGTTTTTCTCGCAAAGCGTTCGTTTAAAAAAAAAATGTCTCTATGTGCTGGGGTGTGCGTAACCCCGGTGTAGGTTATTTGTTTCGTACAGACAGTGTAGGGTCCTAGCGTTAACGGGTGTGCAATTAAATATTCACCTTCAATTCAATTCAAATGTAAAACTTAATATTTTTTTATCCTTTCGCATTTTTCACGCGGACTACGAACAAAGTATACAAAAATTGCAATTGTTTCTCTTTTCACAAATACGAATTTTCTTTACAGATTTCAATCGCCGCCTGCGGCTTCCATACCCGTCAAGAAGCGTCTGTTCGATAATCGCAACTGCGGTCAGAGTATCCTGAAGGAGAAGTGTTCGCCGAAGCTAATGACCGTCGACGGAACGCCGCGAATTCTGGTGGCATTTTCCGACCAATCGAACGTTAATCGGGTGACGAATAACGTTACGATCGCCACGTCAAACTCAGCCGCGACTACGAGTCAGGCAGGCAATCGTGACACTATGAGACCGCGTAAAACGGGCTCGGCCGCATTGTTCTTCCGCAAATTTTACATGCTCGGCTTCGTGAGAATGCAGAATCTCTGCAATTCCCTCGTAATAACCGACACCGACTTGAAGAAAAAGATATGGACGATATTCGAGTATTCGATAAAGGATCGCACGGAATTAATGAAGGATCGTCATCTCGATCAGATTCTCATGTGTGCGATATACGTAATTTGCAAGCTGGCGATAATCGATCGTAACTCGTTCACGGAGATAATGAGATGTTACAGATTTCAACCGCAGGCGGAGTCTCACATATACCGCTCGGTTTATATCGGCAAAACGCCGAAGAACGCTGCGAACACGGTGATGCAACCGTCCGACGCGAATACAATGGAAACCGGCGGTAACCATAGCGCCGCCGTAGCGCCACCCACGCCCTCGAATATGGCGGGAACGGAGCAGAACTTTGGCGACGAGAGACGCGGCGATCTCATCAAATTTTACAACGAAGTTTACGTACCGGTCGTCAAGGAGGTGGCCAACCGGCTTGGACTGTCTCGCAGCGGCTCGGTAACCAGCCTCACGCTTAGCCCATTGCCCCGGAGCCAACCGACCATCAATTCACCGGTGAGACGCGTCACGAGCAGCGTCATGACGAGGACACTCGATCCCAAGGCGATAATGGCCTCGCCGGCTCCTCAGCTAACTTACTGCTTCAGTCGCAGTCCTGCCAAGGTAAGAAACAACACGAGCGGTTCCATTCTCGTGGGGGTTTTTCTTTTTTTATTTTATTTATTTTCTTTTACAAATGGGGGAAATTTCTTTTACTTTTAAGGGCGAAAATACCTGTAGGAGAAGAAAAAGTTGATCTTCATGATTTTTTTTAACCCTTTCTTGACACACTGGGTCATTTTGACCCGGATGAATTTGAAATAAAATTCTCACTATCCTAAAATTGAAATGTTTCAATAATTTTTTGCATCAATTCAATTTTATACTTTTCGAATTTTAATTATGCATACATATTAGGAAATGTTTAAAGTGTATTCCGGATTTTTTCAATAAAAGCCGACCGAAGGGTTACGGGCAGGTGGATGAAGTACTATCCGGGTCAAATTGACCCAGTGTGTCGAAGCCGTGGCCAAATATAAGTGTGTCAGGGAAGGGTTAAAGAAAAGATTTCTTCACTATATTTTAGACTTGGGCTAATTTTTTTTAACTACTTTTGGCTGTTGCTTGGTATTTTTTTTAAATTCATCTTCAAACATGGCACTTTCAAACGGGTTGCGGCAGATGATATGTCTGCCATTAACACTCATACACAGAATATGAAGTAAGAAAAAGTGAGCATTGTTAAAAATCGATGAAATGGTACGCCTTGAAACAAAAAGATCGAATTTTCCGAAAAAATAGCTACATTTTGCAAGAAAATAAATACTTTTTTTTTTTCATCTTCAAAAACATTTAGTGCCATGTTTTATACAATAATGTTAGAAAGATTTATACCAAATGGTATCCGAATCGGTCCAATAGTTTCTAGCTATATGTCACGCAAGTTTTGAAAAAGCAATTTAGAAGACCGTACTATACCTCCCCCAGTTTTAAAGATAAAAAAAATGCCATGACACAGCCAAAAGTAGGAAGGAAACATATCCTGAGTCTCAAAAACGGTGAAGCGTTCCTTCCTTTAAAAAAATCATGAAAATGAGCCAATTTTTTCCTCGCCTAAAGGTATCTTCCTCCCCTTAAGGTAAAACGAGCGCGCGCTCTTGATTCGAATAGATTTTGTTCAAATTTTAACCAGCCATTGTTCATATCATTATGCATAATGTTTAAGTGATATTTCAGAACAGTCGAGTATTTAAATTGGGAGATAATGGGTTTTAAAATTGCAGCTTTTAACACTACAGGGTTTGCATTGAAATTTAGACAATAATTTTCCGTTAAAAATATGTGTCCCCTATAATAAGAAGACATAGGGTATCGTTTCACATATCCAATGGCGTAAGTTTGCGCGGCATATTTAAAATAATAATGCAACACAAATTTTTGTTTGGAAGTTATTTTTAATCGAACAAAGTTCTTAATTAGTTATGAATTAACCAGCACCTTTATTTGTTAATGAATATAGCATAAACGATATAAAATATTAATTTTAATAACGCAAATAATTTTTTTTCTCGAATTATTAAACAATACTGTTCTGCGGTGCTGCCATATGTCTTCTTATTATAGGGGACAAATATGTTTTACGGAGAATTATTCTGTCTTTACTGAACGGTTTTAGTAAAACTCAATAGTAAAGGCAATCCAAACTTTTTTTACTCTTTCCCTAATTAGTTTGCTATCTGAACATATTTTTTCTTCAAAATTTGTAAACACAATAGAATGGTACGAGGAATTATGTGACCTGACTTTCGGTTAATGCAGACCCTGTCGTGTTAAAACTTGCAATTTTAAACCCATTATCTCCCAATCTAAATAGTCGATTGTTCTGAAATTTCAGTCGAACATGCATAATGAAATGGACAATGTCTGGATAAAATTTGAAAAAAATGTATAGAAATGAAGAGCGCGCGCTCGTTCTACCTTAAGGAGTTTTCACACCAAAATCGAAATGCTTGTAGACGATTGAATTTAATATCACCGAGAGATTCATTCAGGATGCATTAACTGTCCAAGCATTAATCCGTTTAACAACATAGTGTCGGGGATTTTTAATGTTCGAGGTGAACCTTTATCCATTTGGTAATACGGTATACCTCGTAAACACTAGTTATAACTAGTGTAGGGCTGTCGGGGCTGAAATTATACTTCGGTTTAAATAAAAACCGTGATTATAGTGTTGAGAATGTCGAGTCGAAAAATTAAGCGGTTTCTCTACTTCGTTCATTAATAATAAAATGTATTTATTCGTCTGCTCGATATTTTAAACGTTTCCTCGACCGTGTCGAGTAAAAAACTCTTTATAAAACGTTGAACGTTTTGCACCATGTGAATAACTTGGAGCCGAAGGCGCTTTAGCGATAGTCATAAACGGGGCCGCTATTCCCAAATCTGTCGATTATTTTTTCTTGAATAAAACTGCAACATATTTATGTACAATTGCTAAAATGATAACTATTACAATCATTTTCCAGCTTTGAGATATTTTTCGAGAATATTATCAGTTGCAAATTACCCGATAATAGTTTATATTTACATGAAATTGTATTCACAAAAAGTTGGCAGTCTGCCGAAAACTAATTCTTTTCATCCCCACTCTTGCAGCTTAAAAAATGTATTGAAATTCCTTAACAAATATTTAAAAAATTCTTAACTAGGACTCAAGCATTATCTTGACTGAAATACCTCGAATCTGATGAAATATCCATATTTTTTTATTTCGTCGTTTATACAGGATCTCGAGGCCATAAATCGAATGATGATATCCGTGGACGCGCGTAAGGCAGTCGGCAAGCGGCTTCTATCAGACGAAATGGATGTCGATCCGTCGAACGAGGGACCGTCGCCAGTGAAGAAAACACTAAACACACCATTTCTCACGAGAAAACTTGAAAATCTCATCGGTGAACGTAGAACTCAGAATCACTAGATGCAATTGGGCAAAACGTCTATCCCTGACGGTGTATATATATGTGTATGTGTGCATATATTTATATATACACCCACCCACACATCTATAACTATATATAGTTAGCGCCCAAAGAAATGGACCTCAACCGCAGTTTAAGGAGTCAACCTTTTTTGTCTTTTCTTCTTTTCTTTACCGCAAGTCAATATGTGGTAAATCGGCCGTTGGAGGAAATCGCGACAGGACAGAGACTGCCGCCAAAGAAATGACTCCGCGGAAGAAAAAGAGAGAGAGAAAGAAACGTTTTAGCAATCATTAATTAATTTTATCGATGCGGTGCGATTGTAGCAGTTAATCGCGACGAGGTCGTATCGAAGAAACAAAAATGTTATTATTATTATTATTATTTTTCTCGTTTAAGACAGCAAATCGCTGCTCCACGAGACTTGTGATTATTCGACTTTCTATACTTAGATCTAAGTAATTTCCCTCTCCCGTGCCCCCCCCCCCCCCCCCAAATTATTTTTTATAACTATTTGATCTCATAAATAATCGGCCTTTTTTTTACTCAATTACTTCGTAAAACCCAACGTTTCTCTCGTGCATAAAGTGAGAGAGCGTTACGAAATCGAACGCTTTGGCATGTGAGGCAAGTGGAATAAAAAAGCTATGCGAAAATTTATAACGCTCAGATGTCCGCAAGGATGGACGAAAAAAAGCGGGGGGAAAATCGAAACTCAAGTATCTCTATCGACTCTCGCTGTTATGCGGCGTGGTGGATTTGTCCGGAACGTATCGAGCATACGTTCGCAACAATGCTGATCGTCGCAATGGGACTCTGTAAAAAAAACATCAGGATATCATGAACTATTAATATTATTATAATTATTCTGTACATAGTAACGCAACCTAAAAAAAAAAAGAAATAAAATAGGAAACAAAACGACGTTAACGAATTATTTATGCGATATTGCGTTGTAGCGAGTAAGAGGGAGGAGGGTAGATGTGTAAGCGAAGGTAATAACGGAGTGTTGACAATTTTGTATCCAGTGAACCCGCATATAAAATCAAGTCAAAGATTTATCGTGTGTTCTATCCCGTATTCACCTTTTTATTCGATAGAATCTCCTTGGATCAACGGGAAATCCTTTTCGTAACGTCAGTCTGTGGAAAACGCAGTCTCGGTAGCTGCATACTTGCGAAAGTCATAGCGAACATTTGTTACTATATTGTTTAACGGTTACTCCTAGCTCGTGACCGGAAAAACGAGGAATTTTTTTTATCGGAAAACGTGTAGGTTTAAAATTTTTTTTTCACTTTGAAGAGTATTGTTTGAGTAGTGTTTTAAGTATCTTTCACGATTTTTGTATCTAAAAATATTGATAAATGTGTAGATACAATGGTTTGTGCAGACTGCTGATTGAAAAACGTCTTTCGCGGTGACCCCTGCTACTCAGAAACCAATCATCCGAAATTAAAAACCAAACGTATTTAGCTTTTGCATGAAATTATCTAGTGCTTGGACGAAGGATTCAATGAAATATTGATTTTTGAAAAAACGACCGCAGTCCAATGTGAAAGTATCGATCTTCGGTGAAAAACTATTTTCATTGATGGAAAAAACTATGCAGCGAAAAAATCCGTTCAAGCACTGTTTTTTGATATGTAAAAGAAGCTTGTAAAGTTGATCGGTGCAGTGATTGTTGAGATATCGTGGTCACCGATCTTGAAAAAGCCATTTTGAGAAAAACTCGTATAAAGTTCGCCGGTTCGCGGAACCTACCTAATAACGCCCATAACTCCCTCAATTTTGAACCCATCGACTTGAAATTTTCAGAGAATGTTTTCGGAATCCGTAGAAAACCAAATATCGATATTTTCTAAAATTTCAACTAGGTGTAAGCCCTTAAAACGTTTTACGAAGTTTTGATCCCTTAGTCGATTCGCGCTAAATTCGAGTTCGAAATTTATTCTCTTATCACTGCTACTTAAATGATATGGGTACAAAGTGTTACCTCGTTCCAAAACTTGGGACAGTGAAGGGCCAACACGGAATTTTGAGAAATTCGACTCAATGTAGGTTCGAAACATTCTATTAATTATATGGGAAATTATCGACAGTTTTCATTTGTCTACTGAGGCGCAGTCTTTCGGACATGTAATCAAATGTTTGTTTCGATTTCATTAATAGCTTCTGATCATTTGAATTTCGCGCGTTTTTCAAACTTGCCGTCGATCGAGGCGACGCTCAGCGGTGCTATCGGATGGTTAGTGTTATCCTCGGCCCACGGGTGGTGCTGCGCGCGCTTTCCCAATTTCGCGAAACTTTACGCGGGAAAAAGTATCGCTGCTGTTCGCGCCGCTCTGAACGGAATATTTCCCATGATTTTTCGGCACCGTTCTCCACGTAAATAAACTGCAGATTTACACAATCGTTTATTCGTGTCGTCGAGACTTTTGAAAATGACGAGTCCTATGAAACCGCCGCGTACACCGCCTCCTCAAGACGACGAAAATGCCACAAGAAATTTAACACCGAGAAGACAACCACGAACACCAAGCTCTCGTGCGTCTTCGATTCGCGGGACACCGAACAAACACCCGACTCCGAGCAAACAAGGTTAGTCCTAGAATACGTATCGCTTTTTTTTTCACCTCACTCTAATAATAATAAGCTCTGTATTTTCCCTGCTATTTTAAGTACGATTTGAACGTGAAAAAAAATTAAATACTCAGCATGACTAAGTGAAATAATGAAAATGTTTTCATTATGTAAATATTGCGACAGGCACACCTCAAAAAGCCTCGGGTGGCTCGGCCGGTGTCGAAACACCGTTAAGATGGGGCAGTCGGAGAACACAGGAAACGATAGCCGCTTCGTCGGAGGGTCCCTCGTCGCAGCCCGGATTGTCGCCCAATCGGATATTACAGACGAGTCCTTTGCAGGCGGGTATGAGCGAGATAGATCTTTCATCGCCGTTGAATTACGGTACTCCGAGCTCTATGGGCTCCATAAGAACGCCCAGGAGCGGAATACGCGGCACTCCTGTGAGACAAAGATCGGATATACGGTCGGAGAAGAGAGTGCGCCAGGTCAATGTCGGAGAACCTGTTAGTATTTTTACGTTTCCTTTTGTACTCTACTACACTGTGGTATTTCTAGTTCAACTTTGTAGATTTCTTCGTTTATGTGTTTGCTGATTGTATAAAGTTCGTTTTTTTGTTTCCCTCGGATTTTGCCTTGTTTTTGTGAGTTTGTTTTTTGTAATTTCAGAAATGTTTTTGGATTTTTAAGGGGTTTGAATTTTCAATAAAACACTTTCATGATCAAGAGCCCTTGCTCAATATTTAAGATACTGGAATAAGTCTTTGCACACAAGGAGAGTATTATGAGGGAAATATAGTGATTTGATTTGTGGAAAATAAAGAAAAAGTTGGCTTTCTGAAAGCGTTTAAAATTTTTATTAATAACGTTAATAATTCGAAATTGAAAAGGAAGGTTAACAAGCTAATCGCTGCATATAAAGAAATTTTGTTTAATTTTATTATGCAAAATATAATTGTGCAAGCTGGAGAATTGCATATTTCTTCCTCATGTATTTGTTTCACTGATAAAGTTGATCGTGTGTAAGTTTGGTTTTTTTCCACATAAATCCTCATAAAGGAATGTAAAGAAAATTCCGCTTGATTTTTTTGCATATTTAGGTTGTAAAACTTGCAAAAGTATCCACAAAACGTACACCTGATTCTCGTAACCCAGAACTGCCAGAAAATTGGAAGACAAGTTAAGGCTTTATATATCTTTGGATAGTCGGCAAGCAAGGCTTTTTGGGGATTCTTATTTGACAATACCAATAAAGCAATCAAAATGAGAGTTTGGAAGGTTTATTTTACATATCTATAGATACTCATAGGAATTTATTTTTGAAAAAAAAATAAAAAATGGCGGCCTAAGGGCCGGAACTCCTTTTTTTGGCCCCTCCACGGGCAGACTCGTTGGAGACGCGCTACCTAGAGAAAGAAATTGAAATTTTTCGTAATCTATATGAACTTCGCTAGTGAAGTATTCACTATTATTACAAAATATTGATTGTTGCAAATTTGGCACCATTAAAAAAAAGTCGCATTTTCGACTAAAAAACGGCTTTAATTTATTTATAAAAACCGTATTTGTTGATCGATCGTCAAAATCGTGTGCACTTCCTCAGAAAATCTATCTAAAAAGCTACAGTTTAAATTTTTAGTCAATCGGTTGAGAATTGTAGGAGCCGCCAGTCCATTTTGAGAACATGGTTTCGAGAAAAAAGAGTTTAAAGTTCCAAAACCATTTTTCTTCATTCTTGGAATGTTTATACATCATTTAAGCCGATAAAAGAAAGATATTTTTTTCCAAATGTGTATAAGGCTTTAGTGATTCGAAAAAATAAATTTTCGTTGCATTCCAACGAACTTCCAACGGTTGCATGCAAACTTTAACATGATCGCACTGGTGGTTCTGACTATTGAGCTTACCCCTAAAAGTAGCTTTCGGAGGGAAATAAATTAACGATGAAGCAATGTGCAAGTTTCCAACTCCGATAAGTTGGCTTACTTCGGTTTGCTACAATATATCTAGTCCAACTTCGTAGTTGTCTTCATATGCGCGTTCATTCGTAATATAAATTCCGTCTTTTCATTTATGTTTTCACTTTGAATTCACTTTTTGCTATTATGCACACCATTGATAAATCAAATCGCACGGATACTTTTGCACAATTCCGAAAAGTAGCAGCAACCATTAGGATGTTGTATACATCCTTAAGGATAGCTTACCGTTTGTCGACAGATAACCGAGGAGGTAAACGAGGCTCAACCGTCATCGGAGAGCGAGAACGCTGGACCTCAGCTGGTCATCTGGGGCACGAACGTCGTTGTGAATCGTTGCAAGGAACAATTCAAGCGTTTTATCAACCGTTTCATCGATCCGGAGGCAGAGAACGACGAGTTACCCGACAACATGAATCTCGCTGAGCCGCTTTATCTGCAAAAACTCGACGAGATTCACTCCCTCGAGGAGCCGTATCTAAACGTGAATTGTGGCCATTTGGAGACGTTCGACGAGCAACTGTATCGCCAGTTGGTCTGTTATCCGCAGGAGGTCATACCCACCATGGATATGGCGGTGAACGAGATGTTCTTCGAGAAATATCCGGCCGCCGTTCTCGACCATCAGATACAAGTTCGCCCATTCAACGTGGCGAGAACGCGAAACATGCGTCAATTGAATCCCGAGGATATCGATCAATTGATCACCGTAAGCGGCATGGTGACGCGAACATCCAACGTAATGCCGGAGATGAGAGAGGCTTTTTTCAAGTGCATCGTATGCTCTTTTTCCACGATGGTGGAGATCGATCGCGGTCGTATAGCCGAGCCTACCGTTTGCACCCATTGCAACAACAATTATTGCTTCTCGCTTATTCACAATCGTAGCCATTTCTCCGATCAGCAAATGATCAAGCTTCAAGAGGCACCCGACGACATGGCGGCCGGCCAAACACCGCATACCGTTCACTGCTTCGCGCGCAACGATCTCGTCGATGCCGTTTCACCGGGCGATCGAGTCGCCGTCACCGGCATTTATCGGGCACTTCCGCTTCAAGTGAATCCTCGGGTCTCCAACGTTCGCGCCGTCTATAAGACTCACATAGACGTTGTACACTTCCGCAAACAGGACTCGAAGCGCCTTTACGATCAGGAGGAGGGCAAAGATCACGCTTTTCCGCCCGAACGCGTGGAACTCTTGAAATTGTTGTCCCAGAAGGAGGACGTTTACGATCGATTGGCCCGTAATATCGCCCCGAGCATATACGAAAATGACGATATCAAAAAAGGTATACTGCTGCAATTGTTCGGCGGAACGAAAAAGACTCACACGTCCTTCGGCAGAACGCACTTTAGATCGGAACTCAATATTCTGCTCTGCGGTGATCCTGGCACCAGCAAATCTCAGCTTCTGCAGTTCGTCTTCAATCTCGTGCCGCGGTCACAGTACACCAGTGGAAAAGGTGCGCCTTCATTCGCCGCGAAAGTTCCTATCCATTTTTCAGGCATCGCTGCGTTCAAAATAATGTTTTGTATTCGAAATCGATTATCTTCTGATATTCGAGACACAAGTTCTCCTGAATATCTGAAAATCTTTCGAATATGTTTCAGAAATCTCTAGAACTCCCTAGAAAAAGTATATCTCTAGAACTCTCTAGAAGTAAACCTTTTTTACGCTACCCAAACCCGGGTAGTACGTTAATTTTGTGTCTTTCAAGAGGAACTTTAACGCTTAAATAAAACATGTATAACGGAGCTTGATCCTAAACATGATGCAGGTTCGAGTGCGGTCGGTCTAACTGCTTACGTCACCAAGGACCCGGAAACCCGTCAATTGATACTGCAGACAGGAGCTCTCGTACTCGCCGACAACGGCATATGTTGCATCGACGAGTTCGACAAGATGAACGAAAGTACACGATCCGTTCTCCACGAGGTCATGGAGCAGCAAACGTTGTCGATTGCCAAGGCTGGTATCATTTGCCAATTGAACGCACGCACGAGCATACTGGCAGCGGCGAATCCTTGCGAGTCCCAGTGGAATAAGAACAAAACTGTAAGTAAACTTGGAAAATGAACATTTGCAAGTATCAGACGGTTTTGTAATTTTTGCACCAAAATGAACTTATAAATTATGCATTTTTACAGCGCTTTATCACTTTAACGGCCACGCCTATTTCTGGATGGCTCAAAATCATTTCCTCTGGTAGTATAGCTAAAAAAGGGTTAAATATAAATGTCCAACCATAATTTTGTCGATAAGGGCCTGGGAAGTGGTATTTTCGGACTGTAGCAAATTTGCTACTAACATTTTCACCCTCTCGGTTCGAACTATTATTTCAATTCAATCAAAAATCTTCAAAGCCTAGTTCGTCCAGTCAAGCTTCCTTTACACAATTCTATCAAAAAATATTTCAAGAATGTCCATTTACTTACGTTTTTTGACAAAAAAAAAACGGGCAGCAGATCGAATGCTGGAGCAAACGTAAATTTTCACAACATTGTTGCCATATTAACAGAATTCATAAGTTTACGTTTGAATTTCAAGCTATCCCGGCATTTGTAGCTGCATTTAGTATAGATTGATGGAACTGTGAAGTAGCTTGTCCTCAATAGCGTCCTTACGCTTTTACCGACGGGATCAAAGTGAACGTAGCAAATTTCCTACAATGGCAGCTAAAGGGTGAAAGAGCTTTTACACCAAACTCGAAATGCTTGTAGACGATTGAAATATATATCTCCGAGCGATTAATTCAGGATGCATTAACTGTCCAAAAATTAATCCGTTGAACACTATAGTTTTGAAGATTTTAAACGTTCAAGTTGAACCTTTATTCATTTAATAGTAATACGCATGGCACTTCGTAAACACTAGTTGTAGGGCTGTCGGGGCTTAAATAATACTTCGGTTTCTCTACTTCGTTCACCCAAATTTCCTAACTAATATTATACATCTGAAAATCTGTATGTATGTCTGTCTGTTACTCAATCACGCCAAAACGGCTTGACAGACTTAAATGAAATTTAACATGTAGATAGCTTATGATCTGGATTAACACATGGGATACTTTTCATTCTCATATCCAATATTTTAAAAATTATACTTGGAGTACAATTAAGTCTCCGCCGATTTCTTTCTAAATAAAAAATTGGACATTTATTGTGACAGAACGGTACTTTATGATTTATTTAAAGTATTGTCCATCGCTAGCCACTACTTTTCCCCATCTTTCTGGCAGCATATGGATACCGCGTCGGAAGAACGCTTCATCTTTTGCGGCTATCCACAAATCGACCCAATTTCTGGTATCTTCATATGATGTAAAGTGCTGCTCAGACCGGCCGTGCGTCAGCGATCGAAATAAATTATAGAGGGAGCAATGTCTGGTGAATACGGCGGGTGGGGTAAAACTTCCCAATTGAGTGTTTCCAAGCAGGTTTTGACCTATGCCTGGCAAACTGCATTTCACCTGTGCCAAATCGGCGTTCAACGTTTCTCGGCTTCAGTTCACATGGAACCCTATTTCCTTGCTTTTCAATCGTTCCCAACGATTTTAAACGATGTGAAATTGCTTGTTGAGCCACTCCTAATGTAAGTGCAAGGTCTTCTTGCGTTTGGCACGAATTTCCCTCCAATAATGCTTCCAATTCCGCGTCTTCGTAAACTTTCGGCCTACCGCTATGTTCTTTGTCTTCGACGTCAAACTCACCGTTCTTAAACTTTTTAAACCCCTCACGAAAACTTCTTCCACTTAAAGCAGCCGCACTATATGCTTCTACAAGCAATCGACGCGCCTTACCTACAGATATCTTCAAATTAAAGAAGTACATCAAAAGTTCACGCAAATGACGCTTACTCGGCTCAAAACTCGACATTCTCGCACGAAAAAAATCATGTGATGCTGGTACAAAATCGTTAATGTTTCAACGTGATGTTGATCTTAATATTTTAAGGTTATGGCCTTGCCAGATGTCCAACTTTACGATATGACGATTTACATCTGACAATTTCAACCGTACCCTCCTGGTGGGGCCATCTTTTGTTAAACGGCGGAGACTTATTTGTACTCCCAGAAATATTGTACTCGAATCTAATGTAATGATGAAATTTAAATGATTATAGAATACAAACGAAATAAACACAATTAAAATAGAATATAATATTCTACTAATATCTAATTTAACATCTAACATTTTTCTAATTATAATATTCGATTTAAATCGAATGTAATGATGAAATTTGGCACACATGTATAGTATTACTTGGAATAACACATAGGGTACTTTTCATTATAATATCCAATATTTGTATAATTATATTTATAATATTAGAGTTTATTATAATTTAATCACGAGATTTGGTACGCATTTTGGCACTTAAACGTTTAGTTTCGAAAATCTTCATTTTGGAACATCAAATGGTCGCTATACGGATGACGAAACATACAAAATCGAGATATAAAAGTGGCCGCATAGGTACCTTCATGGTTCGATTTTTGACGTTTCGTCTTGACAAAAGACTTGCCATCAAACATAGTTCCGAAAGAATCACCAAACTAAAGAGAAATTTAACCAACCAACGAACCATAATCTTCTGATTCATTGAAAAACGAAATGATATCGATTGGATTTGACGGACATTCGGCAAAGGATTTGACGAGTTTTTTCAACACAAAAATGGTAGTAGCCAAATTTTAACACAGGCGAAGCCGCGGGTATAAGCTAGTTGATCATATTCGAAAAAATATGTGTATTTTGAGCCCGAACGGTTTGTTTTCGGACATTAACGAAACTTGTAGGTTAAACGTGACAACACCGCGTTAATTAACTCAGTCAAGTGAGCAACTCGGTCAAGTATTAACTGGCGGGTATTTAAAAATTGGCGGGTGTTTGAAGCGTACATAGTATCACAGCATTTGAACTTAATAATAAAATGTATTCATTTGTTGGTTCGACATTTTTAACGTTTTCTCGACTTTGTCGAGCAAAAAACTCTTTATAAAACGTTCAACGTTTGTCACCGTATAAATAACCTAGAGTCGACGACGCTTTAGGGATACTCAGTCGTACCAGTAGTAGAGGCGGCCGCTATTGTCAAGTCTATCGGTTATTTTTTCTTGAACAAAACTGATATCGAAGTCCAATTGCGAAAATGGTAAGTATACACATCATTTTCCGGCTGAGGAATATTTTTCAACAATATTATGAGTTGGAAGTTGCCCAATAATAGTTTTTTTTTACATGAAATGTTATTCGCAAGAAGTTGACAGCCTGCCTATTCTTGCAGCTAAGAAAAGGTATCGAAAGTCCTTAAGGATGTATGAGGCCTGGCTATAAAAGTTAGATACAACTCCTTTTGTTCTAAACCTGTGTACAAAAATTCGAATCGATCCACCCATTGAAGAATTATAACACTTTCAATTCGTGGTAGTTTGTGCATGCGTTCCCAAGGGACGTTGTTCCATTCTCAGAAACAAAAAGAAAAAGAAGTATGGAAAAAAGATGCAATATGTTTCACATTTTTTCGTGTAGGTAGTTTATACCTATGTAAGAAATTAACTTAAATACGTAGGAAATTAATTTAAATTACGTAAGACATTAAATCAAATGAGTAAGCACTTAATTTAATTAACTGAAATACGTACTTACGCAAATACTCCCAACTAGTTTATCTTTTTATCGTACAAAAAAAGGTCGCCGCTAAACGCACGTGTTTCCGACTTTAAAGCCCGTTATTTGTTTCAGGTAGTGGAAAACGTGATGCTACCGCACACGTTGATGTCACGTTTCGACCTAATATTCCTGATGCTTGACTCGAACAACGAGCAGTTCGATCGTCGCCTCGGCCGCCATTTGGTCTCACTGTACTGCGAGACCGCGGTGCCGGAGGAGGACGATCTTATCGACATGAGTATTCTCAGGGATTACATCGCGTTTGCTAAAGAGCATGTTCAGCCTCTTCTCGGAGAGGAGGCACAGCAGAGGCTCGTACAAGCGTACGTCGATATGCGTCGCGTCGGTAGTGGTCGCGGACAGATAACAGCTTATCCGAGACAGCTTGAGTCGCTCATACGTCTCGCCGAGGCACATGCCAAGGTTCGCCTGAGCAGTACCGTCGAGATCGAGGACGTCGAAGAAGCTTGCAGGTATTTGGAGAAATTAATATTTCGAAGTATTCGCCCCCTCGCTCTATTATTCGATTATTATTATCATTATCAGTTAAAAATTGATCAATTGGAAATGAGAAATATTGGATTTTTTTTGTATTACGCGATTTTATTTTATATGCTCTTCGCGAATCTTTTCTCAGATTGCATCGCGAAGCCCTAAAACAATCAGCGATCGATCCGCTGAGCGGAAAAATCGACATAAGCATTCTGACGACCGGAATGTCCGCAGCCGCCAGGAAGCGACGTCTCGAACTCACCGACGTTCTGAAAAAGCTCATAGACTCCAAGGGCAAAGTTCAGACACTCAATTATCAGAAAGTATTTGCGGAACTGAAGGAAAATTCGCAGACCGTGAGTTACATTTTCCTATGCTTGGTTTTTTTGTGCACTGAGTTTTCGCTGTCCAAGAATTTTGCTTAAGGGGTTAGGCTACTGTGACGACCCCAAAATCAGGGTTATCTGAAAATATTAATTTTGAAGGAGTAAGTAAGATGATTGAAAAATCGTTTGGACATTCATTTGTTAAAAAGTTATGAACAATCTCGTTGAGGACCTTTGAACGTGAGGCGCTCAACGGTGATCTTGATTTTGGCCACTCGGTTGATCTCAAACAAAACAAAAAACGAGTAGTTTTTTTCTCTTTAAAATGGATAATATTGGCTAAGACTTTTTTGTTATCGTGTTCCAATCATTTTTCGAAAAATGTATTTTTTTCCTCGATTTTTCGACGAAAAATGACATTATTGTTAACAACTAATGAAAAAATACTCAAAAGAAAAACTTTGGTCGAGACTAAACTACTATAACACGTATTGAGAATACCACATTTAAAATAAATCCGTTTATTAGATGTCAAGAAATCGTGTACACCGTTTTGAAAAACACAGTCTAGCGAAAAACGCGTTTAAAGTTTTATTAACAGTTCTATCGTTGTAATCATAAGTTTACCTTCAATCTGCGATTCCTGCACCATATATTGGACCTTCCTCTTCAAATTGAGTCGCCTCCAGAGACGAACGAGATTTCGTCATTTTTACAGTAGCCTAACCCCTTGAAGCTTTTTATATTTAATGTGACTTCGACGCGCGAGGAGGAGGAGGTCAACGTGACCACTTTTTCTCCATTTCGTGAGTCTTTTTCGGTATATGAAAATAACCTTTGTAATTTACGGAAGTTGAAAAAGTTTATTTTCATGAATTTGTTTGATAGGTTTATATTATAGATCTGGACATACAAGTTGTTACACTTAATAAATACACTTTCGAAATACATTTTGTAAAAATTATTTATTTAAGTCACTGTTTATAAACGAACATGGTTGTTAAAAAATGGTAGGTCTGCACTGTTCATGAAATCTCGGAGATGGATCATCCGAAACAAAAAGAAAACCAAACGGCTTTAGATTTAGTATGTTAATGGCAAAAGCGCATATCATACGATTTTTCATATATGCAAAAATAAAATGGCGGACATTTTTCGACAAACCAAAAACCGGTTTTTTCACCGTTTTTGGCAAAAAAATTAGTAAATATCAACATTTCAAAATATCCTTGATATGCGATATAGCTATATTTGTAAAGAATATGTGGTTAAAATTTCATAAAGATCGGTTCAGTAGTTTCGTAGATTTTACCAACAAGCCGTCGAAAAACGTTGTTTCGAGAAAAACGCGTTTAAAGTTTGTTTGGGTTACATAAATACATGTAAATTTAAAAAAATGTATTTCGAAAGTGTATTAAGTGTAACAACTATTATATCAATATCTATAATATAAACCTATCAAAAGTAATTCATGAAAACAGCCTTTTTTAACCCCTAAAGTGAGAAGACCCCTTAATCATCTCCATGTTAAGTGCTTAATTTCTCGGATATTGTCAATGTCAGGTAGCGTCAGAAAGTATGAAGATATAAAATTTAGTCTTTAGGATTCGAACTTGGAATGGTCAAGGGGAAATAAAATTCAAGACAACAAACCCTTGGCAGTACCTAAGTTTTTGTTTGTTCCGAAATTTAGATTTTCCAATATAAACAACAACAACAAAAAACTAACTAATTAGGGATCCTGTTTTTTTATTTATGTTCAGTTGGTGACCCGCGATATGTTCGAGGACTCGCTCAAGGATCTTCAGGACAACGGTTTCGTGATCGTAGCCGGAAAAAATACGATTCGCATTTGTTAATAATAAGCGCAAAAAAGCAAGGCTTTTTTTCTCTACAGTTGAGTTTCCTGGGGACTTGAATGGAGTATTTATGAATTTCTGTATGCCATTGATTCACCATTCGAATATTCACATTTGAAGGGAGTTTTTTACCCTTCGACTTCATTATTTTTCTAAACGAATAAAGTATTTTCATAATTTTTCGAAAAATGTTTATTTATCGATTTGATTATTCATCCGAAATGTAAATATAAAATTTAAACTTTTGTATGTGGTGAATTCTCACCAAGGCTGTTCGTGAGATACAGAAGGGAAAATCTCTCGCCCCCCCCCCCCTCACGCTTCAGCTCACCCACTTGCTTGCAATGTGGGAGAGACGTGGAATAGAGAGAATCTTTCAGGAAACGTAAAAGAGGAGGGCGGACAGTGCGGGTTAACCCTGATGGGGCTGATATTGCCGGATGGGCCCTTCTCAGAATGAACCTCGTCTAATACCCGAACCTTTCGAAAGAGCACGTAATACCTGCACACCTTTTAGCAGAGACCCCCTGTGCAGCGTCCTCGTCATTGTCGCTGTACTGAATTCTCTTCTCCGCTCCTTCATTCTGTCGAACTCTCACGGAATCTTCGTTGATTTTTTGTATCATTCTATTGCCTAACCTCCGTTTTTTTTTCAGCCTCCAATTCTGCGATCGTTGTTAACAATTGTTACTTGCGAAACAAATCAAACAATTCTGATCCAGTAAATTGTTTTACGCAAAATTCGTGTTTCGAAAGATCCAAAGGGGATCGGCACTTATAAAGAAAACCGACAAAAAGTGCAATCGTCAACGCCATCGAAACAGGCCTTTTTCATAAACGTATTCTTTTGTAGAACTGCAAAAAAAACACTTCACCGGCGGTATTTATTAGTATTTTCGATTAGCAAACTCTAATCCTCGGAGAAAGCCTCGTCCTCGGAATATATTTTTCCCACTTTCTCGGCAAATTCCGAGCCATGTGTAAAAAAAGAAAATACGAGAGAAGAGACGCAGGTCATAAACTTCGAAATATTGGACCTGAACGAGGAGAATTACATTTTCCGCTGATCCTCAGAAGAAAAGGCGCAGTAAATGTGAAAACTTTCCATCGCGTTTAAACCCTGGGTTTGGTCTGGGGGGGAGGTCGTAAAATTGCATAGAATTTTAGATGATTCCTGATTACTTTCACCGTACGGTGTATTCAGAATTTTTCGATACTTTCGAAAAATGGATAAGTATTTTTTTACTGTAATAGCAAGTAATTATATTTTTCCCGAGAAATTTACTGGAAGAGTTGCCTAAGGGGTTATATCCCAGCTTGTAGCCGGAAAAAAGAGGAATTTTCGTGAATTTGTTTCTGGGCAAACGTGTGCAGGTATCCATGTTTTTTTTTACTCAAAGAGTATGGTTTTAAGTATCTTTGACAATTTTTGTATTGGAAAATATTTATAAATGCAGTAGATACAATAGTTTGTGCAAAGCGTTGTTTGAAAGACTAAAAAAAAAAATATTGATTTTTGAAGAAATGGTCGCAGTCCAAAGTGAAAGTATCTATTTTTGTTGATAAAAAAAGCAATAAATCGAAAAAAAATTCCTCCGTTCAAGCACTGCTTTTTGATGTCTAAAAGAAACTTGTACAATATTTGGTTGTCTTTTATATAGCAATCATTACATAGTAATCAAAAACTATGATTCTTCGACCACTTGCTCGAAGAAATAAAAAGTCTTTCACGTGTTTTCTTTTCGTAAGAAAGTGGATGCCGGTCGCGAGACCTGCACACTGAAGGAGAAAACCGAGCGGCCGAGGGGCTGTAAATCAACGAAGCGCGCTCTTCATGGCCATGTGCATCGAGAATTGCCCATTGACTATTTTCGTCGTTTTCGTAGCTTTGAGAACAATAGGCCAAGGACCATTTGCTCGCTTTCATATTTACGTCCGAAAGCAAGAGCACGAGAAATTCGACCCTACGACCAGGACTTTGCCGACCAACGACTGTACGCGTGGAAACTAGAAGAAACAGCGAAAACGTTTGAAGCGCCTAGAACCGGAAGTTCGCCTATGGACAATTTTGTACTTGATTGCAATTTCTCACATTGAGCGAGCAATTAAGTTTCCACCTATAGACCTGCGGATATCCGATGTAAGGATTTGGAATCAGCATCGCAGGTTTGCGCAATATTTTGATCGCGATTCCATCGTAACAGATCATGAAAATCTTGCATGGACCATTGTAACAAAAGAAAACTTCGACGAGCAATAATGATGAATTAGTTCGTCATGCAAAAATAAATTAAACAAATGGGAATAAGTTGAAAAAATACGGACTATTGTTAAGTGGCACAATAAAAAAGTAATTGTAATATTTATAATGATATATTTAATAATTAATTAATATTGATAATATATTGAATATATACCATTAAAATAATTATAATATTTATAATAATAATAATATAAAAATAAAAACATTATTATCATTATATCTTACAAGAAAACAACGTGCATACCCGAAAACCATCCAAATTCCGAAAATAATCATCTTACAAGGAACATCACTTGGGTGTTCGCCTTCGATTTTGTTGAAACTCATATTTGTAATAAAGCACTGAAAACTTTGAGACACGTATTTTTCTATCAGCGGAAAAACGAGTTTAAGGGGGGAAAACAATCTCTCGAAGAAAGGCTTGTCATCCCTTCATTTAATTTTTTAAAATACTTCTATAATGCATTTTCCATCGCTTTACATTAGAAGAATTTTGGTTTTCGTTTCATTCAGATCGGTGGACTGCTTGTGGGTGAAACTGCAACATCCCCCCTCGACACGCCTTTCTTTGAGGGGTGGTTTCCCTCTTTAAAACCGTTTTTTCTTTCGCCGAAAAAAATACCCGTTTAATAGTTTTCAATGCTTTATCACATATATTAGGTTCGACAAGATCAAAGGTGGACACTCAAGTGATGTTCCTTGTCAGATAGACTGGAATAGACTTATTATCATGCGATAGAAAGTATACGAAAAAAACTGACCAAAGCGTGATATTTGTCTGTACCAATTTGGCCTGCGCCGTTATTGAAAAAACTTAATTCCACGTGAAAGAATTAAATGAGTTCAACGATACGAAGCAACAAGCTTACGGGTCCGATTTTTCACTCGACCGAGCTCGAAAAATCTATGTACTTTTAGCGGGAGTAGAGTGGAAGGTTTTCCATGAAAATACGAGGTAAAGCAGGACGAATTATCTGCTCTCGGTCCTCCACAACGCGGGGCAAATACGAGAGAGGAAGAGAGAGAGAGAGAGCGAACAATAAGAACGTAGACCTGGGAACATCCTGGCACCTGGTTTTTACAGGCCTTTCCAAATGTAGTTGTATGCCTTTCTACAGTATCTAAAAAAAATGGGTATTCTACTCCCACAGTTTCACCATTTTTTGGAGACTTGGGAAGCTCATTTAACGCATTTTATCTATAGTAGATTTTAATACTTGTAATAGTAATTTCCTTCCTTCATAGATTATATATATATAAATATTTATGCTCGGGAAAATGTATATTATGTGATTTTTTATTATTATTTTCTTCTATTTTATAGAATATTGAAATTTGACAAATTTGCAGACAATTTAATGAGAGCAGATAACGCAACGATTGACGTATACACTACAATTTTCAATCGCATTTTTCTCCAAACGGCTTTTCTCGACCTGGCCAGAATCATAACTCTAGCTATAATTGTCCAATTTTCATTTTTTTTAAACCAACATTTCCGTAAATGCAGTAGCTATCGTTGTATATAGTCGTGTTTTTTTTATTTCATATTTTTGATGCTCCGGAAAACAAGAAAAAATTTCCTCAAAATTACACTTTTTTGGACACCCGCCATTCTGTGCAATTATTATTTTTTTCGAAAAATGAGTGCGTACAATAAGAACTACATTTATGGGGATTATTAAACTTTTTTATTTTTATTTTTCACACCAACCATTGTCAAGTTATCGATCCGGCTCTTGAACCACATTTTTTATACAGAGGCTCTATTATACCTCAATAACGTTGGTAATAAAAAATGTTTACAAAAATTGATACGGCATAAGTTTAAGGTATGCTTAATAACATACCTTTTTACTAAACCCCAAATAAATAATCTAGTAGACAAAAAAATTCGGAATGGCATTTAAATTAATATATTGGAAAGAAAATGCAATAATAAATTACATAATAGATCTACACATCGAGTAGATTGAAACGAGGAGTAAAATGGCAAGATAACTTGTTTATTTGGCGCACGTTTTCAAGGTAATTTCAAGCTCATCTCTATATATGGAAACCTATATTTTGTAAATTAGCATTACATTCAACGTAAAAAAACAGGTTGCTTTTGGTCGATTATTTTTATTTGTCCATTATTATCAAATATGATTTTTTTTAACGCACACGGAGCGACATTTTGTAGATCTAGGCTACTTTTCTCACGATTTAATAAGGAGCATGATGGTACTGTTATTCGTAGCACGAATAACAAGTGTTATTCGTAACACTTATCTCAGTATCGGCAGAGACACTTTGTTTTTATTGTATCAATTATTTATTCGTCGTATTCATTTATGTTTAAAAGTGAAGCAGCCATTATTTCTGTCTTATGTAATTGAAAAATAACAATCGCCAAGTGGAAAAGAAAATTCGGACAAGAATAACCTGTTTTTTTTACATAGTATAAGATGCCGCTGTAAAAAACATACGTTTTCATTTTTTAAGTTTGCCTTGAAAACATTCACGAAATAAAAAAGTTTAAAAGTCTCTCTAATCGCTATGTCTCGGAATTTTTCGATTAATTTCGCTGTTCTAAAACTTTTATGCCGGTTCGAAAAGTACGAAAACCGAAAAAGAAAAAGCCACGCATTTGATCTTATGTTTTCAAATTTCATGGCAATTCCCAAAAAACATTTCTGTGTGAAAAAGATAAATTCTAGCGGGTGCATCTTCATAAAAATCATGAAAATCTTCGGTCCAATTTGGAAGAACCAATTCGCAAACCTCGATTTATTCCCGTGACATTGGTTGCATCGATATTGATTTCGTTTTGGTAGTTCGTCTGGTATCAGTAATTATTTTGGATTTCCGTAACGCCTACAAATTTAGGTTCTCAAATAATTATTTTGTGAAAAAAACTTCATAATCCGAAGGACTAAAAACACTGAAATAAAACGAAAAAAAAAAAAAAAATAACAAACAGACAACGTCTCGTTAAAATATAGGGCTGAAAGAGGCGCTCCGGGGAGTATTGTGCATCCCTCGAGAAATCTCGACGCCTACCCCCGTCCAGGTGGGCCCGCACGAAAATGCAAAGTTTCAAAACTCAACGCGCTGGAGAGAGAGAGAGAGAGAGAGAGAGAGAGAGAGAGAGAGAGAGAGAGAGAGAGAGAGAGAGAGAGAGAGAGAGAGCGAGAGAGAGAAAGAAAAACCGAACAACACTGACGGTTCGTCAGGAGCTTTCGAATTTCGTACATATCCAACAGTCCGAAAGGACGTCGACCAGACTTAAAGAAACGTCAGATTTTCGGTTCTCTTTGTCGTTTGACAACGCGTGTTACAACGAGTTTTTCGGTGCACCAACATCAAAGCAGTAAATCCGTTTCCCTTGCATACTCAAATAGACAAGGACGAAAAGAATTCTGTGAGTAAAAATGGCAGATAGAGAGAGAGAGAGAAGGAAATGTCAAAATCAGAGCTCATGCCTGGAATGTCCTTTCCTAGGAAAAAAAGCGAATGTGCAGTGTTGACTGGTCCCTGCAATTGTTCTCCGACCATGTCCGGACCTCTCTGTAAATCCCTCTCGGGATGGCACTCTATTGACGAATTATTCGATCGTTTTTATATACCTATGTATGTACGATTGTATACCGCAGATTCGTCAAGATTTTCGCCATCAGCTTCGAGACGTGCTATGACATTTTTGTCCATTTATAATTACGAGTATTCAGTCGTTACTCGCTTATTCCCCTTTCTCATTAGCTCTGCTTCCTTCTCTTTTTCCTCTTTCTTGAGAGACCCTTTTCGTATAAGAGCTTCGAACAGACGAGGAGAATTTTTTACTCCCCAATTTTGACAGATTCGAGCAAAAAAGGACGTTTCTGCTAATCAGATTTTTAAATTCTCTACATACAAGTGTACGATCGAATGATCCGCCTTTCAACCTTTCCAGGATCGTTGAAAATCGATCACTCGCGTATTCCTTCTTGAAGAAAAGAAATTGGAACGAGTTCCAGATTTTGTAGATCACGAGATTTTTTTTATTGCTCTGGTGGAGTCTTTTTTATTCATTTTTTTTGTCAAATATCTCTATGCCCCAGCTATTCCGTGGGTTTAAACTTTTTCGGTAAACTCTTCAATGGAATCGATGAATCGTGCCTTTCAATTGTGCACTGCCGCGCGGTGGAAGGAAAAAAGATCCTTTAAAAAAATCAATCAGGTTTCGTGAGATCCGTTTAAGGGGAGAATAAAAAGGTTTTGTGCCGTTTCTCAAACACGTTCTTCACAAAATCTCACTACTTCGAGTGGAATGTTTAGCCTCTTTGATGTTTATTTAACAACATTCGATATTACGTGTAATTGTTGCTACGCGATTCAAATATTTCAGTGCTTTTATTCGCATTTATTTTTGCATATTTTTTCATTTGAATGTAATAGAATTCGTATAAATTAATAAGTTGATAATCGAAATATGATATAGATAAATAAAAATCGAGTAATTATTCATTATTATGAAACGAACATTTTTTGTTTGTTTTTTTTTGTGGACCACATCACAAAAGTAATCACTATTCGTTTAAACATGAATAAATAAAAGCAAACACTAGCCCCGAAATGTATTACGATCGGGTAAAAAATACACCCTCGCTACCTGCGACCAAATCACCTGGGTTGTCATGCAGGGGGAGTCGACGACAGTACAGAAAACCCTTTTATCCTTTCTCCATCCCTTCAGCGATTGGCCCGAGCTGAGACGAAGAAAAAATCCACCGTCGATCGTTTTTGTGCAGTCACGAACAATTGTAAATCATTTCAGTACGATGTCAAATTCTTTGCCTCTCCTCCTCCTTTTTATTCTTTGGCTTCCCGTTGGGAGATCCCGAGAATTTTTGCGTGACGAAAACTTCGATGCTGACGATCGGACTGATCCAGAATACCCTCGCAAAAATCATCTACACGATTTTACGCGTACCAAAGGAGCAACACATTTTTTTCCCAATGCCCGAATTTTCGTTCAGCGACACGAAATCTCGTTCCGACAGTCGAACTCGAATTTACACCAAGATTTCGTAAATTTTCATGAATTGGCGAACTTGTTCCGGGTCGACAGATCCTACTGCTGACTGAAATTCTACAGCCTCGAAAAACCGCCGCGATTTCTATTCTCCATCGGACGCCATATTCCAGAAATAAAGGAAAACAATCGCATAATAGTACAGTCGTGCTGTATATTGGAATCGGAAAAAATAGAAGGCTAGTTTTTTGACAGATGATTTTGCAGGTGCCGCGGGTGCTAAATCCAAGATTCCCTAAAAATCGGGGTGTAGGGTTTTTGTAGGGGATGAAGGGGGATGGAGGTCGATTAATGCCAAACCGCAACCCCCACGAGGTTGGCGCCGGGACACAAAATATTCAGAAAAATGCGGGCTTTATTTTTGTCTACAGCACCGAAGTCGTGGAAGTTCATTTTGTGCGTAAAAAAGTGGGGTGAAATTTTGAAAAATCAGTTTTAATTCGATAAGTCTTTAGGAACAATTCATACAATTTTTGTTTAAATGGGAACGTTGTAGGCCGTGAAAAGACGCGTCGATCGAGTATTTGATCATCCCTCTCCGATAATATATTCACCGCCAAAAAAATTGTTCAAGTATCAAAGAAAAAATGGTTTATTGAATAACTAAAAAACAATCGTTTTTTCGGGGACGGTTTAAAGGTACGAAATGTAGAGAATAATTTTTTCTATATTTTTGTTCCTATGGACCACCCTTGAATTTCGCTTATTCCAATCCCTCTCGGGTGTTGAAAATTCAAAATATAATTCTGGGAAAACTATTGACCGAAAATAAAGAGATACGAGTTTAGCGCTTTGGACAAAAATGGAGCTGAAGGTTCGGGCTATAAATTGTATCCGAGAGGGGTTTGGAAAATCAAAATTGAACGGTGGTCCATAGAAACGAAAATATAGAGAAAATGATTCTCTACATTTCGTACATTTAGGCTATATGCGAAAAATCGATTGTTTTTGAGTTATTCAAAAAACAATGTTTTTTTGATTTTTCAACAATTTTTCTGGGGGTCAAGATATTATCGGAGAGTGATGATTAAACACTCAATCGACGCGTCTTTTCAAGGGGTACAACGTTCGTATTTGAACAAAAAGTGTACGAAAGTTTCCTAAAGAGTTATTGAATTAAAACTTATTTTTCAAAATTTCACCCCTACTTTTTCACCCCCAAAACAATCTTCCACGACTTCGGTGCTGTGAACAAACCAAAGCACGGATTTTTCTGAACATTTTGTCTCACGGCGCCGACCTCGTAGGGGTTGTAGTTCGGCATCAATCCACCCCCATATCCCTTCATCCTCTAAAAAAAAATCTGCACCCGGATATTTAGGCAAACTTGGATTTAGCACCTGCGGCACCTATAGAATCACCTGTCAAACACCGGCCTTCTAACTTTTTCCGATTACGGGGTTTTTCATCGACAGCACGACTGTACTTTAAGCCACAATTCCAATTGAAAATCAAATCAAAATAATTGGGACCAAAAATCACGATATTCAATTTCATCGTGCACGTCAATAACTTCCTGTATTATTTGTATGTTATGCGAAAGGAATATGGAAAAATATGATGGTGTACTTCGCCCTTTCATCTTATTAATTGATGCTAATCGATGAATTTGCGAGTCGTGTGCGTCGTACTTTGTCGCACCAATTAGTGGCTGATTTCGTCGAGCCGTATGTGATAAGGTAGGCGATTATTCCTCTCGAGAAACTGTCGTTTCTTTGCATAGTAAATACGTAACGTATATGGCACATGGATATTATACAATTTAAATGATTGTGCTGGTCGTTTGTATTAACTTGCGATACACCCCTTAACCTTCGGCACGTTTCATTCCCTAACTACAGCGAACGATTAGACTAAAGAGGACCACGTTAAGATTATAATTGGATCGAAAATCTGTGCGCCACATATATAATTATCTAGACATATCTATTCCAAGATAATTTCTTTTTAGATTTGTTTTCGTTTAGCACATCAAGCTCTTCATGAGCGATATTGAAGTTTGCATAATTAGAATGCGATAGAATTTTCTTTTTTTCGAAATGCCCCATTTTTTTGGCGGGTTTACGTTACGAAAATCACAAAGTGTTTTGCGGGATCCTTGGTCCCTCTACGTAACACGATGCTGGATAATAACAGAAATGACGAAAATGACGGAAGAAA
Organism: Ophion obscuratus; assembly: GCA_964007375.1. Classification (NCBI taxonomy): domain Eukaryota; kingdom Metazoa; phylum Arthropoda; class Insecta; order Hymenoptera; family Ichneumonidae; genus Ophion; species Ophion obscuratus. The sequence continues at coordinate 58,163,515 of OZ023313.1, forward strand.
AAAGTATTTTTTCTTCCGTCATTCGCTACGCATACCAGCGATGCAGTCCTCACGGTCGTCGTGAAAACCAGTCGCTTCAAGTCGTTTGAGTTATTACTAAATTTTAAGGGGTCTTTATAAAAACGGTTACGACCTCGTTACACGTAATTTTTTCCAAATAAACAAGGCTGAAAAATCTGGGCTATTCGAGTGGCAGAACATGGCACTTTGAGTTTATTTAAAATCTGCAAATCTCCGAAAATTTCACAAAAATCGTAAAAAATAGTCGGCGTAATCGATTGAAGGAGGTAAAAGTTTACGGGTACCGTGGAAAAGAAAACAACAATGAACGTTGCGGGATGACGATCGCGACGCGAGGAGCTTATTTGCATTTGTGTAGAATCCGCAAATCTTTAAACATTCTTCAAGAGTCTTAACAAATACGATGAAATGAGTTAAATGCGGTAAAAGTTTGGATACCATAGGGATTGGTACCACGGAGAAGAAAAAAAACAATGGACGACGTTGCGGATCGACAATCGCACCACAAATGTGTGTTTTGGTTTCTATGAAATCAAAAATATTTGAAAATTCGTCAAGAATCTTTTTAAAAAATCGCCATACTCGAGGTAAAAGTTCAGGTGTAAAAAAAACAATGGTGGACATTATACCGAAATTTTCAAACATTCTTTAAGAATCTTCCGAAAAATCGCCATCCTCGATTCAACGAAGTAAAAGTTGAGATACCAGCGTAAAGAAAATAGTTGCGGACGTTGCGGGATGACAATCGTGATATATACAATTTGTTTGGGTTTGTATGAATTCCGCAAATCTTCAAAAATTCATCAAGAATCTTTAAAAAAAATCGCCTTACTCCAATAAACGTGGTAAAAGTTGAGATGCCATAAAGATTAGTACCATGGGAAAGGAAAAAAATGATAAAGCTCGTTGCAAGATGACGATCGAGGCACGAAGAGTTTGTATTGGTTCGTATAAAATAGACAAACCTACAAAAATTCTTCAAGAATATTTAAAAAAAACGGCATATCTGGCTAAACGAGGTAAAAGTTGAGGTACCACAAAGATAGGTACCATCGAAAAGAAAAAAACAATGGTGGACGTTGTGGGATGATGATCGCGTCACAAAGAGTTCGATTGTATTTGTATGACACGGCGAAATAAAAAAAAATTTCAGGAATCTAAAAAATACAACATGACCGATTAAATGAGACAAAAGTTGTCGGATCCCATAGAAAAGTTTTAAAAAACAGTGTTCGTCGTTGCAGGATGACGTAGAAATGGGTCGGAAAGCCTCGTATATACACCTGACATACACACGCGCAGGCAAACATGCAAGCACCACGGTATACCTGACTGTGGGCTAGTAGATGCGCAACTATATCTGTAGATTGTTGGGTCTATGTACCGCCTACGTTTCATAGGTGGGCGTCGCGACGGAGGCGTCGTACTACGTAGCTGGGTGCTCTTGAACTGACCTTGAAAGCGCCCACGCGACGACCGAACCGCGTTGGCGATAGGGGGTTGTGAGGGGATGTTGGGGAAAGGTTCGCGACTCGTGCGCATTTGGATTCTGTATTGAAGCGAGGGAGGAGGCTAGGGGAGGAGGGAGGCTCGGTCGGGGGTAGTAAAAAGGGCAAGGGGAGTGCGTTTCGTTCATCGACGCGTCCCATTGCCACCCCCGCGACCCATCTCGCCCTACGTCCCAACCGCTCGTGAAACTTCAAGGAGATCATTCGTTTTGGTACTCGGGCTATGTGTTCAATCACTGCGTAAAAATCGACACTTTTTGCATGTCTCGCCTTGCGATCGAGGGTTAGGGCCCGTAGCTATGATATTTTTTCCATATTGTCCCTTATTATTCGACGTGTGTAAACGACGTAACGAACTAATATACCCGCGAACGAAGTCATCTTCTCTGATCAATATTGTCTCGAATCGCCGCGGAGGAAGTTAGGGTGGTTTTGATTTATTTGATTTTTTTTGTTTCGCGTACATAGTTCTCCAATTGATCTTCTGGTAGGATCCATTTACGGACCTGTCTGTTCATATGGATTTCGGAAATCGTGGAAAACTCTCGGAACACGTAGAAAGTGGTGTTTCGCGGTCACATGTTTGTAGATCAATCATTAGTAGGGATCAATGTTTAGCTACCACGTAGTTATTAGTATTTATGCTGTACCATAATCATTTACTACATACCAATTTCGATTTCATTTTATAATTCGAAATCTCAATACTCTAATGGCACAGACAGGGTGCGGAGGAAGGGTTTGTTTGATGTTTGCCATTTTACTATTGAAACTTTAGAACAACATGCGACAAAATGATTTGCGCAGTCCTGTTATGGAGATTCGGTGAAGTCAACTCAGCGGTAACTTGGTTGTCTATATCTCCCGAATTTGCTAATGTAACTTAACCTGATAATTTTGAAGGAAAGTTCTAGTCAATTCCTAGTATCTAGAATTTCTTCAGATTTTACAAGGAGAAACGCATTCTTCTGAACTTGATATTCCGCAAACGGGGCTGAAAAATGAACAATCCCCCATGGAAATGTATGTATGTAAAACATGTGCAGAAAGTATATGCTAAGTATATATATATCGGTCGCATATACAGTGACGAAAAATAGAATAATACGTATATATTCAGTATATATGGACCAAATATATGACGCATATATGACCCATATATTTTCGATATATTTTTCTGACCAAAAAAATATATGCTACGTATAAACACTATATATGATGCATATATGAGGCATATACGACGCATATATTTTCGATATATTTTCAATCTATTTTTTTGTCAGAAAAATATATCAAAAATGTATGCGTCATATATGACTCATACATGTGTCATTTATGCGTCATATATGACGCATACATTTTTGATACATATTCCTGACAAGAAATATATGCTGTGTACAAACACTATTGCAGTTAAACGTAATAAAAATTAAAACTTAAACTTAAAAAAACTTAACTTACAGTTAAAGTACACTATTACATATAAACACTATATACAAATATGCTACGCATATCTGTATATATGTGGCATATATGTACCATTTATGCAGTATATATGTGGTATGTATGCAGTGTGTATGCAACATAAGAAAATGAAGAAAATGAAGAAAGCCTGAAGAAAATGAGTACCCTACACGCCGAGTTGAGGTAGCATTTTCACATATGCACATTGTCAGGAACAACGGTGCTGGAGTTCTATCGTTGTAATACAAGGGACGTTTTATTATCTTCATTTCTTTGATTGTCGAAAAACTTGGGCCATTTTGGCTGCAAATTTTGAACAAGGATCCTAAACAAAATCCGAGTTATTTTCGTCCCCTAACCTGCGTAAAAGGTGGCAATTGAAGAAGTGTTCATTGCATTCAACCTCACCATGAAGAGCGAAATGGTACTTCCTAGGACTTTGGAACTTACTAGAACGAATTGGTGCTTACTAGGACGAGCGAAGATTTTGTAAATACGATTCTCGTACTCAGAACTGTTCGGTATTTTTGTGTCACTTTAAGGGCTCTGTAGCTAGGCTCTGTACCACTAGAAACTCTCGAAATGGCTCCATGTTCGTCCGTCTGCCACAACGAACTGTCCATCCCTGTACTCGTCCAACCTTTTCGTTGAAAAATCCGAAATAATTGACTGAAACAACATCTAGGGAGGACTGAAATTCCGAATGAAATTAATGCGATTATCGCGGAAATAATTGGTTTCGCAAAAAAATAAGAATAAGGCTATTCAATTTGACAAGATGCCATCCGCCGTATGCTTGACGCGTCGAAACATCAAACATGTCAAATATTCATAGACATTTCGATGTTTTTGATAAAGCCTCTTTCTGGTAAACGTCAGTTAGTTCTCAGTTTTTTTCATAATTTCATATTTTTTTTTTTTATATGTTTAATTCCTCATTTCTATTATTATACCAAATCTTCTGCAGATATATATTGTAGATCTCTCAATAAGTGAGATTTGCCGGCAAAACCTGCCAAATTGAAGAAAGTCCGAAATATTAAGTTCCATTGGATTCCAACGATGTCTCAATCTCATAAGATATCGCTTGGACGCTTTATTGACTTTTCAAAACAATTTTTTTTTCTTCATCGTCGCTAGAATATCAATCAACAGGATATAACGTGCGCCCGGATAGAAATGTTGCTGCGGGGCAGACTAGAGCTGCATCCGGCAAACCGTATTCCGTACCACGGCACGGTACAGAATGCCGGATAAGCGCTTTACCGGGCGTGAAACGCCTTTTTTGAATCCGGCCATGACGCGGATGCCGGCAACGTAACTGATCCGTATACCTTTTCAGGCTCTGATCCGATTGCCGTATCTATGCCTGAAATGAACAAAAAAAAAACAAAAAATTACGAATAAAAAAAATCTGGTAGTATTTTTTGTTTCCATATGCGTTATTTATGCGTTGAAGTTTTTTACCTTTCCTCGGAATTGAACCTACGTCTTCTAATTCTAGAGCTGAGCGCGCTAACTATGCGGCAGCAGGTTCATCATTCGTTATTGATGTTTCTCTACGAGTATTCTCATCGCTGATGGTTACGTGAAACAGCGTACACGAGGAGGTTGCAAACTGCGGACTTGTCGTCCTCGCTTTTGATAGAGCCACCCCCCGCCGCGCGCCTCGGCCAGTATCCTCCGGAGACCGCATCAACCGGAAATGGACACTCAAACCTGCGGTTAATCCTCACGGGATCCCGTGGTCGCCAACATCACGCCGACTCAAACAATCCCAAGCAAACAACACATCCAAGCGGAATAGAAAAGTGATAACATCGCAGCCTCGAAATCCCACACACACGCGGAGAAAAAAGATTACTCGTCTCAACAAAATTGCCCAATGACAGGTGGCCAACGAAATATCGCGATGAAACCCTTAAATATATTATAATTCCGAGTTGTCATTATAAATTCATTTCATTTTCATTGTTATTAAAAGGAATTAATCCAATTATTTTTTGTTAAATATAAAACAAAATACAAAATTTGGTTAAAATTTTTTAAATTCTCAAAGTAACCCAATATTCCTTTTTTTTTCAAAAAATATTTCCTCAGCATCCCCCGAGGATAGATAGCCAGCCCAGGTCATTTTTTTTCAGTTCATCGAAAAAGTTACTCACTCGACGGGGAGAAACGAATCTCAATCAAGAGGAGCCTCTGCAACAAATGCGTCGCGTGCGAAGCGCAACGCAAAATTAGCTAGGAAAGTGGCGATGCGAGTGGACGGGGCGAAGGGGCAAGGGGTGAAAGGGGCAAAGAGCTTTATGAATGGGCGACGTCGGCTCACGTAGGATCCTGGGCGAAGCGGGCGCTACGGCTGCGGAAACGGCGCTCGACACCGTGGTCGTTCGGACGCGTGGGATGGCAAACGCGGCGGGTGGGTGGAGTGGGGGGTGGGGGCATTCGGCACGAGGAGATTCGTGACATTCGAAGAGGGGAATGAACGGCAAGGGAGCGAGGGGAAAGCGGTCGAATGACGGTGGAAATGAAAGAGGTCGGCGAGCGCGCTGTGGATAAAAGCGAAGCTCTGACGCGCTACATGAAACCGCGACGCCGGCGCCCCGGCGCGCTGTAACGATCGCCAAGAGCTTGCAGCATCGCGGCGTCCGCACGCGCTATACGGATATACGTATAGCACACACACACGGCGAATCTCTTTTCCGTTAGATTCTTATTCTTGGAGCTTTTTTCTTCTACTCCTTATTCCGCCTACGCGTCCAATTACCGCGTACCCTTGTCCGTTCCATTAATTCTTCCCGCGCGCCAAAAGACAACTCGAGAAATGCGACGGTAAAGCTGAAAATAAAAAGCGCTCGTAGCCCTGCGCGTGCCTCGCGTTTGACGATTTTTTTCAGTTTGTTTGGGTTTATTATGTTTATCAAAAAGTCGAAGTTCTAAAGTATTCCAAAAAATTATTCGAAAAAAGTATAAGTAATAGGTATTATGGAGTTCGAAAAAAAGGACGCGTCACAACTAACTCGGGCCGGAAATAACAAGATTTTTACCTGGGACAACGTGTGCAACTTTCTTAATTCTTTTTTTTCATCAAAGCGTATCTTTTACAATTTTTGTATTGAAAGATATTTATAAATTTGGTAGATGCGATGGTGTGTACAGAGCGCTATTTGAAAAAGCGTCCTTCGCGTTGACGACTGCTGCTTGGAAACAAATCATCCGAAATAAAAAAATTTAACGCATTTAATATTTCCATGAAATTATCGATTGCTCGGATGAAGGGTATAATAAAATATTGATTTTTCGAAAAATGGCCGCAGTCCAAAGTGAAAGTATCGATCTTCGGTGAAAAAAAACTCTCTATCTTCGTTGATAAAGAAACAACTACGAATCGAAGAAAAAATCCTTCGTTCAGGCTTTTTGACGTGTATAAAAAGCTTGTAAAATTTGCAGTTGATCGGTGCAGTGATTTTTGAGATATCGTGGTTACTCATTTCCAAAAAGTTCGCGGAACCTACCTATAACATCTGTAACTCCCTCAATTTTGAACGCATCGACTGGACATTTTTTAGAATACTTTTGAAATGTTATACTTTGAGAATGCGTCGAAAACCAAATATCGATATTTCTAAAGATTTCATCTAGGAGTAAGCCCGTAAAATAAAGTTTTTTAAGGGCTTACTCCTTTTTTAAGTGTAATCATCTTCCGTCTGCCGAACTCAAAATGGAATTTTGATCTTTTCCCACAATGCTAATTTTTCTCTTACATATAGTGCACGTCACAAAAATACGGTATATATTTTTTACAAATAAATATGTTATTTTTCTCGCTACCAACATCTCAGCGACAGACCCTTAAGAAACCCATGGCCAGCGAGTAATTGTCGCATGAGGTTGAAGTTTGCATCGTTGGAATGCAATAAAAATGAATATTTCTCAATTCCTTGAATTTATTTTGGCATATTTGACCTACATAAAACCCGCAATAATTTTTGAATAATTTATTTAGCAATCTACTATATAATTATACAAAAAAGATCTTGCATAATAATAAAACATAAGGAAATTAAAATGTAAAAAAGAACTTTCGTTGCGTTTCAACGATGGAAACTTCAACACCATAATTGTCGCCCTGCGTATATATGTATATGAACTAGAAGCTCTGTCACCTTGTATAGCTACATGTATATGTAAAGATGACAGAGCTTCCAGTATATGTATCGGTAGTTTAATCACCTTCGGTTTTCACTACGGGTGCGGCGAGAGGAGTGAATCAGCGAAGGGTGAGGGCTGAAACACGGAATAGACGAAGCGGGGGTGGACTGGGGCTGGCTGGGCGGACAAGGGGGGAGGGGGTGTCGCTGGCATTGAACGGCTATACGAGCGCACCTCGACGAAAGCTCTCCATTCATGCTTTCCGGGGAACTTTTGCGCTTGCGCACCGCGCGTTCAACCACCCTGATGAATTCTTCTCGTCCTGCCACCGCCGCAAGCTCTTTCACTGGCGCGCGTTGCGCAGAGATGAGAGAGACAGAGAGAGAGAGAGGGAGAGAGAGAGAGAGAGAGAGAGAGAGAGAGAGAGAGAGAGAGAGAGAGAGAGAGAGAGAGAGAGAGAGAGAGAGAGGGAGAGGGAGAGAGAGAGAGGGAGAGGGAGTGGGAGAGGGAGAGAGAGAGAGAGAGAGCCCACATGGAAATAAAATATATAAAAAATATATCGAAAGATACATAAAACAAATATCAAATACATTTTGTACGGAAAGTTGGATATGTCAAGTATATTTTTGAATATGATTAAACCTATGCGATATATAAACATAAATAGCTTCTAAGATGTACATTAAATATATTAGATATGTATACTGAATATATGTTTAATATACTCGGGAGCATAACGGAGAATGTATGCTGACATCTAAAAAAAGATACATTCAAGATGCATATAAAATATATTGAAATTGCATGACTAACGTACGCTTTATACATTTTTAATAGGATATCCGAATATATTTAAGGTTTGCTATATGTATATCTGAATATATATTACTATATATTTATATGTATATATAGTAATATACCATGAATAGTCTCAAGATCCGTTTGAATCATAAAAAATACTCATAAATGATACACTTTCGATTAATTCAGTGTATATATACATTTAAACACACACACACACACACACACACACACACACACACACACACACACACACACACACACACACACACACACACACACACACACACACACACACACACACACACACACACATCTTCAAGTCGGTATCTCGCGAAGACCTAGCCGCACTAGCCGGAATAAATGATCGGACAAAAAAATCGAAGGTTATGTAATCTCGTAATTCTATTCGATTATCGCTCTCTATGCGAACGCAATTAAATAATTGATCCGATAATGTTAGTTAGTCTTGTAAATCCACACATTTCTCAATAAACTAACATTGTGTATTGTACCATATGCAGACGATAAGAAAATTAATTTATCAAGTAGAACTAGCTCAGTGGGGAAGGTCCCAGCTCATCACTCAGAAGTCCCGGGTTCGAAACCACCTTACGGCCTGTAAGCGTCTGATATAATTTAAATTTGAACCATTAAAATATGTGAACCGCAAACGCCATAATCGTAATTAACGACAAGGAAAAATATCGTAAAGGGGTGCAATGATGTAAATAACGTCGTAACAAAATTTTTAAGAATATTTCAAGTATAGATTAAATATATTCCAAGTATATCTTAAATACACGTTGAATATATTTTAATAATATTTAAAATGTAGTATGAACATATTTTAAGTATATTTTAAACGGAGTATGAACATATATCGTGTATATTTTAGATGTATTTTAAATACTTTTAAAGTATATTTCAATTATAAGTCGAATCCAGTTAAAATACATTTGTAGTATATTTTGAGGGTAATTTGAGTAAATTGTAAGTATATTTTCAATATAGTTCGAATATACGTAACATTCTGATGATCTATTTTGGATGAAAACTTCGATATCGCAAATATATTTTTAATATATATTTAAGATGCATAATATATATCTGAAATCTATTTTAGATCCATTTTTAATATATCGAAAAATATATTTTTACATATATTTTATTTCCGTTTGGGAGAGAGACGAATGAATTATTCCTCTGCGAACGTGTTCGACACAGCACACCTACGATGCACATAAATTAAATTCAAAACCCCACGAATCATTTGAATAAGCTTTAGGTCAAACGCTTTAAAAATTGCTAAAAATAGCGATATATATGTCAGTAGCATTATAAAATTGTGGTACGTTTCTGCGAATTCGTTTTATTCGGCTGAAGGTAAGCTGGCGGAGGAAGATGCAATGCTGAGACAATATCTGGCATTTTCAGAAATTTTGTCCATTTGTCCGTTTGAGGGAAGTTGGCGCGATAGCGACTGAAGATCTATTCCTGAACCCTAACCATATGGAAACAAACGTTTTCAGAACTTCCACGCACTTCGTAGCACTTTTTTATCCTATAGAATCATAATTTATTAATTATTATTATACTTATTATTATACTATAAACTTCGTTTCATATCAATCCGTCGAGTACGACCTGAGATTGAAGTAGGAATTCGATTTTTGCTTTTCAAAAACGGTGGCGCGCGATGTCTTTCACTGATAAGGAAACTCTAGTGAATATTCAATATAAAACAGTTTCATTAGCTTTGACGGCGAGCACAAACTTGGGACTCACAAAACAGGTCGATATTCAACGTTTTTTTCTCGATTAGCGTATTGGGTGGACGAGCTCGGGATTTTACACACAATTAATAGAACATGTTGCCGGGTTTAAGTTTTTTCTTTATTGAAAAATATTGATAAACAATAAGGTTATTATTGAAACACAGTGCCGCTGTCGCTGCATGCCAATCGGTGCAGGTAGTTCTGGCAAATAGGGTGATGTTAACGGGGTATCCCTCTCTGAAAGCCCAATTTGAAAGGTCGGAATGAATTTTTTCTAGGAACACATTGGTTGGAATATATTTATTTTTCCCCAGCATGTTGTATACATATTTTGGTTACAATGTCATTTTTTCGGAATAAAATCTTCCAAAGTTTTCGTGGTGCTGCAGTTGGCGTTGCAGTCCTCCAGCGGCGCGGCCCGAAACGGCCGGATCTCTAGCAGGCTCAAATGTAATCTGAAACGAAAACAAAAAAAATTCTTCAAATAGACCCAACTGTCTATGGGTTTACGATCCACTTTTCGAAATTAAAAAAAAAACGAAAAATGACAGCTTCTCCGAAGAAAACTTCATTTTTCTCTTGAAAAACAGCATGCTGAAGTCGTTGTTATTAACAAATGGTTAATCCGATTAAAAAATGCGATCGTGAACCGAAGATGACCACTGTTTGAACGCTAACTGTGCAAATTCAAGGCAATGGTGTGAAAGTTACTCGAGATATCAATCCCGCTGTGTCAAGATATGTAGTTTTGAGATGATCGCCTTCAAACTCGACGGATCACGGTAAACCCGACGCGCACTGTTCCCCTAAAATAGGTGTAACTTTGGCTTTTTTTTTGAATTTCAGGGTCCGGTTCGCCTTAAAATATCTTGAAAGTTCACATTATAACAATGCAAACTAGGCAAAATCATCCCTAAAGCGGTCCCTAAGCCATAAAACTATGCGATCTAAAAGTCAGTTTTTGATATTTCAAGCTTGTATAGACTTCTAAATCATTATCTGGCGCAATGTTGTATGTTTTTTTGTCCGGTGATTATGAGTGGGTATTAAAGTACATGGAAACTTTTTTTTTTCAAATGACGTTGAAGATTGCATCTTTGAAATGCAACGAAAATTAATTTTTTTTGATAACTCCATTTTTTGTTCGATTGAGACCTTGAGAATCGCTCAAACGTTTCTACGTATTTTTATTCGAATTTCACAACCTCGATTTGCGAAAAAAGACTTTGGATGATGCTAAAAATTAAGGAATCAAAAATAAAATGAAACATATCGTTGCGTTACAACGACGCAAACTTCAACGTCATTTTTTCAAATTGCACAGATAACGTTTTTTTTTCATGTATAGAAAATGTGTTCATCGTAATAACCCTTAATACGAAGTAGCCCTGAAATGTATTTCCGACATGCCGTTTAACTAAACTTCCGATATACACGAGAGTGAAGTTTCGGACAAAAGCAAATACTCGTATATAATTATATACGTAACCAATCCCATTATAGTTACTATATTTTTGTTATGGCAATACTTTAGATAAGTGACTTTTCGACGAATAATTATTACGAGCAAAAAATAATTATAATTGTTTAGCTGTGGGACCCAAACAAACCCAATATAGGGGTCGAAATGTTCAAAAATGACCTATTTTATCACGTGTTTCCGGGAACTTCAAAACCCAATAAATATAACCCAATAAATGAGAAAATAGCAAACAAAAAAATGTTAGGCTCATTTTTCGGAAACGTTGCTTATCTAAAGAATTAACTCTCTAATTGGGAAATAACCCTTTCATAAATGAACCTGAAAAAGTTCACGTTTATATTGTTGTTCAGTTTCATTTCTGGATATTGATTGAGCATTCCATCTCGCGTGACACATGAACGGGCAGCAATGACGTGACGGGCCACGTGAAATCGGAAATGCGGCCACGCACCCTGAGGATCTACGTCGCAGCCGAGGCACGTGCCGTGCGAGGGTTCCGCCGCGCTCTTCGTCCCCACGAGGCATTGTGTCGAACGAAAAGTTTGGGGAAACGCGGGCTGCGAGGCATCGAGAGGGGTGTAGAATTGAAGGTTTTTCAAGGGCGTCGTCGTTTGGCGAATAAATGTTGTCGACGTGCGTGTAGCTCTCGTGGGTGACAGGTGAGTGTAATTTCAATTTCACGAGTATCGAGAAATAGATATGGATCTGTTGTACAAAGTAATTCAAGTAGTTTTATATATGAGGGATTTTGGAGACGGTCGACTTCGAGGATCGTCCTCATAGTAGTCGATTGCCCCACTCTCAACTTTACGTGAAGCCCAATGTCTTTAAAGTTACTTTTGACCACATATACGCATGTTTATGTAAATATCATATCAAGGACTGTCCAGGACCTAAAACTAATTGTTAATTAATAATGTATTAAATGAATTAGGTCCTTAAGGAGGTACGGTGATTGGAGCGAGTCCAAGATAAAAGCCCGATTTTTTTTAATAACATTGTCGAGAGCTTCGTCCATGCGTATGCGGAGTTTCCACGAGATTTACCGTACAGTTTCCGAGTTATTAATTGTTAAAGTTGGTCAATTAGTCACACGTAGACGACAAAATGTGCCTGTCCTCTCATATATCGATTTTTTTGTGCTACTTGGAGCCAAGACACACGTAAAAAAAACTAACGGTTGCGTTCGTTGGTTCCTTGTGATTAATAAGGCAACTTGAATTGGAAAGCTCACCGCAGAAATAAGCAATAAATTTAGAAATAAAGTCGCGAAAAACCGAAGTATTCGGCGAGAGAGACGTCTCGTGACGTAACCGCAGCCATCTTGCTCGAAGTGTGGCAACGCCGAATACCCGCGCAAATTTGATTCTTCTATCGGATATTTTCAACGCGAATTAAAAATATGGTTGTGTGAAGCCGTACGTTTTTTAATCGATTATAAAAGGCCTTTCGTCGATATTTACTCAAAGTTCTTTTATGTATAGCTAAGGCATCTCAATCTTTCTGGCGACATGTATACAACGCATTTATATGTAAATTCAGCATGGAAAAACCGTCATATAAAATGAACGTTCTTTTTTATATCTGCAAATATTGTGAAAATTAGGAAAGGGAAAAATAACATAACCATCGATGAAATATGTTTTGACTTCGGACAGATTGGACATTGGATATTGAGGTTAAAGTCAACGCGACGTTTTTCATTTGCATTCGCAATATCATCTTTTCACTCTCTAATTCTTGTCCGACAGAATCTACCTTTGTCTCTAAACTGGACTTCAGGTAAAATCCTGCTACTCTCTTGATAAACTTCTACAGTACTTATTTTCATTCTCCATGTTTACCGGCTACCAAAAATAATAAGCCGAGCGCGTGGGACCGATGACAGCTATCGAAAATGCAACGATGCTAAACGTCGATGATATGGCGTACTACTGAAGTCGAGTAGTAGATTATTACGTTTGTTTTCATATTATAAAAATAATAAGTAGCTCGAAATTCAATACTTAAAAAATATTTCTCGAAATTTAGGCCACACACATATGTCTAAAACGTAGCGGTATTATGGCGAAAAATAGACTCTTAGTTTACTAGCATGGTCATCACCGTACCTCCTTAAATGAATTAAATTCATGAATACGTTAATTTAATAACTCAATTAATGCGTTAACTAATTCAATTGATTGATTCGTTCTTGAATAATTAAATTAATTAATTAAAATTAATTAATTCGGTCGAATTTTTTTTAGCAATGCGAGGGAGATACGATTTCAGGCAAAAGATGCAGAAATTTGAAATTCTCGAATAGATGTCCTAGACGTCACGAAAAATCAGCCCAAAATGGCATAATTTGTAGACCAAGCTCCGAACGTCCAGTTGAAGATTTCTTTTTTTTACGATCGTTTAACAATAAATTTGTCAATATTTATCTTCATTAGGGTGAAACTCTTGAGAGTGAATATGACGCGCCTCACGAACGCTGTAATTTTCGAGCTGCTCATATGCTTGCATGGTTGCCATACAGTTTAGTACGGTTGTACTAAACAGCCGAAGAAGAAAATAAGCAGAATCTCAGCACATCACAATTAATTGCCCTAAATTATATAACAAATAATTATGAAATTTTCCAGAAGAGTTCTTCCGTACATCAATTACTATCACAAAAATCTAAACCATTGTGTAGCATGTATTATAATTGATAGTTATAGGGTAAGTCCGGCGTAGTTGGCCATCGTTTTTTCAAGAATCCGTCTAAATAAAAGTACATACGTTTCTTAACGTTCAACGTTTCATTTGTAATGAAACTTTGAACATTTAACTTTAAAATAATTTACGAAATTAAAACAAACTCCTATCAGATAAACCTTAAAATTACTGTTTAAAAAAAATCACGATTGGCTATCTTTCCCGGAGTATCCGGGTGTGATGGCCATAGGAATAGAGGTAAGATGACCAGTTACCCAGCATTATGGTCTCGGTTTTCTCTTTGGTTTTATGTTTTTATTTTTTTTTTATTTTGGCCACATCTAAAACACATATAACCGAAATCAGTACAATTTTTGTATACCCAAAATTGGCATACTGTCCGCTGAAGCCAGTCTTCGATGAGACGAGTTTTATAATAATTTCGTCCGCAACATTTTTTTGTCATTGTTCTCGTATCGTCTTTCTAAGGACTTCCCAGGTATTTCGTAGGTCCTAGTGGGCGCACGGGCCGACTATTCATCATTTTTTACAGCACTAATAGCTGCTTTTAATGCTTTTTGAGCCTAGTTCCCTCGTAGAGCAATTACTTTTCTGTATTCTAACGATTGTCGTGAATCCTTTCGGTGTTTATCAGCAACGAAAGTCTCAAGTAAAAAATAAAATTGACAAAAGAAGATGCTCCTCTTACGGGACCAAAATTTCGTAGAAAAATCATCCCAATTATTTCGAATGTTTTTTTTTATAATGAAAGCACCGTATCACACCAAACGATATATCGTACCAGCCAACGCTGGCACATTGTCTTTTTTGCCTTCATTCTATTCTTCGTTTTTTTTTCCTCCTATAAGCGCTCGGGCGTGATAGAAATGCCGCATACTCTTCGGGGTCGCGAGACGTCGCGACGTTTGGTCGTTATCATTGCTGTTCGTGAAACGGTTCGGTAAAAGCCGCGGGTTTGGTGTACTCCTGGACGCAATATATGATGAGGAACTTGCTTAAGGACGAAATTCCAACAGAGTCTGATTTTCCTAAAGGGCACCTTGACGATATGACAGTAGAATCCCTCACAAGTTATTTCCGCTTATGAGGAGGAGGCAGCAGGCATCCCTGCAGAGTTATGGCTTGGGCTTTGGGAAGCTTATCGTGTCGTGGTTCACCGGTGTGCTCTTGTGAGGATTACGATTGCCTCTCCTAATTCACGCTCATTATGAGTTATAGCGCCGTCTGGTCAGGGAAGATGAAGGGCCCATTTATTCGTCGCGACCGAAGTTTGAAATTGGCCTGCTCAGGAAATGGGAAATGCAGAGGGGGCGACGTAACTTGTGAGGGATCTTGCTGTAGATTCGGACACTACATTTTCACTAAGATATATATATATATAACAATAATAAAAATAATTGTGATGCAAAAAATAGTTATATTAATTATGATAATAGTAAAAATAATAATAATAATATAAAAATATTTTATTTATTTGGGGGTGAAAGAGGAGGAAGCAGGTGGAAACATTTCAAGCAAGGTATATTAAAATGTCCATGGGAATGAGTAAGAACACCCCAAACTATATTTGGCGAATGGAAGCAGAGTGGAGGGAAAAGGAAGTTGAAGTATGGAAACGGGCTCGCAAGGCATGTACTTGAAATAATGGAGATGGGTGATGATGGCCAAAAAATGGCTAAGGGAAGAAACGAGAGCAATTATAAATGCCCACATGGAAATAAGATATACAAAAAATATACCGAAAGATATATAAAACATTCAGTAAATATATTTTGTTCGAAAAGTTGGATATGTCAAATATAAATTTGGATATGTCTAAAAACCTGTGCGATTTATATATATAAATAGCTTCTAAGATATACATTAAATATATTAGATCTGTATACTGAATATATCTTTTATACACTGGGGAACATACCGGAGAGCGTACGCTGGGATATAAAAAAAAATACATTTTAGATACACATAAAATATATTGAAAGCGCATGACCAACGTATGCTTTATACATTTTTAATAGGTTATCCGAATATATTTAAGGTATGCTATATGTATATCTGAATATATATTACTATATGCTTATATGCTATATGTACTAATAGACCATGAATAGACGCAAGATTCATTTGAATCATATAAAATGCTCATAAAAGATACATTTTCTATTCATTCATTGTATATATACATTTAAACACACACACACACATTAGCCTTTGCCCGCGGTTTTGCCCGCTCTGTACCGCTCTAAACAGTTATTCTGGCTACCTGGTCTGTAGTTTTTGATAATTCACCTTGCTTATTGAAAAAAAATATATTCCATATAAACTGACTTTTTGTCTCCGATATCTTTATCATAGGTATAGATAGGTTGAGTATTTACTGACGAACATTTCAATGGCAATCACATTGGTTGATCTTAACTTTACTAAATGAAAAAGTACTCAAATGAAACCTTTGAACTTTGGATAATATGTTATTGTCTGAAATGAGTTATCTAAAATTAAAATTTAATCGATTTTTCCAAAATTCAGTATACACCACGTTTCACGTTTTTCTTTCTTGCCCGTCGGTTAAAATAAAATATTTTCTCGGTTGGTCACTCTACAGCAGGCGACGACATAGAGCTGACCATGCGAGAAGCAGGCTGTTCGTCGGTTGACTCGCTCGTAGCGTTTGTCGTAGCGTTTATCCTTGCGATTTGTTAATCGTCATCGCAAAGCAGATGGTTACGGGGAACTGCACTTAAATTGAAAGGGGCATTGGGCTATTGGGCATAAGTGGTATTCGCGGTATAAACAGCGTCTTACCCCGTCCGCACCCCGTCAGAACTTCTCCCGCGATAACCTTTTGTTAAAAAGTAATTAATTGCTCAACTTAGACTCGTTCGATTTAAATAAAACAAATAGCATCATATTAGTGGCATTTTACGCTATAAACAGAGAAAACCATATTTCATTCGGTTCAGTAGTTTTACACACACACACACACACACACACACACACACACACACGCACGCACGCACGCACGCACGCACACACGCACGCACGCACACGCACACGCACACGCACACACACACACACACATCTTCAAGTCGGTATCTCGCGAAGACCTAGCCGCACTAGCCGGAATAAATGATCGAAGGTTATGTAATCTCGTAATTCCATTCGATTATCGCTCTCTATGCGAACGCAATTAAGTAATTGATCCGATATTGTTAGTTACTCTTGTAAATCCACACATTTCTCAATAACCTAACATTGTGTATTGTACTATATGTAGACGATACGAAAGTTAATTTATCAAGTAGAACTAGCTCAGTGTGGAAGGTCCCAGCTCATCACTCAGAAGTCCCGGGTTCGAAACCACCTTACGGCGTGTAAGCGTCTGATATAATTTAAATTTGAACTATTAAAATATTTGAACTGCAAACACCATAATCGTAATTAACGACAAGGAAAAATATCGTAAAAGGGTGCAATGATGTAAATAACGTCATAACAAAATTTTTAAGAATATTTCTAGTATAGATTGAATACACTCCAAGTATATCTTAAATACACGTTGAATATATTTTAATAATATTTAAAATGTACTATGAGTATATTTCAAGTATATTTTAAACGGAGTATGAACATATATCGTGTATATTTTAGATGTATTTTAAAGACATTTAAAGTATATTTCAATTACACGTCGAATACAGTTAAAATACATTTTTAATATATCGAAAACTATACTTTTACATATATTCTATTTCCGTGTGGGTATACTCAAACGTATACTTTCAGTATAGTTTGAGTACATGTCGTCGCATATCCAACGTGCATTCTCTATATATTCTGAAGATCTATTTTTGTTCGAAAAGTTGGATATCGCGAGTATACGTTAGATGCATTTCTCATATATATTGCATACATCTACTGTACATCTAAGATACATAATGTATATCTGAAATATATTTTACATCTATTTTTAATTTATTGAAAAATATATTTTACGTATATTTTTTTTCCGTGTGGGTGGTAAGCCATAAAAATAGGGAAAACAAATAAAACAATGGAAAACGTGGGTACCCGTGAAAAATTTGCCGGCGCTTAACATGCGGCCGACGCTTGGTACGATATTCAGCACCAACCACCAATACCCAGTGTTGGTCCTTTATACAGGCCAATGGTTTGGCCATGATTCTGCCAGTGCTCATTTGAAGCAAGGCAAACCAACGAACACCCAGCCTTGGGCCAAATATCGATTACCAACTATCAGCCAACTATCGGGTCCCAGTGTTGGCCCCGAACATGGGCCAATCGGTTGATCGTGGGTTTGCCAGTCTCGAATTGAAGCTCGGCACACCATCGAAGAGCCAACGCTGGGCCAGCACTAATTAATGACCGTCGGCCAATTGTCGGGGCGTGCGCAGGCCCTGAGTCTGAACCAATCGTTTGACCGTGGTTTTGCCAACGCTTATTTTTAGCATGGCAAACTGACGAATTGCCAATCCTGGCCCAACACTGGCTTTGAACGGTATATTCCATACATATATACAAGAATGCTTTTTTACGTGTATACGTATATACGTAATATATATGTGTGTGTGTGTGTGTGTGTGTGTGTGTGCGCGCGTGCGTGCGTGCGTGCGTGTGTGTGTGTGCGTGCGTGCGTGTGTGTGTGTGTGTGCGTGTGTGTGTGTGTGTGTGGACTATACAAGAATTTTTTTACGTATAAACGTATATACGTATATACGTAAAAAAGCATTGGCAAAACCACGGTCAAACGATTGGCTCAGACTCAGGGCCTGCGCTCGCCCCGACGATCGGCCGATGGTCATTAATTAGTACTGGCCCAGCGTTGGCTCTTCGATGGTGTGCCGAGCTTCAATTGTAGACTGGCAAACCCATGATCAACCGATTGGCCCATGTTCGGGGCCAACACTGGGACCCGATAGTTGGCTGACAGTTGGTAATCGATATTTGGCCCAAGGTTGGGTGTTCGTTGGGTTATTATATATTTTTTTATTATCGCTGCACGCAATTTTCTACGTCCTGTGACAATAAAAACTCATTACTCTTTTCTGAGATTCAGTTTATTAAAAATAAAATTGATTTATACTAGTTTTGTGGTGTATTAAAAAAAATGCCGAGGTAATATGACAGTATTAAGAAACGCCGAGTGTTAAAACGACGACAAAAATTAGAAGACTTTTTACAGCAGGTTAGGATCAGAGGCAACGAAACAAAAGGACAAGTAATAAATAGTGAAACAAATTTGGAAACATTCCACGAAGTGATTGTGCATAACGAGTTTAGTGAATCTAATAACTCTCCCGATGAGCAATCATCGAGCACAGAAACTTCTGAATTTAATGCATGTGCGGGAATAAGGACCGATGCATTGTCTCTGAAAGAAAAATTGAGGTTATTTTGACAACGTTACACTGGGCCAACGCTAGCCCGAATATTGCGCCAACAATATGAAGCCGACCTTAGCCCTACTATGGGCCGGTGATCACGCCAACCGTCAGCCAATGATCGTGATCTCTTTAGCCCAATGTTAGGCCAATACCCGGCCAACTGTTAAGATTTCCGGTAAGCCTACCATTGGCCAACCGTACAACCCAGCGTTGGGCCGAAGAGATCACTCCTACCGTGGCGCAACACTAAACCGGTAATGCTGCCGTTCATCGGCCAATGGTAGAATATGATTGGCGTGACGCTGGCGTGACGCTGGCATATTGCAAGTATGGCATATGGAAAAGAAATGTGAAAGAACTCGAAAAAAAAATAGAAAGCGGCGTAAATATAAAAATTGAACAAGAAATTCAATATGATTGGAGCAAAATCGACGTGTCAACATAGTGTAAGGAATAGAAAGATAGGAAAACAGGTATAGACATGGAAAATTATAGGGAGGACAAAATTATTAGCGGAGAATCAGAAGAAACGTGAGCGAGGATAAGGATAAAGAATATGCAAGCAGGGAATTGAAAATTTGAGACATAATTGCGAGTGTATGAAAGTTGAGGGAAAACTAAAGCGAGGAATAGTAAATAAACTAGAGCAATAGTTGGAAAACAGCAAGGGGTTAGAAATTGACCGGAAAATAGAAGCGCAATTTAAAATGCCATCGGCAAAGAAATTATACGATTACATCAGACAGTTTGAGAAATAGGCAACTAGGATAGATATAAGATAACCAATCTAAAATAATTGATGTAAAAGAGATGGGAGGGGCATTCATGTAAACACCCTTGAAATGGGTATACAAGGAATAATTACGACTGCTACTACGATATTATTAATATGATTATTTAATCATTTCATTTCAAGATTTATTAATATGTTTTTTATTATAAAATTAATTATTAATGATCGAATAATTATTTTGCTTATTTATTTAATTACTATCAAAGAAAAACATAGGTAACAAACCCGAAAAGCGTGTACCTTAGGAAAAAAATAAAAAAATAATAATAATAACAATAAAAATAATCATAGTAAATATATGACAATATACAGATATTTTAATTATTATAACAGGCAATATAATGCGAAAAAATGCTCAGGCAAAATCACTAACGGTAGATGCACACGCAGCGGAACCGAAGAAAATATATGGATGAACAAAATTTCATCAAAATTATCCAGGCTACGAAATTTTTTGTAAAAACTAATTAAATTACAATAACTGTAAAAAATGCCGGCGCAAAAATCTGAGCAAAATCCTGCGAGTATTTGCCATAATTGATAGAAATGAAGAAAAAGTTTCAGGCCATTCGGGCACTCGGATTATTTTATTTGTGTGGGGAATTGATGGAAGCACCCATATGTAGCACGTACACATGTATAGGCGTATACGCGCATATAGTAGATACATATATAGTTAGAGTTCAGTGTCATGGCTGCTGCTGACGTAGTCCAATGTCGTCGGGTGCTCCTCGTCGTCGGTAGATGAAACGCGAAGGGTTGATGGTCGTCGTAGGTAGCGGTGAAGTGTGGGGGCAGCTAGGTTCAAGGGTAGTGGGGGTGAAAGTGAGACACGAATAGGGAGGGAAAGAGGGGGAAACCCCCCCAACATTGGTGTAAGAAAGAACACAGTCATTGGCCACATTGGTATTTTCTTTACAAAAATATACTTGAAACGGAGAGTATTAGGGAGAGAAATGAGTATAGCAATGTGCTACGTTCTAGGGCAATATAATCTAAACAATAAGAAACGATTTATCGGATTACATACCTCGATCCTGGCCGAAAATAGCAATTTTCATGGCGTTGAAGTTTGCATAGTTGGAACGCAACAAACGTTCTTTCTTATTTTTTCTTTATTCCTTCATATCCTGAATGATGATGTTCGAATCCGAAATCGGCGCCAAAAATGTGAGCAATTAACGCAAAATTGACTTTCGTTGCATTCCAACGATGGAGACTTCATCATTTTTGGTTTGTTGTTTCTTCAAGGGTTAATCGTAAAGAAACTGGGATCTTATCCATTCTAGATGATTTATTAATACTATTTTTAACAATAAATTCTTCGTCCTCGCGTGCGTTGTTCGGGTCTTGGCCAAAAATACCCCTTCTCATGGTCGGCATGATAATTGCCCGATGGGTTGATGGGACCGAAAAATCCAAGAAGATTCTTCTGAAGTCATTTATGGTTATAGTATGTTCAGTCAATTTGTTTAATTAAGAAAAAAGATAACAAGTTACCGGATTTTAAAGTCACATAGTTTTTCGTGTCAAATTTTGCATTTCGAGTGTATATAAAAAAAAGTTTTGAGTATAAAATACAAAAACGGCTCGACGGATTATAGAAAATTTACGTCCGAAGGTCAAGGAAAAACATCTGAATTAAGAGGTTAGGTTACTGTGACAAACCAAAAATCAGGGCTATTTGAACAAATTAATTTTGAAGGAATAAGTAACATGATTGAAAAATCGTTCATTGGACGTACAATAACAATGTTGCGTAACAAATTTCATAATAAAATATTCATAATTAAATAAGTTATAAGAAATCGTGAAGGACCCAACATTAGGGACTCAACGGTGTACTTGACTTCCGCCAAAATAGATAATATTGACTAAAGCTTGACGGAGCTTTTTTATTTTATCGTGTCTCAATTGTCAAAACAAAAATGTAGGATTTTTTTTTTCGATTTTTCGTAGGAAATGACATAAAAGTAGTTAATAACGAATTAAAAAAAAATGTTAATAAGAAAAACGTCGGTCAAGACTAAACTGCTATTACATTGAACAAGTGTACCAAATTTCCAGTCATTTCGTTCTTTAGCTGTTGAAAAATCGTGTACACCATTTTGTAAAACATAATTTCGAAAAAAAACGCTTCCAAAGTTCTACCCGCAGTTCTATCCTCGTAATCATAACTTTACCTTCAATTTGCAATTCCTGCACCATATGTTGGACCTTCCTCTCAAATTTGAGTTGTCTTAAGTGGCGAACGATTTTTTGACATTTTCACACTAGCCTAACGCCTTGAAAAATATTCAAACCTGTCCAAGTTGTCGTGTAGACCGTGTCGAGAAATGTAGTTTCGAAAAAGAAAACGCGTTTAAACCTACCTGCACCCGAGCCAGTCCGATTCACGGGCGCGCGGACACATTTACTCTCACAACTCCGTCCCAAATTGAGATTTCGGAATGATTTTTGTTTGCCGACGCGTAAAACTATACAGAACCATAATCAACAATGAAAATCAATGATTTTCATCTTCAAAGCGCGGTTGCGGGCAATACTCTCGGGAGTCTCTCGAGACCCCGAAAAAGGCAATTGACAAATGTGAGGTACACGTGAAAGGGTCAAGATCAGAAAATGTCAAGAGCGACGTTATAATTATTTACGACGGAACGTGATAAATAATTATAAAGATTAAAAAAAAAAATTCAAAAAAGGTGGACACAGGCATACTGGAAAATAAACATTCAATGGCCAATGACTGTTCCCCCAGTCTCCCCAACCGATCATTCGACGTGCGCCTGTCCGTGGTACCTTCGGAACCGGCTTTTCGCCCCCAAAACATCCCCGTCTTGGAATGCCCGAAAACATTTGGCAGGAGAGAGAGAGAAAAAGAAAGAGAATCGTCATCCAGTAAGAAAATCGACCGGGACGTGGAAATTCGTACGAAAGGGAGAGGGCTCCTCGCGTGGCCTGCGTGCGGGAGCAAGGGCGAGGAGGCGCAGGGGGTGAAACGACGTAGGACGTCGAGGTGGGGCGAACGGGGAGAGGGATGTAGAGAGAGAGAGAGAGTGAGAGTGAGAGCGCGCAGCGCGGCGGAGAGGGGAGAATAGCTTTACCGCGAGCCGCGAGCTTCGGATTCACGGCAAGAGTGGCGAGAGAGAGAGTCGGCGGGTACAACCGGCGACGATTAGTGCGAATCAGACTCTCGTGGCTCGTGGAAGTACGGGAGAAAAAAGAAATTCTCTTTTTTTGCTCAACATTCCCGAAATAAATGCGGCAAAAAAGACCGAACGAATGATCATTCTGCGCTGATAGTAAAATCATTGAAAAACAAAAAAAACGCGTAGCAACGAAACGTCGTCAAATTCGTTGCTTAAATAATCTTAATTACGACTATTACGCGTATCGAAGTTTCGATATATCCATATATCTATCCGTACATAGATATACATATGAAATATTCAATTATCGCTGCGTGCGCAATAATTGACGAGCACGAGGATTAAAAGAAGAGTAATACCGAAAGGACAAATTGATCGTACTTGTGAGAAATAAATCGCTCGAAAGTATCTTCGAGGATATATTTATACGTCGTGTTTAGTGGTGATACTAGTTTTGTTTTTGTTTTGTGACCGTGAAAACCCGCTACAAATCGTCGCTCTCTGTGCCATCTCGAGATACAACTTACCTGGGAACTTGCTCGTGTTATGAGAACGTTTCTTAAATTTAAGGTATTTATACGCGATAATCGTTATTATCATACTTTTCGATCATTCGCGTGATCGCTGTTCCGGCATATCGATTATCCCCTGCACTGACTACAATTTTATCATCCAACGGAATAAAAGTGAACGTAATTTTTGTTTCAATCGTTATCGATACAGGCTTTGTACGAATTGAAAAATGTTTATTTTTTTTAAAGTCTTCTTAGCTCAATACATTTGCTCGCGAGTTTATTTATTCTCTTGTCGCGAGGCAACTTTTCGAATGAATTATCACAACGAGCGGCATTTTTCTTTGGAAAGAGAAAAGACAAACATTTCTCCACTTTAAGCATACTCGGCAAACGGAAGTGGTTTATTGATAGAGCGGAATGTCTTGTGACGCAACGGATACTTCCGGGCGGCACGAGGAATTTCGAGACGAGACATCGACGACCATTCGGAAGACGAACAAAAAACACCGTGTAGCTCGTGCACACATTTTTTGTTTTCTTTCGTCAGTCCACTTTTTCAAGGCCATTTCTTATGGGCTTCGAAATCTTGCGCGAAATAAAAATCACCATTTTCCTTTTCTATCGAAGTCTATTTTGGTTCTTATTTATTTATTTATTCATTTATTCAGGTAGAATTATCGTGGGAATGATGAAAATATGCTTGCACGTGTAGCCAATTTTTCACCGGCGTTTACATTACCGGCATTTAAATGATTGACGATGAGATTTTCCGGTACCAAATTTTATGAAAGTAGTATAATAATAATTCATCGTGAAGTTTCATATACAATAATAATTTATAATAATAGTTCATTTATAGTTTGGTAGTTTTTTTTTATTTTGCATGGTATACCCTTTAAGGGTGTTAACACACAGTTGACCCTCAATATGGTTTATTTAATTTGCAATAATAATAAAATGTATTATTATTATTATTATTATTATTATTGAAAACTAATTCCCCCTTCACATCTTTATTTACTTTGTAATAATAAAAGTAGTATAACAAAAATTATTATCATTGTCATTATTATTGTTACTATTATTATTACAATGAAAAAATATTTGTATACCTTTTACTAGTGGAAAACAATTTCAGTCTTCTAGTATTGAAAAAGAACATACGTGCGAAAAATATTATAATAAATGCTGTCATGGATTATTGATATTATGTACGAAGTATTTCGATGAATGTAAATATTGAAAAACAATATATATATTTTTAAATAATTATGAATATATATATATAGATATATATATATATATATACACGTTTAATTATATATTTATAAATAAAGATTATTATCAATGTTTGCCGAAAATGCGCGTTGAAACGTAAGATACGGATAAAATTCTCGGCCACGTCTAGGCTTGCGCTGCCCGTGACATTGGACTCGAACGAGAGTGAAAGCTTTCCTTGAAAAGCGGCCGAGCAGCGAACAGTTCGATACTCCCCTGACTCGAGCTTTAAAGATCTCACAGGATATTTCAGGTATATCTGCTTCGTTCATCGCCCGAGTGATTTCTACAGTGGATGATAATTTTTTCCAAATTACTTTTCGTTTCCATCTTTATGCCAATATCGCTCTAGCAATAATTCCAAATATTACTACATATCATAATTCTGTTTAGATGTCGATTTCAAAGAATTTCGCGACTTTATTTGCTTTTTTTTCGTATTCGGCGATGCTGTTCTCGCTTTTTTTTAGGACAAACAAATTTGATCTATTATTTTTGAGATTTCATCGATTAAGAATGCCAAAACTAATCGGAGCGATATTTAAAGAGTGAATGATTTTCAGACGCTTTTCCCGAGAGGAAACAATATTCATATTCTCCGATAAATTGGATATTTCTTTTCACGGTATTGAAATGTGCTCCGAAATTAATTTCGAGATTCGCGCGTTGTTAACGTTGAGCTTGTAATATGGGGGGATGTGACAATCGAGTCGATTGAATATCGCATTATAACGTATTCGCGTATTTGTTCTAGGAAACGTTTGTTCAAGCTTGGCAGTAATTTGTCGCGTTAATTTACGTGGGTAAACTGTAAGCTCTGGCACCGCTCCAATAAGGGATTATGAATCGGTCATACAATGGGAAAATGAAATCACCTACGTCGATATATAAATGGGCGTGCGGTGTTCGGCTTCGGTGCTCCTTCGAGTTGAGCAGCGTTGTCCGTGGCCAATACTCGGAGCGGTGACCGCTTAGCCGTGCACCGGCTGGCGCATCAACCAGTGAGCGAAGGGCCAATACTTCTGAGACCTTGCAATAGATACTTGAGTAAAACGTCTGTGCACCAGAGTATCGGAAGAATATGGAGCCGTCTATATCGGTACGGGTTTTGGGTAAGGTTCTGACCCCCCCCCCCCCCCCCCCCTCCGATCGAGATGAAATTTTGCACAAACCTTCCTTTTAATATTTTAAGACAACCCCTAAAGGGATTTTTGGCGACGCGCAATAGTTTTTGAGTTTGGGTTTGTTTGGGTTTTTTTGGGTCATTTTTGTTTGGGCAAAACGAAGAGCGCGATAACTTATATAGGTATGAACGGAGACGTAGCAGAGACAGATATAGTCGGCGCGCGTTAAAAGAATGTAACATTCAATATTTTGAAAACTATTGCGAGTCGCCAAAAATCCTTTTAGGGGTTGTCTTAAAATATTAAAAGGAAGGTCTGGGAAACATTTCAGCGCGAGCGGAGGGGGGGTTTCGGAACCTTATCCCCGGTTTTCCACAGCTTCCCCGTGCCCTCGGCAAATGCGGCAAAAATCGTGTAGCTATAGTGTAGCTTAAGGGATCATCAACATGTAAAATTTGAAGAAAAAAAAATCGATTTTTTTGCATTATCCGATAATATAGACGGTTATAAATATGGACCTAGCATCGACGATTGATCGTAAGTAGACAATTTATATGAAAATTCCTCACTCGAAACTGCAAACGCGTTGTTCTCGAAAGGTCGTTTTACAAAACGGTGTTACACTCTCAAAGGAAGAGTTTTCAAGCTATCCGTCCCAAATTTCGACAAACATTCTTTACGCCATTTTTTATCTTGCTATGGAACCGTTTCTTTTTAGTCATATTTTGTAAACGAAAAACTTTTCAAAAAAATGGGCTAAATGCGATATTTTTTTTAATTCTCCGCCATTTTTTCCATTTTTATTAAAAAAATCTTTATAACAAGATAGCGGCTTTCATACTGAATAATAATCTCTTTTTTAAATTTCTTTCAGGTAATATTTACGGCCACAATCGTGTACAGCTTGAGGGTGCTTTTTTCGAAGACATTTTCAAACGTTACAAAATTAAAATAAACGTTTAAAAAAATATTTGTTGTTCTTCATGAGTGCTTTGATTCGACATAAAAACATCAGACTAGTTAGCGTATTTCGACCGTCGAAAAAATCGCGAAAATCAGCTTTTTCGACCCGTTACACTGTACTGATCCCTTAAGACGGCTGTGGACGGAACGGCCGTTAGGTTAGAATGGCGAAGTGTGGGTAGGAATTGATAGGAAAGGCTTCAATTAGGAACGGCAATACTAAAAACCTAAACCTAAGAAAATAACCTAAAAATAAGAAAATTATAAAAGATATATATGTATATATGTGTGTATGTGTGTGTGTGTGTGTGTATACACACATACATACACACATATATAACCAGACGTATGTATGGTCGATGGTAAAAATTTGTCACACATTTTGCTTAAACTGGAGCGATCGTTTTTTAAATCGCTGATCCCACAAATGTCAAATAAAAAATAAAAAATGTTGGGGAAAATAATGTTATACTGATAAAAGTGTTTTAGAGTTGGATATAATTTAGTTATCGTTATATATTTTTTCCCTTAGTTCAAACGTATTTCCTTGCAGGTTTTTACGTATCACCCTTCCCAACTGAACCCTTTCCTAGCACTCCCTTCCCGCACTTCGCTAATCTAACCTAACTTCGTGGCGTCCACAGCAGTCTTGAGTTGCACTATACCGAATTTGCCGAGGGTACGGGCAAAGTGTGGAAAATCCGTACCGGTATAGGCGGCCCCATATTCTTCTGATTCTCTGGTGCATAAACGTTTTACTCCAGTATCTACACCCAGGGGCTTCAAAGTATTGGCCTTCCACTTACTGGTTGATGCGCTGGTGCACGACTAAGCGGTCACCGCTCCGAGTTCTGGCAATGCATAGCACTACAGTAGAACCTCGATTATCCGAACTTCGATTATCCGAACCCTCAATTATCCGAACGATGGCTTCGTTTATCCGAACGCTCAATTATCCGAACGTTGGCCCGAAAGATACATTGTTGCTCGCTGCCACTGCCGTGAGCAGCAATGAGCAACCCAACGCAACTTCTCCTTCTCAAACGGCTGCGAGACTTAGCCGCGCAAAAACGCTTTACGGCCGTTCGTCAATTAAAAATGGACGATATTATAAAAAAAGTATTAAAAAAGGCATTCGACTTTTTTCAGGTGTTTAATATATATATATGTGTGTGTGTGTGTGTGTGCGTGCGTGCGTGTGTGTGCGCGTGCGTGTGAGTGTGTGTGTGCGTGCGTGCGTGTGTGTGCGCGTGCGTGCGTGTGTGTGTGTGTGTGTGTGTGTGTGTGTGTGTGTGTGTGTGTGTGTGTGTTTGTTTGGGTTAACACCTGATATATGTAGGTACATAAAAACAGTACATACATATATATTAAAATTTGACATGTACTGTACGGTTTTTATGTAAAAGGTTGCTGTTTATGATCTAGTCCCAAAAAACCCAAAAGTCGAATGCCTTTTTAAATATTTTTTTTATAAGATCGTTCGGATAAAAAGTTCGGATAATCGAAACGTGGGTTTTTTGTATGTACCCTAAAGGTATATACATATATGTATAAAAACAGTACATGCATATATGTATGTATTGTTTTTATGTAAAAAGGTGTTGTTTATGATGCCGTCCCAAATAACCCACGTTTCGATTATCCGAACTTTTGATTATCCGAACTAGTTTCGGTCCCAATTGGTTCGGATAATCGAGGTTCTACTGTACTTAACTGGATATACCGCCGGAGCCGAACCCTGACCGCTGATTCACCAGTGTCGGTTGCTTATCGTCATATGTAACAGATATTTAGGGCTAAAATACATACATGTATTTTAGGGTGGCCGAATTTTGAGCTCTATTTTTTCCCTTTTTCTTACCATCCAATTGTCTTCTTTAAAGAAAAAAAAATCGTCACATAAGCTGCGAGCCGCCAAAAAATATTTAAAGGCCGCTCAAGCTTACCAAAAATTCAAAGTTTCATTAAAAAATCGTTTTTTTTTTCGTTCACTTCTCACCCATGAATTTTACGCTTTACAATTTTCAAAATATCCTCGCGCAAGCTCTAATCGGCCAATGAATATTTATTTACGGACAAGAGCTGTAGAGAATTATTTTAAGAGAACAAAAATTATAATTCTTGGGTTAGAAGTGTGAGATAAATTTGAAAAATCTGTTTCAAAAGAAAAAAAGGATCAACTGTTTTGAAAATTTTACAAAGCGTGAAATTTATAAGTGAGAAGAGTAAACAAAATTGCGATTTAATTCCGAAGCTCTTGAGCGACCACTAAATATTCATTGGCCGGCTAGAACTTTCGCGAGGTTACTTTAAAAATGATAAAGCGTAAAATTCATGCCTGAAAGGTGGACGAAAAAAAAAAGGATTTTTTAATGAAAATTTGAATTTTTAGGAGGCTTGACCGACCTCTCAATATTTTTTGGCCGCTCGCAGCTTAGGCGACAATTTTTTTTTCTCTTCAAAAAAGAATTGTATGGTGAGAAAAGGAAAAAAAATAGAGTTCAAAATTGTGCAACCCTAATGTATGTATATTGTTCGATATTCGCCACTGTAATGTATGTAACGTGGGATATTTCCAAAAATTCTACCCGCCATAACTTTCGTGATTTTTGAGCTAGAGAATTTTTTTCCCGTTGCATTCGTCTCGAAAGCGTCTATTTTTCTAAAAAAAACCATGACTTTCTATTTAAAAATTCAAAGTTACAGCGGTACCTCGTATATGTATTGACAACAACAAAATATTATGTATTACCATCGGATGTCCGCCTGAAAACCATAAAACTTTTGTTGGAAACACATTTTTGTACGACTTCATTTTTTCGATTTATCGTAGGGCTTCTTTTTAAATGCGATATATTGTTTAAGTTTGTAAAAAAATTCTGTTGTACGTGAATGAAATGAAGTTCCACCGGCAAAATTGATTCCACCAGAAAACAAAAATTACGTGACAAAAATTTTTACGTAAATCGAAATCGGAAAATGATTTTGAAAAATCCATAAATAATAATATTTCTTTGACCGTCGTGTTCCATCAGAAGAAAGCATTTTTCCACCTCATCAAACAATTCTCGGAAACTGGGAAATGAACATCGCATCTGGAGCATACATTGGGCGTAGTACGAAACGCGTGGGTGTCTCGAGCAATATCCCTCGTGGGTCTTTTGAATCCGAATACATTGGTCCGCGTGGGTGGCTGGCTTCTGACGTAGAAAAGCTTATCTCTCTATGCACATACGTGCTGTGTCGCTCGTTCCTTCATCCAAAACACCCTCAGCGCCATTCTCCCGCGAGAAAAGTGGGAATCGAGTGGAATAAACGCATACAGGACCTCAATACTATCGTTAATTTGATGGTATTTCAACGCGAACAAAAGCCAACTCGTCCAGATCTCGTGTGAGACAGTACAAAGTTAAATGGAAACGAACTTGGCAGTTTTCAAGAAATTTAGCTCATGACTGTTGTACGCGAAAAAATAATTTTGCAAAAATATCTTGGGTATGGAATGTATGGAAGCTCAAAAAAAAAACACGTTCTCGGGAGAAAAACTTTGGTATCTTTCGTCACTTTGATTATTCAACGCGTCTCTAATGGCCAACACAAATTTCACCGTTTTCAGATTAGCAATATCGTCGTGGATTAATTATTTATTTCACAAAATGAAGATTTTCCTAATTGGGTTTAATTCAAGATCATTACCGGTCAGTTGATTTTTGAAAATAATGGGTTTGGGACAATCACAAATATTAGGCATCTTGCAAGTGGATGTTTTATTCTTTCGTGATTCAGGCGCATCGAATTTGTTTATTATAAATTTAGGCATTTCGAAAGAACGGCTTATTGCTAGACGACCAATATTTATTGAATGTTCAATTTTTGTCGATATTTATTGGTTTTGAGATTTTTTATCAACGTTCCCGTGGTATTTTTTGGGGGAATGCCTTGGTCTTTTTCTCGGGACTCTACGTCTTTCTAAATATCTTTTCTCTGGCAACCTTCGTATCCATGACAATCTTACTTTCCACACCGGGGGAATGGTACATCCCTATCTTAGTCAGCCTTGCTCTCCCTACCTCTCTCTCTCTCTCTCTCTGTCTCTCTCTTTTTCTCTCCCTCCGTGCCTCGCTCGCTGTCTCTCATTCGCCCTCTCTCAGTTATTATATGCTCCTTCACCCTCCCACACACCAAACTTCCACACTGTATTCTGTTTCTACCTTCTTTACACGAATTTCTTGTTCTCCTTATACTTTTATCGTTTTTAACGAGTAGGATAATTTTTTTTCTTTTCGGCCGACATATTTGCAGTCGCCTGAAAATGTTATGAAGTATGGTCGCGGAGTTTGAACAAAATAATATTTATTGCAGTCTCAATAAAAAGGAGCTTTTGTCATACAAATACGCAATCGAACCTCGATATAACGAAGATTTGTCCATTCCCTTCCGATAGACACCCGAAACCTTGATACAACAACATAATAATATAAATGATGCTCTTATTGCTGATTATTTGTAAACATTGCTCTAATTAAAACCTTTCTTTCCTTGGCAGAAAATAAGGCCTAACTTTGACAATTTATTTTGGGAGTATGAAAAAAGAAATAGGATTTTTTTTGAGAGAGTTTATTTAACAAATATGAAAGTGTAAAAAAAATATTATAATTTTCATACAAAATGGCGGCGACAGAGCCCACCTTGAAAAACGTGTTTTTTTTTACAAATAGCTTCACCGGAGGACAGTTTTCTCGTAATGTATAAGACCTGGAACAAAAAACAAAAAAATATAATCCATATATTATTAGCTATGGCACTACGCAGGGATTTTTTAAATCAAATTTTGAAAAAATGGTGCACTTTTAAAGAAATAAATCGATTTATTGCCCAAAAAATATGAAGTAAATTGTTTATAAACAAAAAAGTTTACATTTAATCGAAAACGGCTACGTACTTCCATAGAGAATGTAATTGTGAAGATACTATCAACATTTCAAATCGATCCATGCAAACATGTTCGAGTAATCCGTCCTCCCGGTTTGAAAAAAAGTGGTTTCGAGAAAAATGCGTTTAAAGTTCTACGAGGCGCCTGAAAGAAGTTCGAGGCGCTGCGGCAAAGTCGATAATTGAACCTTTTAAACATTTTTTTCGCTACAGGACCAATTGCGTATTGTTTTTATGAAACCAAAGTATTTGCTAAGCAAAAAAAAACGATTTTTCCAAAATCCTAGCGCGGTGTTATCCCTGAAAAAATATCCCTATATTTGTAGTGCTAGGATATTTTTTTTAAGAACAGTTTACTGAACATGATCTCGATATAATGAAACCTCAATATAACGAACTGCCATAGAGATTCGTTATAGCGAGGTCCGACTGTATGTGTGTGCGTGCGTGCGTGTGCGTGTGCGTGTGTGTGTGTGTGTGTGTGTGTGTGTGTGTGTGTGCGTGTGTGTAATAGTACTTTATATAACGATAAACTGTGGCCATGTAGGTATATAATTGTTGGCAATATTTGCAACCGGCACTTAATCCTATTACCGTAGTATGGAAACTATTTATTGTTTGGAAAAGAGACGAAGTGTCCAATGGAAAAGTTTAAATTGGAATAAATGTTTAAGCCAGTTGGAGTTTCAACAAACTCGCTTCCCTTCTAATGAACGCTCAAAATGATAAGACGATTCCTTTCCATTAAAATTGGAGTAAAACGTGGATTCCTAAAAAAAAATTACCATTTCCGTCTTGTTTCTTAAAATCGCGCGGAATGTCCTTCAATTTAGATGTTATAGCATTTGACACACTTTTCATTTCAAAAAAACATTTTATGAGCTGGTATCCGAAAGCAAAATGAATCAAAATAAATTTTTGCTGGAATTTTGACGTTCCCAAAGTAACTCGGACTTCCAGATAAATATACTATTGGTTTTGAATTTCTTAAAAATTATGCAACATTTATTATTATTTATATCTTATAGAATTCGTCCCGCTGGTTACGAAAAAAATAATCATTTTCAGTTTTCAGCCCGGTTTCCGACGGAAAAAAATTCAAAAAGAGTTTTTGTTGGAATTCTTACTTTCAGTTTATGATACAAATATTTATGTAAATATACATATTTATATATATTTGCATTTATAACAACTAAGTAAATAGTTTCCATAGCAACAGCGTAGTCTTCCATTGTGTGCATTTTTTTTCACCGGAGACTAAAAAAATAACTTTTCAAAATAATGTTTTTTCCGTGAAAATTCTTTCCGAAAAAGCATTCACTGCATTTTGAGTTACGGATGGTTGAATGTATCCGTGAACCAGATGACTCGAACATTATTGAAAAAGTCAAGCAAGCCAGTGCCTCCTCGTAACAACATTTTCACAAAGTTTTACGCACCTACCGTCCAGATGAACTTTTACAATGTTTGTGCATGAATGGAATAGCTTTTGTATGCGACCGAAACGAGACGCACTGTGAGATGGATTTGGTATTGATTATCGGTTTTTGGAAAACGGGCAGATATATGGGGCTAGGATTTGAGAGTAGGGGTTCTTCATTCCCTTCTCTCCCAGATATATCCATTCACCGCCCTCCGAAATGTTACTCGTTCGTTGTGCTCCCTCCACGAGAGTGACGATCGAAAAACAAAAATACATATCTTTTCAAAACATGCACATCTTTCCCCTTAAAAAAAAAAACGAAAACGACCCAATCAAATTACCGAATTATTTCCAATCTCCAAAGAAAATATTCACCCGCATTAATGGAATGTGAAAAAAAGAGAATCAATGAACCGCCCACAATAATTCCCTTTCAATTTGTCTCCACTGAGAAAAAAATCTGCGTCGAAGGCTTTGAAAGGAAAAAATGTTCTGGTCAGTTTTCTCGCGGGAGGAAACATCAAGTGGCAGACGTTTCTGGCTCTCCGTGATTGATGCATCTTTTACTTTTGGGGCTTTTTTTCTTCTCGGCTCTCCGGAAGCCTCGAAATAAATGCCCCGGGCCTTGAAAAATATCACGAGAGAGAGAAAATGCACCGTCTGCTATGGTTTCTGCTTTTCCCGAGGAGCATGTGCAGCGTTCGAGCAGGCTTACGTGGGGTCTCTGTTGAGGGCCTGCTTACATGGGCTCAGGCCCTATGTATAGTTGGGATAGGACTACGTTGGAACATAGTGAAAATTTCTTGGAAAAGAGGTCCACCCAAAGAGGAAAGGCCTTTTGTACCCAATCCCGTATATAGAATAGTATATACGAGAATATATACACACACATGTATAGTACACTAAGCCCTCTCGGGACCTTTGTACTTTCGGCACCATACCGCAAAATATTCCGCGTACTTTCCTTTTCTCTCTCTGCCTCTGTCCCTACACACACACACACACACGCACATACACGCGCGCATATATATATATATATATATATATATATATATATATATATATATTACACACACACACGCGCGCGCACGCACATGCACGCGTATATATATATATATATATATATATATATATATATATATATATATATAATCCGTATTCTATCTCTCCCCTTTTTCTTCCCCCTCTCTCTTCCTCCCTACTGGTTAATTTGAATTATTGACACGTATCGGATATCCTCTTACATTGTGTATACACTTAAAATGTTTGTATATTTCTTTGCACGGTATTATGTCATTGTACAACTAATTTCGATCTATTTGTTTCAATATTATATCTTCATAACAGGTAAATTATATTTGTCGCATTAATCTTGTTACGACTATCTCATAGACGTAACGAGGGATATTTTAGTTCGGTAAATAAATGTTATGGCCTGTAGATGTAAATACATAAACAGTAAGTAAATAAACGGACCATTCTTAGTTTTTGGCCATGCTCTTTCGGGCTGACTGTTATGTTATGGGTCTAGAAAAAACATTTGCAAGTATGTATTCTTGTAGAAAGGGTGAAATAGCCATCACATAGTCTCCTGTTCTACTTGATTGTATTGCTCAATGGCATCGGAATTAATGACCAAACATTAATAACCGATGTAAATACTAATATTGATCATGCTAATAATGACAGTAATGAAAACAATAAATGCCACTAATAATACTAACAATAATATTGATTAATTATTAAAATAATAAGAATAATAATGAAATTCCGTGAAAGTCGATTCTGAAATATTTGTTTAAGAATTGTTTCGTAGCCGACGGTACTAGCACGAAGGATCAAGCTGCTATAGGACGAGATAAACAATATTATAGTCTCGACCCGAATGCATTTGATCTGATCGTATTGCAGAGAAACAAACTATCGTATCATTGGAAACCTTTAACGCAGACTTACTTATTAAGGGAGAATACTAACGTAACGGTAGTTATCGGGCCGAAAAAGATAGTTTCTTCCGACTTTTTTTTGTCTACTGGATTATTTATTTAGGATTTGAAACAATGGAATGTTATTAAGCATATATTGAACTTATATCGTGTACATTTTTATTTAAAAGATTGACAATTAACAACGTTATTGAGGCATAATAGAGTTTGTGTATATAAAATGTGGTCCAACGGCCAGATGACAATGATGTGTCTGAAAAATAAAAAAGTTTTTCAATCTACATCAATGTTTGTTCTCGTTGTACGTAGCCGTTCTTCGAAAACATAACATTTTACGAAATGGCGGGTGTTAAAAAAAAGTGTAATTTTGGCGAAATTTTTCGAGGCTCACAAAAAACTCATTTAAGAAAAACGACTACGTACAACGATAGTTACTACTGTTACGGAAAATTGGTTTTAAAAAATTAAAGATCGCACAATTATAGATAGAGTTATGATTCCGGCGAGGTCGAGAAAAATCGTTTCGAGAACAATGCGATTGAACGTTTTAGTATACGTAAATCGTTGCGCTATCACCAAGTCGTCTGTAGCTTGGTCATTGTTCAATATTTCAACTTGAATGGTTTTTCACATATTCTTCAATATGTGGGCTTTCAGAAAATGTAAAAACAACTATTTTTTTTTTATTCGTCACACTGCTATCCCGCCTTAATCGATAAACTCGGAAGTGCGGATATTTGGCCGATCAGTGCCTGAAATTGGCGGGAAATAACGAGCATAACTTCATAAGGCTGACGCATTTAGAAAAACTGATTTGTAGTGCAACAAGTCTCGAGACTTCTTGAAATTTCGAGCTGCTCGAATAGATGGGAACTGTCTGCTCATAGCTGCTCTCCTCCTTCTTCCTCTTTTTCCTCACTCACGCTATCTTGCCGTCTCTCTTGCTCCCGCAAACTTTCGGAGCATTTTCCCACTGGTTATTGATTTCCAGGGGCTCCTGTGAACGCGCCGAGGACCTTTCGGGCCCCGAGAGATCTCGGTGGGCCCGTTTCCGAGCCGGGCCCCTCCTTCTCCCACTTCTTTTACCTACCCGGAGATCACACGCTACATGTCCTACTATCCAAAGGAAAAAAAAAAAACTCAACCGTCCTCAGCTCCGAGAACGAGATTCTTAATCCTTTGTAGTATTTCTTTATGGCGGTACTTTCATTTTGTTAATTCGACTCAAAGTAATGAAATTTCAGTTGAACTAACAAAGTGACAGCCAATTAATTAACCAAAGTTAATTCAAGTTGAAAAATAGCAATTTCATTTGTTACAAATAAATGTATATTTTTAAGTTTCGAGAACTGGGATGCTTGACTTGCGACAAAAGATTTTTCCTAAAAAAACTTAACCAACTATTGGGAAGACTATTCGAAAATTGAATACATGAAAAATAATTATTTTCAGCGAAACATTAAGAATATCCCAAAAAATGGACCGCCTCGCCTATTGAAGTAGAATGTATTTTTTCATTGCCATTCACTAACATTGTTTGCTATGGCAACGAAGAAAAAAATATCGATACATACAAAAATCATTAATACCAATCGACCATTGACAATTTAGACATGTAGAGTACTTTTATATTATAATTATATACACACATATTATAATTATGGTAATAATTAGTATTATAAAAAAAAATATTCATAGTGTGCAAAATTCGGTATAAAAACAACTTCTACTGTGTTTGTTCATATGTACTGTCACATTAAATTTTTTTCAACAATCTCTCCGCGGTAAACTAAATGTCTTGTATCCTTATTTTCTAACGATGTGGAAGTCTGCATCGTTGAAATGCAACGAAAATTCTATTTTACTTCTTCAGTTCTTCATTTTCATTAGCATCTAAAATCTTTCCTTTTAAGTTCAGGCTGTGAATCTTTGATGAGGATTTAGTACAGTCGTGCTGTATATTAGAATCGGAAAAATTTAGAAAAAGGCTAGTTTTTTGACAGGTGATTTTGTAGGTGCCACGGGTGTTAAAACCAAGTTTGCCTAAAAATAGGGGTGTAGGGTTTTTTTAGGGGTTGGGGGTGGATTAATTCCAAACTACAACTCCCACGAGGTCGGCGCCGGGAGACAAAATGTTCAGGAAAATCCGGGTTTTATTTTTGTCCATAGTGCCGAAGTCGTGGAAGTTTATTTTGGGGGTGAAAAAGTGGGGTGAAATTTTGAAAAATCAGTTTTCATTCGATAACTCTTTAGGACAAATTCATACAATTTATGTTCAAATGGAAACGTTGTAGCCCTTGAAAAGACGCGTCGATCGAGTATTCGATCAACCCTCTCCAATCATATCTTCACCCCCAAAAGAATTGTTGAAGAATTAACAAAAAAATGGTTTATTGAATAACTCAAAAACAATCGATTTTTCGAGGATGGTTCAAATGTACGAAATGTAGAGAATAATTTTCTCTATATTTTCGTTCCTATGGACAACCCTCGAATTTTGCATTTTCAAACCCCTCTCAGGGGTTGAAAATTCAAAACGAAATTCTGGGAAAACTATTGACCGAAACTAAAGAGATACGAGTTTGGTGCTTTGGACAAAAATGTAGCTGAGGGTTCAAGCTACAAATTCTTCCACGGCGGCGAATTCGTGCGGTCAATAGTTTACCCAGAATTTCATTTTGAATGTTCAACCCCCGAGAGGGGTTGGAAAATCAAAATTCAAGGGTGGTCCATAGCAACGAGAATATGGAGAAAATTATTCCCTACACTTCGTACGTTTGAACCATACCCGAAAAACCGATTGTTTTTGAGTTATTCAATAAACCATTTTTCTTTTGGTTTTTTAACCATTTTTTTGGGGGTGAAGATATTATCGGAGAGTGATGATCAAATACTCGAT
Source organism: Ophion obscuratus (assembly GCA_964007375.1). Classification (NCBI taxonomy): domain Eukaryota; kingdom Metazoa; phylum Arthropoda; class Insecta; order Hymenoptera; family Ichneumonidae; genus Ophion; species Ophion obscuratus. The sequence goes on from OZ023313.1 coordinate 58,201,858, forward strand.
CGACGCGTCTTCTCAAGGGCTACAACGTTCCCATTTGAACAAAAAGTGTACGATTTTTTTTTAAAGAGTTATTGAATTAAAACTGATTTTTCAAAATTTCACCCCACTTTTTCACCCCCAAAATGAACTTCCACAACTTCGGCGCTGCGGACAAAACTAAAGCCCGGATTTTTCTGACCATTTTGTCTCACGGCGCCAACCTCGTAGGGATTGTAGTTTGGCATTAATCCACCCCCTTCTCCTTTCATCCCCTAAAAAAGAACCCTACACCCCGATTTTTAGGCAAACTTGGATTTAGCACCCGCGGCACCTACAAAAGCACCTGTCAAAAAACCAGTCGTCTTCTAATTTTCTCCGATTCCAGGCTTTTTCAGCGACAGCACGACTGTACTAATTCTGAAAAAACGTTCGAGTTATACACGAAGCCCAAACTTGACAAAAGAATTTGGGCGACAAATTTTTCGTTGAATTCCAACGATGCAAACTTCAATATCATATATTTACATAATTTTTCTTTCTCTTAATTTGTTCATGAAAAGGTATGACGGACGTTGAATAATTTTGTCAAGTTTTGTTGAGTTCGATGACTAATGGTTATCGTATATGGTTGATTACAGAAAATATTACGATCAGGGAAGACGTGGGCGATCGAGGCGTCATTGTTGGCTCAATTAGCCCCGGGACTCCTGGGTCTTGTTAAAGCCTCACGATGAGTCATAGTCATGAAAACGGCTATAATCGTGGGGTGAGTCCCTTCGCGGATTTCAGCATTCATCGCCGCGATACCACCGCCAATTTCAACATATGCCTGCCTCTATCGAACAACGTAGGTTCATGTTTGAAAAACAAAAATCAGAGCAAAAGTATAATCGAAGTTGAAGATTGAACATTTTCTCGTGGCTTTTAAAAAAAGGTCGTGATGTTTCCTCTGTGAAAAAAATTCGCTTTCTGCGTTTCTCGCGTCAATTTTTGTTGGCACTCAAAGTACCAAAGTGATCGTGAAAAAATAAATAAAAAATATATAATATTATTTTCGCTTCCAATGTTTGCCCCACAAGGCGTGCACAATGTACATACTTTATTGACACGAGTCTCGTATTTTTCTATCGATCAACAGCGAGCGACCAACTCGCCGTGGGAGAGAATGAATTCCGGCTATTCGAGTGCCAGTCCACCCGGCACAACGTCATCCTGCAGCAGCGCTAATTCCCACTGTTACGGAAGTCCACCGGACGATCTTAGCGTCGATTCCCTCATCAGCAGTCTTCTACAGGTGGTGAACAGCGACAGTTTTGGCTCGAACTGCGACCGGACAAATCCATCCAACGATGCTTTCAACATTCCGAAATGTAGCCCCGACTGCAACGATCCACTCTGCGACACTTGTCTTGGCATTTCTCCGGTAACAAAAGCCCCGAATTTACTCCTTTGATTCAGTGTTGCTTATCCCCGTCGACGTATTGTCCAATGTCATATACAACGTTTTAACGAATCATTAGCCGCGGTTATTTATGATCGTGATTCGGATTGATGATGTCCAATTGGAATGACGATTGCTGTTACTTGCTTATTTTTTAAATTTTATTCTTTGGCAATTCGTCGAAAACCAAAAATCGTTATTTTCAAAGATTTCAACTAGGTGTAAGTCCTTAATCGTGATAATAATAATTTAAAAAATACCAACAACAAAAGTCATAAGAACAACGATGACGATAATAATAACAGCAACACTGATACTTATTATTATAGTAATAATAATAATTATAGAAATAATATTAAGAAAAACGATAAGCATAGAAGAAAAGAATAACGAGATAAAAAAATGTCCGCAGAATCGTCCAGGTTCGAGCAACCTTATCGATCACTTTGGATCACTACAACGCGGTTCGTTCGAGATACCGAGTCCACCGGCAAGATTACAGGCCACAGCCCCGTCCTCGACCTCGCCAACATCGTCGTCCCAGCAACTTTACTGCGAGATTCATCGAGACGTGCAGTCGTTGTGGTGCCAAACGTGCAGTCGAACGTTCTGCGGCGAATGCTGCATGAATCTTCATCACGGTCACATGACGGTGCATCTGATGGAGGCGTTGGAAGGCGCCGGGGCACAGGCGAATCAAGTTATGAGCGAAGCAAAGCTCGGCATTAATTTGCTTCGTGAGGATCTCGAGGCGGTACAAATGGCCGCGGAAACTCTCGAGCACAAGGCGCGACAGGCCTCCACGGACATTATGCTCTGCGTGAGACGAATCGCGTCGGCACTCGAGGCGAGGGAGAAGGACTTGTTGGGAAAAATTGAAAAAGCGAGAGTTACGAAATTCGCGTCTCTCAAAGTGAGAGACGAGGGCCTGAGAAACGGAATAGTGAGACTCTCGAAGGCGGTCGACAAATTGAACGTGGCTATGGACTCGTCGAGCGTCACTGGAAATCCACTGGATCTTCTGGTCACGAAGGATATGGCTTCGGCAGAGGTACGCAAAGTTTCAATCCATTCCGTTATGCAACTTGCTCAAGTTCGATTGCTTAGGCTGATAAAACCATCGAACGAATAAAACGAATCGTTCGTTTTGGAGAATCGTGTTATTCATTTTTGCAGTTGCGTAATTGATTCGTGCGAGCTTCAGTTTTTAGTCATTCAAGCTCGGAGCCCGCTGGCCAAGCCGAAACTTGAGCAACGAGGCTTCAGACTTAAGTCATTCAAGCTCAGAGACCGCTGGCCAAGCCGAAACTTGAGCAACGAAGCTTCAGACTTAAGTCATTGAAGCTCAAGACAAGTCATTCAAGTTCCCAACTTAAGTCATTCAAGTTGTAAACTTAAGCCATTCAAGTTCCGGCTTGAGAAATGTACGTTCCAGATATGAGTAATGTCAGAATTGAGTCATTCAAGTTTCAGACTTGAGTCATTCAAGTTTCAGACTTGAGTCATTCAAGATTCAGACTTGAGTCATTCAAGTTTCAGACTTGAGTAACTCAAGTTTCAGACTTGAGTAATTTGAGTTGCAAACTTGAGTAATTCATGTTGCCAACTTGAATCGGCACGTTGCGAACTTAAGTAATTCCAATTCCGGACTCGAGTCAATCGACTTCCCAGACAAGTAATGCAAGCTCCAGGCATGAGTCATCAAAAATCCAAACTAGCGTCATTCAAGCTCCGGACTGAGTCTTCCGAGCTTTGCACTTGAGTCAATCAAGCTCCAGGCATCTCCGAGCTTTGAACTTGAGTCAATCATGACATGTCAATCCAGGCATGATCCATCAAAGCTGCGGACTCAGATTACTTAAGCTGCAAACTTGACTCTTTCAAGCTCGAAGCTTGAGTAATTGTAGTTTCGGATTTGAGTCGGTCAACCCGAGAGCTCGAGCGATTCAAGTTGGATACCGTCGCCACATGAGTTAAATAATTTAGTCCCTCCTAGCAAAGAATTACAACGGTCTAGCCAAGAAGTTGACGCGTTTGAGCTTTTCGTTTTAAACGCATCACGATTTACTCGAGTCAGCGAACTTATAACTCTAAGTTGAACAAAACAAAAACGATTTCTCCATAAAACTGTTTGTATTGCGAGAATTTGTCTAAAATCGTTCATCGTTTTTCACCATCAGGTGTTCCAAATTCGCCAAAATCGACAGAATCTTCCGCCACCCGAGGAGAATTGGATCTCGTTCTCGGGACCGGAAAGTACCGTGCTGCACGCGATCGGGAACTTCGGCTCGATTATGGTGAACAATCCGGGACCGATAGGGGATCGTCGCGCGGTCAGAGGTCGCGGCAGTTCGCCACAGAATTCGCTGCAGAAGTCACAGATAACACCGCGCGGACCGGCACCACGTGGACGACCAATCGCCCTGAATAGCTTTCCCGTGATCGTGAGAACCGGCAGAAACACAGTACCGTCGGTACCCAAATCCGTCAAGATAATCGGCAGCAACGGCGACGGCGAGGACAACCTTTGCCGACCGTGGGGAGTCGCCTGCGACAAGGACGGCCACATAATCGTGGCCGACAGATCCAACAATCGCATACAAGTTTATCGGGAGGACGGTAGCTTGGTCAGACAGTTTGGCTCCCATGGCAATGCACCGGGACAATTTGACAGGCCGGCCGGCATTACCGTCGACGGCAGAAGACGAATCGTCGTCGCCGACAAAGATAATCATCGTATTCAGGTAAATACCACCAACGAATCGACTCGAGTCAATCAACGCGGGCATTCTCATATAAGTTTCATCCAAGTTTACGTCGAAAGGGGTTTCGACTCGAGTTTCCGAGTAACGTTCGATCGAATTTCCAGATACTGACGATGGAAGGCTTGTTCCTGTTGACTTTCGGTGAGAAAGGTTGTCGATGCGGGCAATTCAATTATCCCTGGGACGTTGCAGTCAACACCGAATGTCAAATCGTCGTCTCGGACACTCGCAATCATCGGGTTCAATTGTTTAGTCCAGAGGGAATATTTCTACGTAAATACGGCTACGAGACGACGCCCAGCATGTGGAAACACTTTGACTCGCCGCGAGGTGTCGCTTTCAATCCCGAGGGCAACGTTATCACCACAGATTTCAACAATCATCGCGTTATCGTGATCGACTCGGACTTTATGAGCGCAAAGGTCCTCGGTTGTGATACTAACGGTGGTATAAAACAATTTTTGAGGCCTCAGGGCATCGTTATCGACGACGAGGGCAATTTGATTATCGCCGATTCGCGCAATCACAGAATACAAGTATTCGACTCGACGGGCACTTTGAAATGGAAATTCGGCACTTACGGGAAAGCTCCGCACGAGATGGACAGACCGTCCGGCATTGCATTGACGCCGAGCGGAAAAATTGCCGTCGTTGATTTCGGCAACAATCGCGTTCTCTTGATTTGAATCTTATGAATTCGCGTCGATGTCTTTTTCGTTTGTCAGAAATCTCGTCGAATGACGCGACACGATGGCGACGAAGATCTTATGTTTCCCTCTTGATTTCGGAAACAGTCGAGATCGAACGATCGGACTTTTTTTCACCTGATGATAAAAACAAAAAGACGGAATCAATTCCTTTTGACGTGTCGAGATGACGAAGAACGTAACGTTTTTTTTTTTTTTTTTTTCATTGGGGAGGGTGGGGAAGGAAGTACATATTTTCAACGTCCGTTTAAAAACTGAGGCGGGGCCGAAAAATTGAATTTCCAAAAAAAAAATAACAAGAAAAAGAAACGGCCATATTTTCTTACCAATTGTAAATAAGATTTTTCCGAGTGGCTCTGTCGATCAAAAGATCGCACAATTTACGATTAATTTTAGTCCTAAAACGAACATCGTTTGAAAAAAGTGTTCGCGGGGGTTTTAGTGATCTTTGGGTAGATGTGTGAGAACAACAACAAAAAAATGAGTCTCCGTCGATGACGATAGAAGATTTCGGTTATTTTTAAATATTTTTTTTAGCACGGGCCTGCCGTAATCGCGAGGCTTTTTCCGTTCTTGATGTTTAGATTTAAGCCAATAGACAAAGGAGTGACGATGAGGAGAGGACGATTTAGCGTCATAGAAAAAAAAAACGTTTCGCTCCCTCGAAAAAACAAGAAAAAAAAAGATATTGAACAAGCGTCCGGATAGCGACCGGGAAAAAAAACGAGGAGACAGAGAGAAATAGAGAGCGGGGGAGGGAAGGCGTATGGCGTTTGAACGACGAAAATTGGGAAAAGAAAAAATGTGCAAATGAAATTTCGCGTCTCTTGAATTACTCGAATATCTATACTATATTTTTAGACACTCTTAGCGCGTACAGGAAAGACATGGGATGACGATTGAGACTTTCGCCACTATATTATTCTCTCACTCTCAGAACTATAACTCATAACGAAGAAGAAAAAAAGAAAGACAAAAGCACGAATGAATGAACGATAAATTAATTATACCATTGCGTAAACGATCCATGATTTTTGCACATCCATATTTACATTGAGACTGAACCGCAAGACTGAACCCTTAAAGAGAAACGGGACGATAGCAAAGAAAGAGGAACCAAAAAAACCATAGTCAGCACAAAAAAATGAACACAAGCGCAAGAGGTAACTAAAACGCGAAAAAAAAGAAGCATCTCATGACGAAAGATCAACGCCAATTTTCCGTTGCAACGTTACGTTCAACACGCCTACAATCAAACGCTTAGTAATTAACGGAATAGATAATACGCTTGTCTAGATGAAACTATTATTTTTATTTTATTTTTTTCGTGAATGTTGGATAGTTGTTTATGTTTGCCCGATACCATTGGCTTATTCCTATTATTTTACTATTACGATTAACGGTATTATTAGAAGAAGAATGAAGACAGGGAGGGGGGATTTGACCGAAAGCGATCGTAGCGGCGAGTTTTTCCACCACAGCGGACTAAGAGCGCGAGAGTGGGAGAGAGACATACATTTCCAAAAAGGATCGAAAGCGTTTTTCGTGAATTCGATTTTTTTTTCGCCGCTTTGTTTCACGTATGCATCGTTGGAGTGCAGGACATTTTTTTAATTGCCGGACTTTTTGGGTCTCAGGCCATAAAAATATCTCGAACGATTTTTTAGGATCCTTATTAGAGATCTGCAGCTTGAATTTGCAGAAGGAATTCAGATAAGAGTAAAAATAAAAAGGTGAGAAAGTAAAAAAGTATTGAGAAAGTGAGACAAATTTAAATAAGAAAAAAGAATAGAGAATCTGAAAAAAATGAGAAAGGAATCGCAACGATGCAAACTTCAACACCACCTGGGGTGGCTTCTCTTGATCGACGCTTCGCGATTACATTACGAAAATGAAGAAGAAAAAGCTCCTGTCCACCCAGATTATTCTATGATGTTGAATTTTTCATCGTGGGAAGGCAATGCATTTTTTTCAAGTGCCCATTCTCGGCAGCTCGAGGCCACGGAATTCTTACAAGCGAGTTTTAAATATCTTGATTAGAGATCTACAACACAAGCGTGCTAAAAAATGTTTGAACAATAATAAAAACAAACATCGCGTACAAGCTAAAAAGATGTTTCGTTGCATTCCAACGATGGAAACTTCAACATTATATTATTTCGAGCTTTCAGTGATTGCACTGAAGACAAGGCTTCCATGAACTATGTACGATGCAATAGGGAACACTAAATGGAAACAAGAAATGCGCGGGGAAGAAGGAAAAAGGAGGAGGACGACACTCGTCAAAGACACGCGAGCCTAGTCACACATTCCAAAATAATTTTTAAGCGAGACAGGAACGAGTTCAATGAGGCATCGTGGTAAAAAGGGAATGCCCGTTTCGACAAATGCATAATGTAAGAAGGAACGTTTTGTTCCGGCGCGCTTAGCAGGCTGATCGTCCCCTTCGATTTCCTTTTCTGCTTAACGATGGGATTTCTTCGGAAAATCTTTGTTCGCCCCGTCTGCACGGGTTGTGACGCGAATAAATCTTGACAGCTGTTGAGTGTCTCGAATATCTTTTCGCAGCTATCGAGTGGGCCAAAATACTTGTCACATTTTTCGAGTTACCCAAATTACTGTTGACAGCTTTTAAGTGACGCGAATTGCCCTTGACAACCTTGGAGCATCTCAAATTGTTTTGGCAGCTATTGAGGAACGCCTATTACCTCCATGTTCTTTTGAATTCCTCAAGTTAGTCTTGACAGTTTTTAGATTGCCTAGATTACTTTTGAGGTTTTTTGAATTGCTCAAATGACTATTGACAGCTTCTAGGTGACTTGGTTTGATTTCTAGGTCTTTTGAATTACTCAAATGACTCTTGACCAGCTTTCAGGTGATCAAGATTGCTCTTGAGGTCTTTTGAATTACTCAACTGACTGTTGACAGCTTTTAGGTGACCCAGTTTGCTCTCGAGGTATTTTGAATGGCTCAAATGATCCTTGACCGCTTTCAAAATATCCAGATTGGTCTTGAGGTCTTTTGAATTACTCAAATGACTGTTGGCAGCTTTTAGGTGATCAAGATTGCTCTTGAGGTTTTTTGAGTTATTCAAAGGGTCTTGCACCAGCTTTTAGGTTATCCAGATTGCTCTTGAGGTCTTTTGAATTACTCAAATGACTCTTGACAGCTTTTAAGTGACACAGATTGATCTCGAGGTCTTTCGAATAACTCAAACGACTCTTGACAGCTTAGAGCCGACCCAAATTGCTCTTCAGGTCTTTTGCATTACTCAATCCACTTTCGACAGTCTTTGAGTGATTCAAATCCCTGCCGAAAGCTTTCGGATGACTTACGTCACGTCCTGCTGAATCGAATCCAAATGGGCAACAAGTTTTTCTTTGATATTATAGTTAATATTGAAAGTTAGCCGGAAATTCGGGTTTTTTTAAAGAAAAAAATACGCTGGTCGATTCCCCTATTACGAACAATTCCATGCGAGATCTCTGTCCGCGTATCAATACTGGTAGTGTCGTACGTTTTTGTTATCATTGACATTTTATGGCCAGTTTCACGTGTAATTTGAAAACAACCTTCGGTCATTTTACACAGTTCCCCCTTCCCGAATAGTGTATATTATTTTTACGAATTTGATGAGAGTTATTCTCGAGAAATGATTTTTTACTATGTTCTTTGCTGCCTACTAATTCCATGTGTAGAGTAGAAGAAAGAAACAATCGATGAGTATACGTCATAGAATAATTTGAATGTGATTAATGCGGACGCAGCGTTTGCTTTGTAGCATTAGGAGGGCGTAGTTACGTAATATTATTTGATAAGAAAAAAACGAATGAAAGGTATGTCTAGAAAGCTTCAGTAGCATCTAAAAAACATTCATTATAATTCGAAACGCTAAGCGGGCGCAATAAATGGACATATCTCCGACAGTGTCGTAGCTGATTCCGTTTTCAATGTTACTCCTCAATATCGAAGAGCTTTTTATTTCGCCACGTTTCGTAGGTGTAAACAAATATATTTTTTAAAAAAGCAGAGAGAAAGAAAGGAACGAATAGCCAAAATGTACAAGAATGAGGAAACGAGCCAATTGTACAAAGCTGCAGCCTGAGATAGCGAGTTAATGTCCTAACAATTTAATTATTGACTAAGTAATTGTAACGTTAGTATTGATATCAGTAATATTGATGATAATCGATCGAATGAGTCAGGTATTGACCGTGAAATTCGACTTATCGAGATTCGATGTGTGCACGAATGGGATATTTGGATATTACGAGACTAGTATTTAATTTGATGCCTCTCGCGAAAAGTCCAACGCTCGTGATGGAAACGACACCAAAACGGACGTGAGCCATATACACTTGATTTCCAACATTCGACGATTGATAGCATTTTCCGTTCTCCTCCTTTCCATTCATGGGATGTCTCTAGCGAAAAACTCCAACGCCCCTTAGAATGAAAAACAAAACGAAAAATGTCAATGTTATTCCTGCAAAAATTCCGATCTTACAATATCATTATTTTTTCTTGGCGTCGTAAGATCATTGAGAACTAAATTTGAAATAATAAAAATGTACATTTCGCGTTTCCGGTAGGAGGGCCGAATGTTTCGCTACACGCATTTAGCGGGTGAAAAGAGCGAGAAGAAAAAGTACAATAATCGGAGACCATTGCGAATCAAGTACTTAACGCTCACTCGCGTATTCGCCGGGAAAAAACATCACGCAACGTGCAGGTCGTTGTTTTTCTTTCTCCATACTTCGAATAAAACGTTATTGGCCTGGTATGAAATTTATAAGATAACGATAAGGGTTTCGGCGTAATAGACTTCCCAAACAGATGAATACAGCTGACCGCAAAATAAGAATGAATGTTCACTTCGATTTTTTATCCGCTCAAGTTTTTTTTACGTGTTTAAAAGTTTCCTGTGATAAAAATAATTTAACTTTCATTAATTATTAACATACTCACACACACACTCGTACCACTGAATCGACCAGCGATAAAGAGGCTGAAAATTATTATTCAAGCATAATGTTGCACTTGTTTATAAAAAGCCGCATTTTCACTCCCATCGACTTTCTCTACTAAAAACATGCAACAAAATACCTGCGACGAGCGAGACACGATTAGGTAGAAAGATGGATGGATTGGGTCAAGTTACTCGCCCCTGTAATTCACCGCGCGATGCAGACTAAAAAAAAGAAAGAAAAAGTCGACCCCAAACAAAGAAGGGCGGAAAAAATTAAGAGAAAGACACAAGCAGGGGAAAAAAGGAATAAGCACAGATTTAAAACAGCAAAAGATATTTGCCTAATCGCTGCGAGGGATTTTCTTCAAAACTCTCACGAGATTGACGAAAAGTCGAAAATTAACGACTCCCCGATAGTTATCGAGAAAGCTTAAGATTAATGACGAAACGTGCGATTTAAAAAATCAGTCTAAAACGAATGAACGCAGAGCCCAATAATAATACATATAATAATAATAATAATAATAATAATAATAATAATAATAATAATAATAATAATAATGATAAGAAAAATAGCAACAACAATAATAATAATTATAATCATAACTATCTGACTAACGATAAATGACGAACGATTTAGTTACTACATAAGTGATCAAATATTAAGAGCAATATTCTTCGAGGGGTGGAAAGTCTATCGATTTAATTAGGAATTAATAAGCAAGTGGGCAAAGTGAACGGGGACACTCGAAATAAAAAATTAATCACGGGAACGAATAGAAACGTTTGGTAACGAGACGAAAAAAATGCAGAAACATTCTCTCGAATATATTGGAATCGTCTCCCCGACACCCCTCTCGCTCTCTCTCTCTCTCTCTCTCTCTCTCTCTTGCTCTATCTTTAGAAGGGCGGCTTTGATCAGTCGCGAGTAATTGAATGAGAAACGAGAAAAGAAAGGCCAGTAACATAGCAATTTGTAAGTATTTATCGAGTCGGCGTGAAAATTGGCAAATGCTATACGGTTTTACTTTCACCCATACGGGGATTCCTTTTTAAAAAATGAGAGCGTTGAAGAAAATTTCGACTTTTAATTTATAAAGGGAAAAAAGGAAAAAATTAACGATAAAAAAATAAACAATCAAACTATTTTTTTGTGACATTTCAGAGAATTATATACAATCACAGTTTGTTGTTGATTCTAGTGAGAAAAACGTCGACGCGTGACGAAAAAATTATTGTACCTGCCCGCGTATTGAAGTGAAATTGAAGAGAAAAAAATCAACAAAAATTAATGAAATGTTAAATTCGTTTCGTCGAATACGCGATTATAAGAGAAATCAAGTTCCTAAGAATGTTTACCCTCGTCGTATTATTAATATTATCGAATGATTTTTTAAAGTTCTTTTTATGTGCTACTTCAGCAATGTTTCGCCAATTTATTTATAATATATTATCAACAATCATTTCTTTTTACTGTCATTATTATTATTATTATTATTATTATTATTATCATTATTATTACTTTACAAAAAGGAATGAAAATCTCGAAAATCGACAAGCACAAAAATATATATATATCATGCATATGAATATATATATAAATATAATTATATTAGATATTTTAGATGCAACGATTACGAGATTATGAAAATCGCGAATTATTGTAACGGGATCTGTGCGTTCAGATGATAATAAAATTATAAAAATGATCATTGAATATCGACTTTATTACTTCGTAGTTTTATTGAGTCCCAAATTCTTCCTCCATATTCCACTAACAAAGATCGATCCGTCGAATTTAACATAAAAATGTGTATTTCAATTTTTTTTTTTGTTGGGTTTGTACTATTCCACGTTACCATCTTAGTTTGGCAAGGTTCGTTCCTTTATTCCTACCTCTATATCCATTCCCGTCTCTTTCAGACGAGGATATTCTCTTCCCATACCCAATTTCTGTTTAGACATAGCTCGTTTTGTTCGAAAATAATCTTTTTATTTTACTACTACAAAAATAAATTGACAAAAATATATTTTATCGTCGTCCGCTCAAATAAGAGCTTACATAGGAACTTTTTGGTCAGCAATATGTGCCCGAACTTATGTATTCGTCAAGCATATTTCTTCCTTAAAAGTTAAAGATTTTGACAGTAGAGTGTCAATGTTGGACCCTGTTGTCTTTAGATCTTATGTTGATTAAAAGTCTCGTAGTCGTCTGTACGAGATGTCGCCTGCGACTTGCACTGGACCTACGCAGTAGGATTTAAATAATATTGCATCAAACGTCTACAATTGTGTGTGTATGCGTGTGTGTTTGTGTTTTGAATAATCCTAATGTTCATGGTATTGTAACTTTCAAATCTTGTAGTTCAAAACGTGTTCGATAAAAAAACAATATGTCACGTTTAAAAAGTTCGCGAGGTAACCTTTGGTAATATCCAATAAAAAGTGCGGCGTTTTTAAATGTTGGAGTTGATTAATATCCTTTATTCGTAATAGCTAAGCCCCTCGCTCCGGGAAACCCAGCTATGCGTTAGGCTTATAATAACGTAATCGTGCGGTGACCGTGTGCATTTGAAAAATAACTCTGACGTTATACGCTAAATTGCGTCTAGGAGGCCAGAAACAACGTTTTTGTTACGTGAAAATATTTGTAAAATTCTTTTGAAATACTTTTCCCTTGACACCGGACACATTATACGAGTGTAAAGAACACCTTGCAATATTACTAATAACTTTCTGTTTTTCCATTGACATTTCATTATGTTAAAACATAAAGTTGATGAAAGTTACATTTTTTTGTAAAAGCGCAAAGCGAATGGGTCAATATCCTTTACTTAATACCCTGAAGTCGATAAAAGTAATATTTTGTTTTCAAAAGTCCGAAGTGGAAGGGTTAATATCCTTTAATTAATATCCTGAAGTTGATAAATGTCCTTTAGTGCTAAGTATTGATATAATTTAATTAGGACCCTAAAATTTATGAATTTTCGTTAGTCCTAATCATTGATATCCTTAATCCTAACTATTGATATCCTGAAGTTGATTGACATCCTTAAATCTTAACCCTTTGAAAAATACATTTTTCTTTACGTGCACGTTTTTTGCACTTTCGTTATTGATGATACTGACTACGTGAAAAATAAAAATTTAATAGGTATGTTTTGGTAATTACTGAAGTCCTAGGAACCTTCAAACGCATTTACAATCGCCATATTTAATTAAAAAACACTTTTGAGTCGTCAAAATCTGAACTGAATCAGGTGTAAGACCAGTGTTACACTATGCCGCAAAGGGTTAATAGCCCGAGGATTAACTTCAAGGATAACAAATATCCTTTAATCGTTGAAAATGGTGAGTATCCTTTAATTCTAATAATTAATATCCATCAACTTTAATAATTAATTCTCTTTAATTATAGTAATTAATATCCATCAACGTTAATAATCAATATCCTTTGATCCCCATAAGTAATATCCGTTATTTTTATAGTTAATATCCTCAAATTAATAACCCTCCAATATCCAATAGAAAATGTAGCTTCTAATTCAAAATGTTGAGTAGATTTTCAACCTGACGGTCCCCCTTTCTCTGCCCCGAAACCAATCGCCTTTTATTAGAAACATTTTTTTTACAATCCTTACTCCCCGAAACAGCAGCTTATAACATTTTCAAATACACACCCTGTACATATAAAATTAGAACTCGGAAATCCCGGTTGAGCTTAGACTTTTTTCAGATATTTCCAATTGCAAAAATACGCAACTCTCTTTTTGACGGTTACAACGATAAATATTGAATGGTTTTTTTTTCAATTGAATGGTTGTTTGTATTAGTTCTTTATGAAACTCACCTGGCTGCGGAGAGGTCTAGGCACTTTTCTTTCCATCGGTCCCCGTCAATATACAGGATTGAATCTTCGTCCGACATTTCGGTTCGTGTTTACCTGCTCTGACGCACGTAAAACCCTTGACGTAATTTGCGATGCTCTTGGACTTTCCCAAGTCCTCGAGCGTAAATTCGCCAAGCGCCGATCTCCACATTGCCAATACGTTGTGCGACGAGATCACGTTCTCGTGGTCGACGAAGAATTGGATAACGTCACGTACCGTGCCTTGGTAAACGTCGATTTTGCGCTTCGCGCAGAAGTCCCACCAGTAACGTATCGGCCTCTCGTATCCCTTCATCGTCGAGGGTGCTAGACTGTACAGCATCGTTTCGGCCGCAACTTCGGAGTGACCTTGGGCTACGTACGCCCCTCTCAAAGCATCACGTATGCCCGGAAAAGGCTTGACCTCAGTGGACTCTTTTGAGACCTGTAATTATTCAGTTAGTAAATTTCTATCGTGCTTTCATTCGAAAGCAAACTTTTTCTGGCAAATTTTTTATGACATTCTTTCAGGAGTTTTAGTATTGATCGTTTCTTTGCTATTGTTATTTGAGCAAGTTATTGATGAAATTGTCGAAAGTAATTTTATTGTATAATTGATAATGTACGTGCGTTTTTATATATTTCCGCCATGTTTTATCTCACTTCATTTCAATTCAATTTTAATTAACTGTTCTCGCTGATAAATGGCCTAGGGAATTGGCGGACCATATTTTGTTAAGGGGTTAGGCCACAGTAACGGGTATAAAATCAATTGCAAATTTAACAATTTTATTTTAGTATGAAAAATCATTCACTCTTAAAATTAATTACACATCTATTCAGCATGAATATCAAGCTGTTAGCAAAAATATTTTTTTTTTCCTATGTACAAAATGCCCGTCTATTAATATTTTCTTTTGTTATCTTTTATTTTAAGCGCTCCGCGGCGTGACATTTAACATCCACCATTTTTTACCTAGAAAAACAAATTCTCGTCAATCTACATTAGGATACCTAGAGAAGTACGTACGGAATTTAAAAAATATTGTTTTATTGAAAAGTTTTAGGTATTTGAATTGAGTTGTAGGTATTTGAATGAATTTTCAGTGAAAAATTTCGTATAAAGCTGCTCATAAAATGAAAAGTTTTCGATTAATCAGAAATTCCGTACGTACTTCTCTGCGAAATGCAATTGGGAATGTAACTTTTAAATTTGAAGTAAGTCGAGTGAAAATTGTTGAAGTTATTTGTCACGCCAGTTGGAAAAAAGCTGTTTCGAGAAAAAACGCGTTTAAAGTTTTAGGTACTCTATGGCCGTGCCAGAGGTGGGCTTACGTTATACGCTCAAAGTCAGTGAAAAAAAAATTCTTGCTATAAATCGAATAGTAACTTATTCTTATGATGATAAAGCACCGCTTTAGCAAAAGAAAAAAAAACCGATTTTTTGAAAATTTTACTGTGGCTTTACCCCTT
Source organism: Ophion obscuratus (assembly GCA_964007375.1). Taxonomy (NCBI): domain Eukaryota; kingdom Metazoa; phylum Arthropoda; class Insecta; order Hymenoptera; family Ichneumonidae; genus Ophion; species Ophion obscuratus. The sequence continues at coordinate 58,217,060 of OZ023313.1, forward strand.
AAATGTTTTCATGACAAAATCGGTTAATAATTATTCTGCTGTTGTTTTTTGGCTTTTTAATAGCTCGAAAAACGATTTACATTTGCGACTAAAAACTCTTGTTCAAAGGTGATCGAAAATTAGCGGGCTGAGCACACTACTTCAGAGTTTTGCCACCACGAGCGCTGCGAGCCGTGAGGCCATCAACAGAACAGGGGAACCCCCGGGAATCCGTAATATATTTGTTAGCTGTGATTTTAGAGAATGACAAATGAATATTCATCCTTTGTAAAAATTGAAGGGAAAATGATTGAACATTAACATTAAGATTAACATCAACATGAACATTAAGATTGATTGATCGATATCTTTTTAAGAACGCGATGGAAAACAATGAGTGTTCGTAATGGTTTTGGTTATTCGTACAAAATTTAAATAGTCTAGCTAATAAGGTAATACTCCTAAAATAATATAACTGAATGTCAAATTAACAGAAATAAAAAAGAGCGAAGCCCAAATCCAATTAACGAACCAGAAAATTCGTCGACCAAGGTGCGAATACAAAATTAAACAAATTTAGACTTTTTTTTCTTACCTTCATTTCAGGTTTTAATTTTTTATCTTGTGGCTGTAGCGCATCAATGCGCTTTTGATATACGGCAGTTATTTCGTCGATAATTCGCAGCGATACATTTTTCAAATTGAGTAGCAGATCTTCAGCAGATTCGTGCTTTGTCTTGAATTTCATCTCAGTTTTTTGTACAGGCTGAGATTCCTTTGGAACCTTTTCTATTACGTTAGAACAAACTTTTGGAACATTTTCAATGTCGTTAGTTTGATTTTCATCGTTACTCTTTGATCCGGGCTCTTTGCCTTTTTCTGCAGGGTCACCGTCTCTTCCTGCAAGGACTTGGTTTTTTTCTAAAGGATCTTTCTCTTTTTCTGGAGGATGTTTGCTTTTTTCTTGAGGATCTTTGTCTTCTTCTGAAGGATCTTTGTCTTTTTCTGGAGGATCTTTGCCTTTTTCTCGAGGATCTTTGTCTTCTTCTGGAGGATCTTTGTCTTTTTCCGACAGATCTTTGTCTGAAGAATCTTTTGTGTGATTCTTCGGCTTTTTATCGCAACTGTCCTTTCCATTATTCCTTGCCACCTCAGATCCTGTCGTGTAAGCCTTTGTTGCATCAGAGCTTTTGGTTGCATTTTCGTTACAATTTCTCACAACCTCATTGCCTTTATCTCTTGAATTTTCGGCAATATTATTGTCGAGTTGTTCAGACTTTCTAACACGTCCTTCAGAGTTCTTGACATCATTATTAGCAGTACACTTTCTGTTCTTTTCATGGTTAATGCCTTTGTTCTCACAGCTAGTAACTTCCGTCTTACTATTGGAAACGTTTTTCTCGCCATTGGTGACTTTCCTCTCATTGTTTATAACTTTCTTCTCACCATTAGTGACTTTCCTCTCATTATTGGTTTCTTTCTTCTCACTATTGGTAACTTTTGTCTCGCCATTGGTGCCTTCCTTCTCATTGTTGATGACCTTCTGCTCATCATTGGTGACTTTCCTCTCATCATTGGCAACTTTCTGCTGACTATCGGTAACTTTTGTCTTACCATTGCTGACTTTCTTCTCACTGTTTGCGACTTTCGTCGCATTATTGGTGTCTTTCTTCTCACCATTGGGAACTTCCTGCCCATTGGTCTCAGATTCCTCACTAGTTTTTCCCACCAGAACTTTTCCACACTTTTTCGTTTCATCCTCGCGATCATTTGGGACAACCGATGTTCTCTCAGCTGAATTTTGTGGTCTTTTCGTTTTCCCATTTTGCTCCACCTCAACTTTGCTCTCTTCTCCTTCAACGAGTAACCGCGCAGACTTGAGAACGTTTAAGAATCGCTTGCTGAAAAGAGTCGCCTCGACGCGACTCAAGTCGACTATGTCGCCTATGTCGAACGCCGAAATAACGTTGGTGCGTCTCTTCACGGAAAAGGAGTGATGAGCATCCGCGAGCATTAGTTCTACATCGATAAGAGTATCGACGGTTTGTGCCATTAGTCGCGACTCATCTTTAACGCTCAGAAGGGATGTGAGAATTTTCTCAATCGCTACCAAAGCGAAGGACAGCTGATTTTGCACCGAACATTCACGCTGATCTGCCTTGACGTGTTTCTCACTCAGAATCGCCTTCAAGTCTGTATTCAAGACAGGCGCTTCCAGGTACTCGTAACTAGGCGCCAGACTGTACTCCGACGACAGTTCGTTTCTTATTTCGTCCAACAATCCGTCTCTCAGTATCAAAGACAATTTTGCGGCGAGTGTTTCGTGGACCATCTCCTTCTTCTTTACCTCTTCAAGGGAAGACGTCTCTCGGATGCTCGTCCCGAGCTTTGTCACCCTCGCGCGGGTCTCCTGCGTGTGCGCACTTTTGACAGTCAGAGTATCGTCCTTTTCACGCCGCCGTCGTTTCTCGATCTTTTCTTCGCATAGAATTGGCGATGTTTTGCGAACAGAATTGCTCTCGATACCCGAACGACGTTCGGTCTCTGTTTCTGCACGATCTGTTTTCTTTGGCGATCGCGATCTGTCCAATTTCTTCTTCCGATCTTCGTTCAGCGATATCGGGGCGTATTTTTTGGGATCGTCTTTGGGCAGGATGGAGGGAGGATTCCATGCGATCGAGCTTACCGACGACGGGTGCGAAATCCTTACCGATCGCGATCTTTTACGTTTGCGAGAATTTGGCTTCAGCGAAGATAACTTTCTAACCTCGTTTTCGAGCTCCTCGCATCCGAGAAGAATCTGGTAGTTCTCCTTCAACCTGGAGTGTCTCTTCTTTTTCGCGTACTGTGTTCGCTCCATCGGAAACGGTTTCATTTATCGATTAGTGCTTGTTCCTCTATCGAAAGTAACATTTAAAATGATTCTTCACGTTTCACGTCTTTATCTCATTCAAGCGATGAAATCGTACGCAGAGACGATAACAAATTGTTATTTATCCGCCGAATGGAAATCGCAACCGAAGGCGATCTTTGCGTTGACGAATAACTAGCAAACACCGTCTACCGGTGAATCGCGTAATCATTTTTTCGCCCGAACAAATAATGGCTTTTAAGGTATTCCTTTCGCGGAGGGCCGTATTTTGTGGGGGCATAAGCAGGGCCTTCTGAATCGTCGGTAAATTACAATTGCGCTTAATAAAAAAAACAAGTTATAATGGATTATTATACACAACGATAAACTAGAATGACAAAATTCGCGCAAATTTAGTAGATTGAGACATTTTTACATTTATTTGAAACGTCACGGCTACAAAAATTCGTCTGCTAACCACACTTTTCCAAGTTTTAACATTAATATTTTCTTTAAACGTTCGGTGACCCTCTGTTTTTATTGTTGTTACGGAATCTTTAGACTTTTTTACACCTGTGAGCAGTTTGTATTAGGCATCTAGAGTTATTTAGTGTATAAATTATTAGAAAGACATGTGGCTAGCGTGACATGTCCATAAAGCGCCGTATAAGTGAGACGATTTTTAGGGCCGTCATTTTTCGTTAAAGGTTCGGTAACTTGGCTTGAAATTTTACCAGTATACTGGGATGTATTTTTACTTCATTATAGACGAAAATCAGTTAAGTGTAAAATATTTGGGTTCGTGAAAGGAATACCTTAAGAGCAAAAGGTCAACATAACCTCATATTTTTTCGAACAGACTTCTCTCATAGATGGTCTAGTTTTTTAGAAACAAAGCATCAAGGTGCGAAGAATTTCCTGACGCAGAGCTTGACCATTTTTTTTGCCCTAAATATTATAAATCGCTGAGAAGTGTTATTTTTTTTAGCTATCTCGTAGTAAATCTACCTCGCTTCGATACAATTGCGAAAATAAAAAACGCACATGAAACTTTTTGATCGTTTATTTTTACAAACTTTTAGAAAACGTAATAATTACATAACCAACGTTCTTTTATACTTATATCTATAATCAGGTTTAATGAAGAAAAAAAACTTTCATTGTGCGCGATGCAAAGTTATTTGTGCGAAAATTCGAATACGTGAAATAAAAACGATTCGCCGAAAAGTCGGACGTCGGCAGATCTTTGCTCTTATATGCATTCTTTTAGATAAAATTGAACGTTCTCAGTAACGGGAAGAAAATAATATTAAGGCTATTGTCTGAAAGAACAACGACCCGATAGCACGTTGAACACAAAATGGAACCCCCGAAGCAACGGTTATGTAGAACAAAAAAAATCAGCGCGCAATTAACAGCAACGAATTTCATATATTGGACGGACTTCGTTATCAATACTTTTCCTTAAGGTACTACGAAAATTTTTGAAATAAAAAAAATTGTCAATTTTTTAGCGATCGGAAGATCCCGCAATAAAAGTCATTCCGAAAAGGCATGGTAACGCTTTTTTCCTGTGATCATTATCCAGGAACGAAATCGCTATTCTAGCATAAAATGACGGCACCCGTATTCATAGATGTTCCTTGAGGAATAAGGATTCCTTATTTCTTGTTCTGAACAAAGAAGAAGGAATCCTGCATCCTCGAGAGACATCTATGAACATGGTTATAAGAGCGCAAAATGATGCATCACTCTCGCTTGAAATGGTACCGCTGGAACTTTGCAAGATAGAGTCTTCAAGTCAGGCGCCGTGAAATACGTGGTTTTCGCTTCCTTCGAAACCGATTAAAATTAGTTTCTTTTCAACTGCTCAAATTGCGTTTTACAGCTCTCTTACGGTCCGGACAGAACACCTCATTCTTCCATAAAAACAGTAAGCCTCGAATTTTTCGCAATATATGACAAGCCTCGCCATCCAAAATTCCATCGAATTTCTCGTGTTTCTTTGGCGGGTGAGTGCTCTACAATGGAATTAAGATACGAGACGAAAAAAAATACATATAATAACCTTATACGACGTACAGTTGTACTTATGAAATATTTTTTCTCCGCTCTCGCTTTGTTACGAGAAAAATAAAGCATCGCGGTGAAAAAAAAAAGATAAGATCGGACGGATCATCGCGAGAAATACGCTACTTTTAGATGACTATATTTGTGGTTCTTTGTATTTGTCGACGATCTAATGTATAAAATGGACGGCGCCGATTAAACGATGCGTCGACACGCGCACGCTCACCGAGTGTTTCTCTCGATTAAAATCGATACACTTGAATAACAGAAAGACAAAATGAAAAACTATTCGATTGTCCTGTCGTATCGTAATTCTTGAACATTTGAAAATTCGGAAAAAAATGTCACGTGTCGACGTCTGTGGAGGGTTACACGATCAGCGTTATAACACTCTTAACTATGTACAGATTGCCACTCGTCGGTGAAAATTATCGTACAGATGCAGTCGAGTGTACATGTGTCCTATCCACTTGGAAATTATATATATATATATCGAACTTGCATGACGTAAGTTACTTAAAAAACTAGAATTCTGTATCGCTAACACTCGAAAACATTCGATCCGGAAACTTGTTTGCAATTAGGAAAAAACATAAGATCAATGACCTTATCAGTTGTACTATTTTAGTTTGGATACTGAAGTAAAATCTTCAAAAATCTCAATTATTTTATCCAAAGGCACAAGTCGGATTCGTAGTGCTGAGAATCATTTTTTTTTAACATCAAGAATATCGTAAGCATCTTTTTTAGCATACAAAAATTTAAGAATGAACGTTCATTGCAAAGTGACGTATAAAAATATTTCTGAAGCACACTGCGTTACCCTTGGGTTCGATTTTTCGTTTAGCTTTTGTAACGAAGCTTCCACATTTAGCTTCACGAAGTTCGAAGAGCTTTCGATCATTCTTACGCAGTTTTCTTTACTTAAGCGTAGGCCGGTGATTGTCTAACGTACGCTAAATTCACGCGTCGCGAAGTAACGGGTCAAAGCGACTAATACAGTCGCGAGAAGTAACAATTTGGCGGGTGGTGCGAGGAATGAAGCGGCATTGTAAATGTGGCAGTAGGGACACTGCGAACTCCCGCATACCTCGCAGATGTTCAAGATGTAAGTCGACAACGAGTCGAAAATTGTCTCGTTGAAGCGCTCTGGAAAAATAGAAATTCCGAAACTCAGTCATCAGCGGCATAGATGAATATATTTAAAAAATATAAATAGAGTAAAATATAAGTAGTACAACCAAGTAGTAGTGTGGCCAAGTGTATAAAAAATTATTGAGGAATTTTTTAAGACATTTGCCAAACGAAATAAAAATAAATTTGAAAGTATTAATTAGCATTGCAAGCTTCAATCTTGTTATTGCGTTGAAATCTTGGACGTGAGAGACACCGATTACTTTTGGAAAAATATCAACTTTATCAAAAGCTGAAACGACTGCTATTACTTTTATTTTATCAGGCAGATATTTATATTCCGACGATAGACGGAGAAAACTTTGTCCCATAGGCTCCATAGGCACAGATACTCCGTCAAATCAATGCCCGTTTCTTCGATTATAGGTTGAAATAAATTAATGACACTCACCTGGTGCGTAATAATCGTAGACACGAATGGGAAGATATCTCGACATATTTGCCACGGGAAGCCATCTCTCGATTGTGAAATTCACGCAGGTCTCCTCCTCGTCGAGGTAATCGAAGTAGAAAAGGACCTTGCGATTTTGGAATCGTGCTCGCTGAAGATTCCTCACCTGACGCGAGAGTATGTACTTGTCGAGATTTTGCTGTTGAATCATGTAGCCAGTTGGTATTGTTACGTCCAGTACGGCCATACCCGAGCGCGATGATTCGTTCACGTTCGTCCATCTACGGGCGAAGGAAGCGAAAAAAAAAAAACTCAAAAACGAAATACTTTATCGTCGTTTTTGGGAGCTCTGCAATATTCAAGCGAAAAAATGGAACCAATATTTGGGAATGTTAATTTAAATCAGAAAAAAGCTACTTGCGATCACTACAAAATTTGTTCGTAGACTTATTTACAAGGGGAAAACAATTAACAACTCATATGCAAGAATATTGATTCTATAATGTAAAATATACAATAGAATTGCCGAAAAAAGTCTGTCGTCGAAATTTTTTAAATAGCGATTTTTGGTTTTCGGCGGATTCTCAAAATATAACTTTTCAAAAGTGATCTTCGAAAATATCAAGTCGACCGCTTCAAAATTGAGGGAGTTGTGGGCGTTCATGGGTAGTTTCCATGAACCGACAACCTTTAAGGAGCTTGGAGCGATTCAGTTGAGTCAAATGACGGGTTTTTTCATTTTTTTTTTTTCAATGAACCTCAAAAAATGCATACGAGGTAGATTTATTCCGTATATGCTAATTTTTTTAAATATATAATCAAAGGGCAAAATTATGCATTTTAATATTTTTATTACGTCGATTAGAAAAACTTTTGTGTTACTACCAACTTGAAAAAGTACGACGATGATTATTATTTTAAAAAACTACGATAACGAATGTTTTATACAATTCACAATGAAATTTTGAGTAATTTATAATTATGCCTATTCATATTTACGTCACGAGATTATTGGCCCATGGTTTACGATGAGCAAGATGAGGATTTCTTTTTTCTAAATTTTTACAAAGGATTAGTTTGCGTTAATCCGTTGTTAGAAATGGTTTATCTTAGTGCTAAATAACAAAATTACATAACCTTTAGCTTGAAAGTCTTGCCTATCTAACCGCACGTTAAATTACACACATTAAACTATTTTTTATCTCTGGTGTTTGGTGGTGAAAAAATTTCAAAAAATTCGTAGACTCAGTATAGTCTAAGCAATAACATGTATTTTTTATTAAATTTAATCTTGGATTGTGGCTAACGCTCCAACCTCCTTAAACGTGTTTTTCTCAAAATTACTGTTTTTAAAATCGATGACTACGGTATCTTAAAGATCACCGCACCGATATCAACTTCAAATTTTACAAGCTTCTTCTACATATAAAAAAAACCGTGCTTGAACGCAGATTTTTTTTTTTATACATAGTTTTTTATCAACGAAAATAGAGCGTTTTTTCACCGAAAATCGATATTTTCATTTTAGACAGCGGCCATTATTTTAAAAAATCAGTATTTTATTAAATCCTTCGTCCAAGCATTGGATAACTTCATGCAAAAACTAAATGCGTTTAATTTTTTTATTTCGAATGTTTTGTTTCCGAGCAGCAGTAGTCTATCACATTTATAAATATTTTTCCACACAAAAATTGTAAATGATATTTAAAACCCTACTCTTTAATGCAAAGAAAATTTTAAGTCTGCACACGTATTCCCACAAAAAATTCCTCTTTTTTGCGGTCACGAGGCAGGTATAATTCGTTGATAAATAGCTCTTGGAAATATTGTTAATTGATCGAATAATGATATATTTACCGTTGACAGCTGAAGTAATTAATGTGCGACTGATTCCTGCCGTAGAAATTTGGTCGCACCACGAGATCGAACGCCTTGACGGGCGGTGGTGTCTGGAATTTGGGCCTATCGACGTTGTACTGCACAGTCATCTGTAGAATCGCGTATCCGGCGCCCTTTGCATCGACTTTGACGGTTCCCCAAGCTTCAGGAATCTGTAGAATAAAGCAAAAAAACACGTTATAATAATGAACTATTCAATTTGTAATCAGTGATGTTTCAATGGAAGATTACCTTTTCCCCTCCAATTTTTCTTTGCAAATTAATGCTGCGACAAAAAGATGTTTGTACACCGGAAAAATAAATTAATAATGTACTCTGCCAAAAAAAAATAAAGTACGAGTAAAACATTAGTGAGGTGTATTCTTCTCAGCGTTGCATTGCGTATTGTTGCAAACGAAAATAATCGCAGCCTGAAAGAATGAAGGTAAATAAAACACAAAACGAAAGAGCAAAGGAAGATTTATGTTTCTTCACTTCCATGTGCGTTCAGCGGATTACATAATTAAAAAAGGAACTTTTAAAACTTCTCTTATAAAGGAACAAGACTCAGCCTTTTTAAAGGCTTGTAACGTGAATGAATAAAATTAAAAAAAGGATAATAAAAGACTTATCGTCCATTTTGATATGGACTCGACGATACAAAAATAAAAATATTTTCTCAAAGTTTTTTGTTGTTTTTTTCTTCACGATCTCGGGTTGAAAAAGCCTTTAAGGCTTCTCGATCGCGTGCTGTTCGTTGTCAGTTTCTTTGTGAACGATCGCGGTCGAATCGTCCGATCGCTGCACGTTCGAGCTCTCTTGGCCGCTCGACGGGGCTTGAAGTCCCGACATCTTTTTTCCGAATCTCAGCCTGGCCTGCATAATCTTCGCCAGCATTTCGTGAGGCGCTCCGACCGGCCAGGACGGCGGATAACCGATCTGTCTGCCACTCGTCGTTTCCGAAGTGAGCTTTTCGGATTTTTTCAGAGTTTCGGAAATCTGAGTTCGACCCAATGGCAAGTTGTCATCGGGCCCGGTGATGCAGGTTTCGGTTCTCTCATACGACAAGTGTAGTTTCTTTTCCTCTCGTTCCTTGGTAGACTCGGCGTGAGAAATTGCGACTTTTTCGTCCTTTATAGCCTCGTCATCACGAACGGCAACGACGCCCGATTGATCAACATCGCGATCATCGACTTCGCAATTTTTCTCGTTGACAGTGGAATGTTCCCTCTCTTCCTCCTTGCCGTTTTCTTCCTTTTCGGAAGCGTGCTTCTCTTCTTCGGAATTAAATTCGTCCATCTCGTCAGAATTGCGTTCCTCTTGATCGTTCGTATTTTGCTCTTCCTTCACATTCGAATGGCTCAGCTCCTCGTTTTTGCAATCATTGTGCTCTTCAGCGGCATCGTTCGCCATTTCTTTGCAATCATTTTCCTGCTCGTGCGCTGTACCGTTGTCGTCCTCGTTGGTAAAAATCTCTCCCTCCATCATCACCTCGGAAAGGCTCTCCTCCGTTGTGTAAGACTTGCAGTCTTCGTCGCTCGAGGAACATTCCGACTCGAATTTCCCGTCGTTCGGATACTCCCTAGTTGCGTTCCCGGCCGAATCGTTCGCTCTGGCACCTCCGTCCAGAAATTTTCGGGCTTTTTTTTCGACGGGAATTTCGAGACCCTCGTTCGTATCGGATTTCTTCAAGTTCTGAGTCTTGCAAGAGTTTTCTCGACCATTCGCGATCGCGTCGATCTTTTTGGCGCTCTCCGGCATGGTGTTCGCCTCGCCGGGCTTCTTCGTCGGAAGTCTGACTTGTATCATCGATGCAGCCTTCGCGTCAGCTTGCGACGTCAAATTTATGCCCCATATGATGTTCGTTCCAGGCTTGGCCCTGGGATTCATCGTTACAGGCACAATGTTGGGGATCGTATCGCCAAAAATTTTGGGCCGTCCGGGCAAAATTTGCACATCCAAAATCTTTGGCTTACCGCCGGTCGATTTTCTTGACGCCGACAGCGTTTCCATATCGATTCTCGGAGACTGTTCGCTCGGTGTCATCTTGGAGGTTGCTTTTTCGACCGGTGGCGCGTTCGGAGTCTCCTGACGTCCGATGATCTCGTTTGCCGATTGCCTCCATTTGTCCGCAAAACTCTCGCCGAACAGCAGTCCGTTGACTACGTCCTCATCGCTGTGTCGATTGGCGAGTACAGCCAGTCCAGGCACGACGCAGGATTTCCGAAAGTCGAAAGTGGCGTGATAAAGGTCAGCCAACATTTGCGCAGTTTCGTCCAGTATGTCTATCAAGCATTCATGCTTATCCGTTCCAAGCTCCTTACAGTCCAGGAGGACCGTGAGAGCCCTGCCGATCGTCGATAGGGCACAGCCGATCTGCTTCTGCGTCGCTGCGTGATAGTCGTCTTTCTTAAGGAACACTCCATTCATAATCTGTCTCAAGTCAGGATTCAACAGCGGCACCTGCAAGTGCGGGAAGTTCTCGGGCGGTAGATTGTTGTTGAGCAAATCCTCCTTGACGTCGTTGTCCAGACCATTGATGATTATCTTCGACCAATCAGTGACAAGGCTCTGCGAAATCGGAAGAGTCGACGTCTTGTGGTCCCAGGAAAAAAGCTTTTCGCAATCTATACTCGACTCGGGCGAAAAGTCCTCGCCGATCAGCTCTTTCAACAGTTTCAAAGTCTGCCAGCCCTCTAGTTGTGCGGGATCCTGTGAGTGTTCATTCTCAGAGTCTTCTTCCATGTTTCCCACCATCATGGGCTCTGTGGCTTTTCCTCGCTTGGAAACATTCTCCGCATGGTGCGACGCTGCCGCAGGTCCAGTTGAAGACATTGCCCATTTGGCAGCTTCCCTCTCACATTGGTCTTGGTCGATGTGGCCGGTAAGTAGCCATTTTCTGGCCCTCCTGTAGGCCTCCTTTGTCTTACTCAGCACCTCGTCCCTGCCTTCCGGACAGTTGAACAGCAGGCGAAGGAACGTAACATTGGGTTCTTGGACATTTTGCTTCGACATTTTTCCCATCTCCTTGGATTCAGCTTCGATCGTCTCGCGTGGGCGCTCCAAGGTTGTCTTCTTTGCCGCGTTGTAGACACTCTTGTCGAGTAGTTGACTAATGACGCCCGTAAGTTGCAAAACTTTTTCGGTATGTTTGTTGGTGTCAGTAATGGCTCTTCTTTTCTTGCAGTCGGAAGCTACAGCCTTGTCAGCTCTTTCTGGGTTTGCTTTTCCTGGCATTTCTTCCTGGGCTGGTCTTTTCTTCACTGCGGACTCGTGTGCTCTATCGGCCGGTGACTGTCTCTCGGAAAACAAGCGTTTGTTCTTCACAACCAGCGATCCGGTGCGATTCTTGCCAGGAACAGCCTCACTCTTTTTGTGCGACGGTTCTTTGACGTTTTTGGGGATCCCTTTGGTCTCGTGAACGACGGGTTGGCTTTTCTCAGTGGATGAGAGGACCGTGGGCCTTTCGGCGACCGATTCCTTCCTCTCTTTGGCATATTTCTTTGTGTCCACAACTTCTTTAGCTCTGGCTCTGGGATGTTGTTTCGGAATCTTCTCTTTGGACATCGCTGCTTTGTCAAGAAAGGCGTCTTCCTCGGCAGCGGCTTGGACTGGTGTAGTTTGTTCCGCGAGAGGGCGTTTTTTCTTCCTGGGTCCTTCGGGCGATGCGTCTTTTTGCTTCTTCGCACTCGGCTTGTCGCGACTGACGTTTTTGCGTGAACTTCTGGGATTCCGACACTTATCCGAATTCGCGTGATTTTCTTTTTCGGAAAAGCTCAGATAGGAGGCGGGTGACGGCGACCGGGGCTCGATAATCTCGACGCTGCAGGAGGAAGACGAGGGCGAGGAAGAACTCGACGAAGACGCCGAGGAACACGACGACGATGAACGTTTGCGTTTCCGCGGCCGTTGCTTTTCCATTTTTTTCTTAACCTCCTTCTTAAGTTTCTTCAACTCCTTGATGATCTCAGATACTCTAGTGACCTTGCCGTGACGCCTCTTCGTCATGCGCTTTTCATGCGGCCTCGAGGTAACCCTCATGATCGATTGGATTTGTCGTACTCTTTCACGTTTTCAACTGCACGATTAACTGTACGATGCGTGCAAGCCGGTCGGGAAAATCGTAATGCGGAACGTTGGAACGTAATCGTTGATTGTGGCGGAGAAAAAACGGGCGGGTACCGGAAGTTCTACCGGAAGTGAAGCAGCGCCATCGCGAAAAAAGGAGGGAAGCGATTAGCGGTGTTCGATACGACGAAAAAACCGGAAGTGGTACGAATCGCCACGAGATGGCAATAGCCACTTCCGGAATGACGAAAATTCGCGCAGATTGGAGAACACAAGATTCGCAACGTTCGATGTACGAGGAATTGGAAGTAGTACGAATCGCCACGAGATGGCGATGGACAGTTCCGGAATACCATAAAATTCGCACAGATTGGGGAAGACAAGGATTCGCGACGTTCGATATACGAGCAACCGGAAGTGGTACGAATCGCCACCAGATGGCGGCAATCACTTGCGGGTTTTTATAAAATTCTCGCAAAATGCAAATATAAGGAAGAATTCGCGATATTCACTACGACGAAAAAACGGAAGTGCTATGAATCGCCACAAGATAGGAACAGTCACTTCCAGAATTTGGGGGATTGGAAGCACGGCCTTACATTCAGGTCTTAAAACGACGGTTGTATTGATAGGCGGCGAGTGGGCCGCTTAGGCCCGGTTCCACAACTCTCGGTTAACCGAGTTAACCGGAGTTTAGCCAGCTCATCGTCGTTCTGATTGGTCCAGTTGCCCTTAAACTTCGGTAAACTCGGTTAACTGAGAGTTGTGGAACCGGGCCTTACAACCGTATTCATAGTTGTTCCTTAAGAAATAAGGTCTCCTTGTTCTTTGTTCTGAACAAAGAATAAGGAGTAAGGATTCCTCAAGGTACATCTATGAATACGGGTGTAAAGCCCAAGCTTTTTTTCTTATCGTCGCCACCGTGCGTCGTTGTAATCGGGGGGTAACATGAGACTAACCTAAATCGATCATACAATGTTTCGTCATACAGGCGTATGTGCGTATAACAGTTTGAAACCGTTGCTTACATAAAAAAGTTGGATATGCCCAAATAACTATTATTGACAATTTAATTCAGTGACAGACCAGAACTTTCGGAATCCGAGTGCGCAGCGAACATATTCAGCTCAACTACCATCGCAATACAAAGAATATCAATGGTTTTTATCATAGGCGCTTAAGTTTCGCACGCAATTAATATAGGTTTGGTTATATCTGTAACCATGTATGCATTCATTGGTTGGCATGCAAATACATACTTTTTTGTTTACTTTCCGTGTAATGGTTTTTTTTTACAAAAAAGAAACAAGAACCCGTATACCGAGACATTACAAACTGAAATGCATGCGCTGTATGCAAGACAGATACATATGATATTGCCGTCTTCGTCACGCACGACACCCCCTTTCCTATGCGCACCATGCGGTCGAAAATTGAAGCAAGAACTGGACGCTGAGTGGACCTTCCCCCACCACCGTCGTTTCAAAGCCTGTATGTAAACCAGGGGGATAGCACCTATCCCTTACCGTATATAAAAATGCTACGCTCTTTGACCGCTTTATTTAGTTCTACCTCTCCGCGTGGCACTAGTAGGTCACTGACAATATTCTTATGGCGCAAACGCGAGGCCCACGGCGTACTTACCACCTCGACGCCGAATACGACTATTTTGACGTTTTGAGTTCAAGCGGCGGTGTAGAATTGATTAAATTACCGAAATTACTTATCCTCGTGCGCTAATGCCGTGTGTCGTGCACAGTTGTACCTCAGGGTACCCGCGTAATCCTGAAAAGGTGCATTTTTCACCGTACTAGCCGATCCTCGCATTCGAAGCTATGGAATTATATGCGAACAAACCTGATGCGCGCGCAGGGGCTATGCATATATACACACTCGCATATATGCATAGCCCCTGCGCGCGCATCAGGTTTGTTCGAGAACAACTAGCGCTGCGAGTGGCAGAGTAGGACACTACAAATAGGATGTTTTGCGTAGCAAAAATTCTGAAAGATGCCAGCCCCCTGATGTAAAGCGTGATTGGAACTGCCACAAGAATTACATACAATTCTCACAGAATGGGGAACGTAGGAAAGAATTCACGACGTTCGACGATCGAGAAACCGGAAGTAGTACGAACCGCCGAGAGATGGCGGTAGCCATTTCTGGAATTGCATAAAATTCTCGCAGAATGGAGAATATAGGAAAGAATTCGTGATGAACGAGAAACCGGAAGAGATACGGATCGCCATGAAATGGCGGTAGTCAAGCTAAGAACTTGGCGTCTTTGCGTTTTGCACACACACACAGGTATTGCAGCGAAGCTAACTTTTTGAGGTAAGGGTCGGCACGTTTATGGCCCTCACTTTTCGATTCCATATAGGCGCCGCTACGCGTCGCATCAGCAAAGGTAAGTGCTTCCTCCCTAATATGTTGCCGCTGTACGAGTCAACGGTATTTACGTCTGTTTTTGTGGCGTGATTATCAATATAACCTTTATTTCCAACCATATAGACTGTTCATGCTTATCCCGGTTGCTTGCATTTCACGAATTATTCGTTGAGGATCAATAATCGGATCTAGGACTGCGAAATCACAGGTTAAAAAAACAAGCCGAGAGGAATCGAACCCAAAATAGCACAGATGAGCTGAGTATGCCGCAACTATGCTAGGCTATCTTTTCGCGCTACCAAACATGAATATCATTCATATTCATCGTGGCCTCTTAGGTATTTAAATAAACTGGCGGGATATACAGAAAACCTCAATTACGATTATTATAATGGTAATCATTTTTCTTTTGAACCGACACTTGATTTTTTTGCTTTCGTATGTTATACAGCTTACACAACACTACAGTAAATAAAGTTAAGGCGAACGCCGCAGGCACTGAGGTCAGAAGGCAAGGGGCAGAAGAGCTGTTTCTCTTTTCATAGCACACTACTAAGATGAAAGACTGTCAGCTACATTAGCGGCGCATTTCTCGTCGTTCCGACGACAGCGCCACTCGTGAGTCTTTTCCGGTACTAATAATAGTACAGAATGGTCCCGCGGTTTTGTTCTACTGTCGCTAGATCGTGTCTGATCTACCATTGTCCGTAAACGATTTTGTAAATTCTCGATTTTACGACCACTCATTTAGGGGGTTCAGTAGCCAGACTACTTTCACGACCTAATCCACTAATAATAATTTTAATTTGTTTCCGGTATGTCTTACATTGATCTTGATGATTTTAACTCAGTATCACAATCTTTCGGAATTAGATAGCAAAATAGAAAAACATTAGAGCCCTTAGCTCTCCCTTTACCGGGCATCGCTCGATCTCTCGGCTGCTTTATAATTAGTAAATATAATGTGAAAGATTATTATCTTACCTCAATGCTCTGAAGCTTGGCAATGTTCTTGTCGGTGACATAGAGAATCTTTGAGGGTCCTTTAAGGGCGGTAGCGTCGACGCTGACGGTCAACGAGCTGACGTCCCTGATCCTCGACCTGACGGTGTACTCCATGAGCGCTTTTAGAGCCCAAACACTGTCCTGCGTCGAGGCCCAACCGCCGTCTGTCAATCTCTGGGAGTTGAGCCACTTAACGATCGGCTCGATCTTGACCTCTTGTCGTGCGACGTGTACGAGAAGCGCGTACGCGGTAGTTTCGATATTTTCCGAATCATACTTGTACGGTAGCCTCGGCAGTAAGAAGGGTTTATTATTTTCGAGTTTGTAAGGTGGTAGCGGGATAGCCTCGCGTCCCCAGTACATGAGATCGCCGGTTTGACGAGAGTGAAACGAGAGAATGTTGAAAGCTTGTTCGGCAGTCGAGGATTTTGCGAGTGAGAGCGCGTAAGCGACGATAGCCACTTCGAACGGGGTTCCCCTTTCTTCGAGAAGCTTCAGATTGATCTCCAACCATTTGACGGCTTTTGCCGAGCTCAGTGCTACTTGCGAGCCCAAGCCACCAGTCAGATCCTTCACGGTTTCCAGCGTGATCAGCACGTGAGCGGTCAAGCTGATATTACGATGGCGTATCAAGTCGTATTCGTTGTCAATGGAGTTATTGATTTTTCGATCGGGTAGCCAAGTTACCTCGTAAAAACTGCCCTCGGGTGTCTGATGTCGCAATATCCAGGCGACCGACTGTGCTATCACGTCAGGATCGATGTAGAGATAATTCTCCCACTCGTAGAAGCTCGCCTCCTGGAACACTCGGGCGCAAAAAGCCGTCAACCAGACGGATGACGCGGACTGATTCCAATCGCTGCGGAAGAGTCCGAAGGATCCGTCCATCTTCATGAAGGACAATTGTCTCTGGTAGCCACCGTTCATGTGGTAGAAACTTTCCTTCTCCTGGGTCCTGTTGCGTTGGTTTATTAGCCGCATATAGAGGGTAGTGTACATGTTTGCAGCGAAACTGAACATGTTCTGTTCGGCGCAGTCCATCGGGAGATTCATCAGGCTGGTCGCGTTTACCGGCATAGTCGGGAATATAGGACCTACAACGTCACCGACGACACTTATCGTGGCCTTGTTAGAACCGAACACGTAATAACGCTCCTCGGTGTAGGGTATCAACGGAGTTTCCGTAATATTCACGTGCATGTACTGGAAGAGATATCCCTTGTTGCTGAGATCGAGCAAAATAGCTTGATGCCTGTATTGGGGCAAGCCATCCGCCTCAACACGCAAATTTCTTACGACCTTGTCGCTGCCTATGACAGTGGTGGCTTTGATCGTGACTTTTATATCGCCGAGTCTCGTCGGCACTATCGGCACGTAGACGACCGCGGCGTCTTGCGCCGGTATCCAGATGAAGAACTGATGCTCACCGAATGACGTTCGGGGACTGTACGATTGAACGATACCGTTCTTCTCGACGTGAACGAACTTGTAGTCCGGGGAACCCTTGAGAATTACGGTCGCTTCGATGTTGTAACGCTGATAATTGAATACGGACACGCGAATGCCGATCTGTTCGCCCTGACGACTGTGCGTCGGCATCTCCACGTCGATGAAGAACGGAAGGACTCCCGTGTACTCGAGGGCTTTGGGCAGCATTCCGTAGCCCTTGCTGGGACTCATGCTGAACGCGGTGACCATCCAGTGGACCGGACGCTTCGGAACGTCAATGTTGAAGATCTGACGACCGTGAGGACCTATGTTTATGTCCTTCCAGAGCCACACGTTCTCGTACAGTCGTTGTATACGGTTGAAACGATTCATGCGGAATTGCACGAGATCGGTGACGTTGCCGAAGGCGCAAAGGGCCTCGTCCGAGCCGTCCTCGCAGTCCATAACACCGTCGCATTTCTTCTCCAGCCTGTAGCAACGTCCCGACAGACATTCGCCAAAGCCTTGCGTGCGGTTGCAGTGATCGGGTTTACGATAGATGAAAGCGTCGGTGAAGGCGACCAGGCCTATGAACTCGAAGGTGCGATTGACATCGATACCGAAGGTCGAGGACGGATAGTAAACTATCTCGTCGGGACTGCCGTCGTGATGGAGCCAAGAGTGAGAATGGGTGCCGTTCGTCTCCTCGCCGAAGTATGCCATCTTGGCGATAACGTTGGAATAGGTAAGCTCGTTGCCGGCCTGCATACCGTAAAAGGCACGATCGATACCGGACAACGCAACGTAAGCACCGGGCTCACCGTAGATCGCAACTTCGACCTTTTCGCCGGTTCTTGATTTACGATTGTTTATGAAAACGGTGAAATTGTTGCGCGATATACCGTTTACGGGAATAGTGAGAGAATCGGCAACGACCTCGCCCTTGCTGCCGACGTAATAGACAACGGCGGTTGCGACTGGCGCCATCTCGGGGCTGAGAGGTATCGAGACCGTTCTCACGTTGTGCTGCATGATGTCCTGGCCGAAAAGGACCACGGTGCCCTTCGACATTATCAGATAATTGAACGCATCGATGTAAAAGTTGGTCTGCACGTGAAGCGTCAGGTATTCACCGACCGAGGGATGCTTCGTCGACGTGGACACCTTTATGTGCTTGTTGTCGGGGGACTCGTGAGCGAGCATCAGCAATTCGGCTTGGCTTCGATGACCCTCGCCGTCCGTCAGCACCGCGTAAACCTTCATCGAGGCAATGTCGTTCAAGATTTGCTGAGCATGCTGAGGATCGTTCTCCAGGCCCAGTTGCTTCCTGAGATCAACCTTCATCGACCAGAGGGCGTCGTTGTCGCTAGACGCGCGAAGAAACTGTACGTCGAGGTTTCTGCGTGCACCGGTGCGCATCTCGATGTCGGCGCGTACCTCCATCTGGGCGTTGCGCAACTGCGACGCGCGTAGCGTCGAACCATCGTGGAAGGACGCCACGAGATTAAGATTGAACGCCATCGCCGGCTTGAAGATTTGCGGCGAACCACCGAAGAAGTGCACCTTCACCGTCGACTTGTAGATCCTCGCGGTCGAATAACCGACTATTATCTCCTCGAGGAAATGCTCGCCAACGGTTGCGGTAACGCGTACCTCGATACCATCGGTACTTGACATTGATTGCAACAATTCCTGCATCGGATATCGAAATCTGTAGGTCCCGTTGAAGAAACGCAACACGGGCTTCTCCTCCCACTCGTTCGGACGCTTGAACCACGAGGGATAGTACTCGTTGAAATCGAAGTAACGATCTTGCGTCGAAAATTGGCCGTTACTCGATTGATAATTAAGCGGATGAAAACTGGCTTTGAGAGTCAAATTACCGCGAACCGGAGCACCCGAAGTATAATTCGCCTGTACAATACCATGTATGTAGGAATCGGTGTCAAAGAAGAAAGCTGGCATTGTCACGTTCACCTCGAAGCGAGTCTGATAATACTCCTCCACGAGGAACGTCTTTTCCTCCACTTGACTCTGGGCGATCACCTGGATTATCCAGTTACCGTAAACCGGCTGATCCGACAACTGATAGGACAACGATACGGTGCCGAGATTGCTTTGGCGCGACAACCATCGCCTCATTATACGACGATTCGGATCGAGCATGAAGACGTCTACGGGATTGTTGAAAGCTTTCAGCTCGGTGTTTATCGGTATTGCGCGAAATCGTACAGTCTCCTCTTGCTTGTAAACCGGTTTGTCCATCTGGATGAATATCGTCATCGAGCGCTGCGAAAAGGTCAGCGTCGTCTCGTTGAGGAAGGCTTGGCCACCCGTCAAACTGTTGTAGAGGCCCTCAACTCGAAGCTTGTAATCGCCCCTTATCGAAGTAGGCGGCATGCGCAGCATCAGAGTCTCCGGAATTCCTGCCTTCACGTCCTGATGATCCGCCGCTATTTCGACACCGTTACGCTGAATCGTAGCCCTTACGGTCATCGGTAACCTCGTCTCGAGTATGTTCACAGCTACGCGGTACACCTGCCCGGGTCGCACCAGCCTCGAAGCCAGCACAAAGTACGTTCTGATCCCCGAAAGAAAAACATGCGTCAGGCGACATAATGGATTGCAGGTCTTTTGGGCTCGTTTGGGTTTAGTCATTGGTGAAGTAAGAGCTGATGTACGACATCTGATGACTAATTTCGGCTCGAATTATAAAACCTTTTTTTCTTCTCTATTTGTGGTCGTCGTATGAGACTTGATCTCGCTATATATGTTATATTGTACTATCAAGCAAGCAACATTTTTTTAGTCATAAAACTATTGTCGTGACAAACTTAAGAGGTATGCATAACCTTGAAGATTCAAAAATATG
The DNA here is from genome assembly GCA_964007375.1 of Ophion obscuratus. Taxonomy (NCBI): domain Eukaryota; kingdom Metazoa; phylum Arthropoda; class Insecta; order Hymenoptera; family Ichneumonidae; genus Ophion; species Ophion obscuratus. The sequence goes on from OZ023313.1 coordinate 58,237,184, forward strand.
ATTTTTTGCAGAATAGCTTTATAGCCTAGGTTCTTAACTTCAATTTGCGACAAGAATTTTGTAAAAATTCGAAAAATTGGCCGAGTTTCGAAGAATTAGATCGTCCACTGCCGTACGGCGAACATCCCCGCTGCGATTAACCCTTTTTCATTATGACGTTGAAGTTTGCGTCGTTGGAATGAAAGGAAAATTAATTTTTTATAACTTCCTAAATTTCCTTTAATAGACCTAAGCCACGAAAATGAAGAAAACATTTTAGGATCCTTATTTAGCGATCTACAACCAAAATCTGCAACAGATGATTTTGGGTACTAATAAAAATGAGAAATGAAAAAGAATTTTCGTTTTATTCCAACGATGCAAACTTCAAACCCATTTTCCTTTTGCGTTGCTCTCCAAACAATATTTTATGATACTGGGTAAGTCCTATTTCAAAGAGAAGAAACAAAATATCGATCGCCCTGCTGACCAAACCTTTTGTTCCCTTTTAGAACGGTCATATTGCGACCGCCATTTTAATTGAAACGGGTCCCGTCCAGACTGCGATTCCTAACCTCAAACATACTACGGGACTAAAGTAAATCTAGGATCTTTATTCGCCTATCAGTTAAATTGTAAAATAAACTGTTTTGAATCTAGACGTTTTATATTTTGACTTGAAACAAGTTGTATGAAATCCTAGACGGCATTTAAAAAAATCGGCTTGTTTTTACTGTTCGATTGTTTAAGTTGCAGTATATTGACACGGACTACACATTACACTTCAATACACATGTTCGTTTCTTTCTTTCTTTCGCACTTTGGTGGGGCCCGAGCTTTAGGGGCGTTTCTACCTGGCCTCTGGGTAGTACAATCGTTCAATGAGCCAAAATAAGTTTCTTCGCGTATGCAATAATCATAGCCCGCAGTGTTGTACAATTTTTTCTTTTGTTACTCACGCTTCTTTGATAATGAGATTGTCGCTGTGACTCCCCGTATTTCGGAACCCATAGTTCGGATTTCCGATTTCCCTCTCGTCGTAACGATTCCATGGTTGTCTGGTGCCGTTTTCCGGATCGTCCTGCTGACCGTAGCTCGAAGCTATCAAAAGTCCTAATACGAGGAGCCTCATATCCATTGCTGAAAACGAGAAAAAATGACTTTCATCATTTTGAGAAGACACCCGTTTTTTTTTGTTAACAACCAGGTTCACTGGCACCTATCCGAGAGTCGGGTTAGGTTTTCAAAGCACCCGTCTTGCCCTGTTGAGTTAAACACGTTCAGACAGGACTGAAGACATCTTCAACACCGATACAGTGTATATTCGTGAAATATCGACAGTTTCTAGGGTAGCTTCTTAACCAACAAACTGGAGAAAAGAAGCATTTGGAAAAATTCATCCCAGCTGGGTCCAAACCCAGGACCTTTAGGATGCTAGTTCAGAGCTGAACCTGCGCTACTGCTCGCTCTCTAATTACCAGTAAAAAAAATGTAGTTTTCTAACCAGTATCGCAATTATGGCGCAGCTTCGTCAATTCACGACTCGGGTTTTTTCCCCCTCCCAAACTAATAACTTTTCAGTAACCGCAACAATTTTACGCGAACATACTACCCGACTACTATCTTCGTGAATTAGTTCGGATTTTCTAGGCAAAGGTTTCCCAGTCTTTAAGGTTGTTGCTGAAAAATATTAGGGTAAATAGATTTGAATCAAAATTGTACTAATCGTTATGGTATATTTTCTGAATATACTAGCAAAAGGAGAACAGAGGTTCCCGCGCTCGTTTATTAAATATTAAGTTTTAAAGTTTACATCCATCTCCACTTGATCGGATTGATACAGTTTCTCGCGTATATCTTTCTCAATTTATGAAGAAAGTGACCCAAAAAACGAATATTATGTGCAGGATAATGCACAGGACAATATTACCGAAAAAAATAGACAGGTACCGATCTAATTGATGAAAATGAATGAAAAATATGCTACCAGTTTGCGAAAAAGTGAGGCTTTTCGTATGGGGTATGTAATAAAATGTGGCAACCTCGGAACTATGGACATAGCCGAACCAATCGAAAACCTAGCGTGCCAATTTCAAGTACGTTAAAATGAAATGCGACTAAGGGGAACTCATTGATTAATTTATTATGATGTATTCCTTTTTTTCTAGCTTCGCTGAGCATAGTACGATGGTTGTGGGCACGAGAACTGACAAATCGTCTTTTCCATCGGAAACATTGCGGCGCACTAATCGTTTTTCCCCTCCTCCAATTCCCTCCTTCAATTTGTTGCCTCCTTTTGCTTTACGATTATAAACCGTACATTTGACATTTTCGCAATATTCACTTGTACACGCCATTAATATTTTGCTACAATAAGTTGGTACTGGTGACGTCACACAATGTATTAGTATAGGAACTTCGTATTTTTCCGCACCTTTAAAAAATTATTTAGCAACAACCTTAAGCAATTCTAAGAACAACGGTTTTATATACAGGTTTTGCAACTCTAGGGGTGAGGGATGGCTCTCTTGACGAAGTCAAAAGTGTATTGTTAATCTTGAATCCGCTAGAGTCACTGTAATCGAGGGATGTTCTGTCCGACAGAGACAACAATAACCATGCATTCTCGTAAAAGCCTAAACTAAGAATCTTAATTTTCCGTAAGTTCAATATTTGAAAACCAGTGATATTCCTATGCAAATAAAAATACATAAACTCATCAACTGACCAGCAATTACCTACCCGTTAAAATTCCAGATGATAGCGGAATAAAAAATATTTATTAATTGCTGTTGTGCAGCTACAATATAATCGCAGACAAAGCGTACAATGTAGCGAAATAACCAAAATTGTATTGGTTTCTCAATTTAGACAATCGTCTTGGTTTAATTTCATATCCTCCTGGAGTGTATTTTGCCCTCATGCGCAACCCAATATAATAAACAATGGCGTAGGATAAAACATCCGCCAAGCCATGTTCTTAGCATGGAAAAGTAAAATTATAAGTCGTAAACACGTCTTCCACAGTTAAATCAAACATAAAAACATGAGGCATGCTTCGCAAAACACGATTCAACGTAGCGCTTAAGATGAAAGAATTTTAAATAAGCATGCATCATCCCGCCACGAAATTTCATATCCACCCAGGTAGCAATTTTCAAAAAGTTGTCCAAAAGTCGACTAAAAGGGTGCCAAATGTCCGCCCGGAAGTTATCTTAAAGTCAACAACCATCCAAAAAGATAACTGTTGGACACATGATAACTTATAGGTAACTTCCAAGCGGACATTTGGTACCCATTTGGACAACTAATAGACAACTATTTTCAAATTGCTACCTGGGTAAGTTACCGTTGTCAGGTTACCATTAAGACATGACCGTAAGATAACTATTCGGCATCTTTCAAATGACATCCCGTATAATGCTGCCGTAAAGTTATATTTTTTATGATATCTTTCGGCGATGAAACTGGATGTCTAAAAGGTATACCAAATTATTATCCAATTGATGACTTTTTGAAGTTATCAAAAAGTTATCTATTTACTGTTATCTATTGTATCTAGTTCAATGTTGTCCAACGGATATCATAAAGACGAATTACATACGACGTTTTTGTCATGACATCTTTCAGATATCGGCAATATGCTGTTTTTAAAAGATATTTGGTATTGGCGGGAAATAGTAGTAAAAAGTCATCGAAACGTTGGCCTGAAGATGACATTCAACGGATCACTTTTATCATAGTGCGAATGTAGCGTGTCATATTCCATTTCACCGGCATAAAATTGTGTGTAAGAACAAGTAGTTGAACAAATAGAGGTGATGCGAGATATATACGAGGCATTCCACGTCACTTCAGCCAGTAAAAAAAAATCCACAAATAATTTTGAAAAATCGAGTTACTTTATTGAAAAATATTCACCCTGTCGAAATTTTTTAAAAATTTCTGACGTTTTTTCTCGTTGATTACCATTTTTTAACATTTTTCCATTCAAATGGCTGTATCTTTGGCAGGATTTGACGTATTTACATTGGTAAAAAACGAAAATGTGCGTCTATTTCTAGCCCTTCAGAAAAAAATTAATTGAGATTTTATTGAGCAAGTCGAACCTCCGTTTCAGGGCAAAATCCGCAAAAATATTTTTTTTCTCGAGGAAAGGCACTCGTTATTTTATTTTTTTAATTTCCCCGAATTGTGAATACGAAAAACGGATTTTTGGTATTTTTTATATTATGGGATTCCTAAACACCATAAAGTAGCAGTTATTTTTAATAAAATTTTTTTTTATTAATATTTGATTGAAGAGTGTGGAGCACTCTGTGTAGCAGCGTAACGGGAGAGAACGGGAGAGAAATCTAATAACGACTGTACCGTTTTTATAATATTAAATTATATTTCACTTATAATTAATTAATTGATGTTTTATGTATTTATTATAACCTAGCCCACTTCGAAACCGAGATAACAATATCTTATCAATTTCTTTGTTACAAAAATTAACTTATTGACAGTCTAGAATATTGAGCTATATTAAATATTCTAGACTATTGATAGGTTAATTTTTGTAAAGAAATGGATAGGATATATATATATATATATATATATATATATATATATTGCCAATAGATATCTTTTTAGTAGTACTCTTCTATGCCATTTAGATGTCGTTTTGTCAACCTCATTCGGATGCTTATTGGACGACATTTAGATGGCAGTGGTATCTTGGCATTTTTGTGCCATTAAGAAGATATCTTTCAGATATATCGATTTGCTGACTTTGCGCTAACGTACCGACAACCGAAAAGAGTTAATCTTTTGTTATGTCGGTTTCGAAGCGGGCTAGGTCATTATAAATAAAACATCAATTAATTCATTATAAGTGAAATATAATTTAATATTATAAAAACGGTACAGTCGTTATTAGACTTCACTACCGTTACGGTCACGTCTTTTGGTGGTTGCTATGCTCCAAACGATCCCTTGGATAATCGCAAAAGCAGACGAAGGCTTTTAGAATAAAAAGACAGTACATTAAATACACATATGCACTCACAGAGGCGGAAAGAATAGTAGGATAAAAGGCACTCACGTATATATCTTTCATCACCTTCATTTTTTCAACTGCTTGTGTTGCACACAATTTATTGCCGGTGAAATGAAATATGACACGCTACATTCGCATTATGATGAAAGTGATCACTTGTATGTTATCTTTAGGACAACATTTGGATGACTTTTTACTATTTCCCGCTAATACCAAATATGATAAAAGACAACATATTACCGATATCTAAAGGATGTTATGAAAAAGACGTCTTATGTAATTCGTCTTTATGATATCCTTTTGACAACGTTGAACTAGATACAATAGATAACAGTAAATAGATGACTTTTTGATAACTTCAAAAAGTCATCAATTGGATAATATTTTGGTATACCTTTTAGACATCCAGTTTCATCGCCGAAAGATATCATAAAAAATATAACTTTACGGCAGCATTATACGGGATGTCATTTGAAAGATGCCGAATAGTTATCTTACGGTCATGTCTTAATGGTAACCTGACAACGGTAACTTATCGACGTCAATTGGACATTTATGCTGCCGGGGTTGTTAATCATTAAAAGTTTCTGTATGGTTAACTATCGGACACAAATAAGTTATGTGCCAAGCGGACATAAGGGATATATTTTGTAATACAAAACAGCGTCTTTTTGGACAACGAAAAAGTTATCCGTATCCGTTTCGCAACGTCTTTTGTATGCCATATAGATAACATTTTGCTACCTGGGCACCAATTGACTATCAAAACAACATCCCACGATACAAGCGATACCGGAAACGGCTTCGATACGCGAGTCACCCCCATCATTGAAATTCTATCGAGTTGCAAGACCTGTATGTAAGATCGTGCTAAGGCCCCAAACTTCGTGACGTTTGAATAGCCCGCGCTACAGCAGCGCCGCTCGCGGCAACGACCGGGCTTCGCCTACACGCACGTGAAAAACTACCGCGTATGAATCAAGTCGACCCATCGTGACCTCATGCAATTACGAATGATGCGTGCTTAAACGCCACCTCTTAAACCTGGAACACGTTACTTTGTAACCCAAATTACGATACGGTGGTCGTGACGTCATTTTTTCAAGACTATCAAATTACAAATTGCCCCGAGGTCCAATTAGTTCGATAAAAGAATCCTAATACTGTGTAAGCTATTTTTCGTGGTGGAAAGTTCCGCGAAATTCTGGGCTGGCGGCATCTTTTTCAAGTTTGCGTAAGTTTTGAGCGAATATGAAGATTAGAGTACACAAGACCGAGCCTCCGGAAAATGGTAAAAAAAAGTGTTCCACTCAGGCGGTGCTAATGTAGATCGCGTCCTATGTGTTATATATGTGCGTATATCATTTTGACAAGAACATAACCTTACTTTGTTTTCGATATTGATCGAAAGTATGCAATGCAGATACGGACATAACGTAAAGTACAAACAGTTTTAAAAAATGAAAAGTTTTTAATATGGTTTAGTAAAATTTTCAAACAATGCATGTGTAATGAAAATTTGTAATACTTTTCTAGTGTCTTTAATTATATCGGCACATGTATATTGCTTCATAATATCCACATCTATATTGTACTGCTTCATAATATCAACATCTATATTATACTGGAAGCAGGAGCAGGAAAGTCCATGAAAGTCCATGAAACGCGCATGGTTCGCAGCGTTGCCCAGGCGTCCGTATTAAGAGGGAATGACACCTCATCGCGGTCGGTATGGTAGAACAATTATAGATTCCCAAAAATCTCTAAAACGGCTCTTCAGATCCCGTCGAAACTTTGCCAAACGACGTCAAATAGATAGACGAACAGCTGTCTGCCCTTCAAATTTTCTGAATTTGAGAAAAAAAACTAAATTGGCTTATGATAAGCCAATCTACATTTTTTTTCCTCAAATTCAGAAAAATCGAGGGGCTGATAGCTATTCGTCTATCTATTTGACGTCGTTTGGCAAAGTTTTGATGGGATCTGAAGAGCCGTTTCAGAGATTTTTGGGAATCTATAATTGTTCTACCATACCGGCCGCGATGAGGTGTCATTCCCTCTTAACTCATTCAGCCGAATGAGGCCGAATAACGCTTAATTGGCTCAAAATTCGACATTTTCGCACGAAACAAATTATGTTATGCTGATACAAAATCGCTACCATTTCAAGGTTATGGTCTTGCCATATATCCAACCTTACGATATGACGTTTCACATCTGACAATTTTAACCATAACCATGGTGGGACTATCTTTTTTCAAACAGCGGAAACTTATTAGTACTCCTAATAGAAATGCCAATTTCAAGAGCGAATATCTTGATAACGGGATGGTCAATGTGTTTCAAATTTCACAAACGCATGCCGTATAGCCTGGACGACATTAGTATTAAATTACAAAACTTTCCGTCTCGTACCTTTTTCGGCATGTATTGCCGTCACACTTCCACTTTGTGCTCTGGCAATTACTATATCAGTCGGGTACTTGTTAACGGAGCGACACTGGTGGTGAAATTGTGTACCTGGATTTTCCACGGTTTCGCAGCAGAGATTAGTAGGGAGATGCACAACGCTCCCCTTTTCGGCGTGCCTCGTAAATGGCGCTAAATCGCGGCGGCGATTTCGGGAGTATGATTTCGTGATCATCGCCTCTGTCGAGGTTGCAGATTCCCTTGTAGCCGCGCGAGTCCGTGATCACCGCTCAAGTCGGTATCGCAGTCAGCGTGAACACGAATGGGTAGCTGGTGGGGGAAAAGTCTCTGCCCCTCGCAAATCGCGCTCACTCGACAGGCGAACGGAGCGAGGTTTTCCGTCCGATCGAGCTCGACATATATGTGTGGCCGTACTGAGGATTGGAATATGCATTAAATGAATTTCAAAGTGAAAAACATGTATCGAGATCATTGTTTTCTCTCGGTTGCCCGTTTATGCCGAAAATGCGGGTTAAAAAAAATTAACGACGAACCGCGTTGAAAAATAAAACGCCGAAACGACCGTGGAAGGTTCAAAATGAAATCTTGAGCCTTTGCTGCGATCGTTTCGACATTATTTTTCAACAGTAAACATTATGGATATGGGTGTATCATAAATGTTTCTTTATCTGCAACGAGCGTCGTGGCTGGGTTGGCAGCGTGACGGGTTAAGGATGCTTACGGTCCGGGTTCAAACCCCTTGATGAACCAACTTTTTTTTTCTTCACTTTATATTCAGAAAATTTCGAACTTACTCTCTCTCTTTAGCTATTCTCGCCTGTTCAGGCATTATTTATGATATTTAATTCGTATATGCTTAATAAAAAAAAAAACAAGCCTTACGCGCCCATGACAATCATAGTAGCGCGTGTCCGTAAGCGAGCGACGCTCGGACATTTTCGGAAAGAGCTGAGCACGGTCGAAGTTTCCCGACCGCGCCTTCGGCAGCTACACCAATGCATGGACGCTGAGCACGTACATCTGCGGCCAAGCCGAAACGAAGGCTTCGAGGGAAAAAGCAATCTGAGCACGACTCGCGCGTGACGTCACCCGACGGCACGCGCGAGGCTTTTAGATGACTTTAATGCTTATTTAGCTCTTGATTCTCTGCGTTATTAATGTATACAAAAAAAATGTATCGCGCACTCTGATTTCTTATTTTTTTAGTTTATACTCTAATTTAAATATAATAATAAATCTAAATTACAACTTATTTATCTGATATAAAAGTGTTTACGCTTTACTCACACCCGTCCTTATGCCAAATAAATTATAATTCATAAAAGTAAGCGGAAATATATTTATATTCGTATTATTATATTAATTCTCATGCTTTCATCAAGCGATAAAGCATTATCCCCAAAAACAAGCCAATCATCCATCCGGCCGCGAATCGTAAGTACCAGAAAGGGCACATATTCTACAAGCGATGAGATGATCCCGTTGGCAGCGTTCCTGGCTTCGGTCCGCAGGGGTCCGTAGTGCAAATTTTTCATAATGTCTCTTATTTTAGTCATATTTGAGATTTTCGGAGAAAAAATGATTTAAAACGGATTCAAGTTCTGGTCTATTTCCCAAAAACACATTTTTTTTCACTGAAAATTCATGATTTCTCATTTTTTTCCCGGAAATTTCTCTTTTTCCTATGACCTGAGTGAACGGCTGCGGAGATATTCGGAGAAAAGTTAAAGATGAAAAGAAATGAGATTTTCGTAAAAAAAAGAGATTATTATTTTTATCCGAAAATTTTCCTTTTTCCTCTGAGTAAACGGCTGCGAAGATATTCGGAGAAAATTTAAAGATAAAAAAAATGAGATTTTCGTAAAAAAACTGGTTCTTATTTTTTTTTCCGGAACTTTTTCTTTTTCCTATTGAGTGAACGGCAGCGGAAATATTTGGAGAAAAGTTATAGATGAACAAAAAAATGAGATTTTCGTAAAAAAACTTATTACATTTTTTTATCCCTCATAATTCTGAGAAATAATGAATTTCGGAAATTTTTGCAAACATTGTTTTCCTTAAGGAGTAACACCACTGTAACGGCCTGCCACGAAGCGTTTTAGACAAATACAGTACTACCTCTCTAAGAGAGCCCTCGCTAAGAGAGAATTTCCCCGCCGTTCCGCTTGAGCGCATTTTATGGCTTCCCCCACCTAGCTCGAGCTGTCCAGTGTACCCGAGGCCTCTCGAGTTTGTCGCGGACAACTCGATAAGAGATCGCGAGCGATTTCAGAAAATCGCACGTCGCACGATTGTCAAATGGATAATATTCCTTTGTATAATAATATATACGTTTGAGCCGTAAAGTCGGAGAAAAAAACATGCACCATAATTAAATTTCAAGTAGTAATTGAATGCAAGTAAAATATATTTTAATAGACATTAACACAGCATAGAATATTATTGATATTGATAAAAATTATCGAGGCTACATTATACTAGAGATATGTTTATGAGTAGTAGTAATAAATGCAAATATCGTACAGCATGTACAATATGTATGTTTTCATAACATATATACTATACATCAGAGTATAGAGTCCTGTTGTCGTCCGCAAGAATCGTAGAGACGGCTTCATTTTCGTGATCAGCTGGCGCTCTCTTATCGAGTTCGAGTGGAGAAACACAACACGCTACCACATGCGCGATTTTCGAGCGCGCTAACCTAGCGGTGGGGGAAGGCTTCGGCGACGAATTTCTCGAGAATTTCTTCCCCTAACCGCCCTAGACCGCTCTCTTAGAGAGGTAGTACTGTAATAAAATTTAGGCGATAAAGCATTATCATAATACATTATGATAATGCTTTATCGCTTGATGAAAGTATATGAGAATGAATATAATAATACGAATATATTTCCGCTTACTTTTATGAATTACAATTGATTTGGCATAGGGACGGGTGTGAGTCAAGCGCAAAAAAATGTTTCAGAAGTAAAATAAGTTGTAATTTAGATTTATTATTATATTTAAATTAACATATAAACTAATAAAATAAGTGGTCAGAGTGCGCGATAAGTTTTTCGACACTAAAAGATAACTAATTAAAATAATAATGATAATTAATAAAAATAACTGATCAAATAAGAATTAATAGTAATAATAATTTTTAAAAAAGCACTGATCGCGGGAAACGATCCCGCGCCCCAAGTGCAATTTTTTTTCCGAAAAACTCCGATTTTTTCCGGAAAATTTTTCCGAATTTTGCTATGAATTGGAACAAATATGAAGAATTCGGAGTTTTGCGGACAATTATTTTTACGCAAACATCCGAGTTTCTACGAATTTTTCCGAATTTTTCCGAATATTTCATCATTTTTATTACAATCACGGGAAAATCTCGGAAATTATACGAAGACTTTAAGGGGTACCACCACTGTAACGGCCTTACAGGAAGCGTATTTTTTGATATTTTTTTTGCGGAAGAAAATGTGATAAACAAATAATACTTGCGGTATTTATTAAGCATATATTTAAGTATATTGCTATACATTTTTCATCCGAAAATACTACAAAATTAAAAAAAAACAACTTCTGAAGCATGTCGAACCTCTGCGGCACGCAGTATAACTTTGCCAATTTTAATAAAAAACAAAGAATTTTGTTTTATTAAGTCTACATGAGTGTATCTACTGAACCACGTAGGGGATTTTCGATAAGTTAATTAAAACAATATTTATTAACAAATAACTGTCTTTAAAAAAAATTGAACTTTTTTAGTCAAATACTCGGCAATTACTCAGAAATCAATATTTCTAAAATCCCCTACGTGGTTCACTAGCTACACTCATCTAGATTTAATTTAAAAAAATTATTTTATTCCGATTAAAATTGGTACAAGTTATACTGCGTGTCGCAGAACACCTTAAGTTCAACATGCCTCGGAAGAATTTGCTGCACTGTCGCCATTCCGTAATATTTTCCCATAATTTTTTTTTTGCAATATACTTCAATATATGCTTCAGAGGGAATGATACCTCATTGCGGTCGGTATGGTAGAACAATTATAGATGCCCAAAAATCTCGAAAACGGCTCTTCAGATCCCGTCGAAACTTTGCCAAACGACGTCAAATACATAGACGAACAGCAGTCTTCCCCTCAAATTTTCTGAATTTGAGAAAAAAACTAGATTTGCTTATGATAAGCCAATCTACATTTTTTTTCTCAAATTCAGAAAATTGGAGGGGAAGACAGCTGTTCGTCTATCCATTTGACGTCATTTGGCAAAGTTTCGACGGGATCTGAACAGCTGTTTTCGAGATTTTTGGGAATCTATAATTGTTCTACCATACCGACCGCGATGAGGTATCATTCCCTCTTAATAATTACCCCAAGTATTATTTGTCTAAAACGCTTCGTGGCAGGCCGTTACAGTGGTGTTACTCCTTAAGGAAAACAATGTTTGCAAAAATTTCCGAAATTCATTATTTCTCAGAATTATGAGGGATAAAAAAATGTAATAAGTTTTTTTACGAAAATCTCATTTTTTTTTCATCTATAACTTTTCTCCAAATATTTCCGCTGCCGTTCACTCAATAGGAAAAAGAAAAAGTTCCGGAAAAAAAAAATAAGAACCAGTTTTTTTACGAAAATCTCATTTTTTTTAATCTTTAAATTTTCTCCGAATATCTTCGCAGCCATTTTACTCAGAGGAAAAAGGAAAATTTTCGGATAAAAATAATAATCTTTTCTTTTACGGAAATCTCATTTCTTTTCATCTTTAACTTTTCTCCGAATATCTCCGCAGCCGTTCACTCAGGTCATAGGAAAAAGAGAAATTTCCGGGAAAAAAATGAGAAATCATGAATTTTCAGTGAAAAAAAATGTGTTTTTTGGAAATAGACCAGAACTTGAATCCGTTTTAAATCATTTTTTCTCCGAAAATCTCAAATATGACTAAAATATGAGACATGAAAAATTTGGAGAAAAATTTGCACTACGGACCCCTGCGGACCGAAGCCAGGAACGCTACCAACGGGATCATCTCATCGCTTGTAGAATATGTGCCCTTTCTGGTACTTACGATTCGCGGCCGGATGAATGATTGGCTTGTTTTTGGGGATAATGCTTTATCGCTTGATGAAAGCATGAGAATTAATATAATAATACGAATATAAATATATTTCCGCTTACTTTTATGAATTATAATTTATTTGGCATAAGGACGGGTGTGAGTAAAGCATAAACACTTTTATGTCAGATAAATAAGTTGTAATTTAGATTTATTATTATATTTAAATTAGAGTATAAACTAAAAAAATAAGAGATCAGAGTGCGCGATACATTTTTTTGTATACATTAATAACGCAGAGAATCAAGAGCTAAATAAGCATTAAAGTCATCTAAAAGCCTCGCGCGTGCCGTCGGGTGACGTCACGCGCGAGTCGTGCTCAGATTGCTTTTTCCCTCGAAGCCTTCGTTTCGGCTTGGCCGCAGATGTACGTGCTCAGCGTCCATGCATTGGTGTAGCTGCCGAAGGCGCGGTCGGGAAACTTCGACCGTGCTCAGCTCTTTCCGAAAATGTCCGAGCGTCGCTCGCTTACGGACACGCGCTACTATGATTGTCATGGGCGCGTAAGGCTTGTTTTTTTTTTTATTAAGCATATACGAATTAAATATCATAAATAATGCCTGAACAGGCGAGAATAGCTAAAGAGAGAGAGTAAGTTCGAAATTTTCTGAATATAAAGTGAAGAAAAAAAAAGTTGGTTCATCAGGGGGTTTGAACCCGGACCGTAAGCATCCTTAACCCGTCACGCTGCCAACCCAGCCACGACGCTCGTTGCAGATAAAGAAACATTTATGATACACCCATATCCATAATGTTTACTGTTGAAAAAAAATGTCGAAACGATCGCAGCAAAGGCTCAAGATTTCATTTTGAACCTTCCACGGTCGTTTCGGCGTTTTATTTTTCAACGCGGTTCGTCGTTAATTTTTTTTAACCCGCATTTTCGGCATAAACGGGCAACCGAGAGAAAACAATGATCTCGATACATGTTTTTCACTTTGAAATTCATTTAATGCATATTCCAATCCTCAGTACGGCCACACATATATGTCGAGCTCGATCGGACGGAAAACCTCGCTCCGTTCGCCTGTCGAGTGAGCGCGATTTGCGAGGGGCAGAGACTTTTCCCCCACCAGCTACCCATTCGTGTTCACGCTGACTGCGATACCGACTTGAGCGGTGATCACGGACTCGCGCGGCTACAAGGGAATCTGCAACCTCGACAGAGGCGATGATCACGAAATCATATTCCCGAAATCGCCGCCGCGATTTAGCGCCATTTACGAGGCACGCCGAAAAGGGGAGCGTTGTGCATCTCCCTACTAATCTCTGTTCGCAGATGCTTTTTCTACCGCTCCACGGTCGTATATACAGGTCTGGGCACTCCGTTCAAAAATGCGTGACTCTAAGTGACGCCTCTATTTGCGCATTCCACCGCGGCGCTAGTGAAGGGGAGGCACTTTTGTTTATACCGCGTTTACGGGGCATGGCATGCACGTTGTGTGGTGACGGTCGTATGTACGTGTGGCCTAACCTCGTTTTGGCGGGGGGTGATTTCGAGTGTATCGTAGCCACGGATTTTATTTAATACGAAATAACAAAAGATGAAGTGTCTATATATTGCGATGCCGAAGCGGTGCATGATTCCGGGATGCAGAAGTGGATACATAAATAACCCGGAGCACGTCTCATTATTTAAAATTCCCAATGATGACTACTGATATTTTCTACTACTTTTCTACTACTACTACTAATGAAAGGAATGCGTGCTACACGTAAATTTCGAATGATCTTCTTTTCCGTCAACGAAAAAAAATGTAATTGGCTTGAGCGATAGTTAAATCGGCATATCCATGTCAAAGACGATGAGTATCATTAACTAATGGCTCATCGCTCATATTTTCGGTTTATGCTTTTAGTTTTTGTGTTCGACTAATTATTTAGGATGTATTAATTTTTCATCACAGCCACGTGAAGGGGAAGACAATTCGCATACGCGCATACATCGCGCTCTGTCGCACATGTCCCCGAGATAGCAGCGCTCCACGCTTTTGCGGCCAGTTCCGCAAATCGAGGCGTCAGATGGAGGCACGCTTTGGGGTATACGGAATATACGGGAGTGCCCATATCTGTATATACGACCGTGTACCGCTCCCTCTATGGAGTCTAGGCCCCCGTACACTTAAAGAGGTAGGAGCGTTAACCGCAATTCAAGATGTAAAAAAATGTTATTGTCTAGACCATACTGGGTTCTTACGAATGTTTGAAATTTTTACAACACCATAGATAAAACATAGTTTAACGTATGTCATTTTACGTGCGGTTAGATAGGCAAGACGTTCACACTACAGGTGATATAATTTTTTTTGACTGGTTAGCACCAAAATAAATCATTTCTAACAACGGATTAACGCAAACTAAACCTTTGTAAACATTTAGAAAAAAAAAACATCTCGCCCATCGTAAACCATATATATTCAATATTGAACCATCAAGGTATGATAAAAGACTACGAATCTTGGCTGGCAAATGAAGAGCATTGCTGCCAACCTCAACGTCCGTGAAGTTGCCGTATTTCGGAAACACTTAATATTGAATAATGGTGATAACAAATCATCTCGTCACATAAATATAAATAGACATCATTGTAAATGACGCAAAAATTCATTCCGAGTCGTATAAGACATTCAATGACACAGTTTTTTTTCATAATAATAATCGATAACGTTATACTTTTTCGAGTTGGTAGTAACCTCAAAGTTCTTATTTACGTAATAGAAATATAGAAATGCATAATTTTGCTCTTTAATTATATGTTTGGTGAAAAATCAGTATCTACAGAATAAGTCTATGCTTCGTAAGCATTTTTTCGAGGTTCATTGAAAAGAAATCATAAACTGTCATTTGACTCAACTGGACCATTCCGACCTCCTTAACGCCCATACAGTTAAACTCTCCGCAACTCCGCACTCTGTATTAGGCCATATCCCCTCAATTCTTTCCGGTGCTAACACAACGAGCGGAGAAGCGTTACCCTTTATTTATGGAACGGCGCGAGGGGTGCAATCATAACCTCAATTTCAGTATTAAACTTTCCACTTGTAATTCCAAAAGTCATAAAGAACATGAACGAAAAAAGAAAAGCAAAAAGTGCACCGCTTTCATTTAAAATGTTTGCATTAGAAAATATCGAGAACTGAATATCAGTTTCCGATATCGGCAAAGGTGTGGGTGTAGCGGAATCAACGGTCCGGAAAGTAGCTCTAAATGAATGGGCAAAAAAGTGTGACGATGTTTGCGATACAAGAGAAAAAAATGGATACTTTAAGTTATAAGAGAAGTATTTTTGTTGACCTGGTATCTCTTTAAAAGAGTTTACTATACTATGAAAAACCTAAAAAAAATTAATTGAACATAATTTTTTTTTATTATGATTTCGATCAAAAATTATTCACCCTCAAACAATAAAAAAGGATTCTAATCTGAAATAACTTAGTAAAAATAACATGTGACATTTGAACATTTTTCGAAACTTAACTATATCCCGCCACACTACGTTGCACAGTAGCTCGTGGTGGGGGACGCTCTCTAGCAGGCCACTCTCTCTAGTATCACGAAATTTATTCGCGAGAGCGTTGAGTTAGGAAGAATTCACTATAATGAAAAATATTATATTAGCATTACCGCACAAATGGAATTTGCTTCACGCCCGTTGTCTCCGAGGTTATGTTCTTATCAACAAAAGTAATGTCGATTGTCCGTTAACAAAATAAGATTGAAAAAGGCGTTCACATATGACAACTAAACTATATTACCAAATCGAAGTATTCTTCGGACCTGAAGATTTTGCAAAGGACATGGAACGCCCTGTACGTGGCTAAATAACTAAATGCTTTGGGACTTGAAAAAGTGGCTTACTCTCGATAATTAAGGGTAACCCAGGAAAAGTCCAAACGTCTGTAATTGGGAGTGCTACATTGCTTACGTCATGAAATGTTCCTATATAAGAGACCCCGCCACTCCTCTCGGAGTAGACGTAGCATTGAAAAAATGTCGTTCTTAATTCTCGCCACGTTCCACGTTAAAACGATTTTCGCCTACTCTTGTTGGTTAATTTTTATCTCGTTGAGAACCACGACGTTGTTTTCTTTTTCAACACAAAAATCAGGTGTCGGTCTGCCAATAATTTAACAATTATTATGCTACTGGGCAAATAATGATAAATACGATTATTTTGATGCGCAGCTTTATAGCCTAAGGCCTTAAGGTTAATTCGCAACAAAGATTTTGTAAAGATTCCACAAATGGATTGAGTTAAGACGATTTTTGTCACGGGTCACTGCGCTACGGCGATCCGCCCCGCTACAATTTACCCATTTCTGCGTTTTCCGCGCATATATTATTTTACGAAACGGAATAAGTCGATGATGTTGAAGTTAGCATCGTTGGAACATAAAGAAAATTAATTTTTTACGCTGCCAAAGTATTTGTTGGCGTATTTGGCCTAGAAAACTCACTACAACGTTTTTAAGGTTTCGTATTAAACAGAGATGGGCGTAATTCTATTTATAAAAACGAATATGAATTTATTCACATCGTGATTTTCATGTGAATATAAATACAAATTTATTCATACTTCACTTATTGCAAATACGAATACATGCATGCATACAAATACAATTGTATTCACAAATATTCTGAACATACAAATAAATTCACAGAAAAAATTGTGAATATTCACAAAAAATGTGAATATTTACAAAAAATCCTGTGGATTAAAAAAAAGTCACATGATAATCTGTGAATGCAAATGTATTCAGAAAAAATTGTAAATACGAAAAAAATCACAAAATAAGTTGTGCATTCTTTTCGTATTTAAGACAAATAAAAATCAAATTCACAATGATTAGATTAAAATTTACACCAAAAGTGAGTTCTTGTTGATTTCAACACAATGTTTTCTCTCATAATACGTAAGAACTCACTTGTGGTGTAAATTTTAATATAACTGTCGTGAATTCGATTTTAATTTTCGTCAACTTGAGGAAATTCACGACTCATTTTGTGAATCTTTTCGTATTTATAATGTAATATTTGCAACTCGCAACTTTTTTGCAAAAATTTATTTGCCTCGACGCAATGTTTTCTCTCAAAATACGTGAGAACCCACTTTTGGTGTAAATTTTAATAATTCATAATCATCATTCATAAAATCTAATCATCATTGTGAATTTGATTTTGATTTGTCTTAAATACGAAAAAATGCACAACTGATTTTGTGAATTTTTTTGTATTTACAATTTTTTGTCAATACATTTGCATTCACAGATTTTGATGTGAATTTTTTTTAATCGACAGGATTTTTTGTAAATATCTACATATTTTGTGAACATTCACAATTTTTTCTGTGAATTTATTTGGACGTTCAGAATATTTGTATGCATGCATGCGTATACAAATAAGTGAAGTATGAATAAATTTGTATTTATATTCACATGAAAATCACGATGTGAATGAATTCGTATTCGTATTTATAAATACAATTACGCCCAACTCTGGTATTAACGGCTACAACTTAAGGCGGGATATATATTTAGACAGGAAACAAAGAAGCAATATTAAGGCATTTTTTGAACTAAGCAATAATTATTCTACAATTGTCAAACTTTAGGTATACTTTAATAGTATATTTAAGTATACAAAACAATTTTTTAATATTAATTCATCATCAAAATGGCGGAGCTGTGGCAAAGGGTTACAGCAAGGTCGCCGCGGGAGTTGCGAATCGGCGTGCAGTCTAGCTTACCATAGACTTTGATTTGCAAAAAAGTTCAAACATTTTGTCAGAACATGTAGAGTTTCTATGTGACGGTAACTAAAATGAAGAAAATGCAACTTTAAGAAAATGACATGCATGTACAAAAAAAATCAACATTTCACACAACATTTCTGTAAAAGGTGAATTAAAAAGTAGTTTTTTTCCAATTTTTCAAAAACAATTCTCGTCAATAGAAGGTATCAATGTTATCAATATTTCTACCAAGTTTCAACTGAATCGGCTTTATAGTTTTTGAGTAATCCTGCACGCCAATTTCGATAATGCAGTTTTGAGAAAAACGCGTTTGAAGTTCACGCCCGCTTTGAATCCGAGCGGTGAGGCACAGCGTTGACGGGCTGTAACGTTTGAAATTTTTGAAACTTTCGGAAAATATTCTACATATATAATTCTATCGTTTAAAGAAGAAAACAAATTAATCGATTTTCTGATCGTTGTAAATGTATATCCCGCCTTAAATTGGGAAGAAAATATTTTCGATAATGATGAAAATGAAAGAAAAAAGAATTTTCGTTGCATTCCAACGATGCAAACTTTAACACCGTGTAAGTCGTGTCTCAGAATCTATTTATCAGATTCACTTTGCATTTAGACAGAGCACATTTTCTATCGTATGTATGATTCCTCGACATGTTTATTGATTTGTTATTAACATATGATCATAGTTGTGTTTCTTGGTCAAAGATCGAACATTTTTTTCTACAGCTTGCCGTTTCCGCAATGTTTGAAAGTTCAAAAAAGTATTCATTCATAAGAAAGTTTTATTATACTGAAAAGACTTTTTGTGATTTTCAATTTGCGACCACGCTTGTCGCCAGAACCACCTACACCGATTGGCCATACAGCAACGGCGTGGTCTTGAAGTTTGCATCGTTGAAACGCAACGGAATTTTTTTTTTACTTTCGTTATCACTCAAAATGTTTGTTTACAACCGTGTTCATTGTAGAACTTGGAAAAAATGATTATAAAAAACGCGTGAGTGGTGCTCGCGACCTAAAAGTGCGAATTTTTATTATATAATAACTTGATGATTAAAAGAAAAGAAAAAATCATTGCATTCCAACGATGCTTCAACATTATGCAACGGCAGTACTTTGTCTCAATCATTATAACTTGATCGTTTATCAATATTTAGCAATTTAAAAAAATCCTCAATCGCGTCAAGACTCCGTATCAGTTATGTGTAAAATCCCGACCTCGTCATTCCATTAATCTCATCAGAAAAAATATCGCTAATCGACCCGCTCCCTTGGCCCCTAGTCTCACAAGGAACATCAATTAAATGTCCGCCTTCGATTTTATTGAAACTCATATATGTGATAAAGTATTGAAACCTATTAGACACATTTTTTTAGTCTGCGAAAAACGTTTTTAAGGGGGGGGGGGGGCGCGACCCTTCAAAGAAAAACGTGTCATGCTTTAATTTAATTTTTGTTCAATAATTCTAAAGTGGATTTTTCTTCGCTTGACATTGAAAGAATTTTGTTTTTGGTTTCATTCAGATCGGTGGACTGCTTGTGGGTGAAACTGCAAAACCACCCTCCCACGCAGCTTTCCTTTAGGGGGTGTGTTACCCCCTTAAAACTATTTTTCCTCAGATCAAATAAAATACGCGTTTAATAGTTTTCATTACTTTATCACATATATGAGTTTCAACAAAATCGACGGCGGAATCTTAAGGGGTCTTCTCACTTTAGACGCTAAGAAAGGCTATTTTCGTGAATTTTTTAAATAGGTTTAGATTATAGATATTGATATAAAAGTTGTTACACTTAAGGGGTGAGATGCAGTCAGATTTTTCAAAAAATCGATTTTTTTTATTTACATTTTCTTGAAGTATGATGTTTCGAAAATATTCCCTGAACATTTCAAGTCAATCCAATGAATAGTTTCCGGGATATCCCACAATTAGTGAAGGGACGTCGGGTCCCCATGGCAGGTAGCAGCTGACAAACGCGCAATAATACCCAGGAAGGCAGAATGCTTCAAAGACAACAACAAATTAATATTTTAGAAGCTTCCACATCGGCAGAAACTTGTATGGGCCAGGAATTGATGATTCGACGTAAGTAATTTTTTAATTAGTATTTCTATACATAAATCATGTGCAAAATTGGAAAAAGCTTACAGATATTTTCAAAAATGTATTACTCAAAAACTATGAACTTTAGCAAAATTTTATAAAGAATACTTTCGTTTAAAATTGCCCAAAATGTTTTTTTAAAGAATACTTTGTTTAAAATTGCCCAAAACTTTAATTTTTTCAAAAATTGTTTTAACAATTGGCTATAAACAATTGAATGCTCGATATTTCGTGCAAAAAATTGTGATATTCGGATTCTGCGGATCAGAATACATAAAAAAAAGTTTAGCTTCATACATCGAGGTCAACATTTTACGAACATATAATACCGTATCGACATCGAAAAACTTTAAACGCGTTTTTCTCGAAACTATGTTTTTCAAGTTGGTCATCACTATAATAAAAAAACCACTCGATGGATTTTGATGAAATTTTGTGTGCTTATTGATAGCATTAAAAACTAGTCCTTAATCGAAGGATTTTCATTTTTGTTGAAAATTTCTATTTTTTTTAACAGTAATCGAGCGATTTTTTGGTCGAAAATCGAAAGTTATCTGTCGGAAGCCCTATTTTGTTAATTTTTGAAAAAAAAAGCTTCTATTAAGGACTAGATTTATTATTAAACTAATGATTTGTGTTTTATTTTTTTATTTCAGATGATCCAGTAAAATGTTATGATGGTCACCGCAAAGCACTACATGCCGACGGGGGTCCGACAAAGATGGCGATATTGTTATAAATAAGCAGTATTTTTATTCGAAAATTTGTACAAGTCAAGTTGAAATATAACATAAAAAGCCTGTGTAACCACTTTTGTAAAACAAACTTAATTACTATTAAAAAAATGTATTGAAAATGCTCGTTTTTTCACGCCCCTGATTGCATCTCACTCCTTAATAAGCACTTTTGAAATACATTTTTTTAAATTTAATGTATTTACGTAACCCAAACAAACTTTAAACGCGTTTTTCTCGAAACAACGTTTTTCAACGGCTTGTTGATAAAATCTTCGAAACTACTAAACCAATCCTTATAAAATGTTAACCTCATATTCTTTACAACTACAGCTATAACGCATATTAAGGACGTTATTTTTATTTTGATATTTACTTTTTTTTGTCAAAAACGGTGAAAAGAAACACGTTTTTTTTGTTTTTTTCGAAAAATGTCCGCCATTTTGATTTTTTTGCATATATCAAAAATCGTATGATATGCGCTATAGTCATTAACATACTGAATCTAAAACCGGTTGATTTTTTTGTTCCGGATGATCCATCGCCGAAATTTCATCAACAGCTTAGACCTACAATTTTTTGGGACATTTTTTTTTACTACCATTTTCGTCTATAAATAGTGAGTTGAATAAATCAATTTTTTTTTAAATGTATTCCGAAAGTGTATTTATTAAGTGCACAAACATTTATATCAATGTCTATACAATAAACCTGTCAAAAAAATGTATGAAAATAGCGTTTTTTTAGCGTCTAAAGTAAAAAGACCCCTTAAGTGGTGTTCCTTGCCAGTAGACCCCGCACAGGCTCAGCTGAAAACTCTCAACTTAGAACGAAAAGTCATCGAGAGCCACTGCACTCTTTCAAAATCACCTAAACGATTGTACTCCAAGATATTTCTCATTTATCGCGAAGGTTAAAAGTTCGCATGGTCAATGGTGACCCAAAAATCTTCCTTCTTCGCACATCAATCGACATTAACCTCTCGAACTCCAGAAAAATTTTGTAAGCAAACGGATAAAAAAATTTCAACGATTATCGTCGTTCTGTAAATATGTCGCAGTATCGCGCAAGGTTCACAATAGATAAGTGAATTTTTATAACGACTCAAATCTCATGCTGCACTTTTGTGAACGAAACATTCGACGAAATTGATTGTATACGTTTGAATTTTAGATTAGAGTGCTGAGGTTGCAATTGCTGCTCGGAGCGTATAAAACAATAGCGGAAGGAGTTCAACTACGTTCAATGGCTTCGTTCCATTTCCGCTTATTTCTTTCTCGAATCAACACGCTCGAACATTGCTAATCCAGGATATTGTTATGAAAAAGTGTGACGTATGCAAGTTCATATGACGATTCCAATGTGCTCTGTTGGCGACTTTCGCGTTCATTTTTCCAGAAAGGTCTGAATTAACGATTCAACATTAGAATCCCGAACTTCTTGAAGTTCAAGCCACCGTGTGCACGGGACTTAGCACAGGAGATTGAGAACCCTCGTAATTTTTTGTTTAAGGTTGTTATGGGGCCAGGTCAAAATGCTACCACCAACGCGATTTTTTTTTCTGTAAATATATAACTTCTTTGCTGATGGGAAAAAAATCGGAAATTCGACGTATTTGGTGGGCCAATCACATTACTGGAAATTTCCCGATCATTTTTCAGTACATTGTTTATATCTGCTAAAAAATGCTGGGTAAGGTTCCGCCCCCCCCCCCCCCCCCTCCGATCGAGCTGAAATTTGCACAAACCTTCCTTTTAATATTTGAAGACAACCCCTAAAGGTATTTTTGGCGATGCGCAATAGTTTTTAGGTTTGAGTTTGTTTGGGTATTTTTGCGTGGACAAAACGGAGAGCGCGATAACATATATAGGTATGAACGGAGACGTAGCAGAAATAAATTTAGTCGTTAGTTAGTAGTGAAAAAAAAATCCGCGTTATTTTGTCTTTGCCTAGAAATGTCTAGAATTGTACAATGTCTGAACATAGTTATACAATTGGTATTAAGTAATTATTACTAATCAAGGGGTAAGGCCACAGTAGAATTTTCAAAAAATCAATTTTTTTTCGGTGCTTTATCATCGTAAGAATAAGTTACTATTCGATTTATAGCAAGACTTTTTGTTTCACCGACTTTGAGCGTATAACGTAAGCCCACCTCTGGCACGACTATAGAGTATGTAAAACTTTCAACGCGTTTTTCTAGAAACAGCTTTTTCCCAAATGGCGTGACAAATAACTTCAACAATTTTCCCTCGATTTACTTCAAATTTAATAGTTATGTTACTAATTGCATTTAATTAATCGAAAACTTTTCATTTCATTTCGATTTCGATTAATCGAAAACTTTTCATTTCATGAGCAGTTTTATACGAAATTTTTCACTGAAAATTGATTTCTTAAATTCACATACCTACAACTTTTGAATAAAACAATATTTTTTAAATTTCGTACGTAATTATCTAGATATTCTAATGTAGATTAACGAGAATTTTTGTTTTTGTTCTAGGTAAAAAATTGTGGATGCTAAATGTCACGCCGCGGAGCGTCTAAAAAAAGCAAATATTAATAGTCCGCCATTTTGTGTGTATATATATATATACATTCTAACAGCTTGATATTCATACTAAATAGATGTGTAATTTATTTCATGAGTGAATCACTTTTTCATACGAAAAAAATGGTTAAATTTGCACATGATTTTATACCCGTTACTGTTACCTAACCCCTTAAAAGGAAGGTTTGTGGAAAATTTCAGCTCGATCGGGGGGGGGGGGGGGGGGGTCAGAACATTATCCAAAATGCTACCACGGAGCTGAAAAAATAGGTACGGCTAATTATCGGACCTTGGAATTTGTGCGAAAATAGGGAACACAAAATATTGGACTGCGAACATGGCAACGTCGTAGGCGGCACAAGTGCTACCTACCTTATCCACAATCGGTAATTATGCCCCGGGACTTCAACTACTCGTTCAGAGTAATTAACGAGTAATATTTCTCGTTCTTATTCTCTCAATTAGTAATAATCTTTTAATATTATGTTGAGTTCTATGTTCAGGAATCACGAGTTTCTAAAAATGTCTGGAGAAGACAAAATACAGTGATTTTTTTTTTCAGACACATGAGAACTCCTTAGAGTATCGGAAAATTATTGAAGTTTGTCATTTCTTTCGGATTACAGACAGTATCAGTACACGAAATAATTTTTTGACTTGGACGGATATCCATTGACAGCTCCTCGGGTCGATTTTGAGGTTATGCACGGGGCGCGTGTCTCTATGTTCGCGACACTTTTGCCAACCTGAGCATTATCATGCACCGCGATTTACGACGCTGCCAATTCGTCTAACGTTAATTAAGCGAGAAGAAGGTGTAGGCAATAATCATACAAAGTAATGAAAACATTTCATCCAATCATCACTTGTTCAAAAATGCATATTTCCATGATAAGGTGTGAAAAAATTGTTCGAGAACGCACGTTAAGCACGACGATTATTTTACAACAGTTGGTAACATACAATCGGCCCCATGGACAAGCACAGGGCGCTCCCTCGTACTTCACCCCCAACGACTAGGCCTCGTACAACCTTAAATGCCCGAGTAACATCCGGAGTGTTATTAAAAAATGACTGAACAAGGAAACGGGCACATGCTCATCAGGCTGGCATAAACTTCAACTTCCGAAGCAGCCGTTCCAACCTCACTTTCACGACGCCTGCCGTAAAGAAAAAGTTTCCCACGGGCGCGATTCCGTCGCGTACTTCGAACAAATTCGAAGAGCACAGGCGCGAGGAGTATCGCGATTCGGCATTTAATTCGTTACGGAGCGAACGATCGCGAGGATCGCGTTTGTTAGCCGCGCGCGCGCGGTCAACGCCCAAAAATACCTGTCGCTTACCTCGCTTGTTGTGTCGAGGCGCGTTCGCGCTCTCGCGTCACTCCGCAGACCCTCTCCTCGCTTCTCAATCACGACAAACACTTTATCGAGAAAAAATATATATATGCGCTGGATGTTGATTTCTATTTTTTTAAGAAAAATAAACGTTGCACTTTTTCAATCACTCCACACGCACTCGATCCACACGTTGCGTACGCTGCGGTTACTCATAATTCCCACCCAAGCGTTCGATGCACGCTCCGCACACGCCACACTAGCCAGTACACAATCCAGCCGAGATCGCGTACACTCGGGCCACAGGAGCACACCCACTGCCTAGTCACAATTTCTTCCGTGGCGCGTCACCGACGTGCTCCGCGTGTGTGTGCTATGGGGCGGCGCGCTGCGACGGCGTACGCTCTCCCCCCTCCAGGATCTTACTCCATTAACCGCTACGCCATGCATTGTGGAGCTTTTTTTTTTGACACTCCAAACTGGCGATTCGACGAAATATTTTACTCGCGTTCCAGAATAAATCACAACACAGAGGACTGCAAAGGATTATCGAGTGACAAAATTTACGATTGAAATTTACACTCGTTATTCACGCCTGAAGACACGGATAAAATTGTTAGCCTATAAGAGCGTGCGAAGGAGGGGTGTTTAAAGTTTGATTTTTTAACGAGGCTTCAAAGAACACGCGACAAAGTTTGAACAAAGTTCCGAAAAGGACATACCTCCGATTAGTTTGGAATTTTGTGTACCCATGTAATTTTACTCGCTGATCACGAATATGATAACGAAAATACCCGCAAATTCGATTTTCAAGGTCGTAACTCACAAAAACTGATTGTTTAAAAGTTTTCTCTATTTTATTGTAATAAATGTTGATCTTTGAGAAAAATGTTTCCTACAGAATGTGCAGCCTATAAAAAGATTGATCTTTTGTGTTTTATACGAGTTTTGTTTAAAACCAATACAAGAACCTGTTTCGAAAAAAATGGGATAATGCCGTTTGACCTTTAAGACTATACGCATACCTAAACAACAAACAACACACAACACAGCAAACAAACCCAAACAACAAATAAACCTAAACAACGCAACAAACAAACCCAAACAAACTCCAACCCTCCCGCGGTAAAGTGCGTCAGTGGATAATATCGAAACTAATGGAGTTTAGCAAAATGTACTTATTGGAGCATTATACCATTTTTCTTGAAACAGAATGGTTTTAGACTAAAACTGTATAGAACATAAAAGATCAATCTTTCAAAGGCTACAAGTTCTAATGCGGCTGAAGTTTCCATCGTTAGAATGCAACGAAAATCCGTTTCAATTTCTTATTTTCATTATTGTCCAAAATCATACTTTGCAAATTCGTTGTAGATCGCTAAATGAGAATTCTAAAAAATGTTTGCATGATGTCGTAATACGAATCTGCCGAAAAAAAATTGGGAAATAAAAAAAAAACATTTTCATTGCATTCTAACGATGCACACTTCCACGTCATAACTTTCATGCGGAATATTTTTCTCCAAGATCAACATTTATTGAAATAAAGTAGAAACACTTTTGAAAAATCATTTTTTGTGAGTTTTTACCTCGAAAATTTGCGAGTATTTTCACTATCATATCCGTAATCAGCAAGTCAAAATACGTGGGTACCCAAAACTCCAAATTAATCGGGGGGGGGTGTCCTTTTCGGAACTACACCCCAAAGTTATTCATGCTGTCCTCTTTGTGGTGGTCCATAGCTCTGCATTTTGATGATGGAACTTGACCGAAAAAATTTTGATCGCTATCTTGCGATATTCGATCGATAATTTTCATAATAATTTTTTCAGATTTTTCGACCCAACGGTCGAAAAAGTACCTTTGAGCCTTGATTGTTTGCGAACGAATAAAAAAATGGCAAATACGATTTTGCTACATATAAACCACCTCTACCTAGGTGGGTCAAAAAATTGCATTTTCCGAAAATATTTTTATTCGATAGTATCACTCTTTAGCTATATTCCCTGAAAATTTCATTGAAATATTCCTAAAATTGAATGAGCTACAGCTTCAAACGGTGAACGCGTTTTTCTCGACACCCTGTTTTGAAAGTCAGTGGACACGACATCTCGAGAACCACTTGATGGATTATTTCCAAATTTACAAGAGATACGACGACAAACATTTAAAGGTCGTCGACGATCTCACTTTCTAAAAATCGATCTTTATTTTTTAACAGGTACGTAGAAATGACAACTTTTTTCATAGATTTTGAATGCTGGAGATGCAATTTGTCGCAACGTTGTTAAAAAAAATTATTTTAAAATTCGACGATCGTCAACGACTCGTGTTGATTGTTAACTTGAATAAACCGTTTGGTATTAAGATTTCTGATGGACCGTTTAAGCTGGAGAGCGTCCACCGCCAAACGTGGCGAAAAAGATGACATCATCTGCCGGCGGCCATGTTTTTGTTGTTTGTCTGTATTGTTTGGTGATTTTTTTTAAAGGCTCTTGGAATGGCCATTTTTCGGGCCTCTAGGTCCGTTTATAGCCTAAAGACGAGTTTTTCTTGTAGAAAATGAACTCTGCGAGGAAGCTGAGGGACTACTTTATGGCTCCGGAATCGCGGATTAATCGCTAGGTCATTTAGTCACAACACTTTTCAGTCTTGAAACATTAAACTAGTTTCCCTGGAAACTTTTTTTTTTTAACCTCGTACAAGATAAGGGGCCGTCCATATATTACGTCATCGATTTTTGCCGATTTTCGACCCCCCCCCCCCCTACAATCATCCTATCGTCATTTCCTAATGACCCCCCCCCCCTCTCGCAAAATTGACGTCATTACCAGTTTGGCAAAATTAAAACATTTGCGGATTTGAGAAAAATTGGGTAACATTAAAACATTTTGTTATAGAATCATCTTTTATTATTTTGTACTTTGGCAATGTTTATTAATATAATAATATTATTCTTCCCTATTCTTTAGTTTTCTTTGGATAGCTCCCACATTTTGTTATAGAATCATCTTTTACTATTTTGTACTTTGGCAATTTTCATTAATATAATAATATTATTCTTCTCTATTCTTTAGTTTTCTTTGGATAGCTCCCACGGAGTTTTCACCCATTCTTGCAAATCCTGGATCACGGGGCATATCTCCGTATCCTCCCCATATTCATTTTGGCTCGATCGAACTATTTCCATAGGTACGCTGTTATTCGAAGTTCTCGAATATAATGTAGACAAACCTTATGTAATAAATAAAAAAATAATGAGTTCAATAATTAGTACCATTAGGTACTTGCAAAATATTTTTCATCACCCATGCGGGGAAACCACTTTAGTTGTACAATATACTATTGTACATTTTGAAGTAACTGGTATCACAAGAATGACGTCAATTTCGAAACGCCCCCCCCCCCCCCTCATCCATCATTTACCGTCATCCGCAGACGAACCCCCCCCCCCCTATTTTAAAATGACGTATTTTACGGACGGCCCCTAACTCAAAAACTATCCAATCGATCATTTTTAAATTTCGCACATATTTCGATGAGATAATTATGTGAACCTAAATTTCCTTGACATTTTTTTTGAAAAATGACTTTGCCATTAACCAATACTATAGTAAAAATTTCATGAAAAATAGAACATTTTTGCAACCAAGTACTATTTTTCGAGTGTTCACTTTTCTTTTGATTTTTATGTTTACATAGAGTGTGCAGGTCTTATAAATCTAAAACTCCTTGTCTCCGATGTTTGAGATCAATGTACCAGGCGCTAGGTTCTACGCCGTGGAATAACTCAGGTGGCAACCGTCTAAATAGCAAGTGTCGTACAGCCGCCATTTTTAAACATTGATAAAAAACACTTGGAAAATTAAACATTTAATAACATGTACATTAAGTTTTAATTATGTAGAATCAAATATTCAAATATTGAAAATTCGCTTATTTTTGACTGCCTAATATTGAGATCCCCATCACAACGAAAAATATCGTGCATAAAGATTTAAAACTGTAGCTGTGACAGACAGACTGTGATGACAAGTTCCTGATTTGACGTAAGGGGAGATATACACCTAGGAGCTGGAAAAAAGGTCATTTTTGTGAATTTTTTCAAGAAAACCTATTTGAAATTTCGGATTGGGGCTTTAATTCCCTAAAAGTATATACATTCAAAAATATGTTTGATTTTCTTTATTTAAAAATATCAACAATATACAAGGATATTGTATGATCCTTGGAGCGTCGTAAAAAATCTGCGTATACTGGCGTTTCTTCAAAAATCATCTGAAAAAAAAACCAAAAAGATTATTAAATTAGATACTATAATCTAGTACCTGTCATAGCCGATTTTGAAAATATCGATTTATGACAAAATGGCGGACATTTGAACATAAATAGTGATTTTTGGGCCAAAACTTAGTTATTATTTTTCCTATAAAACAAAAACTAAGTAGCGGAAAAAAATCCTATGACAAGTACTAATAATGGTGTATAGAATAACCACAAAAAACCTCAAGGCAATCCGTTCATTTGTTTTCGAGTAATTTTGGGTACCGATTTGAAAAAACGTGGTTTTGAGAAAAACGCGTTTGAAAATTTGGGAATGAATAAATCGTGAAATTTTTCAACTTGCATGGAATCATCGATACCAGGCCCATAGTGTACGTTTTCTACGGTCGACGGAATGTTCATAGCTTCTAAATCCTCGACCTCGACCGTCTAGGTGTATGTCTCCCGTCAAACTCCAAAAAATTGCGTTCGTGTAGGGATGTTTTGTGTAGAAAAACATTCCTACACGAATTGAAATAATCAAATTGCCATTCAAAACCAAATTTCATCTACAAGTTTTTTTTATAGAAGTCAACTTGTATAAAAAGTTCCGAAAATTTGCTTGAAAATTGCTTATTGATAATATTTTATTTGAAGTTATTACTGTTCATGGAAACAGCTATTGGCAATAATGCATGCGTCGTACTGCGGTATTGAAATACGCAATTATTTTTTTCGAAGACATCGACCATGTCCAAAATCTCAGTATTGTTTATGAATCGCGGCGTGGCATTGATCAACCGATCTCGTTTCGACTACCTTGCAACAAAAGAACACGTGCTGCAGTCCCAAAATGAGCGTGGCGCAGATTTGAGACGAAAAGTGCACAAGAATG
Organism: Ophion obscuratus; assembly: GCA_964007375.1. Taxonomy (NCBI): domain Eukaryota; kingdom Metazoa; phylum Arthropoda; class Insecta; order Hymenoptera; family Ichneumonidae; genus Ophion; species Ophion obscuratus. The sequence goes on from OZ023313.1 coordinate 58,267,388, forward strand.
ATAATTAGCGACAGGAATTTATTTCGAAGTTTTTGTAGGAAAAGAATCGTTATCGGCGGATTTGACGACGCGCGAACGCATAAACGCCATGTTTGACCTACGCGTTTAAATCGTCAAGAGCGCGCGATAAATAAGTGAGGTTATGTGAAATCTTCGTTCGATCTTTTTGCCGGGAAGGCGTCGTTGCACCGGCTATTCTTTGCATCGATATTTTGACTCCCTGTGGCGACTATTTTTCGCATTATTGTAACTCGTGGTAACTGCCATCGACAGGGAAAAATTACGATCATTTCCAGTGAGTAAACGTTTTTTTCCTCGAAACTTTGTTCGTTTAATTGACCAATTTTCTCGCTTTTCTCGAATTTCATTTGCCTCGATGCGCAGAAATCGCCACGTCAATTCGAACGGTACAAAGAGAGAGAGAGAGAGAGATCGAAAAATGCAGAGCCACCGTATGAAGCGAGAAATGGCGAAATTGATGTCGAGTCCGCCGCAGGGAATTTCCTGTTATCCCAAAAGTGAGAAGGTCAACTTAATGACAGCCTGCATCGTAGGCCCTCACGGGAGTCCCTACGAGGGTGGCGTCTTCGAGCTGGAGCTGGAAGTCGACGCTTCGTATCCCTTCGAGCCGCCGAGACTGAAATTCGTCACTCCTGTCTACCATCCCAACGTAGACACCAGCGGACGCATCTGCATGGATCTCCTGAAGATGCCGCCCAAGGGAGGATGGAAGCCGACGATAACGCTGGAGAATCTCCTCGTAGCCACGCAACAGCTGCTCGGCAATCCAAATCCGGACGATCCGCTGATGCCCGACATCGCCACCGAGTACAAATTCAACAGAAAGGAGTTTGAGCGGAAGGCCAATCGCTACACCCAGGAACACGCAAAGAGCACGTGAAGGCTAATCGTCCAGGATAATTGATCTGAGGACTCTTCTGAAATTCGCACGCGAATCGATAGTCACTTGGCAATTATCATTCCATAACTTTAATCAACTTGTTTGGGTTTAATGGGAAGAGTTCTCGTTGAATTTTTCAACCCGTGAAAAATTGGAAGCTGATGAGAATAAGAATTGCTATTACTGATTATCGATTTCGATTATTGGTTTGATCAACTTTTTCGATACTTCTGTAGTGCTAGAAAGTGCCATTGTTACTAAAATTGTTAAGTCGTCACTGTGGACCTTACAGATATCCTATTTTTCGGCTAATTTATCGCTAGTCTTGTTTTCTGGCTAATTTTGTTACCGTTACAATTATATTCGCACATACACTGGTGAAACTCTTTTTATCTCGAGGCGCAGTACAGGTCTCTGGAAAAGATGAGAACATTTCCGGGGCAGTATGTGAAAATTCTTCTAAATCAAGCTCTGTGAGGATTTTTTCTTATTCCCTACTACTTTTTTACTTACCAGGGAATATTGAACACAGTTGGCCTGTTGCGCGACTATCCTGCTCTCGTGAGCTCGCGTATGATTTTTTGAGAAATGACAATAGAACATTCTTGTTAGAGGGACTCTGAACGGTTGAAATTTACTTCTGATTTGCCGGTAAAAAATCTTTGGATGGTTTTTTTTCCACTACGGTATTTAGCTTTTTGGAAAGTGAGTCTTTAGAAACGCGCGGGAACTCGACAACTATGGGGTTCAAAAGAAGAGATCTTGAGGAAGAATAGTTCGATTAAAAGCGATTGAACACAGAGTTAAAAGAACAAAAATCTGATAGTTTTTTACTGCTCTGGCTGTAAAGGTCGAAAATGGGCTGCGTGCTTTTCGCCGCCACTGTATGTGCGTTATTGTATTAAATTACTCATAGTATTATTAATTAATACGATTCAGTGAAGCTGTTTTCGCTGTTATATCTTTAAGGATTCTTTCTAAGGGAGGACACCAATGTGGGGGGCCGAAAAAGTTCGTTTACGTCGAATATTCTTTGTCTTGTAGATGATTTATTTGGGATTTGGAAAAACGGTATGTTATTAAGCATACATTGAACTTATTTCGTGAAAATTTGTATGAAAAAAGAATTCAAAATTAACAACGTTATGAGGAAAAATAGAGGCTCTATAAAAAATGTGGACCAACGACCGGATCGATAACTTGACAAAGGTTGGTCTGAAAAATGAAAAATTTATAATCAATATAAATGTAATTCAGGTTTGAAGAAGCCGTTTTTCAAAAAAAATCACAAAATCGCGGGTGTTAAAAAAAGGTGTCGTTTTGGCGAAATGTTTACTTATATTCGGGAACTTAAGAAATACTAAATTAAGAAAAACGGCTACGTACAACGATGCAATCACGCAATTTTTTTTAAATAAAAAATCGGACACTTAAAGGTCTGTAAGTTGGTCAATTTTCAATATTTCAACTTGAACGTTTTTCCCCCCATATTCTTGAATATTTATACTTTGAGAAAAAAACAGATAGTTTTTCTCACCCGTCACGGTGGTGTCCTGCCTCAACGATCAAGGATGATCGTGGAATTCAAACTTGAGTCCACCAGGTTCCACAAACTCCATTCTCAGGGAAGAAACCAACCTCTGTGAGATTGGTAGCTCTTTTGTCGCACCGTCAAACTTTTTTTTTGGCACCAAGCAAAAAAATGATTCCCTTCGCCTTTATAAATAAGAAGAACTACCAAGAAATAAATTATATCAATCTTTTTGTATTTTCATTTATTATTTTCGCGTAAACCTTAATGTACAATATAACTTTCGAATAAACATACGAGAATTTAAATAAATAAAAAGCACTGGATTACCGGATTATTGATTACAATCAAATTACACACAACGGCGCTTACGATTTTAAAAATACTCAAAACTCGTGTTTTCTTGTGTTTACACAAGTAAATTCACGCATCGCTGTTTTGTTAAATTTCATTTACAAGCAGCAACAGAGATATAATGATAACGCGTCATATCGAGAATATTATTTATATCTATACTTATATCGTTATTATCGCAATACGGTTTCACTTTTGCCACATTCAATCGAAGCCTTTGCTTTTTTTTTAACAACTTTTTATTGCCATACTTTCTCGTATCATCCGCTTCGGCAATCAGTTTTCAATTTTTTACGTTTAGTTGTCAGCCCAACCAAAATTTTCCTACGCGCCACATACACACCTATCGATATTCTCTATCACAATTCAGTTTCACTCGTTCTTGGCGTTTTACTCGATAACCCGCGAGCTTTTCTCGCTCGCCCGATCCCTCTTGAAATTTCATCGCCACATCTATGCCTCGCCCATCGATTTGCTCTTACATTGCAATTTCTCGTCTACAAAGTGTATTTGTGCGCAACGTCGAAGAAAACTGTCAATTAATGCTTTCTTCCCTCCAGACTCCTGATCCTGCGTGAGGAAAAAATTTGCGCAATTTCTCCACACACAATTTACAACGGATAAAAATAATTCTACAACCGATATAAAATTTTGCAAAATACGATTCGCAATCAATTTGGAATTTGCACAACATTTTTATATAACGTAACTCGAAGCGAATGCTAAGCAACTTGTTTCTTTACATAATTATTCACAATAATATTCAGTGCCAACGATAATTCACTAAAAGCACATTTCGCGACGAACGAATTAATAAATCGCGATTTTGTTTTTTTTTTCACGAATAACCGTGGTGTTTGGGTTTATCGGGACCCAAACGAACTCGAAGCGCATGCTAAGCAACGTGTTTCTCCTTTTTACATACTTAATCGTATTAATATTCAGTGCTAACGAGACGCAGAAGCACAATTCGCGATAAACGAATCGATAGTGTGCGAATTTGTTTTTTTTCTCCTTTCGGTTTTCGTGGATAAGCGTGTTTTTTCAAACTTTTCGTTAAGATAAGAGGCACACAGCAAAGGCGGGAACAAACAGTTGGCGCGAATTGCGGACATTTATCCATACGTTCGCGTTTTGCCGAAAAAAATTCACTTGGAAATTCGATATGCTTTCATTTGTACGTTGTCGAGCTATCAGAGATAATATTTTTTTTCCGTAGAGTTTGCAGAACTTCGTTCAGTCATGATATGATAGTTTTTGTACGTTGGCCATCGCGATTGGCTATGAGTTCGAGTATAAAATCGTGAAAAATTATTTTACAATAGAATGATTACGAAAACATCGAATATCCAATCGCTGTTCGATGAATTTGACATTTCGTAGAGGAACCTTTTTTATTCTCACGATAAATATTTTCTCTCCGTTTTCTTGGATGTTTATGATTATCTTATTGGAAATGTATGTTATCTATCCTCTGTCTATCTTTGGAATTCTTTCCCCTCCTTGTAGAGACGTAGAAAAATGTAAAGTTCGTTCTGAAGATGTGTGGAAATTTCCTCAATTTTAAGCGCGTCGAGAGCTGCTCAGTCGGTCATAATCTCATTGCTTACTTTTCTCTAAGAAAAGTGAATATTTGGGGAAAAAAGGAGTCTCACTTCGTTCTCCTTCCGGTAGAGCACAATCAGACACTTTTCTGTTTTTCGAAATGTCAGTCATAACGGAGAAAAATGAGCAACGAATTTTGAGCTCTTTTCATCGCACGTCGCTCCGCTACATCGTTCACTTTTCCTTAAGGTATTCCTTTCGCGGAGGGCCGTATTTTGTAGGGGCATGAGTAGAGCCCTCTTGAATCATCGAAAATTACAATCAATTACCATACTCAACGGTAGACTGGAATAAAAAAATGCCCATAAATTTAGTAGATGTAGACATCTCTTAAAAGTCGCGGATACCAAAATTCTTCTGCTAGTCACATTTTTCCAAGTTTTATCGTTAATATATTCTTTAAATTCGGTGACCCCCTGGTTTATCGTCGTTACGGAATCCGTAGCATTTTTTACACGCGTAGACATCTCGAGTTATTTAGTGTATAAAATATCAGATAGAAACGTGGCCAGCATGTCATCTCCATAAAGTGCCGTATAAATGAGACGATTTTGAGAGTCGTAATTTTTCATCAATCGGTAACTCGGCTTGAAATCTCACGAGTATAAATTGGATGTATTTTTACTTGCTTATAGACGAAAATCAGTTAATTGTTAAATATTCGGGTTTGTTCGAGGAATACCTTAAAGTGCTTCATGAGATATCACCCGACGGGACAAATACACTAAAAATTCTAGAATTGGCTCCCGCCGAGGTCGATTAGTCAGTCGCGAATGATTGTTTCGTAGAATCTTGACAATTATGTAGCTTTGAACTTTTCGTTTCGTTACTCGAAGCGATTATAAACGCGCGGGCTTTTGGCGTGCTGTTATCACAAAAAAATTTCACTAAATTTGTCGATTAGTGAGATGGGCTTTTCTTTCCTTAAGCAATATATAATTAACACTGGCTCGACCGTTTCACATTTCGCCTTTGTCTTCGCATTATTGACAATAAAGTTACTCTTATTGCTGTATATCATTAACGCGTCGTTAATTCAGCTCTTTTTGGCAGTGCGCTTGCAATTTTTCTTTTTCCATTTTCTTTTCCGGACTCTGCAATCTTCCAGAGATTCCAGGTCTTTTTCGTGATAAACATTGCTAAAAATGCCGGGACCTTGCCGCGCGTCGCCGGAAAAAAAACAATGTTTCTCCTGCTTGAAAAATCCGCGCTAGCAAAAACATTTTTCTTTTTCGCTGCGCGAAAATTTCCGAATAGAAGAAACGAGGATGTTCTTCGGGCTCGAGAATTCTCGAACAGAAAAAGCGACGATGTTTCTCCTGTTTGAAAATTCCGGATAAAACGTCGCCGCGTTTTACGATACGCCTGTATCTGTTTTGGAGAATCCCGAAACCTCGACAATAACTCTCCAGGCCGTAATTTTTGGGAAATTCCGGAAGTACCTCGATAATAATTCTCCGGGCCGTAACTTTTCAATAATTCCGGAAGATCAACTATTCTCCAGGGGAACGTGAGTTTTGGAGAATTCCGAACCATCGATAATAATCCTCCAGGACGTAATTTTTCGAGAATTCCAGAATATCAATTGATCTCCATGAGAACGTGAGATTTAAACAATTCCGTTCCACCAATAATTCTCCAGACCGTCAATTTCCGAGATATCCGTAACAGCGACAATACTCGAAACATTTTTTGGAGAATTCCAGGATATCGACAATTTCCCAGAGCACCGTGATCTCCGAAGAATTCCAAAGCACCGATAATTCTCCAGAAGACTGTGAGTTTACGAGCATTCTCCACAGCATCGTAAATTTCGAGAACTCGAGTATATCGTTGAAAAAAAATGGCCTGAGGATTCGAGTACATCGATGTTATCCTCCGGGAGGCCGTTAACTTTCGAGCGAGGTGCCGTGGAATTCTCCATCATCGCCCGTTTCCGGAACTCTCGAGCCCATTGACCGCAACGATAATAAAAGCGGAAAGTCGGTTCCGCGGTCTATCTCATGACCATGTAAACTTCCTCCTGGATGGAATTTTCGCTTTGCAATTGATGCAGAGCGATATCTTTGAGTCTGGGTGACATTGGCACGTAGTCCGTGTTTTCCAGAGTGTCGTGATGTCCCGAGGAGACTTTCTCGTCGGGTGTTCTCTCGTCCTGCGTGCATGGGGTGACGGATCTGGTGCCGCCTTCGGAGTCCAAACCGTCGTCGCTGATGCTCCCGTTCCTCGTGGCGATCGAGCCGCAGCGTTTTCTCGGTGGCAAGGGTGGCGGGGTTTCGCCGATCCCGGAATGCTTGAGAATCAATTCTTCGGGTACTTCGTAGATGTTGGAACGCAGACGAAAGTTAATGGCGTTCTCTTGGGTCTCGATGATCTCCTCGTAGATGCCGGAAGCGGTTGATATACCGGAGACTCGACGGGGCGAGGATTCCTCCTCGAGTTCCTCGAGGCTCGAGGCGACGTTGGGCACGCTGGCCGGCTCGGGTTGATAAACGTTGTCGACCGCGCGGGTGTGATGCCTGCGACCGAGATTGCTCAACTTGATGGGCTCGGGCGAGGTGGTGCCGATCCCGTCGAGCAATTTCGCCTCGCTGCCCGAGCGCGACGACAAGAGTAAACCGAGACCGGCGTTTATGAGGCTCGAGGCTACTTTGCTCTTCAGAACTGGAAAATTGCCGAACTCGACGTCGTTGTGTATCGAGAGCCTGAGATCTCCCTCGCTCAGGCTCAGCGGTCGTTGCGTCACGTGGCGCAATCTCGGACCCCGGCCCTGCGTAACAAGATCCTGTAGGAGCTTCGGCGCGTTCAGGCAAAACACGTGCAACTCGCCGATCCCGTTTCGGAACTCCTTCGTCGTGTGGATCACGCAGATGCGCTTGACGTCCTCGGGACGGCCCGAGGTCGACAAGTGAAATTGGCTCATTTCCTTCCACTCGAAGTTCTCCACTATGTCGCCCGTACTCGCGTCCTTGATGAACACGCCGCAGCGACTCGCCACGAGATCACCGTGAAGACCTGCAATTATTCGGAAACGTTAAACGGCTACATCTATCATCTGAAAAAAAAATGTTTTCGATACTATCACCCTTTAGCTGTATTCCCTGAAAATTTCATTGTAATATTCCTCAAATTGAATAAGGTACAGCTTCTAACAGTCGATACTTTAAACTTTAAACGCGTTTTTCTCGAAACACTGTTTTCAAAGTCGGTGGACACGGTATCTCGAGAACGACTTGATGGATTGTTTCCAAATTTACAGGAGATACGACGAGAAACATTTAAAGGTCGTTGACGATCTCACTTTTTTTTAAAACGATCTTTATTTTTTAACAGTTACGTAAAAATGACAACTTTTTTCATAGATTTTGCATGCTCGATATTCAATTCGTCGCCGGGTTGTTAAAAAAAATGGTGATTTTTTAAAAGGCTCTCGATATATGTTTGTGTTAACGGGAGATATACACCTAGATGGTCGAGGTCGAGGATTTAGAAGCTATGAACATTCCGTCGACCGTGGAAGACCTACACTATGGGCCTGGTATCGATGATTTCATGTAAGTTGACAAATTTCATGATTTATTCATTCCCAAATTTTCAAACGCGTTTCTCAAAACCACGTTTTTCAAATCGGTACCCAAAATTTCTCGAAAACCAATGAACCGATTGCCTTGAGGTTTTTTGTGGTTATTCTATACACCATTATCTAGTACTTGTCATAGGGTTTTTTTTCCGTTACTTAGTTTTTGTTTTGAAGGCAAAATAATAACTCATTTTTTGCCCAAAAATCACCATTTGTGTTCAAACGACCGCCATTTTGTCATAAACCGATATTTTCAAAATCGGCTATGACAAGTACTAGATTATAGTATCTAATTTAACAATCTTTTTGGTTTTTTTTTTTTCAGATGATTTTTGAAGAAACGCCAGTGGGTCCCGTGTACGCTGATTTTTTACGACCATCTAAGGATCATACAATATCCTTGTATATTTTTGATATTATTAAATAAAGAAAATTAAACATATTTTTAAATGTATGTCCTTTAAGATAATTAAAACACCAATCCGAAATTTCAAATAGTTTTCCTTGAAAAAATTCACAAAAATGATCTTTTTTCCAGCTCCTAGGTGTATATCTTCCCGTAAGAAAAATGCGTTCCTTTTGCCCAACCGTTTCCCAGATTTCTCGAAATTTGGTCTTTTTTTGGGCTTCTAGGTAGGCTCAGCCCGTTAAGTAACGCTTTGTTCGTTATCCAATTGCATATTTTCGATGTTACTTCGTGCACTTATCAAAGCCTAGTCTGGTCAAAGTCCAGAAAGTCGGTTTCGAAGGACCTTACCTGTGAGTCCGGCAGCCCTGGAATGCGTATTGTCGACCATCGACATGTTGAACGTCCCCTCCATGAATCTGTGTTTTCTAGGCTTGAGTATGTGCCTTAGATTGGCCATCCATCGCTGGCTCTCCGTTTCCGACGTGCTGCACAGGTAGAGCAGGGGCTTTCGCTCCTTGGGCGGAAATATGCCAAAGGCGAATTGTTTTGTTCTCGACTCGGTTCTACATATCACAGAGTCGGACGGAACTTTGATCGAGTTTTCCCGCTCGTTGGGGATCGCCGAACCGCCATTGCCGCTTATACCGCAATCCAGCTGGATCTCCACCCCCAAACCGGGTCCCAATTTCTTCACCGAACACCAGTGCCTACGCCAGACCTTCCAAGGCGCCAGAGAACGCTTCTTCACCCTCTGGGACATGCAACGACTGCCCGGCAACTTTGCGTCCAGAAAACCGCAGAGCTCGGCATCTCCGCCTGCCATTTTTGCACTTGCCTGAAAAAACAAGGTCACCGTATATTTGTCTGGTACTCATTTTTACCAATTTGAGGGTAGGAGGACAATTGAAAGCTGGAATGATTTTCTTGTGGTCACGGCTTTATATTCGGAGTTTGTTTCTATTGAATAAAACCTTGGAGTCGTTTGTTTGCGTTTGTTTCGGTCGATTGCCATTCAATTACAGTGCCATAGTTTGAGGTAATATACAAAAAAAAGAATGGAATAATAATAACGATCAGCTTCTGATTTCTGTGAAACCGAAATTCGCAAAATACCGCAATTTTATAAAGCATGCAGCTGGAACTAATGATGAAGTTTCCACAATTGGAATACAACGAAAGTTCATTGTTTCTTCATTGCTCACGTTTGGTTTGCCGATTCAGAATACGAAAATCACTCAAATGGTTTTTTTAATCCTCATAAGAGATTAAAGATCTTAAGTTATACACAATATTACAGATTGGGATGAAAGTGAAGAAATAAAAAAATTCAAAAAAAACGTTCGTTGTATTCCAACTTGCAAACTAGAAGGCAGTAAAGTTATAATTAAATAGCACGAAAAAAATATAGGCAATGGCCAACATCTAAATAATGTTTTTTTTGCATAAAATAAAAATAAATTTTAAATTCATTCTTTTTCCATGACAGAGCCATAAAAAGACAGTGAAAATTCTATTCTTTTCCATTCTTCCACGATTTTTCGTTGACCTGACAACTCGCTTGAAAAATTATTTTATTATGCCAAGGATGAACATAAAATCATATTCTCACGGTCAAAAATATAATTTCTTGCGCTTAGATCAATCGTAATAAGCAAACAATAAAAACATCAAGCACAAACATAGTGAAAAAACGATAAAACCCGCGGGAACCCCTCAACATTCGGAGCTACCAATGTTCAGCAACTTCTCGATTCCCCGACTATTAAGCGCTCGTATACATAATTTTATCGGACTGCACCGTGCAACGACCAAGCTGTGCGTCTTCCCATTATCAACCATTAATAATAATCAAAATCCTGAAGCGGTAAAAAAAAAACAAATATCTTCGCGCGCGTCGACCAATCAGATTTGCACCGCCGCCATGTTTTACCACTCGGCGAGAAAAGCCACCCCCAAGGACCGAAATATCGGAAATGGACCAAGCGCCACAAAAGATCTAATTAAATTTAAAAAGTCCAACGCGAAAAATAAAACGGTTAAACGAAAAAATCTCAATACCTGTACAATAAACTGCAGTTTTCGTTACTTCCGAGTATCACGAAGTGTGTCTCATCCGCGGTGCGTATCTGACAGGACTTTTCATTGCGACGAAAACACACTGAAAGAATATTCACGCTTCACGAGGCCAACGTATTTTTACTCGTGCGTGCGTTGACAGGCTCAAGAATTATCTGTCATAAAGTCACTTCCTTCCACGTTAAACAAAAAAACCGCTCGTGTGCAACAGCTTCACATCCGAAGATGAAGTCAGCGAGAAAATCGTGACGTCCTGCGCTCGCGAAACACTCGCGAGAAACCACCGACAATCTGGCGCGGTCGCAACAAAAAAAGAAACGACACGCTACTCCTTCGCACGTTTCGCACGTTTTTTTTTATACTCGTTCGCTATGTATATTTTTCCGATCAGCGCGACGGGAAAAAGTTGACCGATGATAACAGTGGTTGTAATAAAAAGAGATAGGTGCGCGGAACGAAGGCGTCTCGCTCTACCGCCCACTATGCGTGTCTTCGTTGTGTTCCTTGTCGGACGTTCGTGCCGTAACTGAATGCCGAACACAGCTGGGTTGTAAATTCTACGCATTCTACGTGTATTCTCGCCGTTGGGAACGCGCATAGAAGCGAACGGCGAGAGAGAGAGAGAGAGAACACGAGTGTCAAAGAGAGGGGGGTGTGGCAGGGGAGCGAGACGGTTGTAGAAACGGTTAGAAAAGGAAACAGGGAAGAAAAAGTGGCGCCCCCTGCCCTTCGCCCCTTCACCTGCTAAATCGATCGAGGCGAATACTACGACTATATATATAGATGTATATTCGTACGTAGGTATAGGTATGCAGGGCCTTGAACGACGAAGGGACCCCGCCCCGCCCGTTAACACCAGAGAGAGATGGTGGCAGGTTTTATTGCGATCATTTTAAGAACCCCGAAAAAATCGACCAGGTGCGCCACCGAGGGACGAACGGGACACGTTAATCCAACGTTTGATCGTATCTTTGCGTCCCTTCTTAAACGCCCACGCACGAGTCGTAAGTCTGACGTCGCGTACCCTCGGACGCATTAACAAAAATAATAAAGATTATTGCGAATTTATAAAAAGTTTGCTCATCCGCACCATCATTATACACGTGGTTTTTTTTTTATTGGGATACTTGAATCGTGAGGGATTTCGCGGACATTCGGCGATCTTTTTTTTCACGAGCTCGACACGGAGATAGGAGAAAATATTTCTAAAGCTGAAATGTTTAATAATAATACGGATTTTTCGTTTTCGACGAATTATCAAAATATAATATTTCAAAAATATTCTCTGAAAATTTCAAGTCGATCCGTTTAAGATTGTGAAAGGTATGGGAGTTTATAGGCAGGTTCCGCGAATCGGCAAACATTAAACGTTTTTTCTCATAATGACATTTTCAAAATCGCTGCCCACGATTTCACAAAAATCACTCCACAAATCGACTCGACATTTTTCAAGCTTTTTTCACATGTCGAAAGCGGTGCTTGAGAGGATTATTTTCCATGCATATTTTTTTTATCAACGCAACATTTTTAGAAAAAAATACGAAAAATCCCTGTTTTTCCGACCACGAGGTGGTGGTAACGCGGTGAAAGTTTGTTTTTTAAAGGGTTTTTATATTATTTGATAAGTCACACTCGGAAGAGGGACACGATAGTGATTGTATGTTTGAATGTAGCACGTGGAAAAGAAAAAATATAAAATCGGTTTCGGAACGTTTGGGGTTCGAGAAGAAGGTCGATTTTTTTTGTTTTTTCCTGATTGGAATATTGGGATGCCGAGGTCGGGATTTTACAAACAATTAGAACATAGCCTTGCCTAGTTGAAGTTTTTTTTTAATTGACAAATATTGATAAACAATTAAGGTATTATTATTCAAACAAAGTGCCGCGGTTGCTGCAATACCAGTCGGCGTGGCTGGTCATGGTGACTAGCGTGTTCTGAAATGAGAAATAAAAAATGAAATTTCAGTATAATAATAGAACTATTGTAGGCCCGGATTTTTTTTTCATTTCGAAAATTACGAAAATGGTAAGCCGTAGAATAAAAGTTCGATTGTAGGCTAAAATACAACTTTAATAATTTGTTATCGATCAATGGAAAAACATTTTAAAATCGTCCGGTCGTACGACGGAAAATGTTACAAACGTTATAAATAAAAGAGTAAGTATAATAAAAATTTAAAAAGTAATAATGTTATAAATAAAAATAGATTAATTTGTTCTACTCTGTCCGACATTGAAGTAAATCAGACGAATAAGTTTCCAGATCCTACTTACACCGTTTCATAAAACAGTTTCGAGGAAAACGCAAAAAAAAAGGGTAAATCACAGTGGGGCGCCGTATCGCAGTGCACGACCTGGCCGTTCACAAAAGTCGTCATAAATCGCTCAATTTGAGACGTTTCGAAAATTCTTCATTGCAACTTAAAGTTAAGACGCTAGACTATAGAGCCACGCAATAAAAATCGTATTTTTCATCTCACGCAGATCCCTAAAATATTTCAACTAGCGGAGATATAAAAGAAAAAACAGTCTCGCAGTAATTAAAAAAGGGCGCCTACTAGTGAAATCCATAACATAAGAATTTTATTTTCGCCGCGATCTATGTAAACGTTTACACGTTATACCCATGTGCATGTATGCGCTGGGATTTCGAACTCGTGCTGCTCTCTCAATATCCTTACGACACCCGCTCGAATTATCGTCAACCCGCATATATTTCCAAACATTGGCCAAATTTTTCAAAAAAACAAGATATATTTTGATAAAATATTTGCGTGTCTTCGCGCGAACTCGAGCGTGCGGCGGTGGCTCCGAACACTTGAAAATCGTTGGTTGTTGTTCGACGAATATTGTGGGTTTTCCCCAGGGTTCCTCAATCGCGTGTATCGACGACAAGAGCGTGTCGTAAAGTAGAGCTTTGTGCGTACGCGAGAGAGCCCGGCTTTGCATTTCGCTTTTAATGATCGTTTCCGCGCGTCGTCGCGACGAGGCAGGCACAACGCCTTCGAAGACTCTATAGCGAGCCTCATCGAAGGGTAAACTTGCGGAAGTTGATCCTCTCGTTCTACCTGCGAGACTTGCACAAGTGAGAGAGAGAGACAGAGAAAGAGAGGGAGAGAAGGAAGGATTAGCAAGTCAGCGAAGCGTGTCGTTGTTTGGACATCGGGACTTTATCCGTGTAAGCCTGCAAAATCCTGCGAAGAAAGTACCGAAATCCGCCGCAGGACAGCCGACGGCGGCGCGAAGGGGGAGGGGGATTACACGCGTAGTAAAAACAGACGAAAAGTGGTCGTAAGCCTCGCAGGGCTCATCGGACGCGAATCACGGAAACTTGCACACGCCACAGAAAATAAATGACAGCAGTTGACCGGAGATTTCGATCTTTTCTGCTCCTCTCGTGGGATTCGCCATACAATATTTGATGAACCTTTTCGACGCTCATTCGGATATTCAAAGGGTTATTGTATTAACAATAAAGGGAATATTTTGAAGTCAGTGCGCGCGAACGTGCCGGCTTTGTTTCTTGCGATTTTAAACCGCTGTGCTGATCGGGACACTTGACCTTAGGGGCGCACGCAAATCCAACGATTTACACGTGTGGAAAATTGCAGCCTGGCGTGTGTCTCGCCGAGTGAAAAATGGCCGCAGCTTGGCATTTTGTAAATTCGGACATTTGCAGTTCCTTTTGGCGGACATAAATCTTGAGGAGTTTTCGTAAACTTGGGGCCCGAATAACGATGACGATGTCGGGGTTTTACATACAATTGATACGGAGTCGTGCCAAGTTTGATTTTTTTAGTTAAGAATATCGAGAATATAATAATAAAAATAAATAGTGATGTCATTGTTACTTAAGGCGGGAGCCTGAATTAGTAGGTCAACACAAAGCGTTTTTTCGGGAATTATTTCAGAAGGGAAAAAACAAGTTAGCCCAGTAAACATCGCGGTATCTTTTCATGTATACAGGGTGTCCCAAAACTCAACGATAATCTGAGACCGGATGAAAGGCCAAATTATACCAGTTCTGGGAAAAATACAAAAAAAAATCCATATCACTCAGTTCAGCGATAATAGACATTTAAAAAAAAAAGTTGAAATTCGACACCCTTGGTCGCATTTTCAAGTCCTGTGATCACCAATGTCACAATTTCGCTGTGATTTTTTAAATTTCGTGATCTTCATTAACGATGCTATTAATCGCAACTACAAATTAATGCAAAAAACATTGTTAATTTAATAAAATAAGTTAAGTTTTAGTGAGTCATGGTTCACAAAAATATTGTTACTTAACTTTGACACTTCATTTTGAAAAAAAAATGTACTACACTACCCTTGGCAAGTTGTTTCAAAAGATGGCGCATTTAATCAAGATTTCAAAATGGTGCAACATTTGCCACTTTTCTTGCCATTAAAAATTTTATTTCTTATTTTTTTCAAATTGAGCTCATTTTGAACAACTCAACATTAGGAATTTTTGTTACTAAAATTTGTTATTTTTTGTTTCTGGTCTGAAATAAAATTATTATTTTTAGTAAAGAGGTAATTGAGTCAGTTAATAACCAATTTTTATTGTAAAAAACATATTTTATTAAAAAACATATTGTAAAAAACATATGTTTCTTACAATAAAAATTGGTTATTAACTGACTCAATTACCTCTTTACTAAAAATAATAATTTTATTTCAGACCAGAAACAAAAAATAACAAATTTTAGTAACAAAAATTCCTAATGTTGAGTTGTTCAAAATGAGCTCAATTTGAAAAAAATAAGAAATAAAATTTTTAATGGCAAGAAAAGTGGCAAGTGTTGCACCATTTTGAAATCTTGATTAAATGCGCCATCTTTTGAAATAACTATTATTTTTAGTAAAGAGATAATTGAGTCAGTTAATAACCAATTACCTCTTTACTAAAAATAATAATTTTATTTCAGACCAGAAACAAAAAATAACAAATTTTAGTAACAAAAATTCCTAATGTTGAGTTGTTCAAAATGAGCTCAATTTGAAAAAAATAAGAAATAAAATTTTTAATGGCAAGAAAAGTGGCAAATGTTGCACCATTTTGAAATCTTGATTAAATGCGCCATCTTTTGAAACAACTTGCCAAGGGTAGTGTAGTACATTTTTTTTTCAAAATGAAGTGTCAAAGTTAAGTAACAATATTTTTGTGAACCATGACTCACTAAAACTTAACTTATTTTATTAAATTAACAATGTTTTTTGCATTAATTTGTAGTTGCGATTAATAGCATCGTTAATGAAGATCACGAAATTTAAAAAATCACAGCGAAATTGTGACATTGGTGATCACAGGACTTGAAAATGCGACCAAGGGTGTCGAATTTCAACTTTTTTTTTTAAATGTCTATTATCGCTGAACTGAGTGATATGGATTTTTTTTTGTATTTTTCCCAGAACTGGTATAACTTGGCCTTTCATCCGGTCTCAGATTATCGTTGAGTTTTGGGACACCCTGTATTTGAAATGTATAAAAAATGTTTCAACATGAAAAAATTAATGATTGCAGATTTATCAGCCTATTCCATGTGCGTCTTGCCACTGCAGTCCCCAATCGGTGGGAAAGATGCAGCTCGTAATTCTTGACTGAACCAAATAAACGAATAAAATGTTCAATGGTCATATATTTTTCTTCTGGGTAAATTAAGAAAAAGCTGAAAAAAATCGTGAAATTAGAACTTTTCTCGGGTTAAAAAAAATGTGTTAAAAAACACTTTAACGTGCTATAAAAATGATTGAAAATACTTTTTCAACAACTTTTTTACTTCAGTTAGAAAAGATTTTCATACTAAAGAAAATAAACTTTGGTTTGATTCAACAGGTCGTTTAATTTTCCAGCTATCACCCCCGCCAATTTGGAAAAATCGTGAAAATGAAAAATGGAGGAAACGCGCTTAAAAGTTTTCAATAGGAGGAAATATCAATATCAAATATAAATCGCTTTTTTGCTTTTGGCCTTGTATCTTCGAAAATATTTACAATTGGGCTCTGTAACTTTGTAAATATATTCGTGGAAAGTTTATCGATCGATTTAGGTAACTAAAAAAAAAACGATTTTTTGGACCTTCTAATTCAGGCTCCCGCCTTAAACAAATCTGGATCTGGACATTTCTGGATGAAACAGATCTGGTATGAAAGTATACAAGATGTACTTTTGGTATAATAATCAAAATTACGAAATGGGCAAGTTGTATAAAAATCATTCGATGTTTGCCTAAAAACAAAGTTGATCATTTGTTATTAACGAATCGGTGAACAAATCGTTCGGTCATACGATGGAAAATTTTATAAAATATGCCTCGTCCGAATTTGAAGTGAAGCGGACGAATCGCTTTTGAGACACGACACACTCATTCGCGTAGCCAGAATTTTTTTCTGAGGCGGGCCTGAGGAAGGAGGAGGCGAACAAAAGCGGTTTTGTTCACAATAATCTTTTTTTTAAATAAAATTTACATAATAGTCGGTAATCACGTAACACACATTAAATATGAAGCTTTAAGGGGGGATTTTCTTTTTTTTCGACAAAAAAATCGATTTTTCGCTGACCGCTGTTTCATATTCTTCAAAGTGTTGAGAATATGTGTGCAAAATTTCAAATTAAAATTCTCAAAAATGGCAAAGTTATAAGCTATTTTATACCTGCGTGTCGACTCGCGGTGGCCGCGCGCTCGTTGTCACATGGCAGGGTTCGGCGCGCCCGGCAGCTGCCCGAATCTGTTGCTCGGTGGACCATAAAAATAACGGGAGAGCATACAATAGGCATTTAATTCAATGAAGGACGAGTCCTAACGGTCGTGCGAGATCGAAATATTCGGTGGAGAGTCGCTCAGTCTCAAACGAGAGTTTACTGGTAACAGACGTATATATCATGGATCGAAAACAGGGAAGTGATACTCATAGTCGTGCTGCTAGACCGAAAAAAAGGAAATTTGTTGGGAATATTCATACCCGAGAAACGGAAACGACGTTTGCAAGTACGTCGGCCCAGAAACTGTCGACAGCGGAAGACAAAGAAATAATTACGGACCCGGGTCATGGATATCGCATTATCGCGTTTCTAACGGTTTTCTTTGCAATCTCGTAACTCGTAATATGTCAGGAATGCAAAGGACCGATCAAATTTGGCGAATCCAGTTCTTGCGGCTTGGGTTTTAAAATAGTTGTGCAGTGCAAGTGTCGTATGCAATATATTAATTCCTGTCCTCTCGTCGATGACAAATCGTGCGAGATAAACCGGAGAATGGTTTTTGTGATGAGACTATTGGGAGTAGGCAGAGAGGGTATAAATTTATTTTGTGGCTTGATGGATATATCCCAAGGTTTCAGCACAACCTTGTACTATGCCTCCTTGGAGAACATTTACAGTGGAGCCAAAGCTGTATGGGAGCTGTGTGCGAAAAAGGCAGTGAAAGAAGAGAAAGCAAAGAATGCTGAGCACGGAAATCCAGAGACAGATATTTCTGTGTCGGGAGGCGGAACATGGAAAAAGCGAGGATATAGTTCCTTGTTTGGAATCACGACACTCATCGGCAAATATTCAAGCAAAGTGGTTGACCTTGTCGTGAAATCGTCTTACTGTCACGCTTGTAAATGGTGGCAATCAAAATGCGGTACCGAAGAATACGACGATTGGTTCCAAGAACACAGCAGTGAATGTACGGCAAATCACGATGGGTCAGCTGGAAAGATGGAAGTTGACGCGGTCAAAGACATGTTCCGACGATCTTGGAAAATGCATGAAGTACGGTACGCGAAATACATCGGCGATGGCGACACGAAAACATTCAAAGCCTTGTTGGAAGACAAACCTTACGGCGATGATTTGATCGTGAAGAAAAAGGAATGCGTCGGGCACGTTGAGAAGCGTATGGGCTCGCGACTGAGAAATGTGAAAAAACGAAAAAGCTTGGAGGAAAAGGAAAATTAACCGATAAATTGATAAAAGAATTAACAATTTTCTACGGTTTGGCTATCAGAAGACATCCAGACACTGTTGATGAGATGTACAATGCTGTGTGGGCAACGTTCTACCACAAGATCTCGAAGAATGAAAATCCTCAGCATATGTACTGTCCCGCGGGGTCACAAAGCTGGTGCAAATGGCGCATTGCCGAAGCCGAAAAAACTCTGGACAAATTTGATCACGAAGCTCCACTGCATGAAGACGTCGCGAATGCTATTAAGCCGATTTACATTGATTTGTCATCGAGAGACTTGCTGGAAAGGTGTTTAGGTGGCGATACTCAAAACAACAACGAAAGCTTCAACGCAACCGTTTGGCGATTCGCACCTAAACACCTTCACTGTGGCGCGAAAACGATCGACATCGCGGCTTATTTGGCCGCAGGGATTTTTAACGAAGGCTTTACAGCAGTCCTTAAAACAATGACGACGATTGGAATCGTCGTTGGCCAGCAAGCATCAATATTCGTCGATGCGCGAGATAAGCAGCGGATAGAGAGGTCAACGAGACGCAGCCTCGAAGCACCGAAAGAGGCTCGAACAAGACGCAGAAGCGAAACTGCTTCACTGAATGAGTTGTTCGAAGCCGAGGAAGGCATCCTGTATGGCCCTGGCATAGCAGATTAGATTAAAAATACTGTAAGTACTCGATATGTCCCATAAACTGTACTCACAACTTTAAACGCGTTTTTCTCGAAACAGCTTTTTCACAACTGGTGTGCACGATTTCTCAAAAACTATTCAACCGATTGCCTTCAAATTTGGACAGAATGCTCAGCTGACATCCTTTTATCGTTTGATGAAGCAAAAAAGCAATACGTTTAATAGTTTTTTTATTTATAACAAAAAATCGATCAATTTTTTTCGAAAAATCGATACTTTAAGTTCAAAACGTCACCAAATCGTCAATTTTTTTTCCCTTCATCGAACGATAGCTATATGTGTCTAAAGTAAAATGCTTTTTGGGTTTTGGTTGCAGGATGAACGTGAAGGCTGTAATCGTGCACACCATCAAAAAAGGACCATCGCGCGTCGAGGGGGGTGGGAGGCGGATTTTTTGATGAAATTGTTTAAAAATTTTTTTGTATGTAGTAAACAGACCAATAAAACTATATGCCAAGTTTCACAAGTTTTCCGTTGTATACTTTCTTCACAAAAAAATTCCCAAAAAGCGGAAAATTTTGCGAAAAAAAAAGATAATCCCCCCTTAATCATACGTTCATGTTCACATTAACATCAAACTCTCGCAATGGCTTAAAAAATAATCATCTAATTTTTAATGATCCTTCAATCCGGTTACGAGTCTTTAAAATTTACTTTCAGTAGGTACTCAATAAAATAATTGTTAGCTTTCTACTTTTTATCTGCAAATCGCCCCAACACGTTTTAATTGGATGTTTTTAAAGCAGGTAGGAGCGTTTCAGTAGAGTCAACTAATGGTCCATGGATTTTTTTTCAACGAACCTCAAAAAAATGCATACGAGGTGTAGATTTATTCTGTACATGCTAATTTTTCATAAGATATATAATTAAAGGACAAAATTATGCATTTTTATATTTTTATTACTTTTGTGTTTCTACCAACATGAAAACGTATAACATTATCGATGATTACTACGAAAAAAAAATACGTCAGCGAATATTTTGTACAACTCAGACTAAATTATTGGGTCATTTATAATTATGCCTATTTATCTCGATGTCACGAGATTATTCATTATGACCATTAATTAATGTTAAGTGTCGCCGAAATACGCCACTTCGCGGACATTGAGGTTGGCAGTAACGCTCTGAACTCGCCAGTCAAAATTCGTAATCTTTTGTCAAACCTGATGATTCAATATTGAATATACGGTCGAACCTCGATATAACGAAATCCTCCATGTAACGAAGATTTGTCCATTCTCATCCGATGAACACCCGAAACCTTGATGAACAACATATCCATATACATTATGCTCTAATTCTTAATTGCGAGTAAAAAGTGCTTTAATTCAAACATTTCTTTCTTTAAAAAATATCCCCATATTTGTAGTACTGATATATATATATATATATATATATATATATATATATATATATATATATATATATATATATATATATAGGAACATTAAAGGAAGATGACCTCGATATAACGAAAATTCAATATAACGAACTTCCCTAAAGGTTCGTTATATGGAGGTTCGACTGCAATGGTTCACGATTGGCGAGATGGGTTTATTTGTCTAAATCTTTACAAACGTATTGTTGGCATAAATCTGTTGTTAGAAATGGTTTACCTACGTGTTAAATAGCCAAAAAAATATTACATCACGTGTAGCGTGATCGTCTTGTCCATCTAACCACACGTAAAATTACATAAATGAAACTATTTTTTATCCCTGGTGTTTAGTGGTGAAAAAATTTCAAAAAAATCGTAAAAAGCCAGTATAGTGTAGACAATAACATTTATTTTTTCAAACTAAATTTTGGCTTGTGGTTAACACTCCAATCTCCTAAACAATGTCATTATCTATGTTCAGCAGTGAGATATGAGAGAATCGTTCTTGAAGTATTGTGTTTCTAAGCTACGTTTTAGGGCAGTACTCCTTTTTAACCTGCTTTCAAATTTCCACCATTTATTTCAACATTTAAAAATCAAAGTATGTTTTTCATGACCATCGCTTCAGCTTCTACGGCTGACGTATGAATTATTAAGATTTAAAAATAATTATTGATGAAATCCTCTCCGTTCTTCGTATTCAATTGAAAAAATGCGTCCACTGCATGAGCTAAAGGTAACCCGAGTCGAAATTTTCGAGCCGCGTTCAACCCACAAAATGAAGGCGAGCAGAAATCGGTATGAGCGGATTATTGGGTATCTAAAGGAGGGTACAATGTTTGACAGTACCATGCGTTAGAGCCTCCGATGAACCTCCGGCATGGCAGAAAGTAGACTTTTTGACTCAAAGGAGGTCAGTGAGGATCACAATTGAACCTACGGAACCTCAGGTCGGCCTACTTCGAGCGCTCCCGCAGAACCTACTGCCCCCCCCCCCCTTTCGGCCTACTGTACACTGCTAAACAAAAAAATTAATTTATATAGAATCTATTTAAATAAAATAGGTTTTTTCGTTGTCCCACAGCCTACTACGATCATATTTCTTTCAAAGACATTTATATACATTAATAAAGATGAGATTCAAATTAATCTTTATTTGCTTACCATGTACACTGTAAAGCTAAGTGTACTATATGCATAAAATATTTCATAAATCGAAAATAAAATGAACTCCTTAATTGAAAAGCTTTACCACAAGGATTTTTCATCGTAATTCGTCATTCCCTGGCCTTTAGAAATTTTTTTTTTCGAAGAAAATATTTGCCCTATGTGCGACTTGAACCTAGTCCTACCTACTCATAGCTACGCTCCGCTGCCCCTATGCTACCGTGTGCTTATAACATTTTGGTCGCTGATATGGCATAAGAGTCCAAATGAATACCTCTAACAATTTGTTGTATCACATAAGCTATATGAGTTAGTTAATATGATTGTTATGAGTTAGTTAATAACTCATTAATTAGTTAATTAATAACTTAAAAAGTTGTTAACTAATTAGTTAATAACGACATTAGTTAACTAACGACATTAATTAATAACTAAAGTTAGTAAAGTAAACTAAATAGTATAGTAAATAACTAAATAGTAAAGTTAACTAATTAAATTAATTAATAACATTAATGTTAACTAACGACATTAGTTAATAACTTAAAAAGCTATATGAGTTAGTTAATATGATTGTGATAATTAGAGAGTTTCATCGAATAACATTCTATAGATTTTTCAAACAAACACACATATATATACTCCATATATATATATATGTGTGTGTGTATATATATATATATATATATATATATATATATATATATATATATATATATATATATATATGTGTGTGTGTGTGTGTGTGTGTGTGTGTGTATATATATATATATATATATATATATATATATATATATATATATATATAATTCCTCTCTCTCCACCTTCTCTACCCCTTTGATACGAGTGTTGCAATAGAGATGGACCATTAGTTCAATCAAATAGAAAAATGGTTAACTTTACGAAAATTCTATTGAAGGTAAATTTAAAAAAAAATAACTAGATCCATTCAGTGAACTTAACTAAATTGTTTTTTGAACAGATGAAAATGTTGAACTGATGAAACCGAATCACAGATTTATTAGGATCAAATTAAATATGTAGTTATTGAACGATATTAAATAGATTGATTTCATTTTTGAAATCAATAATTTTTATAATGGAATGCAATAGGAACAATTTGGTTCTATGAAAAATCTAGTTAATTCAAATAAAAAAGAATCAAATAGACGCGGTTAGTTAATATCATAATATTTGGCGGAAAAAAATTAAAATATGCTTCATACATACACGTGGAAATATTTTTAAAATTTTCGACGTGCTAAAAATGAAAACAAAGAAAAAACAAACATTTTATTTAAAATCGACGGTAATCGGCCGTCGCCATTTATCAACTCATTATTGAATAAACAAAAAAAACAAAACGAACAAAAACAAAAAGAAAAAATCGAATGAGGTTGAATTCTAAACAGACAATTTCAATCCTTTAGAACATGAAATAGACTATAATTAACACCCTAACGTTCCATATAGATATCAATATTATATGTTATTTAGATCTACACGGCCAGCCAAAAGTTTTCGGACACTCCACATAATCGCAAAACTTTTGAGCGCTGGATAATTGCCAAATGATGTTAGAGTAATATAATTCATTTCATTTATTATTTCACGAACACACTATAAAGATCTATATAATTAAGTAATTATACAGAGCTTTATAGTATCTTCGTAAAATAATTATTATTCTACCATAAGTTTGCAAAGTGATATTAAGTTTGGCAGTTATCTGAAGTGTCCGAATAATTTTGACTGGTAGTGTATATTCCAATATATTAATGCAACCATATATTTTGAGTATAATATATATATATATATAGTATTATATAATATATACCGTCGCTTAAAAGTTTGGATACACCAGTCGATATTTCTTGCTGCACTAAAAGTTACATAGCTTCGGAAAAAAAAGATAACCAAATTTACCGAACGGCGTTTTGAAGGGAATAAATTCAGCTTTATAATGTTTTCTGAAATATTCTTTTCAACCCGGTACGCACTTTGTACGTGACTGATTTTCAGCTTTTTTTGGACCATCGAGAATTGGGCGCATGACTTATGCAAAAAAAAAATTGTTACGTTTATCCATGATAAACTTGAACGGGGTAGCAGGAAGTCCATTTGCGTTTTTTATACAGTTTTGTACGATTTTTTTCGCAATTTCATTTCATTTTTCGCTAATAAAGACTAATTATAGATAATGCAATGTAAGTCAAGAATTAGAGGGTTTAAGAAGAAATGTCAAGGACGAAAAACGTCGCGTAAGCTTATACTGGGTAGACTGGCATTTTTTAAGAATTTTCCTGTGAGATTTCTTCTCACAGGAAAACGCCCATTAATTCTCACAGGAAAACCCCCAAAAAAATTATTTTTTTTTTCCTTCGGGATTCTCGTGCTATTGTTGGGCACTAATAAAAGAAAATATCTCTAAAAAGATGGGCGCGATCACTCAGTTTTTAGAGGTGGCTATCTCGACTTTTTTGTATTTGAATTTTTTTTAACGAACGTATTGCGTTTAAGCATAGTCACGGCTTCGGGTTACGGATAAAAATCACATCCAGCAGCTATTTCGTAACAAAAATAAACTCTAACAATTTGAAAAGATTGCAATATTCACAATTCAAATCCAGGTAGATCAATAATGGCGTCTATACTACTCTCTTTATTCATGTAGATTTATTTATACGCATTAACATTTCGCACTTTTTACGAAAAATTAAATTATAAGCTTTTATTCATAAATCATGAATTTACATTTTTTAAATGCTACACTTATATTATCTTCAAACTCATTTATATTTCTTCCCAGCCACTGTGCATAACATCGCGCATCGTGGTGTTGTTTTTTTTCAATGTGACTCAATTAAAGACAATTTTAAACAATGGCTCGGAAAAATGAAGACAAGACAATTTGGCTAATCGGCAAGGAAATTCCGAAAATAAATACCCGTCATTTACCGTCAAATCGGAAAGTTTTGACTTTGTTCTTTTACAAACATAACAGAGAAAAACTAACCATACGTCGAAGTGCACACGAAACGATGAATGAAGTTTTCGAACAATGGAAATGTGCTGAAATTCCAACACGTCGATTGAATAACGCAATCTTGAAATTAATAAAACTCCATCTAGTCTGGAAAAAACTTTAAAAAAATCGGGTTTAAAAGAAGTTGCCGTCACAATGGAGAAATAATCGAAACGTGTGATAGCAAAAATAACCGCTCAAGTTCGTTAACATTTTGGGCAGAACGAAAATGTGCAACGTTGAACAGTTTGTCCAAATCTCTCTTAAATTTACGCTCCTTCAATATTTGTGAGGGCAAATTCTTTTTAACCCGATTTTTTAAAAGTTTTTTCCAGACTAGATGGAGTTTTATTAATTTCACGATTGCGTTATTCAATCTACGCGTTGGAATTTCAACTTCTTTCATTGTTTCGTGTGCACTTCGACGTATGGTCAGTTTTTCTCTCTTATGTTTGTAAAAGTACAAACTGAAAACTTTCCGATTTGACGGTAAATGACGGGTACTTATTTTCGGAATTTCCTTGCCGATTAGCCAAATTACGTTGTCTTCGTTTTTCCGAGCCATTGTTTAAAATTGTCTTTACTTGAGCCACATTGAAAAAAAACAACACCACTTACAAATGCGCTGCGCCAATACAAAATGGCGCCACGGATGCGCAGTGACTTGCGCAGTGCTATGCGCGATTTTATGTACAGTGGCTGGGAAGAAATATAAATGAGTTTGAAGATAATATAAGTGTAGCATTTTGAAAATGTAAATATACGACTTATGAATAAAAGCTTATAATTTAATTTTTCGTAAAAAGTGCGAAATGTTAATGCGTATAAATAAATCTACATGAATAAAGAGAGTAGTATAGACGCCATTATTGATCTACCTGGATTTAAATTGTGAATATTGCATTCTTTTCAAATTGTTAGAGTTTATTTTTGTTACGAAATAGCTGCTGGATGTGATTTTTATCCGGAACCCGAAGCCGTGACTATGCTCAAATGCAATACGTTCGTTAAAAAAAATTCAAATACAAAAAAGTCGAGATAGCCACCTCTAAACATTGAGTGACCGCGCCCATCTTTTTAGAGAAATTTTCTTTTATTACTGCCCAACAATAGCACGAGAATCCCGAAGGAAAAAAAAATAATTTTTTTTTTGAATCAGTCTAATATACAAGCATTCTTTTATGAATTGCCTATAAAATAATAATAAATCGATATTGAGCAAATTTGATTGTTTTCGCATATTAATATTGCACTAATAATTTGATAAGGGGACGATGTATTTTTATTATTTTCGTATTATATTCGTCATCGAACGGGTTACCGATCAGGCCACAATGGAATGATGATGGAGGAGATATCGAATTTGGGCCGAAAGCAGGTTAGGTGGGGTCGAGGCAACAGTTTGAGATTGAAAGCAGGTTAAGGAGGCCTGTGCTCTGCACGTTTCACTGAAACTGGTGGTCGAGAGAAGGTTTTGGAGGTCTAGCAGAGGCTACCCTGGACCAAGAGGACGTCTCTTCATGGTACTGAACTCGACAAATGAGGTTTCGTCGGTTCAACGGAGGCTGGCGGCTTATGTATCACAAAGAAATGGGTCCTGCGAGGGTTCAGAGGAGGCTAAAAATTTTGACTCGAATTTATTCCTTTTGCCCACCGTTGACTCAATTGTGAAATTAGAATATCTACTTAATTTACGTAATGAAACACCTACTTTTTATAAAAGTTACGAAATTACGACGAAATAAATAGTTGCAGTTTTAACGGGTTATACGCAGTTAGAAATTTCAAAAAATCGATTTTTTTATTGCATTTTCGGAATGTACAAATATGTGAGGATATTCCCTGAAAATTTTAAATCGATTCAGCAAATATTTTAGGAAATACACACATATTTGTAAGGACGCTCGGAGCACGTCTCCGAGCGGCTGAGAAACTTCAAACGCGTTTTTCTCAAAACGGTGTTTTCAAAGTCGTTGAGCACGATTTCTCGTAAACAGGTCAACCGATCGGTCTGCAATTTTAACACAACCTTGTCAGATATATTCTTCAGGTATTGGTCGAAGGAATAAGATTTCCGATAATTATTTCTATTTTTTTTACCGATTTAACAAAAGAAAATTCGGTCGAAAATCGAAATTGTTTCTTTACGGAGCCACCATTTTGTCAAAAATTAAAATTTCGACTATTCCTTCGACCAATACCTGGATTCATCTATCCCCTAAAAGAATCTTTTTGGTTTTTTCATTTTAGATAATTCAAACCGAAGATACTTTGCTCACCGCCGAACACTTTTTTTTCTTGGACCTCCAGGAGACTACCTACAGGAGCAATGTTAGTGAATATTTTTGAAAGTAAAAAATGCCAATCTAAAGCTAAAAGATGCCACTACACTGCCCATTACTTTTCGTTTTGCCCAAATGAAATCCTTTTCCAGAAAAAATTCGTGAAAAAACGACTTTTTTGGCTTGCAACTGCGTATAACGCCTTAAAGGGTGTCTCAAAATGATCTGACATTTTAAATTGCGCGCCACTTTTTTTTATGTTGAACAAGAGACATAACATAATAAAGCAATGTATTTTTTTTTGCGCGCGCTGATGGTAAAAGTGCTCGACACCGATATGGGTGTCTGAAAAAAATGAACATCTTTATAATTGCATAATGAATGTATCTTCAGTGTGAACCAACAATATTAGTAAAAAAAATTATTATAATAAAAATTCGAAAGATAACATTTTTGTAAACAATTTTCTGTCGGTATTTTATTTTTTATATTTTTTTGTGCCATTGAAATTTTTGTTTCTGTGGTTCACACAATAGCTGATGATATTAAGAATATGTTGTAAAAATTTCAAAGCGATTTGAACCTTCGTTCAAGAGTTCGAACTTTCACAAGGTTCGAAAAAGTGAATCGTGGAAAAACGGCTTTGAAGTTTTCGGTCTGGCGCGCCGCGCGGTACCTATTATTAAACGCAATCTTACCTTATTTTTGGAATTTTGGGAATTTGTTAATTTGGTAAAGCTTAAAATATTCCTAACCGTTCAGGCTAATGGAATCAAAAATAATTAAAAAATGAAAAATTTTGCAATTTTCCGCGTATATAAGGCCATAATGAAATTATAGTCCGCGATTGTGCTAAAATGTTATTGAAAATTTCGTCAAAAGAGTGAACGTTTGCAAACAGGAACGAGGCGGCCTGACCGGGCTGAAACTTTGCACAAACCTTTGTTTTAATATTTTAAGACAACTCCCAAAGGGATTTTTGGCGATTCGCAATATTTTTCAAGATATTGAATTTTTAAGTTATTTATCGTAACGCGCGCCGACTATATCTATATCTGCTACGTCTCCGTTCATATCTATATATGTTATTATCGCGCTCGCCGCTTTGTCCGAACAAAAATACCCAACAAACACAAACAAACCTAAACCCAAAAAGTATTGCGCGTCGCCAAAATCCCTTTAGGGGTTGTCTTAAAATATTAAAAGGAAGGTTTGAGCAAAATTTCAGCTTTAGCGGGAGGGGGGGTCAGAACCTTACCCCCACCATGTACCTTATATTAAAATAAAAATATTCGTACTTGTCAAATAAATGATACGTTTTATTAATAGATGAAAATGTCTGATCATTTTGAGACACCCTGTATAAAATTATATCTTTATGCTTACGTGGGTGAAACGATTAAGGGGAGATATACACCTAGGAGCCGAAAAAAGGTCATTTTTGTGAATTTTTTCAAGCAAAACTATTTGAAATTTCGGATTGGGGTTTTAATTATCTAAAAGTATATACATTCAAAAATATGTTTTATTTTCTTTATATAAAAATATCAAAAATATACAAGGATATTGTATGATTGAGAAGAGTTTGTGGCTTCCGGATGGAGGCCGTGTTGAGGATCAGCGTTGTGCCGACGTTTCGCAAACGTTACAGTCTGCATCATCAGGGCTGAGAGCTCCGATACTGAAGCTCTCGTGTCTCAGGTATTCCTTATATAGTTGCAGTCATCGTTCTGGATCGCTGCACCAGCAAATCAGATGTTTTAATTGATCAGCTGGTCAATTAAAAAACCGGGAGGACGGTGTGCCAAATAGGATTGACGTGATATCCTCCATCTCTGTTTAAATTGTCCGGATGTTTTCGGATTTCCAAGCCTTCTCGGTGTTTCCTGGAAAAATAGCTGTTTGATGGGGCCAGGCTTTGGGCTTTGTCGAACTGGATGGCATGACCAGTCTCCATCCAATGTTCGGCCAGCGCTGATTGTGTAATATGGCCATATTTGATACACCGTTGATGTTCTTTGATCCGTGTACTGATCTTCCTCCCGGTTTCTCCTATGTACACTTTACCGCATGAGCAGGGTATCTTGTATACTCCTGGTGCACTTAATGGTGGTCGTTGGTCTTTTGCACTCGGAATCACTTGTGCTAGTTTCTTCTGAGGTTTGAAGATGACTCGCACGTTATGTTTTCCAAGGACCCTCCCTATGCGATCGGTTATGCCCTGAAGGTATGGAAGGGAAGTTGTTACGGTTATTTGTCCTTCATTCTCCCTATCAGGTGCTGTAACCGTTTTCGGATCAGCTATTTTTCTTTTTAGATTTTTGATCGTTCTTTCGATGTTGCCTGGCTTGTAGCCATTGTCTCCTAAAGCTTTTCGTAGGTGTTCTAGTTCAACCTCCAAGGAGTCTGGTTCGGAGATCGCTAGAGCTCTGTAGACCAGAGAGCTTATGACCGACTGTTTTTGGGAAGGGTGGTGGTGGGACGTAGCATGGAGGTATCTATCCGTATGCGTTGGCTTCCGGTAAACTTTATGGCCCAAAGTGCCATCGCTTTTCCGTTGAACCAGTACATCCAGAAAAGGAATTTGATTTTCCTGTTCTATCTCCATGGTGAATTGAATATTGGGGTGCTGGGAGTTGAGGAAGGTTAAGAAATGATTGAGGTTTTCTTTGCCGTGACTCCAAATGACGAAGGTGTCATCGACATATCGGAACCAGGTGGAGGGTTTGAGGGAAGCTTCTTGCAGAATTCTGTTCTCGAAGTTCTCCATAAAGATGTTGGCGATGATAGGAGAAATAGGGGAACCCATGGCTGCGCCTGAAGTTTGTTCATAAAATTGGGATTGAAATAGGAAATATGTAGAGTTTAGGCAATGTTCTATGAGGGGCAGTAGGTTAGGGGCAACTTTTTTGGAATTTTTAACTATGCTTAGGGTTTCATTGGTTGGGACGTTCGTAAACAGGGATACAACATCGAAACTCACTAAAATGTCTTCTGGTTGTACCTTGATAGTCTGGATCTTGTTCACAAAATCCCGGGAGTTTTGGATATGGGAGTTGTTGAGGCCTACGAGTTCCTGCAAAGGTTTGCAGAGAAAACGTGCCAAATGATATGTAGGACTGCCTATGTTGCTAACAATGGGCCTTAGTGGGATGTTGTTTTTGTGTATTTTTGGCAGACCGTAAAGCCTGGGTGGTAGGGATTCCTTGGGTGTTAGGGCTTTGGTTAGGTTTTCTGATAGACCAGCCTTCTTTAGAAGTGTTGTTGTTTTCTTTTCTACACTCGATGTGGGGTCACGTGATAATTTCTTGTACGTGTTGGTGTCCTCGAGCAGGTTCAAAATTTTACTGCAGTAGTCCGTTTTATCCATGATGACAGTTGCATTCCCTTTGTCAGCTGGTAGTATTAAGATATCCTTGTTCTTCTTCAAATTGTGAAGAGCAAGGTGTTCTTCCTTCGTGATATTCTGCTGCGGAGGTTTTGCCTTATGTAGAATATTGCTTATCCGTTTCCTGATGTCGTTGCCAGTATCCAGTGGGAGACGATAGATGGCCGTTTCCACCTGGCTGATGATTTCTCTGGTTGGAATTTCTGTCGGTGTAATGGCGAAATTGTGCCCTTTTGCGAGGACTGATGTTTCAGCTGCGGAGAGTGTGTGGTTACTTAGGTTTTTAACTGTGTGGGTTAGGATGGGCTGCTTTGATTGCGGACATAGTTTCCTGAATTTTTCTATTTGATTCTTGGATCTTAGGTCTGCACAGTGGAGGGCTTGTTCGTGAGTGACACGGTCAAGATCTTCCCACAGCTGTGGTTCCAAAGAGTCAGATAGAAGTAGGTGAAGTTTAAGGAGTTTTTGGGAATTTTGATCCAAAAGCTTTTTGGTGACAGATATTCTCTCTTTCACCAGTCTCAGCGAGGCCTGGTGGAGGATAGTTTTGGCTTGTTTTGATGGAAAGGGGTTTTTCAATTGAAAACATTTTGGTACCACTTGATGGTCGCGGCACCTTTTTAGGAATGTTAACGAGCACAGTTGGATGTGCAGAGTTTTCCTGAGTTTTGAAAAGGTGTTAACAGAACCCAAAATAGCCTCTCCGTGTAGGCGTCTGATTTTTAATCTGATTTGAGTCTGATTTTTTAATTGACCAGCTGATCAATTAAAACATCTGATTTGCTGGTGCAGCGATCCAGAACGATGACTGCAACTATATAAGGAATACCTGAGACACGAGAGCTTCAGTATCGGAGCTCTCAGCCCTGATGATGCAGACTGTAACGTTTGCGAAACGTCGGCACAACGCTGATCCTCAACACGGCCTCCATCCGGAAGCCACAAACTCTTCTCATTACATAAAGAGCCGTGAAAGCCTTAAAACTAAAATCAGACGTCTACACGGAGAGGCTATTTTGGGTTCTGTTAACACCTTTTCAAAACTCAGGAAAACTCTGCACATCCAACTGTGCTCGTTAACATTCCTAAAAAGGTGCCGCGACCATCAAGTGGTACCAAAATGTTTTCAATTGAAAAACCCCTTTCCATCAAAACAAGCCAAAACTATCCTCCACCAGGCCTCGCTGAGACTGGTGAAAGAGAGAATATCTGTCACCAAAAAGCTTTTGGATCAAAATTCCCAAAAACTCCTTAAACTTCACCTACTTCTATCTGACTCTTTGGAACCACAGCTGTGGGAAGATCTTGACCGTGTCACTCACGAACAAGCCCTCCACTGTGCAGACCTAAGATCCAAGAATCAAATAGAAAAATTCAGGAAACTATGTCCGCAATCAAAGCAGCCCATCCTAACCCACACAGTTAAAAACCTAAGTAACCACACACTCTCCGCAGCTGAAACATCAGTCCTCGCAAAAGGGCACAATTTCGCCATTACACCGACAGAAATTCCAACCAGAGAAATCATCAGCCAGGTGGAAACGGCCATCTATCGTCTCCCACTGGATACTGGCAACGACATCAGGAAACGGATAAGCAATATTCTACATAAGGCAAAACCTCCGCAGCAGAATATCACGAAGGAAGAACACCTTGCTCTTCACAATTTGAAGAAGAACAAGGATATCTTAATACTACCAGCTGACAAAGGGAATGCAACTGTCATCATGGATAAAACGGACTACTGCAGTAAAATTTTGAACCTGCTCGAGGACACCAACACGTACAAGAAATTATCACGTGACCCCACATCGAGTGTAGAAAAGAAAACAACAACACTTCTAAAGAAGGCTGGTCTATCAGAAAACCTAACCAAAGCCCTAACACCCAAGGAATCCCTACCACCCAGGCTTTACGGTCTGCCAAAAATACACAAAAACAACATCCCACTAAGGCCCATTGTTAGCAACATAGGCAGTCCTACATATCATTTGGCACGTTTTCTCTGCAAACCTTTGCAGGAACTCGTAGGCCTCAACAACTCCCATATCCAAAACTCCCGGGATTTTGTGAACAAGATCCAGACTATCAAGGTACAACCAGAAGACATTTTAGTGAGTTTCGATGTTGTATCCCTGTTTACGAACGTCCCAACCAATGAAACCCTAAGCATAGTTAAAAATTCCAAAAAAGTTGCCCCTAACCTACTGCCCCTCATAGAACATTGCCTAAACTCTACATATTTCCAATTTCAATCCCAATTTTATGAACAAACTTCAGGCGCAGCCATGGGTTCCCCTATTTCTCCTATCATCGCCAACATCTTTATGGAGAACTTCGAGAACAGAATTCTGCAAGAAGCTTCCCTCAAACCCTCCACCTGGTTCCGATATGTCGATGACACCTTCGTCATTTGGAGTCACGGCAAAGAAAACCTCAATCATTTCTTAACCTTCCTCAACTCCCAGCACCCCAATATTCAATTCACCATGGAGATAGAACAGGAAAATCAAATTCCTTTTCTGGATGTACTGGTTCAACGGAAAAGCGATGGCACTTTGGGCCATAAAGTTTACCGGAAGCCAACGCATACGGATAGATACCTCCATGCTACGTCCCACCACCACCCTTCCCAAAAACAGTCGGTCATAAGCTCTCTGGTCTACAGAGCTCTAGCGATCTCCGAACCAGACTCCTTGGAGGTTGAACTAGAACACCTACGAAAAGCTTTAGGAGACAATGGCTACAAGCCAGGCAACATCGAAAGAACGATCAAAAATCTAAAAAGAAAAATAGCTGATCCGAAAACGGTTACAGCACCTGATAGGGAGAATGAAGGACAAATAACCGTAACAACTTCCCTTCCATACCTTCAGGGCATAACCGATCGCATAGGGAGGGTCCTTGGAAAACATAACGTGCGAGTCATCTTCAAACCTCAGAAGAAACTAGCACAAGTGATTCCGAGTGCAAAAGACCAACGACCACCATTAAGTGCACCAGGAGTATACAAGATACCCTGCTCATGCGGTAAAGTGTACATAGGAGAAACCGGGAGGAAGATCAGTACACGGATCAAAGAACATCAACGGTGTATCAAATATGGCCATATTACACAATCAGCGCTGGCCGAACATTGGATGGAGACTGGTCATGCCATCCAGTTCGACAAAGCCCAAAGCCTGGCCCCATCAAACAGCTATTTTTCCAGGAAACACCGAGAAGGCTTGGAAATCCGAAAACATCCGGACAATTTAAACAGAGATGGAGGATATCACGTCAATCCTATTTGGCACACCGTCCTCCCGGTTTTTTAATTGACCAGCTGATCAATTAAAACATCTGATTTGCTGGTGCAGCGATCCAGAACGATGACTGCAACTATATAAGGAATACCTGAGACACGAGAGCTTCAGTATCGGAGCTCTCAGCCCTGATGATGCAGACTGTAACGTTTGCGAAACGTCGGCACAACGCTGATCCTCAACACGGCCTCCATCCGGAAGCCACAAACTCTTCTCATTACATAAAGAGCCGTGAAAGCCTTAAAACTATATTGTATGATTCTTGGAGCGTCGTAAAAAAATCTGCGTATACGGTGCCCACTGGCGTTCCTTCAAAAATCATCTAAAAAACAAACCAAAAAGATTATTAAATTAGATACTATAATCTAGTACGTGTCATAGCCGATTTTGAAAATATCGATTTACGACAAAATGGCGGACGTTTGAACATAAATAGTGATTTTTGGGCCAACAATGAGTTATTATTTTGCCTATAAAACAAAAACTAAGTAACGGAAAAAAAATTCTATGACAAGTACTAGATAACAGTGTATAGAATAACCACAAAAAACCTTAAGGCAATCGGTTCGTTGTTTTTCGAGAAATTTTGGGTACCGATTTGAAAAACGTGGTTTTGAGAAAAAACGCGTTTGAAACTTTGGGAATGAATAAATCATGAAATTTGTCAACTTATATGGAACCATCGATACCAGGCCCATAGTGTAGGTCTTCTACAGTCGAAGGAGTGTTCATAGCTTCTAAATCCTCGACCTCGACCATCTAGGTGTATATCTCCCCTTAAAATTAATCGATTATTTGAATTTAATTAGTCTGGGGGGCACCGGGAATTCCGGACGCTCGTGTCCACCCGTGCCCCCGTCTGGTTACGCCAATTCTCCCTGTTTCGTGAAACAGTTTCCAGAAAAAACGCAAAAGCAAGAGGGTAAATCGCAGCGGGAGCGATCTTGAGGGTTCTCACAAAAATCGTCAAAACTCAGTCATTTCTTATAAATTCTTCTAAAATTTTTTTTCCCTCACAAAATCGTCAAAACTCAGCGATCTTGAGAGTTCTCACAAAAATCGTCAAAACTCAGTCATTTCTTATAAATTCTTCTAAAAATTTTTTTCCCTCACAAAAATCGTCAAAACTCAGTCATTTCTTATAAATTCTTCTAAAATTTTTTTTTGCGAATTGAAGTTACGACCCTAAGCTGTAAAACTGTAATAAAAAGTCGTATTTTCTAAATTCCAAGCTCAAGGAGACCCCTCAATTAATTATTTGCAGTTCGAAAGATTCGCGCGAGAATACGATCGTAAAAGTATAAAATACCCTTCATCCTGTCCACGATTGTACATGCCCTCGCGCAATAAGGCGAGTCATGATATAATTACGAGATCCCCTTCACTTGCGCGAGGGCAATGTCTTTTTTGTACGCAGAACTGCTTGTTCGCGTTCGTTAAAATCCTTGCGAATAAGTATCCGCGCGATCGTATCAGTCGGGCATTATTTGCAAGTGAGTCACTATACGGGGCGTGTACCCTCTCCCCCTGCCGCTTTTCCGTGCACGCATCGTGCGCGAATATATACGGCAGAGAGGACGCCCCGAGGATAAAGAGCCGGAAGCAACAATCATGGAATAATACGTGACACATGTAGGGTAGTAGGGACCCGAAGACTCGCGCGTAAAAGAAAAATCCTCGTTAGAATTTATTGAAATAAATTAAATCGCGTTTCGCATTTAATAGTGCGGAGGGAACTGCCGTTCTAACGGAAAATTCATACAGTTCTAACGGAAAAATCAGACACATGTATATGTAAAGGGTGTTTAAAAATGTCCCGACATTTTAGTTCATTAATAAAGTGTATCATTTATTTGAAAAGTACGAATATATTTTTATTTTAATATAAGGTACAAATATGGAAGTTTCGTGTGGAACACAATATACGATAAATATTGATTTTTGAAAACATTTTGACATAATTACGGACTAATTTCATTAAGGGGTTAGGCCACAGTAACGGGTATAAAATCATGTGCGAATTTAACAATTTTTTTTTCGTATGAAAAAGTGATTCACTCATAAAATTAATTACACAACCATTTAGTATGAATATCGGGCTGTTAGAATTTTTTTTAGGTACAGAATGGTCGACCTCACGTATTTTCTTTTGTTATCTTTTTTTAGGCGCTCCGCGGCGTGACATTTAGCATCCACAATTTTTTACCTAGAACAAAAAACAAAAATTCTTGTCAACCTACATTACAATACCTAGAGAAGTACGTACGGAATTTTAAAAAATATTGTTTTACTCAAAAGTTGTAGGTATTTTTAATGAATTTTCAGTGAAAAACATTTGTATAAAACTGCTCATAAAATAAAAAGTTTTCGATTAATCAGAATTTCCGTACGTACTTCTCTGCGAAATGCAATTAGGAACGTGACTTTTAAATTTGAAGTAAATTGAGTGAAAATTGTTGAATTATTTGTCACGTCAATTGAAAAAAAGCTGTTTCGAGAAAAACGCGTTTAAAGTTTTAGGCACTCTATAGCCGTGCCAGAGGTGGGATTACGGTATACGATCAAAGTCGGTGAAAAAAAACATTCTTGCTATAAATCGAATAGTAACTTATTTTTATGATGATAAAGCACCGTTTTAGCGAAAAAAAATAGTTTTTTTTTGAAAATTCTACTGTGGCCTTACCCCTTAAGGTAATCCTATAGCCAGGCTTCAATCCATAAGATATTCATTTTTTTGCTCGAGCTTCACAAAATATATTAATAATCGTCTCTGTAAAATTTCAGGGTCGGTTATCGATCTAATTACAGAGAGAACGAAATATTAAAATGGCGTATTTTTGCGAAGGAATTCCGAGATGACATACAAAAACGCAATTTCCGGTCCCTACGGTATATAATAGTGGAAATCCGTCAAATTCTTAAAAATAATCAGATTTACATACTTAACAAATGTAGTAATCCAGTGCTCTCAGAAAAAATTACGCTTATTGACCTAATTTTTATGTAATATCAAGTTTAATTTGAAATTCCGGTATTGGATTTATTATCACTTGCTACGATGAAGAGACGTGACAGCAAGGCAACAGCTGACTGTAGTCCTAAGCTCATCTCACTCAGCAAATGATGTTTTTATTGCATGACATGTTTGAAAAATTGTTCATTAACTGCAATACATTTTACGCAACAATTTCGGAATGATGCGTCAACTCTTTGCAACGTCTCGTTATAAGTTGCTGGACAAGCGTGGTTGATCCGTTCCTTCGTATCTTCCTGAGATGGTTGGTACATCTCTGTGGACTTCGGTTTCCAATGCGGCTCACAAAAAATAGTCCAATGGAGTTAAATCGGATGATTCAGGCCACACACGTGGACCGTTTTTACTAATCCATCGATCCGCAAATCTTTCATTTAGTTTTTGTCGCGACATTCTTGCATTGTGCGCTGGAGAGCGATCATGTCGGCACCACATTACTCGGCACACTCCAAGCGGCACTTTTTCTAAAAAGCTATTTCAAGATCATCCCAAGGTCACGATATTGTAGGTCACCGGTTTTGATTTTTTGTGCTCTACATTTGTGGCCGATCAAAAACGCGTTTTCCTTTTGAAAAAAGTGGAGGTGACCTTGAAATCGGGTTGATACCTCTGCTTTAAAAAAATGTAAGGCTACCACTGTAGACATTGTCAAACCATTCAAATTTTCTTAACCGATGTGCTGGTCTAGTGGTTTGCGTGCTTGCCTCTGAAATCAGCACATCGAGAGGTCGCGGGTTCGAATTGCCGGCTCGTAATTTCGGAGAAAAATAAAAACACGGGCGTGACGTAGCTCCAGTTCTACACGGGTTCGGAACCGGCTGTATTGGTGTAGGTTTTTCGCAGTTTCCCCATACCCATGGTATAAAATGTCACGGTGAATGCGATACAGAGGGGCGAGTCAGCTGCGGTCGCAAGGTGGGGATCGATTAGGGATATGGAGTGGAGGAAAATAAAGGAAAATACCCTGTACATAGTACAGTCGGGCTGTATATTGGAATCGGAAAAAATTAGAAGAAGGCTAGTTTTTTGACTGCTGATTTTGTATGTGCCACGGGTACTAAAACCAAGTTTGCCTGAAAATCGGGGGGTAGGGTTTTTTTTAGGGGATGGGGGTGGATTAGTGCCGAACTACAACCCCCACGAGGTCGGCGCCGGGAGACTAAATGTTCAGAAAAATCCGAGTTTTATTTTTGTCCCTAGCGCCAAAGTCGTGGAAGTTCATTTTGGGGGTGAAAAAGTGGGGTGAAATTTGAAAAATCAGTTTTCATTCGATAACTCTTTAGGACAAATTCATACCATTTTTGTTGAAATGGAAACGTTGTAGCCCTTGAAAAGACGCGTCGATCAAGTATTCGATCAACCCTCTCCAATAATACGTTCACCCCCAAAATAATTGTTGAAGAATTAACAAAAAAATTGTTTATTGAATAACTAAAAAACAATCGATTTTTCGGGGATGGGTCAAATGTACGAAATGTAGAGAATAATTTTCTCTATATTTTCGTTCCTATGGACAACCGTTGAAGTTTGCTTTTTCGAACCCCTCTCAAGGGTTGAAAATTCAAAATGAAATTCTGGGAAAACTATTGATCGAAACTAAAGAGATACGAGTTTCGCGCTGTGGACAAAAATGTAGCTGAGGGTTCAAGCTATAAATTCTTCCCAGGCGGCGAATTCGTGCGGTCAATAGTTTTCCCAGAATTTCAATTTGAATGTTCAACCCCCGAGAGGGGTTGGAAAAACAAAATTCAAGGGAGGTTTATAGCAACGAAAATATGAAGAAAATTATTCTCTACATTTCGTACATTTGAACCAAACCCGAAAAACCGATTGTTTTTGAGTTATTCAATAAATTATTTTTGGTTTTTAACCATTTTTTGGGCGTGAAGATATTATCGGAGAGTGATGATCGAATACTCGATCGACGCGTCTTTTCAAGCGCTACAACGTTCCCATTTGAACAAAAAGTGTAAGATTTTTTAAAAAGAGTTATTGAATTAAAACTAATTTTTCAAAATTTCACCCCACTTTTTCACCCTCAAAATGAACTTCCACGATTTCGGCGCTGTGGACAAAACTAAAGCCCGCATTTTTCTGAACATTTTGTCTCACGGCGCCGACCTCGTAGGGGTTGTAGTTTGGCATTAATCCACCCGCATTTCCTTTCATCCCCTAAAAAAGAACCCTGCACCCCGATTTTTAGGCAAGCTTGGATTTAGCACCCGTGGCACCTCCAAAATCACCTGTAAAAAAATTCGCCTTCTTCTAATTTTCTCCGATTCCGGGTTTTTTCAGCGACAGCACGACTGTACTAACATGGAAGCTACAATAAGCGAAGCGTTCGCCATTCAAATTTTGTCGTTGACGTTTTCATCTAAAATCAATATTTATAGGTGTCTTTGAGCGACGAACTTCTAGTGAAGTCATCCTGTATACAGGGTGTACTGTTATGAATGGATAATCCTGCAACTGTTGATCGGTCAGATTATGTCCTACTATATACTGGCGTTTCAGTTTGGTGAAAGTCCCACGGTTTTCGAGATAAAAATCATCTGCTTTTTCGCATGCCATTTCTACAAGTGATAACTTTTTTACCTGGTTTAAAGAAAATACTCTTCTTTCTTTTACATAGAAAAGTCTTTTTTTAACCTTAAATGTTAAAAAAAAACTTTACGAAGAAAGATCTTATGCAAAATTTTCATAAAAATCAATTCAATGAATTCAATGACACCTGATGAGACATATGCTGTCCCAGTCTGGATTGTTGTTTCCCAGTTACTGAAAAACATAGGCGCATTTCGGTGGTGAGGAATTCGCACCCTTATTGAGCAAGTTTCAGACAGAAAAGTTATGTCATCGTAATAATCACTTGGAGGAGAAATAATTGTTCCCGGTATTGAGGCGCACTAAACTGATTTTTTTGCCGTATTGAAAGGGTTAAAAAGTTGCTTAGGTACTGTCGATTCATATCATTTGTAGAAACGGCACGCAAAAAACCAGAAGCAGATGATTTTTTTCAAAAAGTGGCATAAAGCCCGCAATCTCGAAAACCGTGGGACTTTTACTAAACTGAAATTCCATCTATAGTAGGACATGATATGACCTATCGACACTTGCAGGAATATCCATTCATAACAGGGCACCCTGTATATACATATATACTGATAGCGTGGGAAGATAAAAGTAATGTAAAAATGGGAAAACTTTAGGCTTCTTATACAACAATTTGTTTGTTTGAGGTTATGTGTATAACCGGAAAACTGGACAACGACGTTTCTTCGAGTATATCGAAGACCCAAAAACTTTGGACGTCATTTGTCGTTAACCTAATCGCCCCTGCCAATGACGTATTTCTATTCGATGATTTGCGTCATCGCGAATCATTGATATGCGTAGCTCGTAACGGAGCACGTGCGCCCGGCGCATAATGGGGCATGTATGCTTCGCACGTAAGCGAAGAAAATACATATTTATATTATACAATCTATTTTTTGTGCGGGCCACTTGCAGGAATATCGGTGGGCGTTGAGCGATTCTTCGAACGCGTTCTGCACTCCCGCGATGTGTCGAGGTGACAATGTCAGGTTAAAGAACTGTACGCGACAGCGCCCCCAATGTGTTTTCTTCCCGCGCGAATGCCTCTCGACAGAACTTGCCAAGTAGCAATTTCCAGACAGGTGTCGAGAAGTTGCTCAACATAAGAGGGTGAAAAATGTCCGCTTGAAAATTTCCTATAAGTAATCACGTGTTCATCTTTGTATGGTTGTCAACTTGAAGGTTACCTCCGGGCGGACGTTTGGTACCCACCCAAGCAGAATTTTCCATAAAGTTGTCGAAAAGTCAACTAAGTCGCCTGCAGGTTACCTTGAAGTTAACAGATATCCGAAAACATAACTGTTCGACACATGGTAACTTATAAGTAACTTCCAAGCGGACATTTGATACGACGTTGAAGTTGGCATCATTGGAATGTAATGGAATTCAATTCTTTTTAGTTGCTCTAATGTTTTTTTTGGCCAATTGAGACTACCAGAAGCACTTGAACGTTTTTGAGTGTTCTTATTAAAAATATACGATTGTAGTTTACAAAAAATACCTTCGGATAATGAAAAAAATTAAAGAATTAACGGGTTAGGCTACTCTTAAAATTACGGCGCTCGTTCGTCGCTTGAGGCAACTCAAATTAGAGAAGGAGGTCCAATATGGTGCAAGAATCGCACGTTGAAGGTAAACTTACGAATAGAACGATAGAATTGCTCGTAAAACTTTAAACGCGTTTTTTCTCGAAACTGTTTTTTAAAACGGTGTACACGATTTCTCGACATCTAATTAACAGATTGACTTGAAATTTGGTACACTTGTTCAGTGTAATAGTAGTATAGTCTTGGCCGACGTTTTTCTTCTTAACATTTTTTTTTCATTAGCCATTAATAATAATGGTGCCATACATACTCAAAAAATCAAAAGATATATTGACTGTTTTTTTATGATTAAAACACGATAACACAAAAAGCTCGGTCAAGTCTAAGAAAATTATCTTTTGAGAAAAAATAACTATTTTTGTTTTGTTTCAGATCAACCGGGTAGCCAAAATGAATTACGGTACACAACTTTTCTAATGTACATACAAATAAATGTCCAAACGATTTTTTGATCATCTTACATATTATTTCAAAAATAGTTTTTTTTAATCTCACTGATTTTCGGATCGTTCCTGGACCCTTAAAAAAATGGAAAAAAGCAAATGGCATTTCAACGATGTAAACTTCAAAGTTATTATTTGATGCCCATTCAGATAACTTCTGGACAATTATTTGGAAATTGCTCGGGCATTCAGCCGTCTTCTGGAAAACTTTTCGAAATTTGGTACTTTGGTTATCAAAATGTATCATAGGCGGAAAAAGCTCAAATTTCTCGTTCAGGAGGTTAGAGCACAGGTGTCCAAACTGCGCGGAGCGGCTGCAAAATTGTAAAAAATAACTGTTCCGCTCGGGGGGCGCTGATGTAGATCGCGTCCGATGTGATACATATCCGTATGTCATTTAGACAGAAACATAAACACTTTCTTTTCGTTATTGATCGAAAATATACAATGTAAACGCGGGTATAATGTAAAGTATAAAGAGTATAGAAAAATGAAAAGTTATTAGTATGTTTTTAGCGATCGTTCAAATCACGTATGTATAATGTAAATTTGCAATACTTTTCCAGTGTCTTTCATTATCGGCATATTTATAATACAAAATATTTTATCATTTAAAAAAGTACCAATCTCAATGCCAATTGTCAACATCTGTGAATTATTTTCTCTGTTTTTGTTTCCGGTATTACAGCAATTACCTTACGAAAACCGTTTTCGTGATTATTTTTATCGATAAATTACTTCTTTGAGAGCTTTTCAAAAAAAAGTCAAGGTTAATCGACGTGTTGCCGTTTTCCCTTCGTGGTCTCGGTATTACTATATCGTTTGGTCTCTTTTGTTATCGGAGCGACCCTGGTGGTGAAATTCTGTACATGAACATTTTACATTTCCGCGGACGCTTTTTCTACCGCTTCCGATTTAGAAAAACCATTTGGTGAAACCGTGTTCAAATTCCGGAGAAAAATCGAAATAATAATGCTACTTTTACAGGACCAAACGACTCTAAAAGAAACCACTATTCTCTAACATTAATCGCTAAACCCTCGAACAAGGCTTAATATCTGATCATTAAAAAACAATCCCACAAATCCGCATGCTATCAATAAATCTTTCGTGTGAATTAATTTCACGTTACGAAGCATAAGTATACGTTCCCCTGTATCGCGTGAGATCGTATCGCTGACTCCCTACTCGAAGTATTTGCTGGAACGAGGAAACCGCACGTGCAAGCACTTTTTTGTTGTTTATGTTCGCCCAGAGCAGATGGGCCAGAACAAACATGAGGTTGTTATCATTATTATTGGTAGAATCGCGGCGTCTGCATCGTCCGAGTCCTCGGCAGAAAGTTTAAGCGTGACTCACCCGTGATGAAAAATACACGAGGAAATTTATGCGAAGAGGCAAATAGTTCAATTTATGGCGAATGAAAAAGCTTTAAAATAAATTAAAGAAATGAAGTCAAGTTAAAGTCAGGATGGGTTATTTATTTATTCAGTTGGAGTTAAGTTGAGTAATTTATTGATTATGTTAAAGGTAAATTATATAATTCTTTCATTCAGGAATAACACCACTTTAAATGTCTAGAAATTAACCCTTACTTGCCAAACTTCGGTAGATTACACGTCATCAATATATGTTCGTATAAGA
The DNA here is from genome assembly GCA_964007375.1 of Ophion obscuratus. Taxonomy (NCBI): domain Eukaryota; kingdom Metazoa; phylum Arthropoda; class Insecta; order Hymenoptera; family Ichneumonidae; genus Ophion; species Ophion obscuratus. The sequence goes on from OZ023313.1 coordinate 58,310,358, forward strand.
AAAGAAGTGGTGGGGTTGTTTTGAACCCCACAGTATCATGTAAGCTCTTCTTCGCGATTTTTTTAGGCGGAAAGACTAGTAAGAGGATAATAATATTCAAGGATGTCATTAGTCATATCTTGTGTAAGTGTAAGAAATTTTTTTAATAAAAAAAATGATACAAAATGGTGACGTTGGCGCCATTCTCGCAAGGGATGTTACATTTGAGACGCTCTGTGGCACGCAGTATAACTGCCGCAAATTTGAATGTAGACAAAAAAAGAAAATTCTATTCATTTACATAAGTATAACTAGAGACATGCGAAGGGGATTTTGAAAATATTATTTTTTATGTAATTAGCAAGCATTTAAAATAAAAACTCAATATTCGACAGAAAAAAGGATAATCATTTGTTAATAAATAATGTTATAATTAACTCATGGAAAATCCCGTACACATTTTTCTTCGAAATGTTATTTTAAAGATGTGCTCAAAATTTGGAGTGAATAGAATGAAAATTGTTGGAGTTATGCTGCGTGTCGTTTTGAAAAATTATTTGAAAAAACGGTCGACGTCTCGCACACGGACCAGCCACTGTCACCGCAGGCCCGCACGGGCCTTTTTTACAGGTATCAAATTTTTTCCCCCTAATTCTAAAAGGTTCAAAGCATCTTAAGCCAATTTTTAAAAAATCAGTTTTTTTGAAAATTCTTCTATGGTGGTGCTCCTTGAGTGAAATAAACTTTAAAAATTTATATATGTATATACATATCACACACACACACACACGCGCGCGCGCGCGCCCGCACACGCACACACACACACACACGCACGCACGCACACCGCACGCGCACACACACACACCACGCGCGCGCGCGCGTACACAGACACACACGCACACACACACACACACACAAAACACACACGCGCACGCGCGCACACACACGCACACACACACACACACGCACGCACACACACGCACGCACGCACGCACGCACGCGCACACACACACACACACACACACATATCGGTACCCAGATCGGTGACAGGTACGAAAGTTCAATTGCACAATTGCTCTCCACGGCAAATTTTTAGTTTTATACGAGGGTAAGACGAGAGAATTCTCCACAATTCTGACTGTAATAGACGGAACAGGACGAGCCTTCACTTGTATTCAGAAATATAGCATGAGCGCACGCGCACGCATGTGTGTGTGTGTGTAGACATATAGAAGTCAAAAGTATCGTTTACCCTCAAATAAAAAGTGAAGGGTAAATTTGCCGTATCGAGTTATTGGGAATTGAAATTTCGTACCTGTCACTGATCCGGGTACCGCACGTAGTGTGATATTGGCTCAGTTACGTGCGTTACTGAGTGCGATATATATATATATAAAGTTTCGAAAATCATAAACCGAATTCCGATCTGAAATTTGGCACATACCTTCCTTTTAATATTTTAAGACACCCTCTAAAAGGATTGTTGCCAACGCGCCATAGTGTTCGAGATATCAAGTTTTTAAAGTTATTTTTTTAACCCGCTCCTACTATATGTATAGCTGGCCAGCTCAGCTCCGGCTATACCAATGTATGTTTAGTTATCGCGCTTCCCGTTTTGTGCGAATGGTGCGTGGAACACTGGTGCGGGCGCAGAGCACCTCGGAATATTGAGATAGACACAGAGTATCGTTGATCCTTTTTTTTGTTTTTCCTCAGTTCATTTTTTGGAGATGTAATAGATTTTTAGGGTTCATTTATTAGCTTTGCGGTATTCCTTCCGCGGGGGGTCGTATTTGCGGGGGCTTTAAAGGGCCCTTCTGAATCATTGATAAATTGGCGCTTAATAAAAATAAGTCACAATCAATTATTATACCCAACGATAAACTGGAATAAAAAGTTTCGCGAAACTTTAGTAGATTTAGACATTTTCTCAGAAAAGTCGGGACTACGAAAATTCTTCTGCTGGTTATATTTTTTTAAGTTTTATCATAAATATTTTCTCTAAACATTCTTTAGATTTTCTTACACACATGAGCAGTTTATATCAACCATCTAGAATTATTGATTGTATAAATTATCCGATAAAAACGTGGCCAGTGTGTCTTTTCCATAAAGCGCGGTATAAATGAGACGATTTTTAGAATCGTAATTTTTTGTTAAACGTTCGGTAACTTGGCTTGAAATTGTACCAGTGTACTGGGATGTAACTTGATTATAGACCAAAATCAATTAATTGTTAAATATTCGGGTTCGTGAAAGGAATACCTTAAATCTTTTTGCGATTTTTAATATATTTTTTTGTTTCTCTGATTGCTGATTTTTTTGGGGTTATTTGCCAGTTTTTAAATGTTGGGTTTTGCATGGTTTGTTTTCATTTTTTTTGGATTTTGTAAGGTTAACATTTTTATCTTGGATTCTGCATGGTACCTTCTATAATGTTTGGTAATCGGCCGCGGCAGCGATGAAGGGAGGGTTTCTACCGTCCAAACTCGACGAAGATCCACACAAAGCGGAGAGCGCGATAACTTATGTAGGTATTATAGCCAGAGCTGAGCCCGTCAGCTATAGATATATATAATAGGAGCGCGATAAAAAAATAACTTTCAAAAATCGATATCTCAAAAATTATGGCGCATCGCGAAAAATCCTCCTCGGGGAAGTCTTATGGCATTAAAATGAAGGTGTATGCCAAATTTCAGATCAAAATTCGGTTTCCGCTTCTCGGAACTACACCCTCATTGTTCGTCAATATTTTTCAATGAATGAAAAACTCAAACTCGGCAAGACTATGCATTAATTGTGTGGAAAATGCCGACCTCGGTACCCCAACACTCTCGTCACACAAAAATACTGAAAATCGATCTGATATTGGGTCCCAAGCTTTCGAGCCCCGTAAAACAAGGATACGAATGACACATCATTGAGGCCTTTCCTCTTTGCTGCTGCCTGGTAAAACAGCAACAGGGCACTAAAAAGACTGAGGGTCGTCTTGTCCAGGTGATGAAGGTCACATGACGGGTAATGAACCATCTTTTACTTGAATTCCGAAAAGGTCCATTCTTAAAGAGGGAAAAAAACGTGCTCAAGAAGCAACGAAGCAACTTAACCCGCAATGACCGCTCGCGAATTTTCTGGACGCCTCCATAAAACGTTTTATGCTCCCTAGTTTTCCTTTCTTGCGCCGTGCCGAGTGCAAACCAAGTCAACTGTTATTGTTTTGCGTTTGGAAATTGACCGCGCGCTCGGTTCTAGCGAGCGACTTCCGCTGTCCTCCATGGTGTGTGTGTGTGTGTGTGTGTGTGTGTGTGTGTGTGCGTGTGTGTGTGTGTGTGTGTGTGTGTGTGTGTGTGTGTGTGTGTGTGTGTGTGTGTGTGTGTGTGTGTGTGTGTGTACACTACATAGTGTATATATATACTATATACTATATATATATATAGTATAAAAGGTTTCTCGTCACGCATCGCGGCGAAATAACGTGCGTTTGCTCGTAATAATAAAAGTTACTCCCCGGGCACTGTAGGGTCGCGCAGTGTTGTAAATTCAGATATGTACATAGTCGATACAATAAAACCGAAAGTCTCTGCAGGGCAACATTTTTCGTTCACATTTTCGCCGCACGGATCTGGTATTTCTCGTGAAAATAAGCATACACATACACAGAGTGTTTATTCACCATTTCTTGTTCCCCGGGCTTTAAATTTACATTTGCCTACTTTTTTTTAAGCCAACTCATGTGTGTGTGTGTGTGTGTGTGTGTGTGTGTGTGTGTGTGTGTGTGTGTGTGTGTGTGTGTGTGTGTGTGTGTGTGTGCGTGCGTGCGTGCGTGTGTGTGCGTGCGTGTGTGTGTGTGTGTGTGTGTGTGTGTGTGTGTGTGTGTGTGTGTGTGTGTGTGTGTGTGTGTGTGTGTGTGTGTGTGTGTGTGTGTGTGTGTGTGTGTGTGTGTGTGTGTGTGTGTGTGTAATAGAAATAATAATAAACATTTGAGGCGAAAAACTTCACACAAAAAATGGTTGTTATTATTATGATACCGGGTGTCCCATTTTAATCTTACACCTGATTTATCTCGAAAAATACTGCTGTGATCAAGTATTGAGTATAATCGAACTTTTCGGGTTCAAAGGGGGACGTTGAAAAAAATCTTCTTTCGTCCAAATTCAAAATGGTGACGTTAAGATGGCCAACATATTTTGTTATGGGATCATGCTTTTTTTTCACCAAAAAATTTGTCAGGCTAAACAACTTTTGTAGGAAAAGTTTTTTTGATAGCGTTTATAATCTTTAGGTTAGAATGCCATTTTTTACTATTTTAACGCTGTTCAGAATATACCACAGGGAGGAAAAGTCTTTAGCGTACCTATAGTGTAAGTGTGTGTGTGTGTTAGTTTGTTTGGGTTTGTTGGATATCCCAAACAAACCCAAACAAGGATTAGGTCTCTGCGACTCGTCATCAAACAAAGCTATGCGGCTTCCGTTTTCAAACAAATCCAAGTATAAGTGCGCGTGTGAGTTTGTTTGGGTTTGTTGGTAACGGAAGTGACGAGCCGCAAAGATCCAATCCCTGTTTGGGTTTCTTTTGGTTATTGGGTTAAACTAAAAGTTTGATTATCTTAATACGTGATCGGAGTAGTATTTTTCGAAATAAATCAGGGGTAAGATTGAAATGGGACACCGGGTATACATGATAATAATACTAAGAAGATTTTTGTTACCTCGTCAAGTTTTGCACTTTACATGTTTATTATTATTATTATTATTAGTGTTTATCTACAATAATTATTATTCTAATAATAGACATTTGAAGCTCGAAACTTGATGGGGAAGAAATGGTTTTGTCTTCAAAATGCAATGACTTTATATTTCGTTTTCATAACGCAGAATTATGCGTCGACGGAATATAATGTGAACAGTACGAAGAATCTTCTTGAATTTTTGAGACCCATCAACACATGGGGCAATTATCATGCGGACCATGGGGACGTAATCGGAAAACGTTGAAGTTTCCAAGGTCAGAATACAACGAAATTCCAATTTCCCCAATTTTTCTCAACATTTTAGACTATTGAAATCACTCAAACGTTTTCGCGTGTCCTCATTAGAGATTCACAACCTCAATCCGCATTAAAAGGTTTGGCATCGAAAAAAATTAAGAGTAAAGTGAATGAAAAAAAATCGTATTCCAAAGGATGCAAACTTCAACACCATGTAATCAGATGGTGAAGAGCGTTCTTGACAATCTGTTTTTTTAGGCACCGGATGTTTATGATCAATGGCGGTCAGAGTACGAGGTTCGTTTTGAGGCTACGTACAATGTCAACATAACCTCACGAATTTTCCCACCGATTTTTCGCATAGATGGCCAAGTTGTTTTTTCGGGAAAACAAAGCATCAGGCTCCGTAGAATTTACCGAAGCAGAAGTTGACGCTCTTCTTTTGCCCTAAATTTTATTAATCTCTCGAAAATCTCCGTACGAAAATTTCAGCTATCTGTCTGGCACTCATAGGTCACGTGGTACAGCTTCTACTTGACCGCAAAATAATTGTTCGGCACCAATTACGAGGGAGGGATCGAAAATGGAATACCACTAATTATATTCACAATTATATATATATATATATATATATATATATATATATATATATATATATATATATAGATACATACATACACACATTTATGTACAAAAGAAACTTGGAGGACCCAATACTGTCCCAACATTTGGTTAACGCGTTCACGCAGGTGTCCAGTCATCCGCTCCCTCTCTCTCTCTCTCTCTCTCTCTCTCTCTCTCTCTCTCTCTGTCTCCACACTAATAAGGACAATGGAAAGGACGCGCTGCATGGCCCTCGCAATTATCTTTTATTTGGAAAAACTAGCCGATGACTCTTGGTGCGCCGCTCTCCGGCGTTGAGAAAGGGTTCAACACGGTTGACTTTTGATTTATCCATTATGCATAAACTGGGCCCACCGCCAGCAGGGGTCAAAAGTGCGGGGTTCGGGAGGGGGCAATTGGCAGCTCGGTTTGTGCGGTGCGCAAGGTTGCAATCTATGTTTGCACACCTGTGTATCCCGAGTTATATTGTGAGAATCAAAATAGATCGTAAAACGACTACCGGTCAGGTAACAATGACGAAAAGTCGCATTGACGAGTGTCCGATGCGTTTGTTGGGACGAGAAAGGACATTTTTGGATGGGCGATGTGTAGCCGCCCCCTCTATTCGTTGCCACCTGCTGTCGTGGCACGCAGAGTCACAGCAATACAGCCTAAGCGTTATATTGCATGCGCGACTATTATGCCCACTTGAGAAAATGAGGAAAAAGATGTTCCACGCGCCGTCTACGAATACGAGAGGAACAGCTGCAGAAATCCTGTTCCTTTTTGCCTGTTCGTCGATCACACGTTTGCACACCTGTTTTATTTTGAAGTGTCGGATATTTTGCGCCGTTTGGAAAGTGCGCGGAGACAAGTGGCGGCGGGCCGTCGGGGAAGAAAAATGAGACCTTTCGATGATACTCGATCGTTGAGGCGGAAAATATTGTCCGGAGAAAGAGGCAGTATTGTGTACAATAAGAAATACCAGAGTTGGGTCTATGATCATTCGTTTTTTTTCTCATGGCAATTCAAGATATCGAGGAATATATCTTCATCAGTAGTCGGACATTGAAGTGTCAATGTGACAGCATGGACGACCGGAACTTGTCCTTGTTACCGATCGATGAAAAATACGACGGCAGGGGGAAAATAGTTGTTTTAAAGAGGGGAGATCCTTTTAGGCAGCCGAAAATGAGTCAATTTTCAAGATTTTTTGTGTGTAATTTATTTATTCTACATCATTAAAAGTTTATGTACATATTAGTACATGTACTAAGGAGGTACGGTGATTGGAGCGAGTTCAAGATAAAAGCCCGATTTTTTTGTATAGCATTGTCGAGACCTTCGTCCTTGCGTATGCGGAGTTTCCACGAGATTTACCGTACACTTTCCGAGTTATTAATTGTTAAAGTTGGTGAATTAGTCACACGTAGACGACAAAATGTGCCTGTCCTCTCATATATCGATTTTTTGGTGCTACTTGGAGCCAAGAAACACGTAAAAAAAACTGATGGTTGCGTTCGTTGAATCTTTGTGATCGATAAGGCAGCTTGAATTGGAAAGCTCACCGGAGAAATAAGCAATGAATTTAGGAATAAAGTCGCAAAAACCGAAGTTTTCGGAGAGCGAGACTTCTCGTGACGTAACAGCAACCATCTTGCTCGACGTGTGGCAACGCCGGATACCCGCGCAAATTTGATTCGTCTATAGGATATTTTCAAAGCGAATTAAAAATATGATTTTGCGAAGCCGTACATTTTTCAATGGATTATAAAGGGCCTTTCGTCGATATTTACTTGAAGTTCTTTTACGTACAGCAAAGGCATCTCAATTTTTCTGGCGACATGTACCTATACAACGCATCTATATATAAATCCAGCATGGGACAACCGTCATATAAAATAAACGTTCCTTTTTATACCTGCAAATATTGTGAAAATTGCGAAAGGGAAAAATAACATAACAAGCCGATGAAATATGTTTGGACTTTGGACAGATTGTACATTGGACATTGAGGTTAACTTCAACGCGACGTTTTTAATTTGCAATCGCAATATTATCTTTTCATTTTCTAATTCTTGTCCGTCAGAATCTACATTTGTCTCTAAACTGGACTTCAGGTACAATCCCGTTACTCTTTGGATAAACTTCCACAGTATTTTCATTCTCCATGTTAACCGGCTACAAAAAATAATAAGCCGGGCGTGTGGAACCGATGACAGCCACTGAAAATGCGACGATGCTAAACGTCAACGATATGGCGTACTACTGAAGTCGAGTGGTACATTATTAAGGTTGTTTCCATATTATCAAAATAATAGGAAACTCGAAATTCAATACTTAAGAAATATTTCTCGAAAAATAGGCCATATACATATATCTAAAACGTGGCGTTATTGCGGCGTGAAATATACTCTAAGTTTACTAGCATGGTCATCACCGTACCTCCTTAATTTGCCGATTTTTTCAGATTTAACCCTGCGTGTGTACACCGGGTCTTCGAAGGAACAGCCGAAATGGGAAACTCAAATTTCCCTCTCATGAATAGGGCGGGCCTCCGCTACCCCCCTAAGAAATGTAGGTAGCAGCGGGGACTAAAGGCCCAAGGGAAGCCTGGGTCTTGAAGTTTAATTGCAAACGCCAGCCAGTACAATCATGTCCGTTCCCTAAAAGGGTCAGCGTACACACGGCGTCGGTATTTTCGAAGGTAAGTGAATGCAGTTTTTTTAAGTTTTTTTTTTCACGGATAAAATAAGTGTTTTATGTAATTCAATGTTGTTTCGACTAGTTTTTACGGACTTTTATCTCAAAAACAAAACTTTTTTTTGTATTTTTGGCTTATAAGTCCGTTATTTTTTCATATTTTTATAGAAAATAAAGTGTTGCAATATTATTTCTTGCTTTCTTTACTTTCTTGCTTTTTCGGGTTTTTTTATTCGTCCATGCTTTTTTACTGAAATAAGTTTTTTTTTAGACAAAAATTAAAGAAATGCGAAAACAAAAATTTACATACCTTACCCCCCAAAAAGTTTAAATGATTAAACTTTTTGGAGCCGACGCCAAAGACACTATATTCTTTTAAAAGTCAGTTTAAGCTACAAAAGTCTATAACCATTTTGTTAGGTATTTGTTTATTGTAGAGTTACGATTTTTTAAAACAAAATTCCGCTTTTTCCACCATTCTTCAATTTTTATTACCAACGGTTTTAAACTTTTGACTTTGGCAACATCTGGGCCATGTAGTAGACACTTCAAGTAACCCAGAATTTTTTCAGATTTTTTGAAAGCCTAGAGAACTGTGAAAACCCGGCTGTTCCTTAAAAGACCCAGTGTACACACCGTGTCTCGAAAAATATAGTGTACACATACAGAGTTAAAAATGACGGTTGCAAGATACTTGCTTCGGAGACGATTGCCACCTGAGTTGTTCCACGGTGTACGACTCAGCGTCTGGTGCATTGATCTGAAACATCAGAGCCAAGAAGTTTTAGATTTCTAAGACACAAACGCTCCATCTGAACCTTAAAAATCCAAAGAAAAGTACCATTTCGAAAAATGGTGCGTGTTTGAAAAGATGTTTCATTTTTCATGGAATTTTCACTGTAGATAGTATTAGTTAATGAAAAAGTCGTTTAAAAATGATATTCAAGAAACTTGAAGTTCACATGGACGGTAATTATATTATCTAGAAGTGTGCAAAATTTCAAAATGATCGATTAGATAGTCTTTGAGATTTCTTGTACGAGACTCACAAAAGTTCCGTCTCTGAAGCGAATGTCATACAGACGCCATTTTCAAATATTAAGGTAGTACTAGCGGATTGACTAGTCGACAGAAAATCTATAAATTATTGAATCTGAAAAAAGCAAAATATAATGTATTTGGGTATAGTAATAAACATGATACAGAAAATAATTATTTGAGAAGTGCATGTAATAACTGTATGTGTTATAGTTTGGTAAGTGAAGTAAAATCGCAATCAGATTTGACTTGAGTTGTCACAGGCCGCCATTTCATAATTCTGGCAATATCCGTGGCAACGCTGTATTCAGGTGCTTTCGATACATGTCAAGCATGTGTTTGTTTACCGTATGTGCAATCGTGTGTTGTAGTGTATGTGTAATGCGGTAAGCGAACGCAAAAATGAGTCGATTGAATCGATGATATCTGCTCGAAATGTCCCGTAACCTATATTTATTATGGAGCATACGTGACCGCGACAATTTTCGTGTTATTCGTCGCTTTTCGCATAGCTCTGATCTGACCGGCAAATATTATTATTTCCGTTCCAAAGTTCGATCCGCACGGATTCCCTATATGGTGCGGGTTAAATGCGTTGATTTCGTGAATTAATTTCTATTGTATTTAGCCGGTAAGGCCTGCAGAGTTTTCGCGGATGTCATTTTTTATGTTTCTACTACAGCATAAAAAAAAATCAACTTTTTTTCTAATGAGGAGGTTCGCGCACGTACTACCTTAAAAAAGATTTGAAAATCAACAGGTATGGTATGTACATATCATTTTTATTATTTTTACTATTTCAAACCTTTCTTTGCGGATTGACGTTGCGAATCTCTAATAAGTATACATAAAAACGTTTAAGTGATTTTTATAGTCTAAAATGGTGGAACAAATTGAGCAATCGCTTTTTTTCTCGCCAGTCTCCCGCGAGATTCGGTTTTTGTTTGACATTTTTTTATCAGGCTAAATCTCCACGACTTTCTCTCCTAAATCACAATTTCGATGGAAAAAATAATTTAAAATAATATCTGGATGCTGCACACTCAAGAACAATGACGTTGCGTACCAAGAGTCATTACGAACAAATAACTAAAGTAGATTTTTCAATTGTAATGCGCACCGGAAACCGGCGTTCACTCTCTCGCGATCTATTCGTGCCTTATTTCCGCTTATAAGTTTCTCGGTGTAGGCGGCGCCACCGTCACCATGTTTCTTCATCCTTCACGAGACTTCTTTTCGCCTTCCCCCCTCGCCGATAAGATCCCAATCCCCGCGCATAGACTGCTGTTCTACCTGTGAAAATTTGATCGTGAAAAAGTCATTGACAGTCGTTAAAAATGGCAGGAAGTGTTAGATGTTGTATGAAGCTCAATTTAGGACTATTGAGCAAAAACCTAACTCGTCACATAGCCCTGAATCGTAATTATAATTTTACATAACCTATATTTAACCCCCCCCTCCCGCCGCCGCCAAGTGTACTTAGAATACCTCTAATTAAATTGCAAAATACTTTTTATCCACTTTTATTTGTTTCACCGTACTGCTACTTGCCATTGTTTCCCGTCGGTTCGAAATTTCGGATAACGCGATCGTCTTTTGTCGGAGAACTAACCTCACTTTTCGAATGTGAATCTGTTCGGCATTGAAGTTTTCGTTCCATTAGTTTGTTTATTCTTTGCGGACCGTATAGAAAAATAAATGACTCAATGCCCTGAAACAGTCTCGAACGATTATTTTGTGATTTTTTAAATAAATACACGTTGCTAAATTCTTGTGATTGCTGTTGCAGGTCGCATCATCTGTGGTCAATTTTGATGTTTTAGCAAAATCAAACTAGACGAAAAAGAAGGAAATGTTTTGCTACAAAACTCGAAAAATGAATATTTTCGCTTACCCAAAACTTTTCGAACCCAAATATTTGATGAAAACTTCAGATAAAGGAGCTTTGGAAATAATAATCAAGTGTGCAAGCAAACGCTCCTCAGTCTCTGCGAATTCTCTTCGGTTTTGTTGAAAGAAAAATTCACTTATCTTAGATTGTGGATAGTGGAGCTATGGAAAAAAAATCATATGATTGAGATAATAGGGGTAAAGTTTTGCTAGAGAAGTTTGAAAATTGATATATCTGTCTTATTCCACAAAAACTTTTTGAGCTCAATTTTTTTTTCAGAAGGATTTTGCAAGTTTTAAAGTTTAAAATATAAAGTTTAAAAAAAAATGTAAGTATCAGAATATTTCAGAAAAATTCAAAATTCAGAGCTTTGGGTGGATAAATAAATTATCAGAGAGAACGCTTCTGCAACTCTTCAATTGCATAATATGTAGTATAGCAAAAAAAATCACCTATTAGTATTAGAATTAGTATCAGGTAAAAAAAAATTCATACCATATTTGAGCTTCCCAATTCGAGTCTATGTGATAAGGCTTGGTCATACTTACTTTCGATTAAAAATTGATCTTCCCGTTCAAACTTTTGTATCGCAACAACTAATTAATAATCTCCCAATGTAGTTGTTGATTCTTTAGACCGACCTTCCGACCGTCAAAATTCTTTTTTTGAACTGTCAATACATATATTTTTTAAATTATATAAACTTACTTTAAACTTTCTGTCTCTTATTTAAAAAATGCGGTTTTACAGTTGAGAATAAACGAGGCGTTTTTCAAATGGCCAATATTTTTTATAAAAAACATTCATATAAAAATAATTTTACCAACAACTTTCAAGAAAGCTTTCAAAAGAAACAGCTGTAAAGCTGTTTCAAAAACCTGTATCAGCAGTCAGCGAATATAAATAAGCACCTAAGTTATTCAAGTTTGAACTGCAAGAGTAAATTTTCCGAGTAAATTGAATGGGCATAAAAAATGATTGTGTGCTACCACCTTAGACTTGAGTAAGAGAGCTGATTCCAATTTTTAAAAATCTGCTGCTAATGTTTCAGACGGCAAGGGCACTTTTTGTCGACATATCTCACTAGAACTATATATTCGTAAAGCTTCTTATTCAAAATCTACACATTCGCTTTTAAGTTTATAGAATTTCTTGACACGAGATCCGAAGTTTGCACTTTTCAGCCTTTTTCTCCATCCTCGAGATTCCTTACCGCTTCACGTTATCCCGATTCTTAAGCTCCAATCGAAAGTTCGTCATGTATAGGACAAAAATTATAAAAGCGTGTTTTCTCAACTTACCGTCGTTTAGATATTGTTCAACGCACATTGTTCAGCAAACAGACTCTAGGGCTGAACTCCTATCTGAGCATGAGGGATCATTACAAGAATCAATTTCTCAATCTTGAGGAGTCGTTTCGCAGCAAAATGGAGGTTTACGTTGAGAACGATGCGACCGGTATGATATTTACCGAAGATTTGAAAGTGATGCTGCATCTGGTCAATAAAACGGACAGGGACATCGAGCTCATTGTAAAAATGTTGAAAAAATTCAATGCTCAGAGCGGCGAAATGAGATTCGGTACTTATGTCTTTGGGCCGATCGTCATGAGGGCGTGTTACAATCTCAACGACTGCGAATTGGCTCTAAAGCTCTTCAACGATCCGGACTTGTCGCTCTTTTTCAATCAATTAACGACGTATCAGATACTCTTGGATTTGTTGTATTGCAACAAGCAGTACAAACTCATGCGAACCATTTACGACCGGATCCAACAAAAGCTCACTGGCGGCCGGGCTCATCCGAGAAACGCTCTCATTCTCGTCAGCGCGGCGTGTTACAAGGAGGTAAGCATGGCCGAAGACAAGAAAAAAGCTCAACGGGCTCGGCTACTGCGACAACCCAAAAATCAGAGTTATTCGAAAAATTGAATTTTAATATTTAAACACAATTTGCACATTTATTTGTACGTATATTGACAAACTTATGTACTAAATTTCATTTAAAAATAATAGTTAAAGAAGTTACAATCTCGTGGAAAACCTTTGAACGTGAGGGGCTCAACGAGGTACTTTATTTTGACCACCCGGTTGATCTGAAAAAAAAAGTTTTTTCTTCAAACAGATAATATTGGCCTTGACCGCGCTTTTGTTTTGTCTTTCAATTAAAAAAAAAAAAACATTCTTTAATTTTTCAATCGATTTCTCGAGGAAAAATTACATCATTATTGTTAATGACTGATGAAAGAAATGTTGAGAAGTAAAACGCCGGTCAAAGTGAAACACTGTTACACCGAATGAGTGTACCAAATTTCAAGTCAAGCCATTTATTAGATGTCGAGAAATCGTTTTGAAAAATATAGTTTCGATACAACGCGTTTAAAGTTATACTAGCAGTTCTATCGTTGTAACTTTAAGTTTACCTTCAATCTGCAATTTCTGCACCATATGTTGGACCTTTCTCTTCAATTTGAGTTGCCTCAAGCGACTAACGAGTGTTCGTCATTTTCACAGTAGCCTGACTCCTTGACAATATCGCAATGCGATACGAATAATTAATTGCACTGTCAATTACTATTTGCAGTCTGTTTAGTGATCGATTGTTATAAATCCTGGATTTTAACGGTCGGTTGGTGTAAATAACGTACATATTATTTAATGGTTGATTTGATCGCTTGCTGAAATTCCACGTACACCGGGTACATTGCCAGTTACATGATAAAATAATATCAGTTGATTCAAACGAATTTTGTGTTATTGGTCGTCCATTAGTTTTTGTTCGAGAATTCTACTTTCTGATCTACGTCAGCAAAATATGAGGTTTCGATTCGATTTTGTTGATAAAGGAATTATTTTTTTGTTCACTTACCGGCTGAAGCAATGCTTCGTTCAATAAAGAATGCACGGAACTGGTGACTTAATCTCCAGTTTACTACTGAATTACCAATAATTAGTCGTGATCAATATCAACAATTAATGAATTTAATGTTGAATCTCGATTAACTTTTTGATTTCGTAAAAAAAATTGTGATGAGGCAATTGGCATGACGAGGTCGTGATTTTACACACGATTAGTATTTAATCTTGCCCAGTTTGAGTGTTTTTAAAATCGCCAGATCTTAATAAAAAATCAAGTTATTGTTTAAACAAAGTGCCTCAGATGCTGCGCGGCCAATCAGTGTAGGTGATTCTAGGAACTAGGGTGATTTGAAATGGGAAATAAATTAACTTTTAGCACAATAATAAAACTTTTGTATAAAAGAATACTTTTTTTGGAACTTGGAATACTCCGAAAATGACTAGCTGTAGAAATGAAAGTTCGACTTTCGACAAAAAAAAACAACTGCAATCATTTGTTGATGACTAATGGATGAAAATACGAAAAAAAATGATTCGGTCTTACAATAGAAAATATCATAAACTACTCTCTTTTCGAATTTGAAGTGAATCGGACGAACAGATGTTGAGCTACGACTTATAAGATACTTAAAAAAATATATATTCTTAGTATTCACGATCAATTAAATATTGATAGTTATGGAGTCAATAAGCTGTCAATTCAAAGTTACTATTATTAATTAAATCATAACTTACACCAGAATGACCAATTTCGTTCTTCGTTTATATCATTTTCCGTTTTTCAATACTGACCCCCTTTTTTCACGAACTTCAGAATTCTGCCGATAGTTTCAACTACGGTTTGAAATTGTGGCGCGACTTGAATCAACGAGGCTACCCGATCGTGAGAAGAATTATCACGCATTTCAGTGCGCTCGCGTTGAAGCAAGAACAGCCCCACGTGGCTCTTGAGATATTAACGATGGCGAAGAAACCCCGATACATCGCCATAAGATGTCTTAAAATAATGGCCTTCGTCGATATGAAAAGGCTCGACGACGTGGTTCCCTATTTTAGAGCATCTCTCGAGAACGACGATCCTAGTTTTAAAAAGGAAACATACTTCAAAGACACGGTATCTTCGTTTTTCGCCACTCAATCATAACTAAACTCGTCAACATTTATATTTTTATTTCAACGAATGTGTTTCTGAAATGCAAAAATTGTGTCTTGACTACATTTAAAAAAAAATTTAGATTGAAAAAGTGGAGGATGCGGTTGAGAAGAACAACATTGCACCCGACGCCGAAATCGTGAAGCTCTTGAAACTGATAAAAAGCAGCGATTTGGTACAAAACGAGGTGATTATCGTTCAAGTTCAATGACACAGTAATGAAAATTTATGACACAATAAGGCGCGATATACATTTAGATGAGACAAAATTTAGCAATTTTGAGGATTTGAAAAAACTAAGAACTAATTATTCTACATTCATCAAAATGGAGGTATACTTTAATAGTAAATTCATGTATACAAAACGATGTATTAAATTCGTTTATCGTCAAAATAGCGGAGCTGTGGCAGACTGTTACAGCAAGGTTTCCGCGGGAGATTTTCAGTTAAAACATGTATAGTTTCTATTTGACAGTAACTAAAATTAAGAAAATTCAAATTAAAGAAAATAACACGCATTTACATAAAAACCAACATTTTACGCAAAATTTCCGTAAAATTTGGATTAAAAAAGTACTGTTTAAATATAAATAAAATAATTACATAAAAATATATTAAGTTAAAAAATATATTTAAATATAAGTAAAATAAAATATATCAAAGTACTTTTAAGGGAGACTTTGCCCTTGGAGTGCCATATTTCAGGTGTTTACATTTTATTTTTTTTAAAGGAAACGAGTAAAGCTTTTTGAGTGCGGGTTTTTTCTTGCTTTTATTCATGATATACAGAACGTTAAAAATTTTTTTTTTTAACAAAAAACTCAAAATGGCGGCCGTTACAGCTCCGCGAAAACAGGTCCTCAAATCGCGGGAGGTAAACGGCTGACATCACTGCCCCTTCTTTGTTGATCTGAAACACAAATTCAAAGCATATTATCAATCTGTGACCCTTTGGTCATGGAATGACGGATGGGTTTTTCGTTTAGTACAAATTTCGAAAAATGGCGGCAATTAAAAAAAAGTCGAATTTTCGCGTTTTTTTCGCATAAAAATATAAATAATAAATGCAAAAATGTATCTATCGAAAAAACGATCCGTCATTCCGTGAAGACATATTTTCTGAGTATGCTCTCCAAATTTCAGGTCGATATGTTAATTACAGTGGTCAGGAGAATGTCAGCCATTTTTAAAAACGTGTTTTCGAGAAAAACGCTTTTAAAGTTTTGCAATGTGTTTACACAAATGTGTTTATAATTACCGCTAATCGGCAATTCCTGGTCCATAGAGGCATCCCTCCTCTTCTTCTAGCTGCTCATGTTGAGCCGCTTGAATTTTTTGAAAATTTCAAGGACAAAGTCTCCCTTAAAATATTTCTACCAAGTTCCAACTCAATCGGCTTGATAGTTTTTGCGTAATCCTGCACGCCAATTTCGACGATTGAAATTGGCGTGCAGGGAAAATATTCCACATGTATAGTTCTATCGGTTAAAGCAAGAGAAAAATTAACCGATTTTTTTTATCGTTGTAAATGTATATCCCGCCTTGAGAGATGATATACGTCAAGGATATATATAATAAAAAACGTGCTCGTACTCCCATGAGAGAGTTTTCAATCGATTAACTGGGTTCTCTTTCGTTCGCAGACTCTGGATGATCACATAGACACGAAAATTGAAGTAGTGCCGCAGCTGCACATGCGGGACGGCGACAGGAGTCGCACTCATCAAACGCTCGGTGAAATTACCGGCCCGAGATTCGTTCGCAGGCCCGGACTGCGAGATCTCGTATAAAGATTTATATATATATATATATATATATATTTCAATTTCTCCAGCCCAGTATGATCAATAACGCCTCGATATGAACGATTATTGTATACGAGCGAATTGTTAAGAATTGTCGATCGATGATGCGGATTCGTAGTAGCTACGACTTTGCGGGAATAAACTTGAGAATATACGAATGTACGTGGATTATCCATGAAAAACGACGACTAGTCTTCATGGGAAGAGAACTGCCAAGTACGCATAAAGTAAGGTTCCTTAGTCATTTTTTTGTTCAATCGTGTGAAGCATTGATGTTCAAGGGGTTAGGCTACTGTGACGACCAAAAAATCAGGGTTACTTTTTTTTTAATCCTGAAGGAATGAATAAGATGATTGAAAAATCTTTTGGGCATTCATTGGGCATCTACATTGACAAAGTTGTGTGCCGAATTTCATAAAAAAAGATTATCAAATAAATAACTCATGAACAATCTCGTGATGAACCTTCAAACGCGAAAGGCTCAACAGTGTACTCGATTTTGGCCACCCGGTTGATCATAAACAAAAAAAAACGAGTCTTTTTCTCAAAGGATAATATTGGCTAAGGCTTTTTTGTTACCGTGTTTGAATCATAAAAAAATGTATGTTTATAAATTATTATTAATTATTAACATTTTTATCGGAAAAAAAAGGAAATTTTTTTCTCGATTTTTCCAGGCATAATGACATTGTTAATAACTTATGAAAAAAATTTAAGAAGAAAAACATCGTTCAAACCTAACTAACGTTACATTGAATAAGTGTACCAAATTTCAAGTCAATCCGTTCATTAGATGTCGAGAAATCGTGTACACCGTTTTGAAAAGCATAGTTTCGAGAAAAGCGCGCTTTAAGTTTTATTAGCAGTTCTATCGTAATGAAAAGTTTACCTTCAATGTGCGATTCCAGCACCATATGTTCGACCTGCCTTTCCATTTTGAGTTGCCTCAAGCGGCTATCGATTTGTTTTCACAGTAGCCTAACCCGTTATATAATATAAAGTTATCATTATTACGTCCGTTGGAACACGGTAATTTGTTACATACTAATTTCGGTTCCATTCAACGGGTTGCACCTAGTTCGCGGTCGGAAAAAAAGGATTTTCGTGAATTCGTTCTGGGAAAACGTGTAAAAGTCTTCAAAAAAATGTTTTGCCCTCAGAAAGTATGGTTTTAAGTATGTATTGTAATGTTCGTAGTGAAGAACATTTATAAATGCGGTAGATACGATGGTTTGTGCAAACCGCCATTTGAAAAACGTCCTTCGCACTGACCGCTGCCGTTTGGAAGCAAATCATGCGAAATTTAAAAATCAACCGCATTTAGTTTTTGCATGAAATTATCGGCTTCGCTTGCGTTGACTTGTTTTGAATGCTCTTCAAAGGAACACGTAGAATTATGTTAAAGAACATTCAAGTTGCAAGTAAATCTGACCAGACTTTTTCACCATAAAAACTTTGCTACTCCCTTTTCCCTTTAAGGATTGAATTTTCAAAAACGCTTTTTCGTTTTTCTTTAAAAATAAGGATCGTTCAATACAAAAGACGTCTCCACAAAAAAATGCATATTTACCGAAATACAACGATCTGAAAAACTCCTGGGGTCTGATCGACCTCGCATGCAGTCAGACGTTTGTGGCGGAAGTGTGCAGTCGAAGGGTTAATTGTGTCTAGGAGCAGTTATACAAAGTTTCAAGTAAATTTGACCCCGTTTTTTCTAATTGTCTCTACAAAAACCGCTCCCTGTCGTCTAGCGGTTGAATTTCGAAAAACGCTAAAATACGTATTTTATTAACTGTGTTTAAGCGCATTAATACTAAGTTTCAAGTAAATTTTCTGACCAGATTTTTATATTTTCCATACAAACTTTGCCACCCCCGTCTCACCTTAGGGGTTAAATTTCTAAGAACGCTGAAATACGTGTTTCACTAATTGTGTCAGAAAGCATGAATAATTTACATTTTAAGTAAATCCGAAAAGATTTTTTCACATTCCCATACAAACTTTCTCACACCTTTTCTCTCCTGCAGGGTTCAATTTCAAAAAACCTCTTCTTAAATGGTGTCTACGCAATAAAATCAACATGCCCTCCAAATTTCACGTTTTTACATTTAGCGGTTTAGGCTGGGCGATGATGAGTCAGTCAGGACTTTGCCTTTTATATACATTGATTGATTTTTCAAACAATGGCCGCGATCCTAAGTAAAAGTATCGATTTTCGTTGATAAAAAAAAGTATGCAACGAATAAGAATTCCTTCGTTCAAGCAGTGCTTTTATAAATGTAAAAAAAACGTGTAAAATTTGAAATTGATCGGTGCAGTGATTTTTGGGACATCGTGGTCACTGATTTTTTGAAAGAAACTTTGAGAAAAACGTTCTTAGAGTTCGCGGAACCGAACTAAAAACGCACACAACTCCCTCAAGGTACAGATCAAATTGAAATCCCTCAGGTACAGATCAAATTGAAATTTCCAAACAATATTTTTGCATTGTTATATTTTGAGAATCCGTAATAATTCGCCATCGTAGTACTCCAAAGGTGCAGGCCGGGCGAAGAGGGAAGGAGGGTTTTGTTTGATGTTTGACATTGTATTAGCGAGGTTTCAACCAACACGCGACAAAGTTATTTGTGCAGTCCCCACATGGAGTGTCCATGTATTCAACTTAACGATAACTTTGATGTCAGCTGAGTCATCTTGAGATATAACTTATGGGGGGAAGACCATTTAGAAGGTAAACAATTCTTTTTTTTGTGATTTTTTTTTTTCATGTAGACAATACTCATGGAAATTTGTAAATTTGTGTTTTTTGTTTAATGTTTTGAGTATGCAAAAATATTTTTTTTTCTTTCAAAATGCAAATTATCCCTCGCACTCATTGCAGTCATTGTCCATCAATGCACAATTGATGTTCAGAGGAAGTCGCTCAAAAAGTTTCCGCACTGTCGGAATTCTTCCTTGCGCTGTAATAGGGATGTTGCCTATTTTTGGGAACGTGTTAAAAATTGTTCACATATACATAATATACCACTAAATGTTTATTTCACGTATTTACATGCAGCAACTTCTTCAAAAATTGCGTTTTACTTCATCCGTTTAAAAATACGCGCCAAAACGCCAGGCCTGCCATTTCACGACGCGTGACGTCATACTCTGCGAAATCCGGGTCTCTAAACAAACGCAATAACAAATATTTCAGAATGAATATAGGTCTTGAAGACCTGCAATTAAATCAAACAAAACAAGTTGTAAAACGAAACATAACCTAAAAAAATTGTTCAACCTATTACAGAGTTTGTAATATTATTAATGCTATATACATTATTTGTTGCACAAATAACAATTCTGTAGGGCATACTTACATGGGAGTCTTCACGTTCCTGGATTCTGCAGAGTAGATGTCGTTGTTTATCGTAAAGAAATTGGCCACCATTGTGCAGTTAAACCTAGGAAAAAGCGAACTATTTTCCTTCATAAATCCAATCTCCATTATTACAGTTCGAGTAAAATTCAAAATCTCACAAATTGTATTTTAAGGCAAAGTAAACAGTAACAGCGTAGTATAAGCAGTATGCTTAAAGCGTCGATGCGTTCATGTTTTGAAAATTGTGACGTCATTGGTGTTCTTTGTCACGTGACTTATAGATATTTTTTTACAATTTATTTATCTAAATTTGTCTACAATTTTCCTCGAAATAAAATGGAATAGGCACTTCCGAGCATTACTTTAATTATAAGCTATCACCTCATAACAATATTTTTTTCAATTCTTGGTTACTGGAAATATCCCTATTGTATGAAACAAAGAAAAATCAAAATGATTCTTAAAGGTAACACCCATACGGTGTCGGTGAAGCAGGATTTTGGAAATACATGCAAAATTCACGAAATTACAGCTCCATAAAATCCATTTTATGATTCTTTATGAAATTTTTGCTATATTTAAGGGCAAAAGTAAGTTTTATTTTTGGAATTACCATATTATTTAGGTTCACCGACAAACTGATGGTACAAGGAAGTGTGTGTGGAAGATGTGTGAGAAATTTCATCAAAGTCGGTTGAATAGTTTTTGAGTAATCACTCCAGCAGTTGTGAAAAATACAGTTTTGAGAAAAAAACGCGCTCAAAGTTTCAACAAGGGGAAACTTCATGATTTTGATGTCTTGCCGGATAATCAGCGATTCCAGCGCCATACAGTATTCCTTCGGCTTCCTCGTAAAAAACGATTTTCCTACTACTGCTGCTCTCTACGGGCTTTCCGACCCGAAATTCAATAAACCGATAGGTCAACAGGGGATTCCAACTCACATTATCTGAGCTCGCAGTAAATAGTCTTTTGGCACTGGCACTATGCCCTCCGTTATTTTCCGTATTACGATTAATATGTTGGTTGCCAAAAAAGTTGCCCTTAGGTGTTGCATGAGAATCTATTGGGAACACGGACATTTTGAGAAGCACTAAGTTCACAACTGGCCCAAGGTCAATTTCATAGTACCTGCGACGCTCCGCATCAACAACGATGGGCCCTACCGCGTACGACTAAGAAACATAAAAGATCGAAGCAAGACGAAATATAAAAGGGCACATGCACCGTCGTCCTCGGCCGAACACTGCATCTACTCGGCACGAACGCTCTTGGAGTTTTTCCGCGAAAACTCGGGCAATTCTTGGAATTTCGTTTTAAAAATTGGACACAATATTCTTAAGACATTGAACTATCGATTTATGGAAAGAAAAAAATCGATTTTTTGTCAAATTTCTAAATGGTCTTCCCCGTTAACCGAAATAATTTTTATCGAAAGTTCTAATCAAATGCTGGAGCCTAGAATTTCTTTAGATTCTTCAAATCAATGGTTGCAAAATGACAGGTGGCGATGACCCATTGCACATCACTTTGACACCTCCATAATTCGCCAACGGGGCTTAAAAATGAAACGTCGATTTAATTCTGAAAGCCCCGTTAAATGACCCAATAGATCAACCCCATAGAGATATATGTAATCTAGCGCGCAATTGGATTATTCCTCAAAGTGAATCAAGTCACGTTTATAAGACCAGAAACTTTATTAAACGCAGTTTTACACACACATGATCCCCGTGTACGCGAATACCAGCAAATTCCATATTCAAGAAGGTTTTCCGGATTGCATTGTGTACGCCAGAGACGCCGAACGCAAGTGTCCGGAAAAAGCCGCCTCTGTACAGAATGCGTACAAGTACACGCGCACAATGGCGATTACCGCTCTCCTACTTCGTAACTTCCGATTATCCGTGGCTGGATGACGCATTTTGATGGATAGTACAAAGGAGGTTGGTGACTCGCACAAGTGTACCTTGTCGGAAGGGTGACCGAGAGCAGCCGCGTAAATATATCTGTTTTCATCATAAAGATATATCTATAATTGCTCGTGCGAGCGGCACTTTCCGTGGATCTGCATTTCGATGACAATTGGCGATTCCGCCCTTGATTTCCAACTCTGCAAGAATATTCCGTTGGCGACTGCTACGATATTCGCGTGCGTAAAAAAATATATTTGTGTGTGTGTGTGTGTTTGTGTTCAAACTGCGAGAGTCACGTTTGGACACTCGTTGCCCTGCGAGCAAATTTTCGATGCGATTTTCATCGCTTCTTTCTCGTTCTTCAACAGCCATTCGTCCATTGGCCGCGTCGTCTTGAATTGCTCGCGAACTATCGACACCAGTCGCGCGATCCATGTTGCGTCGGGTTTTGCCTCGGACTGGTGTAGCCTGCGGTACATCGAAATTAAACAAAAATAAAAAATCTATCGATCCCGAACGGAGTGATCGCCGTTGATTCGATACGTTACCTTGGTAACAGAGCCACGACGAAATTCGCCCAACTCTCGACATTACCGGGAAACGAGAAAACCGTTTTCTGGACCGATCTCAATCCTCGCCTCGATGTTCTTTGTCCGTTCGCTGTTTGGTCCTCTACCTCGTAGCTGAGATCGCCCAGTGACGAGATGCAAGCCACCTGGGACACGCCGACCGCCGAACTTTTTCGTCCCAGCAGCATCGCCTTTTGAGCGCAGTGAGCGAATGTGCGCGAATTGCACTGCAGTAGAATCTTCACGAGACCGACCCAGCATCCAACGTCGTCTGCGATAAAGGAGAATGGTATAACGATTAGATGTTACTGTTGCTGTCAGTTGAGTTTTATCATTATTTCGATCCGATATCATTTCATGACAATAGTAATAATAGTTATTACTCTTACGATTCTTATCATGAGTGAATTACGATTATAATTACTTGTATTAACCTATTAACTAGTAATAATAATGAATATTGTAATATTACCTAGTAAGATTGATAACTTTCACTCCTACAGTACTGCATAATAACAATAATAACTATTATTTTCATATTGTGTAGTAATAACTATTTTCATCATGGTCATGAAATGATTCTGTTAATATTACGAATGAATTCTCTTTATGATGAATAACAGTACACGCGACAAATATTACGATTCCAAAATATAATAGGAATAACTATTTTATATTATTTTAACTATTTTTTTGTATTGGTTTGTTCCAGCCGTACAGAGTGGGTTTCGCCTTTTTACGAGCCCCAATCCGCCTCAACTTCGTTCTACCTCCGATTCCACATCCCCCCCTCTACCTCCCACTCCACTACCCCTAATCCCCTCCACAACTGCCCCCTACCTTGCAGCCGCAGCCGACTTCCCCCTCGATATGGTATTCACCATGACATATCTGCCATGGGCATAGGGAAACTGCGGAAAACCTATACCGATACAGTCAGTCCCAAGTTTGCCTCCCAGTCACGGAACCAGTCGTCTTTCGCCGAGAAATGTCGAGGAAAAACATTTCACGAGGAAAGTGACGTGACTGGGATGCCCAACCTGGGACCTCCCGATCCGCTGGCCAGCACGCTAACCACTACACCAATGCACCGGCTTATTCGAACCATTTTACAATACTATGCAGGGTGAGGCACTAACTGTTGCCACCTTGAATATCTCCGTAATTATCGACGTCACAAAAAAATGTTTGAAACAAAAGTTGTACCGTACGAAAGGGTCATCAAATGCGACCATTTTTTTTATCTCAGTGGAGGCGCTGTCGCACAGTAAAGGTCACCTCCACTTTTTTAAATGGGACGGTACATTTTTTTTCAACTATCTTGTAGAGCATCGAAAACTGCATAAAAAGTATTTAGGGGTCAAAGTCGTTCAAGGTCATTTAAGATCAAAGAGTGACATGAACTTTTTTTTTATGTGAAATTACCTTTATTCACAGTATATGTTCAAAGTGATTGCCATTGGAATCAATGCAGTATTGCAATCTCCTCATCACGGATTATGTAAAATTTCTCATCACTTCGGCACTTATCGAATCACAGGCTCGAAGAATTCACTCACGCATATCATCCGGCGTAGTTGGGCGTTCTTTATAAACAAGATCTTTCAAGTATCCCCACAAGAAAAAGTCCAGAGGCGTCAAGTCTGGCGAGCGAGCCGGCCACGAACGATTCCACAGCTCCTCCGTGTCCAATCCAACGATTTGGAAATCTTTTTTGCAATTAATTTCTAGCTATCAGCGAAAAATGTGCCGTCGCCCATCGTATTGATACCACATTCTGTTTCTTGTTTCTAAAGATATTTCTTCCAATAACGGACCTAATGTTTCTTGAAGGAATGTGGTGACTACCTTCCATTCTTCTACCATTTCCTTCCTATCTTCCTACCATTAAGATTCCCTTCGATGAAATAAGGGCCTATGATTCTATCCCCAATAATCCCACACCATACATTAACCGACCACGGTCTTTGATGTGCAACTTACCGCAGCCAACCTGGATTTTCAGTTGACCACAACGCATGTTATGCAAGTCAATATTTCCATGATTCGTAAATGTTGCCTCATCAGTAAATAAAATCTGATTGACAAATGAGTCATCTCTCTGAATCTGGCGTTGAGCCTATCGGCAGAATTCAGTGCGATTCATGAAATCCGTACCAGTTAATTCCTGGGGGAGACTGATGTGGTAAGGATGATATTTATGACGATGTAGAATACGTAAAATACTTCTCTGGCTTACGCCAGATTCCCTCGTAATTTGACGAGAACTCGCACAAGGGTCTCGATGAACGGCGGCAAGAACACCAATTTCCGTTTCTCCGTTAGTAACTCGCTTTTGTCGGTTACTTTCCCGACGGGTTAAGGATCCAGTTGTCCTCAGTTTAGTGTACAAAATTTGAAATGTACGGCGTGTAGGATGAGAACGTTCAGGAAATCTTTCAGCGTATAAGTCTCTAGCTCTCACTGCATTTTTCTGACATTCTCCGTAAATTAGAAGCATATCAGTTTGCTCTTCAAAAGAATACATCATTTACATCCGCTTGATTCATTAATACTAGTCTCACCATTCTTACTATCGTTATCTTGGGCTTGTTTGGGCGAAACATTGTACAATGTTCCGTGTCCATTGTAGGTTTGGTGCCGTTGTTTACGTACAAGACAATGGCAAAACTTCGGCGATAAGTGCCGAAGTGATAAGGAATTCGTGATGAGGATATTGCAATACTGCATTGATTCCAATGGCAATCACTTTGAACATCTACTGTGAATAAAGGTAATTTCACATAAAAATAAAGTTCATGTCACTTTTTGATCCTAAATGACCTTGAACGACTTTGACCCCTGAATGTTTTTATGCAGTTTTCGATGCTCTACAAGATAGTTGAAAAAAGTGTACCGTCCCATTTAAAAAAAGTGGAGGTGACCTTTACTGTGCGACAGCGCCTCCACTGGGATTAAAAAAATGGTCGCATTTGATGACCCCGTTCGTACGGTACAAATTTTGTTTCAAACATTTTTTTGTGAAGTCGATAATTACAGAGATATTCAAGGTGGCAACAGTTAGTGCCTCACCCTGTATAGCTATAGCACTAACTATTACCTACCATCATTATGATGGGGTAGTTATATCAATATAATAAACTAATGACTGATGTAATGAATGGTAACAGTGATAACTATTAGTGTTACAATATTATATAGTGGTAGTAATATGGTAGTAATAACTATTATAATATTATTTGGCAACATCAATAACTATTGTTATCTTGAAAATGAAATTACTATTATGATGAGTGGTAACAATAATAATAACGATTAGTATTATCGTGAAAATTTGATATCGAACTCCCTCAATATCTCTATTGGGAAAAAAATAGTAAAATCAATGATGACCAATAACAACAGCAGTAATAATAATTCAGAATAATATATGATAGTATCTCAGACCCGTTGATTCTGATGATAATATTAATAAATTATAAAAAAGTAAATAGTAACTAGAGTCTTAAAGTTAGCATAGTTGGAATCAGAGTTGGGCGTAATTCTATTTATAAATACATAAACGAATTTATTCACATCGTGATTTTCATGTGAATATAAATACAAATTTATTCACACTTCACTTATTGTAAATACGAATACAAATACAATTGTATTCACAAATATTCTGAACAAACAAATAAATTCACGGAAAAATGGTGGATATTCATAAAAAATTTGAATGTTTACAAAAAATGTTGTGAATTTAAAAAAATCACATCAAAATCTGTGAATGTCAACGTATTCACAAAAAATTGTAAATACAAAAAAAAATCACAAAATAAGTTGTGCATTTTTTCGTATTTAAGACAAATTAGAATCAAATTCACAATGATTAGATTAAAATTTACATTAAAAGTGAGTTCTTCCGTATTTTAAGAGAAAACATTGCGTCAAGGCAAAGAAATTTTGGAAAAAAACTTGTGAGTTTTAAATATTACATTATAAATATAAAAAAAATTCACAAAATGAGTTGTGAATTTCCTCAATTTGAAGAAAATTGAAATCGAATTCACGGCAATTATATTAAAATTTACACCACAAGTGAGTTCTTACGTATTTTGAGAGAAAACATTGTGTTGAGGCAAAGAAATTTTTGCACAAAAAGTAGTGAGTTTCAAATATTACTTTGTAAATACGAAATATTACATTGTAATCAATCACCAATCAAATATTATAATGTAAATACGAAAGAGTAGAGGTGACGCGGTTTCTCATTTAGTTCTAAGCCTTTGGCAGGGACAGTGTGTTCTTCAGCTGATGCATACAAAACTTGGACAGCACTTCGAGTCGAGTGTAAGAACGTAAGAACTCACTTTTGGTGTAAATTTTAATCTAATCATTGTGAATTTGATTTAAATTTATCTTAAATACAAAATAATTCACAATTTATTTTGTGATTTTTTTAGTATTTACAATTTTTTGTAAATACATTTGCATTCACAGATTTTGATGTGATTTTTTTTTAATCATAAGTTTTCTTGTAAATATTTACAATTTTTTCTGTGAATTTATTTGTATGTTCAGAATATTTGTGCATACAATTGTATCTGTATGCATGCATGTAAATACAAATAAGTGAAGTGTGAATAAATTTGTATGTATATTCACATGAAAATCACGATGTGAATAAATTCGTATTCGTATTTATAAATAGAATTACGCCCAACTCTGGTTGAAATGCAACGAAAATTCTTCTAGATTCTTTCATCTCTTATTTTCCTATTATCCTACGTTTTATCTTTGCAAATTCACATTATAGATCTCTCATCAGGATTCTTAAAAACGTTCGAGGAGTTATCTTTCCCAAATATGTGTAGAAGAAAATTGGGCACGAAAAAAAATATATTCGTTGCGTTCCAACGATGCAACCTTTAACGCCATTAGTCATTTGTAAAACGGAAGAGGAATAGAGAAAAATTGTTTTTCTTTCATATGTTCTCCGGTTTAGATTCCGCAATCTTCCGAACTTAGACGGTCTAGACGTGCAAATTCGATCGATACGCTTGTCCCGCGAGTTACAATTATCTTTACTTCACTTCTACTCACCGGGATGTCGATGAACGGCTTTCGATAGCACGCGTATCGCGCCGTCAATGTCCTGATGAACGAGGCGCGAATAAGCGGAGAGAATGGCAACGTGGTGACGATGCTGCGAATCGTCCCTGTAGCTTTCGAGCTCGCGCAAAACGAGGCCAGTCAGATTAGCGTCGTCGTGAAGCAATCCGAGGGCCGCCGCGGCGAGAAGACCGGCCACGGTGGGCGGTTGTATCTGTATACACTGGAAGAGCAGGGTCTTGACGTCGTCAACCTCCTGGAACATGTAGGCCATCGCGGCCATCGCGCACAGCACGTGGGCCTTGTCGGAACCGGCGTCGGCCAGCCAATTCAACGTCGCCTCGTATGCCGCGTAAGATTCCTCGAAACGACGCGCTTGAAAAACCCAAAAGGCAAACGAACGTTTTATCTTGATATAATAAATATTGTTTATTATTTAATAAATTTACTACTATTAGGTGGAGGTGAAAAGTTGTTTTTTTCTCAATGTTCCTTTGTATGCTCTTTCAGACTTTTTCAATCCCTTCAATTTTCAATGACATTTAAGTGAAACTTTATGCATACGCAAAACGAAACGGGTGATAGGTTTAAGGTATTCCTTTCACGATCCCGAATATTTAACAATTAACTACTTTTCGTTCTATAATTAAATAAAAATACATCCCGGTATAATGACAACATTTCAAGCTAAGTTATCGAACTTTTGTCGCAAAAATACTACTCGAAAAATCGTCTCATTTATACGGCACTTTATGGAGATAAAACAATGCCAGAAACTGCTCTACGCGTGTAGAATATTGTAAAAAATCCGCAACGGTAACAAAAACCGAGGCTCACCGACCGTTAAAAGAAAATATTAATGATAAAACTTGGAAAAATGTGACTAGCAGAAGAATTTTCGTAGCCACGACTTTTCAGAGAAATTGTAAAAATGTTTAAATCTACTAAATTTGCGCGAAATTTCTTTTTCGAATTTATCGTTGAGTCTAATAACTGATTGTTACTTATTCTTTGTTAAGGGATCATCACAGTGTAACATTTTTCAAAAATCGATATTTTTGGATTATCCGATAGTATAGACGATTATAAACATGCTGTTCCATTTTTGGGGAAAAATGCGGCGTGGACAGTCGCCTTTTCTCGAAATGTCGTTTTTCAAAACGGTGTACACTCTCAAAGAAAGAGTTTTCAAGCTATCCGTCTCAAATTTTGACACAACATTCTTCAACTTGCTATGGAAGCTATTTTTATCTTCATTTTTGTTAACGACAAACTGTCGAAAAAATATGCTCAATTCGATACTTTTTTTTTAAATCGCCACCATTTCTCATTGTTTATTTTGAAAACAAACTCCATAGCAAGTTAGCGGCGTTCATATTGATTAATAATCTTTTTACAAATTTTGTTTCAGACAATATTTTCGGCCACAACCGTGTACACCGTGAGGACTCCTTTTTTCGAAGACATTTTCAATCATTGAAAGAATATAAAATAAAAATAATAGGGGTGTGCGGGTACCCGATTCACTCGGGTACCCGATGTTCGGGTCGGGCCGGGTACCCGACGGGTTTTGTTTTGCATTACCCGCCACTATCGGGTACCCGAATGTGGTAATCGGGTACTCATAAACGTCGAGTACTCTTAAACTTTGAATATTCGTAAACGACTCGGAGATCCGTATCTATTATTTATATTTATTTTTATTTTTTATTTCGGTGTATCGACCAAATAATGGGAGAAAACGTAAACTCGAAGAATGCGATAAAACGAATAAATGATAATAGTGTAAAAAATCTTTTTTCGTCCCACTTTTCTATCCTGTGTGTGTGTGTGTGTGTGTGTGTGTGTGTGTGTGTGTGTGTGTGTGTGCGTGCGTGCGTGCGTGCGTGCGTGCGTGCGTGCGTGCGTGCGTGCGTGCGTGCGTGTGTGTGTGTGTGTGTGTGTGTGTGTGTGTGTGTGTGTGTGTACGTATATGGGAGTGTGTGTGTATGTGTGGGGGTCTGCTAGGGTGGAGTGAAAAACGGTCACTTTTGGCGGATCGTATCGTAATAGCGCGGGAAAGGTGCGTTTTGGCATCACTAAAAAGTGTGCGAAAGGAAAAAATGTACAATAAATATCTTCTCTTCCAGCGAACGCCTTAAAGTTTAGAATTTTTGAATGTGTGTTTTAAATGGAGAAAAAACCCAAAAAGACCAAGATTCAACTCCTTGTGTTTATTCGAAGCGAGAAGAATGTACCTTCCATTTGACATTTTTAAATTGAAAATATATTTGATTAGTTTCAGAGATGTAAGCGTTTGAAGAACAAGTTTTATTTGGAAATTTTTTTAAATGACAACAAATTCAATCAAGGAGAATGAATCGCCGAAATTACCAGTCAGCACTAGACAGAATTAATGAAAATTCGACGAAGAATTTTGCTTTTATTTAGTTATTCGACATTCAAATATCTCGATATTTCCTGAAATGCGAGTGTCTTAAAAGAAGTTTGCCGGAAAAAATTGTAAACATATACATAACAAAAACACAAAAATTATTAAATTAATTTTTTTTATTTCTTATGAACTGCAACCTATCGGCGAAGGGTAGAGAACATAAAGCTGGAGTCTATTTCGTCCGTTTTGGTACGTTTCCGTGGCACTATCTATACTATGAAACGAAATTTTGTTCCGGCAACACAACTTGTCGAGTACCCGATGTTGAGACGAGTACTCGAAAAACTCGTGTACTCGATAAAGTTCGAGTATACTCGTCTGATCACGGGTACCCGAAGAAATTCGGGTACCCGAAAAACTCGGGTACCCGATCGGGCCATAGTCTAATTACCCGGCCCGACCCGACCCGACCAATTCTGCTACCCGCACACCCCTAAAAAATAAACGTTTAAAAATATATTTTCTGTTCTTCGTGAGTGCTTTGATTCGACAAAAAATCAGACTGATTAGCGTATTGTAACTACCGAAACGAAAAAATCGCGAAAATAAGCTATTTTTCGACCGACTAGAATGTGATGATCCCTTAAGCGATACTGTAATTTACCAATGATTCCGAAGGGCCCTGCTTATGCCCCCACAAAGTACGGCCCCCCGCGAAAGGAATACCTTAAATTTCGCGCGGTCATAACGATGTTACACGTTGAAAAAAAGGGGCATCATCGAGCAAAGATCAATGGACGGAGGTCGAGGTACCTTTGAAGAGCGCAAGAGCAAGCTGACAGTGAGACTTGAAGCTCGCCGTTTTGATCTCTTTGCAGGCCTCGATCGCCTCGTCGTGCTTTCCCAGTTGCACGAGAACTCGCGCAAGATTGACTCGCACCGATTCTCTGTTCGTCTCGTTCTTCTCGAGTTTAAGGGCCTCGCGGAATTCACGGGCTGCCGGTTGGATCAGCTTGTTTCGCTCGAGCAGCAAGCCGAAAGCGTTTCGCCCACACGCATCGGATGGTACTTGCTCTGTAAGTGAAGCAGAAGGGTCAGGTCTGTGTTTTTTTTTTACGTCAAGAGAAATCGTATCTCCTTTTTTCGTTTGGGTGAAATTTCGATCGTACCGATGTACCAGGTCATGGCGTCGGTGGCGATGGCAACCGCGTGCAAATTCTCGATCGTATAAGTGTAGAGAGGATCCTCTTTGGCTTTCGGATCGAGAAGGGTCGTTAATACCCAGTGAGCATAACCGATCGCCGCCTGGCCGTGATAACCGAGGCTCGTGGCGTGACGATAAAGATCCATCGCCTCCTTTCTGTGAAGGGCTTCCGCGATCATTCCCTGTCCTATCCAGCTGTTCACGTACTCGGGATCGGCGCGCTGAGCTCGGGAAAATGCCTCGTTTGCTTTGTAAGGGTCACCTGCAGGTGCGAAGAAAAATCAAGTTCTCGAGGCTAAGAATCTTCTCGACAAGCACTCAGCTGTGCTAAATATTTATCAACTTTTTCTAAACGTTGTGAGATGAAAGATCATCTCTGCTGAACGTGAAGGAAAAGCGACTTTGAAACGCTCTCAACGGTCAAATTTAGATGTTAAAAAATGACAAAAAGGTAATAAATATACGAGAGAAAAGTCTGCTAAAGAAAAAAGAACGAATCGTCGGACTCTTTTGCATGAGGCGAGAGATCAGTTGAAATACATTTTACCAAGATTCAAGTACAACGTTCCGAGATTCGTCCAAGCGATCGCGTTGTTCGGCTCCCTGTCGATAGCCATGACGCAACAGTGCTGCGCCAGAGCGTAATTCTTCACTTCCTCGGTCATGCAAACGGCCGCGAGAATGTTCCAATGAACCCACGTGGACGGTCGAAGTTTGATCGCTTGTTTGGCAGCAGCCATACACTTTTCCGCCAGCTCGCGACGATTCGCTTTCGACTCCGATTTCAGCTGTGACAGATAGCAGCATGCAAGATCGTGCCATAGTAGGGACGAGTCGTTCGAGAGACTCAAAGCTCGGCAGAAGCATCTAAACAAAGAAAAAACAAAACATTCGAGGATCCAGTGATTGCTATACATGTGCATGAAGAAATAGGCGGCGAAACGTTTAGTAAGAGATCGCGAATTTTCGATCGAAAACAGTCGTCTTTTTAAACTCTTATCCGGTCATTTTTTTCTATCCGAATCTTTCTGACTCCGGATGTTGTAATTCAGACCCCTTAGCTCTCGAGTTGCACCGCATTTCCAAAGACTGCACTACTTCACAAAGATCGAGAATAACTTCGCGGGAAAATCGTTAAAAAATCTTTTTCGAAGGCTAAACGTTGCGACGACTATTTTGGGAAAAAATAGCATGCGACTTTACGAGCGTAGGAATAACGCAAAAAAAATCATATTGAAGGTTAGCTAGTGAGTAAAAAAAGTAATGAGAGAATGAGACACAAAATACTAACGAAGCTCGTTTTTTAAATATTTCGGTAATTATGCAGTATGAGGACTTTTGCGAAAAACGAGGGGAATTTTTTCTTTTCACCGTCAACTTGTTTATTCCATTATATTGAGTGATATTCCGTCGGGGGAGGCTGACATTTTTCATTAATTCCATAAGTTATGGGGTTTTGAAGTTCGCGGAAATACATGATAAAATAGGGAATTTTTAAATATTTCGACGCCTATATTGGGAAGGTGGTTGGGTTTGTGTGTTTGGGTTGGCCCTTAGGAAACACGTAGCTGCTTAGCGACAACAAACAAGAGGCGTCGAAATATTACCTGTTTCCGGAAACAGGACAGCTGTGGTCACGAAATCGAAACATATACATCGTTACCTTCATAATACACTATCTATAAGGATACACGTAGCTGTTTAGCGAGTCGTCGAAATATTACATGTTTCTGGAAAATTTAAAACTCCATAACGTATGGAACTAATGGGAAATGTCAGCCTTCCCCGACGGAATATCACTTACTATAATGGAATGAACAACATCATGGCGAAAAAAAAAATTCCCGTCGCTCATACTGCATAATTACCAATGTTTCAAATACAGTACTACCTCTCTAAGAGAGCGGTCTAGGGCGGTTAGGGGAAGAAATTCTCGAGAAATTCGTCGCCGAAGCCTTCCCCCACCGCTAGGTTAGCGCGCTCGAAAATCGCGCATGTGGTAGCGTGTATGTGTTTCTCCACTCGAACTCGATAAGAGAGCGCGAACGAAAGTGTTGAGAAAACTGTAAACGAGTTGCGGAAAGTGTACTGGCGTTTCGTCGTTTCATGCGTAAGTATATCTCATTGAATATTGATGTGTAAATCTTTCTTTTTCTTCGCGTTTTTTAAATTCTGCTGTTTGGTATATTTTGTTGTTGCAATATTATAACACATATGAAGGAAACATTTGTAAGACTTTCAATAATTGTTGAATTATCTTATTGTTCGCAAAAATATACGTAGTATATTCGTTATCGAAACTCGAACATATATAGTGTACAAAAAAAATGTAACTAACAATTTATCTTGTGTATATACTTCAAGTTGAAATATACAATGTATATATATGTATAAATAACTCTGATGTATAGTATTATATATATGTTATGATACATACATATTGTATATGCTGTACGATATTTGCATTTATTACTACTACGCATAAACATATCTCTAGTATAATGTAGCCTCGATGATTTTTATCAGTATCAATAATATTCTATGCTCTGTTAATGTCTATTAAAATATATTTTACTTGCATTAATTTACTACTTGAAATTTAATTATGGTGCATGTTTTTTTCTCCGACTTTACGGCTTAAACGTATATATTATTATACAAAGGAATATTATCCATTTGACAATCGTGCGACGTGCGATTTTCTGAAATCGCTCGCGATCTCTTATCGAGTTGTCCGCGACAAACTCGAGAGGCCTCGGGTACACTGGACAGCTCGAGCTAGGTGGGGGAAGCCATAAAATGCGCTCAAGCGGAACGGCGGGGAAATTCTCTCTTAGCGAGGGCTCTCTTAGAGAGGTAGTACTGTACTAGAGCGATTATTCCTTTCCGAAAAGCCGCGAACAGACGGCGGATTTCCGATCGACAGGAGTCGTAAAACCCAATGTCTGAATTTTCTTCTTTGTGTTTTCAAACTCTTACACGCTCATTTTTTTTCTTCCGCTCGAACTTTTGTGTCTCCGGGTGTTTTAACTCAAACTCCATAGCTCACGAGTTTCAGCGCATTTTCGAAAACCGCACTACTCCACAAACATCGATAATAACTTCGCGGATAAAATCGTTGAAAAATCTTTTTTGGGGGCCAACCGTTGCGAGAGAATGTTTTTGGGGGCCAATCATCTCGAGGCCAACTTCGACCCATTCGAGTCCCTCTAAAACGAAATGTCTAGTGACATTTTCTCACTTTATGAGCGTTGGAAACTGGCAAAAAAACATGTTCAAGCTTACCTAGTGAGTGAAAAAAAAGGATATAGAGAACGAGACACAAAATACTAACAAAGATCGTTTTTTTAGGTTTTAAATACTACCGCGACTATCTCATTGCACTCTTTTTTTTTAACCAAGATGAGTAAGTTTCCGTCCGGATGGAAAATTGTGAAGATCGCGTTCGAATTGAAAGTCCATTTACCGTGACGCGAGTACGAACAACTGGCTCTTTTTTATGACGATGCGTTCCTCATTGCTGTCCGACTTCACGAGGCCAGGAGTGATCTCCAGATAACAATATTTGTCCGGGAAGACCGCGACTGTATAGCAAGCATCGCCGAGCAACTTCCACATGCATGATAGATCGCTGTTCTCGACGATCGCGTCGGTCAGGCTATCAGCAGCTTTTTGAGCGCTGCGACGAGCACGGCCGAGCAATTGTTGCCGCGCGTTTTCCTTGGCAAGCCCGAGACAAGTTTCCGCGAGGCCTTTCAACGCGGGCACGTGACGAGGCTCCTGACTGAGAACTTTGCCGAAGTCTTCCTCTGCCTCCTCGTGTTGACCGAGAACCTGTGTATGGGTCAATTTATTCCGTTATCATTATCGTATACAGTATCAGCGAAAAGTAGGCACGCACTCTTCCCGCTCTGGGCACCGGGAGCGATCTCGAAACGAAATGTACAATTTCTTCGAAAACTCCGATCTGTTTAACGGGCTACATCTACCTATGTGGGTCAAAAAGTAGCATTGTCCAATAATATTTTTATTTCATAGTATCACATTTGGCTATATTCCCTGAATTTTTCATTGAAATATTCTTAAAATTGAATGAGCTTCTAACAGTAAGCCGGGCGGGCAGTAGCAGCACCATACTTTAAACTTTAAACGCATTTTTCTCGAAACGCTGTTTTCAACGTCGGTGGACATGATACCTCGAGAACCACTCGATGGATTGTTTCCAAATTTACAGGAGATACGATAAGAAACATTTAAAAGTCGTTGACGATCTCACTTTCAAAAAATCGATTTTTCAACAATTATGTAAAAATGACGACTTTTTTCATAGATTTTGTAGGATCGAGTTTCAGTTCATCGGCACGTTGTGACAAAAAAAAAGTGATTTTGAAAACTGACGGTCGTCAATGACTCGTATTTATTGTTAACTTGAATAACTAGTTTCGTTTTTTTATTTCAGATGGGTCGTTTAAGCTGAAGTGTCCACCGCCAAACGTCGCGAATTTTTTTTTAACATCCTCTCGCGGGCATGTTTTTGTTGCTTTTCTGTATTTTGTGGTAATTTCTTTTAAGGCTTTCAATATATGTGCCTTTGTGTTAAAAAAAGGTGTTTTTTACCCCAACCGTTTCCCAGAAAAAAGTTCGGAATTTGGCCATTTTTTTCGGGCCTCTAGGTAGATATCGCCCCTTAATGTTTTTACATCGAAGCTCGGCCCTTTCGAGTTCTAGGGAGAAATGTCTACTGCAACTTACAAAAAAATAACCGCTGAGTTTATGAGAGCAGGACGATCGAATAAAAGAATACTGTATTGACCTGGTGAGTAACAAAAGTAGTCGAGAATAAGGGAAAAAAGTCACCTCGTTTTTTTTTCTCGTTCGAACGGTATGTACCTCGAACATTCGTTTGCGCTTTTTGCGCCCAAGAATGTAACTTTTCGTCCCGAACTCGAGTTCGAAAAGTGCCTCCATACTTTTTCCCGCTAGTGTATACTAGGATTGTCTAATTTGGAACGATCTTACGGTGAACTAACCATTTTGATGTTCGCCAGTTGAATCATTGGATAGAGGGAGCCAGGGCTGAGCTCCAGAGCTCGCTGATAAGACTTGAGAGCCGAAGTGTGAGCTCCTCGGGCCAAATAAGCATCAGCCAATGATTCCCAGCAATGGCTGTATATAATTTCATTCATTTCGAAGCAATAATACCCAAGTATGAGCAAGAATGCCAAGTGTAAATTGCGCATTTGTTGGCGGACGCGTGTGTCATTAGATGCTGCGAAAAGATACTTTACTTGTCGTATGGATCCGCGCGGATGACGTAACGCAACGACTTGATCGCTTGGCTGACCTCGCCTTGATCCAACTGTTGGAGACCCAATTGCAGCCAAGCCCACTTGGGTCCGCCACCCTCGGCAGTTGTCACTCGCAGCAGCATCTGCATGTTCGCCTCCTGCAAAGAGATTTGAGTTCCTTTCGTTACCACGCAATCAATTCCCGCCGCGCTCAATATCCAGATAACGAAATTTACGTGAAAATATTGAAATTTGTTTTCGCCAAATTCGAAATGTGAACCAACCGTGTTTTTCATGAGCCTGAAAGCCGTGCTCAACCCCACTCCAGCCTCGTCCGAGTTTGGATTGATGCGCAACGCTTTCTGATAACATTTGCGTGCTTTTTCGAGGTCGTTGCCGCGTTCGCGATAATAGTGCCCGAGATAGAGGAAGCAGTGGAAATTGTTGGGATCAGCTTGAATGCCCTTGAGGAAAGCCATCACGCTGCGACTGTAGTCGTTCGTGAGCCAGCTTATCTCGCCGAGTATCGTCCAAGCCTCGGAAGTCTCGAGGGCCGAGCCAAGAACGTCGGTAGCCTCCTCGTAATATCCTCGCTCCGTCAGGCCCAAAGCGCGCAGGACCATCGCTTCGGTTCGAGTCTCGTTGTCCCGTTCCAGTTCCTCGAGAAGGGACTCGGCTTGCTCATCGTCGAGGAGAACGTAAACGCGTGCGAGCAGAAGCTTCACGCGGCTCGTCTCCTTCTTTGCGAGCAGCTGAAATCCCACAATCAAGTGTTATTCCAATCGCGATCTTGTCGTTTCCAATTACGCTACGGCCGTGTGATTTTTCGAGAAACTAGTATTGGAGAATATTTAGGGAGTATAATTGAGATTCTGTTACCTCCCGACATCCCTCAACGGCTTGTAACCATTTTTTGCGATTGCCGCTCTTGGCCAATGCCTCGACCAGTACCAAATCGATTCTTTCGTGAATCTCGTCGTCCTTGTTGTCTTCGAGAAGTTTGAGAGCCTCGAGGGCCGAATTCTCTGCCTCGAGCCAGCAGTAGAGTCTCAGATTGATCTCACCGAGCAAGATCCAAGCGTGGAAGAGGCTGGGCTTCAGAACGACCGCTTGATTGAGAACATCGCGGGATTCGATGAAATTGTTGTTGCGCCAGAGTTGAACACCTCGGGCGAAAGTGGCCAGATACGAGGCGGGCTCGAGGGCGAAAAGGGCTCCGTGAATTTCGTCGATCGCCACGCCGTCGCACGTCCCGTTCAGGACCGACTGTTCCGAGTACACCCGACAAATCCACTCTGCACAATCGAAACACATCGTTGAAGAATACAAGCCCGCGTTGCACGTTCAATCGTCCACGAAACACGCCTCTTTTTTCTAAGTGTCTAAGCAACAAATTTCATTACCCAATGGATAAGAATCTTTGGGAAACTGTTCGTACATTTGCAGTGCAGCTCCCAAAAGTTTATCGAGCTTGTTCATCTTGTGAAGTATCTTGAGATATCTACGAAA
This sequence comes from Ophion obscuratus, assembly GCA_964007375.1. NCBI lineage: Eukaryota > Metazoa > Arthropoda > Insecta > Hymenoptera > Ichneumonidae > Ophion > Ophion obscuratus. Next base: position 58,348,694 of record OZ023313.1, read on the forward strand.
GAATTCTTGACGTTCGCGGCACGTCTCGTCCTTGACGATGCAGGACAAAACGGTCTCGTATAGTTGGCTGTGTTCTCTGGCCATTTGCGGATACTTCGTGAACAAAGTCAGCAGCGAACGTTCCAGCAACTGCGCTCTCTCGTCCTCCATTTTCTCCCTGAGCTTCGTCAGTGTGGTGAACACATCTTCCACGACTTCAACGTTGTTGAGGCGCACCGAGAGCCGCGAAGCCTCCGTGCACCAATGAGCGAACTTTGGTGACTGGCTGGAAATTTCAAAACTTCTGTACTTATTGATACAGTGAAAGCGCACTTCTTCTAAGACAAATAGAAATCTAAGAAACAAAAACGATAGTTCTCGCATTCTTGTCGTGTGCATAGACAAAAAGTACTGCGACTAAAAGGATATACCTGTCGACCTGTAAAAGCTTACAGTAAGCTGGTATAAGCGAGGTCCACGCTTCGGCATTGTCTGGCTCTTTTTCATAATACGACACGAGACCTTGCCAGGCGAGCGGATTATCGGCATTCAAGTCTATCGCCTTTCTGAGAGCCAGCGGCGTTTGCGACTTGTGCTCGTCTATTTCTCGCAATGCAGCCGCCAGCATAACCAAAGCTGTGTAATTGTCTTTGCCCTTCTTGAGGACTTTTTGACACTGCTTCATCGCATCCACGTAACGATGCTCCCGCAAATGATTTCGAGCCTCCTTTAAGGCTGCTTTCACGTCCGCCGACATTTTTACGGCTGCAGAAAGAAAACTCGTTATTATTTCCGTGCACGATTGATTGTACACGACTTTATTTTTTGGCTTGAAGTTACGAAAATTGAGGACATTTGAAATTTGACACTAGTAAACATAACCTATACGTCGCAGTTCACCGGGCTCACCGAGGAAGACCGGTGTGCAGTTTTTCCTTTTCCAAATAAACGATAAAACTCGCAAGTGGCCGCGTCCCTTTTTCGAAAGCGTTGTTCGATTGAACCAGTCAATTTTTCAAATTTTAATCCACTTTGGACGATTCTCAAACGGATGGAGAGTGACAAAAATCAAGTTCATATCGCAGTAATGTCATATAGGTCATATACATATATGTATATTGGTAGGACAGACGAGCCAGAGAACTCGTCGGTGCGAAGCTGATTTTCGAGCGGAAATCTCCCGATAGGGACGCTGACGGCGCTAGTGGCGTCTGCACTGCCGGGCTCGCTCACACGTGTCGATCATAACAATAATACAATGTTTACGTTCTCATAACCTATCCGTGTTTAATCGCACTATAAAGTTATATCAAACGCAAGCATAAAAAATACATTTCGTTAAAAATCTCACAGACGTCGTCGATTATTCGATGGATTTGCCACTATTGTCGAGTCGTTTTTCCTCAATCTCGGCGTTCTATCGAAGATTTCATCTGACGTCGAGCAAGTACGGTCAAAGCAGAGCGAAGCTAACGAGCGACGAGACAATCGAAGATTGCAGAAGGAACGCGAGAATAAGCAGCGAGACAATTGCCAAATTGGAGCGATTGTCGCTCGTTGATTTTGGCAATATCGCGGGAATTCGAAGATTGGAAAGAGCCATCAATTTTGCCGAGCGTTTGCGTCAATTTCCGCTGGACGACTCGATCAAGCCGCTCTACAGCGTTCTCGAGAATACGAAATTACGTCTGCGCCAGGATCGCGTCGACGAGGGCAACTGTCGGGACAAGATATTGGAAAACTCCAGCAAAACGGAGGACGAATACTTTGTCGCTCCGCCCGGCAATATACCGAGAAAGCAATGAGCGGCTTGCCAAGCCTGGAGACAATTTTAAAGGCGCTGGGCACAGGTTTCCTCAGCCTAGGCGACAAAGGTTTTATCTACGGTTCTCAGGGCAAACTGTTGCGGCGCAACGTAGAGTCCTTGTGGTTTGAACGTTGCGTCACTGCGCCTCCTTACAACGTGTTCCTGGCGTCTTCCGACAAAATACCTGAGACCCTGAATAGCCTGCGCCAATCGACCTCCGATTTGCGACCTTTCGGACTGGCCACCATAGAGGATACAAAAACTCAGTGGAACTCGAGTTTCCATTCTACTGGTGTTAAACCATACGCCCATGGGATAGCTAGAGTGACGATCGTCACGGACGAAGACAATGGAAAAGACGTTTATCACAGGAAACAACGAGAGCGCAAAGTATGGTGGAGAAAATTTTCCAGAAATCCTTCGAGATTCGCTCTTGCAGAGGCAAAGAAAGTCAGCAAAAATCGCGAAACTATCGACATTGCAGCGAAATTTCCCTTCGGCGATATTATCGTCGAAACTATAATATATCAACAGGATGCGAAGAAAATGTATCCTCAGGTATAACACTTGGGAGAGCTCGTTATAACGATGATCCTCTCAGTCCCAAGTTATTACCCTTTTTTTTTATGAGTGAAACTTTGAATATATTTCGGAGCGAAAGAGAAAATTGGGCTTGAGAATGTGGCATCATGTTCTTTGGGAAAATATCTCATTGAAACGTCATTCTGTGTGAAAATGTTTGACGATTGTTGAGAAAAATAAAAGAGATACCGTTTTTGAAGGATCTGCATAAACTTGGGCTCCCAAAAACAAATAGATTTTCAATATTTTTTCTGACGAGAGTATTGGGATCAGAAGCTCGGGATTTTACATACAATTGATACATAGTCTTGCCAAGGCTGAGTTTTTTCCGTTGGAAAATGTTGATAAACAACGACATTATTATTATTCAAACGAAATTGAAAGAAATGTAGTTTTATTATAATAATAAAACTTTCTACTTGATTTTTTTTAAATTTTGCAAATTACGAAACGTGTCGAAAAAAACTTTGATTTTTCACCAAAAAATGTATGTTCAATGATTTGTTGTAAACTAATGGATAAACATATCAAAAAATCATCCGGTCGTAAAATACAAAATGTTCTAAACTATGCTCCATGCGAATTTTAACTGAATCGGATGAGTAGATTTTAAAAAACCTCTTACACCGTTTCATAAAACGTATTTTCGAGAAAAATGCGAAAAAGGCGATTTGACCGTTCCCCGAAATTGTCATAACTCGGTCAATTTTTAGAATCATTGCAAAATGTTTGGCCTGTCCCAGAGCCACGTAGCCTGGCGTGACAATTGGCAGTTTTTCTCCACAGTCGCAGGAACAGCTGAACAAATATAAATTCGTGTTGAACAGATTGTCGATCAGGAAGGAAGTTCCCCGGTGGTTCACGTGGTGGAGCACATCGCGGCATTGGACTGGGGCTCGTTGGCAATGCTGTGCGACGGTTACGAGCTCGACGAAGCCAACAACGGCTTAGGCGAGCTGAAAATCCATCCGAAATTATCGCCCTACAAAGTCGGCTTTTATCTCGACGACGACAATGAAAAAGACGAGGATCCAAAGTACCAAGAAAAAACACGTCTCGTCTTCTATCTGAATAATTTATTGAAATCGAAGGGTCTCGATACGGTGTTGACCCGGAAGAAGCGAGGGATCGAAAACTTTCACGTACCAATGACGATCAGCGTGGATGATGCGAGCTTGCAAAACGGTATAGTACGCGTCAGGAGCCAATTGACAACGATTTCCGAGGCGGTTCACGTTACCGATTTGCCGAAATATGTCGCGGCTCGTTGCGCCTAATAAAAAAAACCCGCGATCGCCGCGGCATAATCGACGTCGAGAAAAGTCTGCAGGCTCTGTTTGCTTTTTTTTCGCCGTCATTGATGTACAGGTGTGCGCAATACTGCGTACTCGATTTCAAGACCAGACTCATGTCTTAATGAAAATATTTATGGAAGGGAATGCGGCGAAAATGATTTTGTTAAAATTGCCCGAATTTTCTTTTCGGCAGGTCACGAAATTACTTTTCTAGGATCCTCGTTGAAGGACGACAAGGAAATTCTGCAAAAAGGCTTTTGTGTAATAATGATGAGAATATTTTTTAAATTGAGAATTTTCGTTGCGTTCCATCGAGGCAAGGAGAAGTTATTCTCGGAAAAAAAGGATAGTTTGTCCCAGTCACGTAATGAAATAAAAATAAATGTAAAACGTAATTGTTACGAGTAGTTATTTTTATGGGTAAGCGTTTCCTTTCCATTTTTCGTCGGAGGAAAAAAAAGGGCCCAAAACTGCATTCGTGTTTTCTTTTCTCTCGATTATTCTGCACATTTCAATAATATATATAATAGATTAATCCTATTCGGGTTCTAAGGGCACAGGTGAGAAGGTACGATATTCTTTACTTTTTCGTCGAACCGCATGATTTTTTTTCTTTTGTTTTCGAATCGACGATCTTTTCACCTTCCCGTCGTCTTATCGCAACTGCGACCGCGACAAAAAGAATATGCGTCATTCACTCTTTACATTCGCTGGGGAACGCTTCGTCACGTGGGCGGAACAGTTCCGTCGTTGATTTTACAAATTCGATTCGTATAACTCGGAATAACGAAGGGAGAAAAAAAAGCGGAACGCTTTCGAAGGAAAGGAAGCGACAATTGAAATGCAATCGCTACGTTTGTTGGTTTTCATCGCCTCCTTCCCTCTCCCCCACGCGCACTTTATTCCAGTTCATCGTACGTGAATGCGTTTGCCCCTTCAAAAAAATGTACAAGGCTCGAGGAGGGACGCGATAATAAATGTTCGGGAAATGAGAGGAAATTACGGAAAGCGGAGGACTCGCGTGGTCTGAAGAAACAAACAAGCCAGGCAAAACGAATATTACGAACGAGGGTTAATTTTTGCGGGAGGATTGAAAACGAAGAGAATTTACGATGAGAAGAGTCTAAAAAGTATCTCGGAAAGAGCCACCGAGGAAAAAATTCCATCTTTGTGCGCGTCTGAATTTTTTCTCTTCGTTTTCACCCCCCCCCCCCCCCCCCCGGGTGTGCGGTCCAGGAGCCGTGTGGCGGGGGGCGCCACACCGCTCCTGGAATACTCGTGAATGGCGCTTTCTTGTGTATGAATCTTTTTGCGTATGTATCATTAACTTCATTCTTTCATTCTCACATTATTCACACTCTCAATATTTTTTGACGCCCCATTCTAGTTATCATTTGGCGTTGTGTATCAAGGATTTATTCTTTGCGGAACCTAGAATCGTTCGACAATTGCTTTTGCAAAATCCTTTTTTTATACTTTTCTCATAATCGCTCTCAGATCCTTTTTTTGCGGTTGCTTTTTTCGCTTTGCTCTCGACACGATCCCTTAATAAAACTGCCCGAATGTTCGCTTCTCTCCCTCATTCTTTCGCTCTCTCTCTCTCTCTCTCTCTCTCTCTCTCTCTCTCTCTCTCTCTCTCTCTCTCTCTCTCTACCTCTCTCTCTCTCACTCTTACATTACGAGAGACGCATAGCGCAATTCAACTGGCTAAGCGGGTAATTGCAATTTGTTGCCCCTGAGTACTTTGGTGATGTACAAGTAAAAGAAGTCACAGTACAGAACGGTCTGTACAAGACCAGCCACAATCGCGATCAAGTCGTAGTGATCTTCGGAGTAATAACGGTATACCCAGTTGAGAAGATAAAGACCGCGATATGAGCCGAGAGCGAACAAATAGTGACTTGTAATGCTTTCAGCCTCGCCAGTCTTCGATACCAGAAACAGTTGCGGCAGGATTGCCACCGATTCCAAATAAATGCTGAATGTCCACAGGATCTCGAGTACCGCGAATTCGTGGTTTATGAGGAGCGACAACACGACTGCAGGGATCAATAGAAATTCAATTCTGGAACACAGAAAAAAATGACGTGAGAAATATAATTTTTTGCAATATACGATAACGACTTATTATTTTGTTTACGAATTATTTTGTCATTGTAGTCTCGATAGCGTAGAATTTTGACAATACGTTTTACTTTTTTATTTTAGGATTGACTTGTTCAAATCTTGGATGACTGAAACTGGAGACTTTTTGGAAACATTTCCAAAAACCAAGCGCAAGAAAAATACTGCAGTGAACTTTTTTTAATCGCTTTCGCACGATTTTATTATCCATTTATAAAAAACCACAGACTTATTACCATTGCAGAATTTAAGGGGTTAGGCTACGGTGAATTTACACCATAACCCCTTAAGCGATAAACACTGGTTCATCGCTTGAGGCAACTCGAATTGAAGAGGAAGGTCCAACATATGGTTCCTAGATAGCAGATTAACGGTAAACTTATTATTACACAGATAGAACTGCTACTAAAACGTTCAATGCATTTTTCCCGAACACTACAATTTTCAAAATGGTGCACATGATTTCTTGACATCTAATAAATGGATTGGGTCGAAACTCGGCACACTTATTCAGTGTTGAAATACTTTTTCTCAACATTTTCTTTCTATTAGTTACTAACAATAACAAATGCGTTTTTCCTTGACAGATCGAAAAAAAATTCAACATTTTTTTCCGATGATTGAAACACTATGACAAAAAGGTTGGGCAAGTCTTAGCCAATATTATATATTTTAGGAAAACACGTGTTTTTTTGTTTCAGATCGAATCCATGATCGAAATACGATAAAAAAAAAAGCTCAGTCAAGTCTAAGAATATTATCTATTTTGAGAAAAAAAACTCGTTTTTTTTTATTTCAGATCAACCGGGTGGCCAAAATCAAGTACACCATTGAGTCCCTCACTTTCAAGGATCCGTTACAAGATTGTTTACAACTTATTTAATTATTAATACTTTTTAATGAAATTTGGTACACAACTTTGTTAATCTACATACAAAAATGAATGTCGAAACGATTTTTCAATCATCTTACTTCTTAGTTCAAAATAGAGTGTTTTAAATAACTCTGATTTTCGGAGTCAAATGCCTCAAATGTGTTGTGGTTTGGGGGTCCTGTTAAGGGGTCTGTATAAGCATAAAAAGTTGAAAATACGTTTTCTTTTATTGCATACTTTTGGAGCCTAGGGTCTTAGCTTCAATTTGTAATAGAGACTTCGTTAAAATTTGTGAAAAATGACCGGGTTGCAACTTTTTTTGTTTATCTTATGCATTTTCTTTGAAACTGTGTTTTATGGAGCAATGTATCTCAAAATCTCCAGTCGAATCTCAAAATCTATTTGTCTGATTCGCTTCAAATTTGGACAGCATGGTATAAAACATTTTCCTGTCTATGACCGGATGATTTGTTGATATATCTATTGATTAGGTGATAACGAAATAAGGAACTTTTTTAGTTGTCGAAAATCGAACTTTTTTTTGTCGAAAACCAAACGTTTTTTTTCTACAGCCAGCCATGTTCGTTATTTTCAAAATCATAGAAAAATTTCCAGTCATACAAAAGTTTCATTATTATACTAAAAGTACGTTTTTTTATTTTTCAATTAGGGTCATTGTAATTGCCAGATGATGTCACTTACTTTAAATAATAACGTCACTGTTTATCAATATTTTTCAATTAAAAAAAAACGCAACTTTGCCAGAGTGTGTATTAACCGTCTGTGAAATCACGACCTCGCATGACGGAACGCTTGTTGGGAAAAATATCGCAAAACAACCTGTATTCAGGCCCCAGGCTTATGCGGACTCGTTTATCTTATAATTGTTTGCCCGAATCATTTTCCAACTGGTGCTTTATTCCTAGCACTATCCCCGAGTACAAAACGGTCAGAGCAATCTCCCAAACTCGATTCGTGCCACTTGGCGTAGATAAAATTTCCCACAGTGTCTCTAGCATCTTTTTTGTACTTTTACTATCGAATAATTGTTCTCCTTTTTTACCTGAACGTGTCGTGATTGTGGTCATAGGTAGCCTTGAATTTGACGTACATCAGATATATAGTGGCATAAGAAGCCGCTATAAAGACAAGTTTCATGACGAAGTTGTACGCCGATATGTACGTCGTCAAGAGATCGAGGTACCTCGATGTGTAGACTATAGCGAAGAGGATTTGCGATTTGCCGCTTATACCTGTCGAGAGTAAAAAAATAATTCTTCAAGCACCTCAAATGATAAAAAACTCAAAAAATCGCCATTCGAAAAATAATTGCCGAAATTTCATTATCGTGTCTACAATTTACTCGTCTCCTTCACGTTCAAAATTTCATGACGTTTCGATCGAAACTCGCGTGACGTGCGGAAGAAAACAGAGAACTCGTCGGTAGCGCGAATTCGTATTTCACGGAGACTTACGGTGTAACAGTACAAGACGACCGGAGAAGCATAAGTAACACAAAAATAAGAGAAGATCGATCGCGTAAATTCGCGCGTCAAGGCACTCAGTTATCCTTTTTTTTTTCGTTCGCGTGTGAAATAAAAATGCCGCGAAGGGACGCGCAGGTCGGAAATTTGCCACTTACCGGCACAGCTCCTTGTCTTCCATATTTTAGCTAGGAGAACAAATATCGCGAGTAAATGCGACAAATCGCCGACTAAACGAAATATATTCATATCTCTTTGTTGGTTAGAAAAAAAAACGTCCGTGCGGGCCTTGTGTTACTTTTTGTTCCTCCACGCCAAGGAGTTGCGAGGAATGAGAACAATTAACGGGATTAGCCTTCTACTCGTGAATTCGTTTTAATCACGTACGAGTTTAATCCGCGTGAAACAAAAATCGCAACGAAAAAAATGCCAAAGAGCGAGAACCGCACCACACAAATATGACGTGGCTTCGGCTGTAACGTCGGCAGATGGCCGACAAACGAATACTATGGCTTTTAACGGGTATATGTTTTCCGAACGAATTATATGTGTCGTGTGTGTCGGCCGTGCGCCGTACGACCGAACGCCACGACATCAAAATACTCGTATCTTGAAGTTGGCGCATCCCGTCGTCTTACGACACACGTAAATTTAACTCATTTTTAAATACGATAGAACGTGATTAACAATTTGCTCAATAGGATGATCATCTTCCTTCTTGTTTTATCCATTTTTTCCGTTGTTTTCCAATTGCCTAACGACTAATCGATCGTTCTCCCGGCGTGCTGCTTGAACGATTCGAATATTCCCGCCATGTCGGTGGCTCGCGATATGCCTGCTTCGTGGAATTCACGCTGCGGCGCCACTGCGGAGACCGAGCTGTTACCGGCCACGATGGCGAGGGATGAAAAAAGTGACAGCGCGGAATATCGATGAAATATGATTCATCGCGCGGCCTCTCGGACCTCTCACCACACAATTATCAGTAACTTTCTTCTTCTATTTGACGAATTTCATGGCCCTTCTTGCTATGAGAACGCCGCCGATAAAATATGACCGTAAATTCATGGTAATATGACCGCGGAGGAAAACCTCAGCTCGCAATATACAGGCAAGCGGTAACTAATCCAAAAGAGCGCGAAGACCCAAAAGCTTCAAAAGGGTGAATTCTATTTCCTGAACATGATCGATATCCCCATTTCCTTCAATAAGTAAAAAATCAATTAAATTACTAACAGCTTTCGAAAGTCCCGCTCGGACTGCGAGAGCGACGGGAATTTTATCGAAATATGAATCATCGTAACCTCCCAAGATTCGAGAAATTCGACTTTATATGGTGGGTGACAGGAGGTGCAACCGCGGGACAGAGTGGACAGAGTCAAAGAAACACGGTAGCGCGACCAGCCCAGGAGTGCGCACGCGCAGGCGGCCGCACCGGACCGCCCGGAACGGCGGGTGCAAGGGGTGTGGGGGTCAGGTTAAATAAGAGAACGTAACCCAAAAGAGATTTAAGAGACTCGCGACGGACGATTGCGGAACGAATAACAAAAACAGTGCACCGAATAAAAAAGAGTTAATAACAATAATAATAATAATAACGATAATTTTATCATCGAAAGAACATTGCAGAAAAATGCGTTGCAATTCCAACGCATGACAAATATGTTGAGGATAAAGATAAAAATCGTCGGGCCGCACAGCTTGGAGAGAGTGTTGAAAGAATAGTGCACTGTAAAGGGTGTTTCGTCGGTGTTCTCGGCTTTGCTCTGCTTCCTTAAGGAATATATATATATACACACACATATATATATACACACACATATGTGTCTTTTAACTTGGTGTGTATATATATATATATGATCGGAGTGTGATTAATACACGAACGCATGTAACACGCCTACCTGCTAGTCGAACCGTGTCTCTCTTTTGATACATCGTCTATCCCCTCCTCTCCTTCCGTCCGTCCATACACCATATATACATAATACATCCGTGTGTACGAGTGTGCGCGTTGCTTTTTCATACCGTCGCTTAAAACTTCACCCGTACTCACACACGCATACTCTCGCAAGAGTTTTTGAAATTTTGAAAAAGCGACAAATCTCGGCGATAAAATGCGGGCCGACGAATTTTTTGCGTTGTTTTCTTTGGCCGACGAGCACCTGTACCCGATACGGATATTCGGGTTATAAACACACGTTATACTCACAATAAATGATATCTGCATCGCGCATTACCGTTTTCTCCTTATTTTTCTCTATGCTCTGGGGCTCTTTTCATCGTATAGCGAAAGAAAGATTACTCGTGTGAATGCGCGTTTTTTTACGTTGCGCCTCTTGTCCAAGGAACTCCCATCCTGGTACAACGGCCGAATCTCGCAGAGATCGGACGAGACGAACATTCGGAAGAGCGATACTTACTCTTCCGTGCGGAAAACGCTCCAATCGTCGGCACGATGGAATAGCGACGGAAAGGCGCCTTCGGAAGTTCGGAGATGAGCAACCCGAGGTGGATTTGCTGGTACCTTTTGGAAGGCGTGCCCACACTTTTGGCCTTTCCTGTTGATTCGTCCCAGACACCAGGTATGGAGATGAAAAACGAGAGAAGCGTATCAGTAGCGGGAGTGTTGATGTCGGATCGTAGGAATATGTTCGATCCAATTGGGAAAACTAGGATCTTGTTTGGATTTGGATTTGGAACAACACTAGGAGTGTTGTTTGGCTTTGTTGGTAATTGGATATACGTGCTCGGAAAAGATATCTCAAGTCTGTTTGGTAATTAGGAAGGACGTATTAGAAATGAAAATGTTTGTTAAATTGGGAAAACGGAATCAAGTGTATCGATATTGGGTTGGATTCGTTTGGGTTTTTTTTTGGCAATTAGAAATAGTCATTTTCTTGACTGTCCTGAGTTCTGTCTATGATTTATTTACTTGCGATCCATGTTTTATTTGTGATCCCCAATTAAACATCAGTTATCCATTTTTATGCAAATATTGTAACTTATTTTGAGCTGTTTTCGCACATGGGCTTTTGGGAGCAATGTAAGCTTTTATAACATTATGGGAATTTTTGTTATTTATTCGTTTTCATTATTCATTACCTTTTTTTTATAATTTGCAGTCGTAAATCTGTAATAAAAATATATAAAACAATTCCAATGATATTCATAGTTTAAATTAGTCAGAAGAAATTTCATCAATGAAAAAGAATTAATGTTCGTTGCATTCCAACGATGCGAACTTCAAAATCATAACTTTATTTTTTCTCGAATTTGTTAATAAATTGTACCCTGGGATTCTGTTGTAACCATTTCATAAACTTATTTTCCACTCAACCCTAATGAGAAATTATTGTAACATACACTGTGCAGATCGGACATCCTGATTTTGTTTAATGCCACAGTTTGCGAAGCAAAATTACAACAAAATTTGTCCAAAAAAATGATTGCACTGTAGCCAGAGTAATGAAGTATAATAATAATAATATAAATGAGTAAATAGTGTAATAATAAATAAACGATAGGTAAAGTTGAAGTGCAAAGGTTTGTTGCTAAACATCATTATTCTAAGAGTTAAGGTATTCCTTTTGCGAAAGGCCGTATTTTGGATGGGTATAAGGCGTCCCTTCTGAAGCATTAGTAAATTACAGTGGCGCTTAAAAAAAAATAAGTTACAATCAATTATTATACCCAGCGATAAACCGGAATGAAATACTTAACGCAATTTACTAGATTTAGACATTTTCTCTGAAGAGTCGCAGCTACAAAAATTCGTCTGCTAGTCACATTTTTCCAAGTTTTATCATTAATATTTTCTTTAAACATTCGGTGCTTCCTATTTTCATAGTTGTGACGGATTCTTTAGGATTTTGTGCATGCGGAGAGCCCTTTATATCAGATATCTGGAGTTGTTTAGTGTATAAATTATTAGAAATGTGATGAGTGTGTCATCTCCATAAAGTGCCATATAAATAAGACGATTTTTAGAGTCGTAATTTTCGGTTGAAAGTTAGGGAACTTGGCTTAAAGTTTTATCAGTAACTCGGATGTATTTTTATTTAATTATAGACGGAAATCAGTTAATTGTTAAATATTCGGATTCACGACAGGAATACCTTAAAAAGAAAATTTGGTAAGCCGAACAAACCAATAAAGGTTGATGGAAAGACTGGCGGATAATTCATTTTCCTGTTAGATCAATAATTATATTACATTCGTCACATTTTTACTGTCCATTCAAAAAAGAATTTGTATTTTATTTCAAAGCCACCCGTTGCACTGAATGGAAATTAAAAAGAACAATTCATTTGTCTCAGGTAACAATTTCTGGACTTCGCAATGGCAGAATCAATGGCCTCCGTACGCTATGGGAGTTCTGAGTTTCGTCATCGTAGTGTTAAGTCTCGCCGGATGTCTTTGTTGTCGCAGGCAGCGACGTCCAAAAGGATTCCAGGTACAGGAGAAAAGAACCCAATATGATTAGAGCTGAATCATTGACAAGGATTTTTTCACTTTGCGCATTTTTGGTTCGTTCGGCGTTTGCATTGATTAGCCAAAGAGCCACCATGACAAATACGCAACTAGACGTAATCTTTGACGTCCGTCTCGAGCGATCTGTTATTAACACGAGATTGTAAACGTGTGACCAATGCCGATTAGATTTACGAGTGGGACGATATTATTGTACATCCGATTAACAACCGATTTCGAGCACTCGATTTTTCATAATCGACTGCAAATTTCACGTGACTCTATTATTGCACGTGATTTTTACTGATCAAAGCTTTCGATGCCGATCCAAAAAATTCTCTTCTCTTTTTTTATATTTCGACGCGAATCAGCCCACGGCTATCATAAAAATACGATACGATATTTGTTTTTCTTTCTTTCAATTGTAGGACGATGCTGGAACAGGCAAGGTAAAATTGAACGAAAAAAAAACCATGGCAACTAGATAGAAAATTATTAGAAATAAAAGAACATATTGTACATCCGTCGAATCTAGCAATTTAGGAATAACGAATACCCATAGGGTCCCACTAGAAATGCATCGTAGTACGCCCACGTAGTTTTACTGTTCCCTAGACTATTCCAAGATCTTGACTGGTATTTCTCAATTAGCAGAGAAAAAAAAACGTTGAAGAGAGCGAACAAAGCGCGCGTGAAATTGATTTACTTTTCGATTTTTTGAAGCAATTCAAGGACGGAAGTACAGCGGGAACGGAGACGACGATCGAGCGCGTGCCATCGTCGAGTCTCGAGCTCGAAGTGCCACGTATATTGACGTCGTCACGTGAAAAGATTCAATTTGACGAGGTTTCGTATAATTACGTCGACACGAGATCAGCGATAAAACCGCCGTCGTCATCGCTCTACGACGACGACAGGAACGACGACGACGACGACGACAACGCAAACACCGATGACCCGAAGAATTCATCGTCACGCGATCGTCCGTGCAGCGAGTGGTACGAGGGTGAACATTTTCCCCGTGAAAAGCTCAAGTATCTTCGCGAGATCGGGCGTGGCTGGTTCGGCAAGGTGGTCGAAGGTACGACGATAATCGAGGACGGTAGAGTCACGAGATTGGGCAAAAATCGTGGCGTCGTCGTGCGTATATTGACGGAGGGTGCGACGAGCCGAGAAAAATCGTGGTTCCTCGGTGAGTCGACGCCTTATCTGAAGTTGCGTCATCCGAATATACTCGAACTTTTGGGATTTTGCCTCGAGACTGATCCTTATCTGTTGCTATTCGAGTCCTGTCCGGTCGGCGATTTGAAGGACTTTTTGATAGCGAATCGCGCCAAAGGCGAGGCGTTGCGCAAAGAGAATCTACCGACTAGAATTGCTTTGAATATCGCTGATGCGTTGGAGCACATGCACGAGAACGGCTTCGCTCATACCGATTTGGCGGCGAGAAATTGCCTCGTCGCCCAAGATTTGACCGCAAAATTGGGCGATTACGGGATCGGAGTTGAAAAATATCCGGGCGATTATTACGTCGTGGGTGATCGTGCGTTGCCGATACGTTGGTCGGCACCGGAGAGCCTCGAATGCACCGAAACCACCATAGAGACCCGCGCTATAACGCCCCTCGCAAACGTATGGAGCTACGGCGTTTTACTGTGGGAAATTGCCACCTGGGCCGAACGTCCTTACGACGATCTCAGTGACGAGCAACTCATAGAAATGATATTCTCCATCAAGGACGAAAAGTCGATGAAATTGCTCAATAAATTGATCGCCGAGCGTGACTTACCGTGCCATTTTCGTGCGGCCCTCGAGGCCACGTGGAAATTTTCGCCCAACGAGAGATCGAGCCTCGGCGAGTCGAGGCAAATTTTGTGCGGCAAGAGAATCGAAGATTTCGAGAGGAGATGGGAAAATTCGAAGCCCAACGGTCCAAGCTCGGTCGACAAGAGCGCGAGCCTTCAGGATCTTCGCGGCAGCGTGGATTCCGAACTCTGGCAGGCGAATTCCTGCCTCGAAAAAAATTCTCTCCGCGCCAATTTTCGTCTCGGACCGGACGAGCCAGTCGCCAACTGCACGAGCCTTCGAGAGAGTTCGTGTCTACCGGAGTCGGGATCGGAGACCGAGGAAGAAAGCTGGCGTGGTCGCGTCGAGCGTGGTGCTTATACGGAAAAGGTCAAGCAAAAATCAAAATCCGTAGCTGATCTCATGATTCTCGTACACATCGATTCGGATTCCGACGTCGAGACTTCCCTCGGACCTCAGAACGTCGAGAAAACGGCCAAGAAACGTTTGCCACCGTCGGGCAGCGACGGTGATCTTCGGAGCGCCGTTATCGCCGATGAGTTCGACGAAGCTCTGAGAAAATTGCGCGATCCTGCCGCCTCCAATAGCAACGGTGCGAAAATGACGAGAAATATCTTCGACAAAATTGCCGAAGATCTAACGCCGAAAATCACGTTAAATCTCGCGGAGAATGTAAAAATCAGCGAAAGCGTCGAAAAACCAAAATTGTTGACACTTACGAATCAGGGACAGACGCCGATCTTGAGATTATCGTTTGGTAGTCAAGTCCAAGCGGCGATTGATCCTGGCAACGACAAAGCGCGCAAATGCGAAGAAAGCTGTTCGAAAGATAATGCCGAAGAAACGAATCTTGAAAAAGTAACTAAATTGCCCGCTGACGTTTCGAGAAACGAGGAGCACGTGTTGCGTTTGGTCTCCAAAGGCGATCCGGACTTGCCACTTCTGCGGTACGTTCCCGAGCGTACCTCGACACCGGTATGCCCCACGGAAAATCGATCCTTGGATTCGTTCCTCGTCCTTGAGGCCCGGGACGCCGTTTCGTCGTCAGCTGAAAGATCCGATGAAAATGGCGTCGACGTCCAATTGTGGAACGACGCATTGGCTCACGAGCTCGAAAAGAAGAAGCCCAGTTGCGTCGAAAATTCAACTATATTCGACGAATCCATGGACGGAAAAGTAAATTATTTCGAGGATTCGTCAATTACCGCGGTCGGTAAGGAAGGCATTCGCGATCAAATTGTGGAATCGGGATCGAACGCGCTCAAATCGTTGCAAAATTCTCCCTCCTCTTCGCGCGCCGTTGAATACACTGTTACGGGTTCTCTTTCGGCTCCGGCGACCCCGCGGCGTGATTGGGCGACCAGCACCACGAAGACGACCGAGGGATCGAAGAAAGTAACCAAAAGCACCAATTATTATCGCGACGACGATCACGAAGCGACGGGTTCTTCGTCGGCGCCGGAAACGCCCTTTCGCAGAAGTTACAACGTCGCCGAACACGACGAGGAGTCGTCCACCTGCGAGGACCACGAGGAGCGAATAACCGTGAAAGATTCGGCTCCCGATACGCCACAGTCGCGTGGCAATTACTCGGTCGGTAACGGCGACGAGGACTTGTCGTCGACGGGCGAGGAACTCGAGCCCGGAATAATAAAGAGATCGTCACACGAGGCGGACGACGAGGAGGATCGCAAACATTTGTCAACGCCCGACGATGAGAGAAGTTCCGACTCGGGCTTTCGCGACAAGGAGTCCTGCGAGGAGGAAGAATCACCGATCCCGGGCTCACAGGTCTCCAGTATCATACTCGGTGCTAAAAATTCCTCCGTAAACGTTGGCATTTCGTCGCCACTCTCGGCCTCCGCTGAGGAAGAACAGATGAGAATTCTATTCGAACTCGACACGATTCTCGATGCCGAGTACTACGGAAATTTTTGTGATTCCGACAAAATCGACGTGACCGAGATGTCGTTGAATGACAATGAAAAAATTCGATTCGACGATATCGACGAGATCGCCGGCAAAATACGATCCATCTCCGAGTCTCACGAGTCCACGGAATCAACGGAAATCCTGAAAACTGTCAGACCCAACTCCTGCGAGGCGAACTTTCTTGACAATTTTTTCGACAGAAAGGACGACCCGAACGATGATTCAAAATTCGAATTTCAAAACGAGGAGAATTCCGTTGATTTGTTGGAAAACACGGAGGCTGATTCGGTGAGCGAATTGTTGAAAAATGAGGAGAATCGTTCGAATTCGAGGAAGGAGGATTTATTGGCGGATTCGAGCAGCGAATCGCCGATAAAAACCGATCGCGATCCAAGCAACGAATCATCCCTCGAGCTCGCGCGTTTGAACATCGATTCTTCGAGTTCCCGCGGAAGAATCGAGGGAAACGATACTTCGTCGCTCGATACGCCCCGCTCGGATGTCGCAAAGAATGACGAGTCAAGCAGCGATCACTCGCCGATCAAAACCGATCGCAACTCGATGAGTACCGATTTATCTTTGGATCTTCGACTCGAGACGAACAGCGATTCGACGAGTTCGTCCGGCAAAACGGATCAAAGAAACTTATCGCGCGACGAAGAATCTCCGAAAATTTGCAAAGAAGCGGAAAGCTCATCGGGCTCGGACGATAAAATCGTTCGGTTAGAAGTTCCGGGAGAGGACGACACATCAACAATTAAGAAAGAAACGATTGAGCCGTTGAGTTCGGGCGTTGGGGACGAGCGCGGAAATTTCCACGACAATGAGTCGACGCAAAGTCGTGCGGAAGGTTCAACGAACTCGGCCGACAAAGAGACACATTCGTTGCGCGACGACTCGACGGAAATTGTGGAAAGAACGGAAAGTTCGACGAATACGTCGCGGGGATACGATCGAGAAAATTGCCCAGGAGGCGAGGCTGTCAAAAATCGTGAAAATGTCACAAGTCCGACCGATAAAACAGAGACGGGCACCAGGCCCTTGGGCGCCGTTAATGTTGAACTCTGCCGAGAAGCGGAGTTTTCGAAAAGTACGCTCGGCCAGACCGACACTCAATTTGCACAGCGCGACGCCTCCACCAGTCCCCAACGTACGAAAAGCTCGTCCAACTTGGTCGACAAAACAGATCGGAGTAATTCGGCTGCGGAGAATACCGACGAAGCGGAAACATCGTCGATCGAATCCCCGTCGAAAATCGGCTCGAATATTTCCGTGGAACGAGACGCGATGAATTCGGACGTTGAGCAATGGTCCTCGAGGGAAAACATCGACGAGATCAACGACAACGACGAGGAGGACAGCTCGACGATGTCGCTCAAGAGCGACAATTCTTACGTGTCGTTTGGCCTCGACGAGGAATTCGTCACCGCAATTAGAAACGAGTTGAGGGAAAAATTGCCGCGCGCCCAAATGCCCGTAGTCGAGGCCCTCGATCCTCACGACGAGAAAGAAACCGCCTCGATAAATAATGCGGAAACGAGCGCGAAAGGTTGGTCCGAGATCGACGATGAGATCGAAGAAAATTCGGAACGCTCGAGTATCGATATAGCGATCAGATACAATATTTACGGCACCCCGCTCAGTCCTATAATGGAGGAACGCGAGAGCGGCGGAACTTCCGAGTCTCTCGCATCCAAAGAGGAGTCCGGCGATGTCTCGATAGCCTCGAGGGTCTCGGCACTCTCCGAGGACCTTCTCGTCGTTGACACCCGCACCAATCGGGCGATCATCGTTGAAGCGGGTGCCGGCAATCCTGAAACATTCAATTCTCAACAGGACGACGATCGAGACACCTCCCATGGCGATTTTTCCGACGATGAGAATCTCGAATATTCTCAAAACCACTTGAACAGGTTCGCAAACTTTTTTTTTGTGCCCTTGCAAAGAGAAATTTCTGGTAGCGATTCTCCAGGTACCGATGCCTATTGAGAATCTGCGAATTTTATGTGCGTACGAATGTATTCGAACGTCGATAAAAGTAATGTGCTATTCTATTAAGGGGTTAGGCTACTGCGATGACCCGCAAATCAGGGCTATTTGGAAAAAACAATTTTGGAGAAATACGTAAGATGATTGAAAAAGTGTTTGGGCATTTATTTGTATGTAAATTAACAAAGTTGTGTACGCAATTTCGTATAAAATATTAATAACTGAAGAAGTTATGAGTAATCTCGTGAGGGACCTTTGAACGTAAGGGGCGCAACGGTGTACTTGAATTTGGCCACCCGTTTTATCTGAAACAAAAAAAGAGTTGTTGCGTAAGGGATAACACCACTCTAGCGGCAGAAAATAAGACCTAAGGTTGACAATTGATTTTGGGAGTATGAAAGAAGGAATAGTATTTCTTTTGAGATGGTTTATTTCACACATGTTAAAGTATTAAAAAAAAATATTATAATTTTCATACAAAATGGCGGCGACAGAGCCCATCTTGTAAAACGTGTTTTTTTACAAATACTTTCATGGGAGGACGGTTTTCTCATAAAATGAAAAAACCGTTTTTGTTTTTGTTCCCTGTATTCTAAGACAGGGAACAAAAACCGAAAAAAAATTTATATATTATTAGCTATGGGACTACGTAGGAATTTTTTTATCAAATTTTGAAAGAAATTTTCAAAGACTTTTGAAAGAAATAAATCGATTTTTTGCCCAAAAAATAAGCAGTAAATTGTTTATAAAAGAAGTTTACATTTAATCAAAAAACGGCTACGTACTCCCATAGAGAATGTAATTGTGGAGCTACGATCAAAATTTCAAATCGATCCATGGAAAGGTGTTCGAGTAATCCGTCCTCCCAGTTTGAAAAAGTGGTTTCGAGAAAAACGCGTTTAAAATTGTACGAGCACTTAAATCCTTGAAATTTTGCTTTACCCTTGCCATCTCCGATGCCTGTACAATACGAGAGAAATTTTTGTTTACCTTTAATCTGTGATACCTGCACCATAAGGGATAACACCATCCTAGAGTGGTGTTATCCCTTGAAATAGATAACATTGGCTAAGACTTGACCGAGCTATTTTGGAGTCTCGTTTCAATCCTCGAAAAAAATGATTTTTTTTCGAGGAAAATAACATCATTGTTAATAACTAATGAAAAATAATATTAATAAGAAAAACGTCGGTCAAGACTAAACTACTTTTACACTGAATACGTGTACCAAATTTCAAGTCCACTCGTTCATTAGATGTCGAGAAATCGTGTATACCGTTTTGAAAAACATAGTTTCGAGAAAAACGCGTTTGGAGTTTTACTAGTAGTTCGATCGTTGTAATCATAAGTTTACTTTCAATCTGCAATTTCTGCACCATATGTTGGACCTTTTTCTTCAATTTGAGTTGCCTCAGGCGACGAACGAATGTTCGTTATTTTCGAAGTAGCCTAGCCCCTCAAAGAAATTACAGTTGAATATTTGCAAATTTTATCGTGACAGGAAATTTTAATGACATGGGGCGAATCTACCGCTTTCGGGTGTGAGAAAGCGATTAAGCTCTTGACTTTGGGAAAATTCATTTGGGTTTTCAATAACCCGATTTATTTTGTACGAACTGATGATCTACTAATAGTACGTAATTAATCTTAATGATTTTCATGCAGTATTACAATCAGTGGAAACAACATAATATTTAGCAATGTTGCCTAAAAACAATCAATTCTTAAAAAATAAATTGTTAAACAATTCCCTGCATCTGGAAAGGAAATTGCCAGCGGAACGATAGAATAATTGTTGATTGAGATATCCTTCCCTGATTGTTAATAGACTTCTCTTATTCAAATTCACAGAGGCCTGGAAAGTAAAAGAATTTCGATGGGAAGCGGCGGTGCTCCCCTGCCGAGTCCCGAGGAGGAGAGCAAATGGCAACAACAATTTCCGCTTCCCCTGCAGATGCAGGACGATCTTATGAGCACGAGTTTCGGCACCGACCGGGACTGGGACAGCCAGGACGACGAGGAGGGCGACGAGGATGCTGAGGAGGGTGAAGAGGAAGAGGAGGAAAATAGTTCGAGCTCTGGCGAATTCGTTTGGAAGGTAACCCAGGTAGCAAAATGTTATCTACATGGTATCCGAAAAATATCCCAAATTGGATATGGATAACTTTTTGGTTGACCAAAAAGATGCCAATTCGGATTACAAATCGTATCACTAATAACCGCTTCGCGGATAACTTATTTGTATCCAATTAGTTAACTATACAACTTTTAATGGTTGACAAATTGACAACCAGAGGTTAACTTTTTTCGGTCGTCGGTACGTTAGCGTAAAGTTATCAAACCGATCTATCCGAAAGATATCCTCTTAAAGGCATGAAAATGCCAAGATGCCACGAGCATCTTAAAGTTGTCCAAAAGGCATCCATAAAGTTGACAAAACGACATCCAAATGGTATCAAAAAGTGCTATCGAATATATATCTATTTATTGGATATATATATATTTTTTTCTTTCATTTATCAGAATCAACTTATTAATAGCCTAAGATATTTTTATAGCCCAGTATTATCTATTTTTAGTTATTACATGGTGAATATCGTTAATAAAAGTTTCTATTTGGACGCGTATTTATAAATACGTAAATGCGTATTCAAATATAAACTCCTATTAGCCATGTTCACCATATAATAATCAAA
Organism: Ophion obscuratus; assembly: GCA_964007375.1. NCBI lineage: Eukaryota > Metazoa > Arthropoda > Insecta > Hymenoptera > Ichneumonidae > Ophion > Ophion obscuratus. The sequence goes on from OZ023313.1 coordinate 58,369,732, forward strand.
AATAAGTCATATTGGGCTATATTAAATGTCATAAATTATTAATAATTTGATTTTGATGAAAAGATAGATAAGTGTTATGTCGGTTTTAAAGTGGGCGGTAAATGAAATATTAGCTGATTAATTAAAAGTGAAATATAATTTAATATTACTAAAAAAAACAGTCATGAATTTTTATCGTCGTTACGGAGAAACCTTCTGTCGGCCGCGAGTTTCCCAGCTTATAGCCGGTCGTCCCCATGGTGAAGCCATTCCGTGATGCGATTTTCAACATCTGTGATTTTTGCGTCACGAAACTAGCTTCGTACGACCTCTGAAAAAGTAAATGAACAAATATTATGAATAAGATTTTATTAAACGTGCGATGACGTCTTGACAGCGAATGATTTTTAAAGTAAAAAAAGTCACCCGTGCGCTCTCGCCTTAAAGGTTCCTCAAATATTCTATTCGCATAGAATAATAGCAAGTATAAAAAAGAATAGTGTACTTACTCAAATTTTCGCGTCTCGTCCAAGAAAACCGCCCCTGCTGTGAAGAATTCTCCACATAATCTAAAAAGCAAACGTATGGTTTCAGAATACAAATACGTACATTAAGTATACATTTATCTACTGACAGAGGCAAATAGAAAAATATATTAAAGGCATATATACTTACGTCTATATGTTTAAACACCTTTTCTTTTTTTTTATATCGTTCACACTTTGCTCGTCGGTGATTGGAATAATGGTACACTAGGTACGCGCGGCGATGAGAGATCCGTTAATCGTCATCTTTCGGACAACATCCGAATGCCTTTCCAGTATCTCCCACCAATTCCGAATACGTCTAAAGCAGCCCCCTGACACTAGTAGTTAAATGCTGATCGCAAAATGGCCTTGCCGCACTGTGGCGCTAGTAGTCGTGTGACAGGCATGCATATATATGTATGTTGAGCCGGTGTTTCGAATATCTTACATGAATGAAAGTCTATTGATATATTTAGAATGATGATTTTCCATTTGAACACGATAAGTAATGTCGCCATCACAATAATAGGCGAAAGCCACGAAAGTATCGAATCGTTTAGCTCATCGGAGTATTTAAAGCCGAAGGCTGTCACACAACAGCTAACGCTAGTTAGTGGCGATTTCAAGAACTAAAATGCCGGGACAAAACGCGATTTCGTTTATCGTATAGAAATAGTAGGCCAATGTCAGGGGGCTGGTCAAGAGACAGCATATTACCGATGTCCGAAAGACATCATGAAAAAGATATCTTATGTGATTAGTCTTTAGGACATCCTTCGGACAACATTCAATTCGATACAATAGATAACAGCAGACAGATAACTTTTTGATACTTGAAAATAGTCATCAATTGGATAAGAGTTTGTGATACCTTACAGACATCCGTTTTCACCGCCAAAAGATATCAAAAAAAAAGATAACTTCACGACAACATTGAACGTGATGTCGTTTAAAAGATGTTGAATAGTTATTTTACGGTAATGTCTTAAAGATCACCTGAAAATGTTACCTTATCCGCGTCAATTGGACATCTATGCTACTCGACTGAGTAGTATAGAGATCCGAAACTCACTGAGGTTTTAAAAAGGTTCTTTAAAAAACTAAATTTTATTTACTTCACTAATGGTTTGTCCATCAACGTCGATTTTCATATCTTCTTGTTTTGAACACTACCTTGTGGTTTGGATGTAATTCAAAAGAACAATTGCTAGTGCGAATTTATAATGCTTTCGATTTTTCAGCATAACGCTAGAAAAAGTTATTCCAAAATCAGAGTTAAAAGGATGTTGATTCCAAAAATGTATAAAACACTTGTTTTATTTTTTTTTAATTATAAATTAACGAAATGCGATTGAATCGTAAGTTAAAATAATACATCAAATGGTAAAAAATCTTTCACCAATTAAACAATAAAAAATCGTTAATAATAAAAGAAAAAGTAATGAAAAGAAATAATGAAAATAATTAAGTTATGTCAGTAGTTAGTCGTTATTGTGAGATAATATCATCGTCATTGTGCGAAAAAACAAAAACCAATAATTATTTCTTTAATTCAACAGCGCTACGACGAGCCTCACGGTGACTTAGAGAACGTCACGACTCGCAGTCCGCCGAACAAGCCAAAATCTCATGAGCCTGAGGTAGATTTGGACGAGGATGAGGAGGAGGGCGAAGAGGAAGATGATGAGGAAGAAGAGTTTACACCTTCCGCATGGGATGCGACACTAGCACCGCACAGATCAGCTCTGCGATCGCCCGAAAAAAATCTCAAGTCTGGGGTGAGATTCCATTTTGTTCTTCTTTCTCTTCTCAAATTTATTGATCAATCTCTACAGTTCGTTTTACGCATTAAAATACTTGCAACGATCAATGAAAATGTATGTACACAATATTTAATTGACTCCCGTGCCGCCAGGACGAATTGGTAGGTGTGTCAAAGTTTCATGTACGACGAAGCCGGGGGAAAAAACACAGAAATGTGATCGAAATTTCTATCAGAAATCTCGAGCTACGATTTTGCCAAAAAACTTAATTAAGTTTTGCCTGATTCGTTACCATCATTGTTGAAATGATAATTCATTATTATTATATTACTCCCACGCCTTATTCCATCTTTTTATGAGCACAGTCCAGTTACACCCAATTTGATTTGCATTTGGAAGCAGCGCCGCAAAAGCATTTTCTGTTTGTCTATCTCTTTTGTTGTTGCCTAATTCCGATGGAAAAATGTGTTTTTGCTTAATCGAGAAGAATTTGCTTATGCAGGATCAAAAGAAGAGCGTTTGGTTCAAGAAGCAGCGTTATCACTGCGTCTACGAGTATCCGAAGGAGACTCCGGTCCTCGAAGGCCAGGGCCAGGTTGCCACAACATGGGAACCAACTTCATACACTGGTAAATCCATTTTGAAGAACGCATAAAATCCATTTTAATGATTTTAGTTCCAAAATCAACCGGCTCAGAGTCTTCATTGTGAAATGTCAATGTGACACTAAAAATGTAGCGATCATCTAATCGAAAAACGGTTCATCATTGAAAAAAAGTGCAACGTTTCAGGGATTTTAAGAAAGTGCTCAATGAATATTATCGAATGATTGCTTAATAGTTTATATGAAATCTGCTTCGAACCAACAACAGTGGACGCACCATCGATTTGCGAGTTTGGCGATCTCCCATCGTAAGCAGCGTTGGCCTGGGCCGATACTTAGATGGATGACCGCTTAGTCGCGCACTAGCTTGCGCACCCAATGCTGACTGAAAGGCTTACTGAGTTTTCGATGGTAGCGCCACTTAAACTCACTGAAATATTGCTGCCTCTATCGGCTGAGGTTTTTCACAGTTTCCCTATGCCCTCGTGCAAATGCGATACACTTGTACATTCGGAAAGAGTGGCTGAGGGCCACACTCTGAGGAGATGTCCGAGGGACTAGAAACAGTGACGTGACAAGGGTGAACATACGAGGGAACGATAAACTATGTTTAAATCCTGAGAAAATGAGTAGAAGGTCGGATAAGAAACAAAAATGGGATCATAAGTCAAACTCAAGTGTCCCTAAGAAACATCGTTTCTAAGTGATGCAACACAAACGTATTTTTTTTATTTAACTCCAAACCTATTAAGGGGAGTAGGCAGCGAAAGTAGGCCGAAAATGTGATAAAATTCGAATGGAATTTGTGAAGAACCGAAACAACCCACAGACGTTTTCTTTTTTTCAACGTTTTTATTGGAGTTTTGGCTTTTAAATTCAGTGGTTGAGGTTTCAAAAATATAAATATTCAAGGGGGATATGGGCGGACAAAGAAGATCACGCATTTCGTGCACTGGTCCCTCATTGCCACGATTCCGAGTGGCCGGTTGAAGTTTTCGGCAATTCCCAAACGCCATTCTCTTCGGGGGATATTTCTCCACAGACTGAAGCTAACATTTAAATAAAAACAAAAATTAGAAAAATCGTGGCCAACATTTGAAAAACATCGAGAAACCGATAACATTTGTTGGAATAACAATAATAATAAATTGATTTTTTTACATAGACGCCGGTTCATTATGTAGAGAAATCTTCATTAAAATACGAAAATCAAGACGATATTTTCAATCGTTCTTAAGGTATCACGGCAAAACTAGTATAAAATGCTGTTTTGAGAAAAACTCATTTATGTTTTTGCGCAGTACTGTGGCAGAAAAACTGCAATTTACGTACGTTAAAAATTGCCGACGCTGTAGAAGGATTTCTCTCGAGTTCAGCTGTTTCTGTGGCAGCAATCGCAGAACGTCGTTTTTTTACCCTAGTTTCTTTTGTCGATGCTTGCGATCTCTTGTCTGTACCCAACAAGCCGCACAAGGGACATGACGCGTCAGCCGTTCGCGGAGTATTGGAGTTTTATTGCTGTTCCGAGCTCAATATTGCGAATTTTTCAGAGTTCTTGGCGCCAAAATGTTTGGAAGAGATCGTAGTAACAGAGTACAAAAAAAAACGAGAAAAATCGAGATTTTTCCATGTCTAGTCTCCTTAACGCGTTACACTTAGCTCATGGCCAGAAAAAAGAGGATTTTTTGTGATTTTTTTTCTGAAAAACTTGTGCAAGTTTTTGATGTTTTTTACATTGAAGCGTATGGTTTTTAGTATCTCTTACAATTCTTGTATTGAAAAAAATGATAAATGTGGTAAATACAGTGGTTTGTGCAGAAAGCTGTTGGAAAAGCTTCCTTCGCGCTGACCACTGCTACTCGAGAACAAAACATCCGAAATAAAAAATCAAACGCATTTAGTTTTTGCATGGAATTATCTAGTGCTTGTAGGAAGGATTTAATAAAAGATATTGATTTAAAAAAAAATGGCTGCTGCCGAAAGGGAAAGAATGGATTTTCGATGAAAAAAACGCTCTATTTTCGTTGATAAAAAAAACTACATTGAAACAAAATCTTTCGTTCAAGCACTATTTACTATATGTAAAAGAATCTTGTAAAATTTGAAGTTGATTGGTGCAGTGATATTTTAGATACCGTGATTACCGATTTTGAAAACGTGACTTTGAAAAAAAGCGCCCATAATTCTCTCAATTTTGAATGGATCGACTTGAAATTTACAGAGAATGTATATGAAATGTTATATTTTGAGAATCGTTGAAAACCAAAAATCGTTTTTCCAAAAAATGTCAACTCGGTGTGAGCCTTAATCCGCATGTATTTCGAATGCTCAAATTTTTGTGCATCCATCCGATATTCTTCACTGACTCACCGTCTTCAGTTTGATATTGATAATTGTTCAAATGCTTCTGTACATTACTTCCTCTCATCGTAGATCAATGGGTTATTCGCTTTCATTAATTCGCCCATTTATTTGTTTCGCAACCAAAGACTGGGAAGAAATGATGGACGAGCCACGTCTGGACATCTACCCAGTTGAATACGACGAGACGAATCGAGCAGGTACATAAATGATCGGAATTTTGAAAAACGATTAATCCGAAACACTTGTCTATCGTGTAATCGACTTATTGTTTTTTGTCTCTCAGGGGACGAGGAATTTTACGTGAGTAGTTCTAATCGTCCGTTCCAATTTCAAAGTCGCGAGGGTAAGTACGTGAGCCAATTCTTTCCTGGAGCGAGAACGACGTTGTTACAGCACGAGAATCAACAGCAGATGTCGTCCTCGTCGTCGCCCTCGTCGCCCCGTGAACCCGACGACTCGAGATTCTCCCAGGACGAGGTCGACCGAGCCGAGAGCACTCAACCGATCGGCCAATCCTCGCAGACGAATGGCACGTCGCGCGGCGCGGAAATAACCGACAATCAACAGCAGACACAGCTCGGCGAGTTGAGACACACGAGAGATCGTCTGAAGTTGAATCTCCTGACGACTAGCGGCTCAACGAGAACCGACGACGAGTCGGCGAACGACTGTCGTGCCGGAGATCTCGAAAACGTTCGAAAAACCGAAGCGACCTCCGAAAAAACGGACCGCCATAAAGAAGCGACAAAGACAGAAGAAAATTTGGAGAGCGCGAAAGAGTCTGCCGGTGAAACTGTAGTGCATGTCGTTGAATCTAAGGGAAGATACGAAAAAGCGAAAGTCTCGGATAAATTGGAAGAAAATACTGGCGAATCTGAGATAATTGAGGAAAAAATGAACGAAGTGGTAGAAAAAATTCAAGATAGTTCGGTCGATCGCGATAAAGCAACGGAACAAGTAAAAACTCCGATAATAACGGGGCCTTTGTCGAGCGACGATAAACTCTGCGACACTGAGAAGATCGCAGAAGCGCAAGAAACAATTATTGATCCGAGCCTCGTCCACGTGGTTGGACAATCAACGAGCATGAAAATTCTTGATAATTTGGCTGTGAAAGAAGCATCGAAAATGCGAAGTAACGAGAACAAAGAGAAGAAAGTATTTTGCACCGACGATGAAAAAACAACGGTCGACCATCGCGGTATCGATGACGAGTCGATAGATGCGAAGCGACCCGAATCAAAAACTTGGCACGGCGACGAAAAATCAACGCGCGAAATTGACTTGACGAGGGACTTTTCGAAAAGCTTCGGGGACCAAAAAGAAGAATCTTCGATATCGACGGTGCAAAACGATCCAAGTACGAGTGAACTTTTAGATATACCAAAATTAGAAAGCGACGAGACAAGTGAACTCGGCGTGGTCGTATCGACGAAAAAATCATCGAAAAATGGCGAAATGAGATTAACGGAAACGACTCGAACTTCGTCGCAAACGTAGCCGTCCAGCGCGGCATTTTAGCACTACTTATACACAAGCGCTGAAGAAAGGATGCAAATTATTACAATCGAACAGCAATAATAATTTGCCCAATTGTTATTTATGAATAATAATAATTACTGTTCAATCATTATTATTGATAAATAATGATGATTATTGATATTAAAATACTTACAAACATTATTGTTACGGAAACAGAGAGACAACGAGGGGGAATCTGGATTAATTAGTCTCGATAGGGCAGAAGAGTGCGCGCGGGTATTTCGTCTCGCGGTTAGATCCGAGTTGCCGAAGTCCGTCCTAAATATTTAAAGAGAAAACGAAAAGTAAAGTAAAACAAGCAAAAAAAAACAAGAGAAAAGATAAGACGTCTCGTCGCGATAAAACACACCTGTTGGCCTGTTTTCGGCGAGATGAATGTGTAACGGAAGAACGAGGAAGCATAAGAGCAATTTTTCATTACATGTAAATAGCGCATGGGATAGGAAAGCGATACCAGAATAACAAACAAAAGAACGTCGTCAAAAAGTGTATCGAAAAATTTACAGGACACCAATGACGTTTTTAAAAAGAGGAAAGGAATTCTCATCGAGGTCGTAGAATCTCTTCTGAAAAATGTCGCGATCGAAAACCGGAATCTTTTGTTACGCGTGTAAATATTAATGAACAGGGAAAGCAAAAAAGAAACTGAAAATGGTTGACGAACGGTCGTGCCTACACGTTATTATTGAAATTATTATTATTATTATATTAAGTTTCAAGAAAACGAGAAAAAAATAATCCGTCATTGCGTTTCTTGAGCATCGTTATCTTTTTTACTCTGTCTATATTTATCTATCGAAAAATTATTGCGTCTCTCTCTCTCTCTCATTGTCATATTCGTTGATTAGTTATTAAACAAGGAAAACGTGTTATTGTTAATTCTGCAAGAGCATAGTAACTCTCTCGACATTGAACGTTGTTATATTTGCCAGTGGCAAATGGCTCTCTATACGTTTATCGTTCTTTAAAGTATTAATTTAAAAAAAAGAAAATAGCGAAAAGAATTTTACAACACTTCGTGAAAATAAGAGTTCTGATGATTTTTCGTTTGTTCGAGCGGGGGGGATAACGATACATGTGATAAAGGTTGAGCGAGCTAATTTTGATATTCAGAATTGTGATGAGGTGTCGAGGAACGAGCTGAGATGAGCAGACTTTGGATCTGCGTAAAACGATTTCGCGAATTAAGAGAACCAAGAATGCATTGCGGCCTGTAGAGGGAGGGCAAGAAGATCTTAATCAAATTGAACCTCTGTTAGGTGAATAAAATGAAGAAACGACAAAGTTTTTCGCTCATTCCCAAAAACATTTAAATATTATATATATAAATATATATATATATTTTTTTTCGTTCACCTCGTTGCAATTTATCGGCTAAAACGGTAAACAATTTATTGTCCAACAATAAACAGTCAATTAAATCGGCCCGACAAATTAATACATCGTGCATTTGTCACGAAAATTTGTCAAGAATCCATTAATTTTTTCTAACTCTGTAGAGAACAAAAAAATTCTAGCATGGCAAATCTAGTTCACACAAACGGAAAACACTTCTTTGTCTTCGTTCGAAAAATTCATCACATGACACAATCACCGATCGCTATACACGCGTATATATATACATTTGTATATATATATATATGTATGTACTATTTGTAGTATATTGCATCTCAATAGAGGACGATTAATATATTGCTACATGGAGTATGCATTTTTGAGAAAAAAAAAGCACTTGTTGTAATTCCCCTAGACACTTCCCGCCCCTCAACTTATTCCGCGGCATTCGTAAAAATGTACTCTTTATTAAATTATTATTAAAAAAATATTCTTTCGAAATTTACAGAGAACGTGCAGCGTTAATTTGCAATTTAAAAAATGAATACTTATTTTTCTCTATATTTACATCGGAAAATTACAATAAATGTAATTGATCATTCGTGGTTAAGAAATAACGTAATTCTTTCACGATGAGTCAACGTCAGCCTCGATTGACCTTCATCACGAGCTTCTCTGCTGGTTGCGCCATATAATGACTAATCCCTGATGATCGGCAGTTGCGAGATATGACTCGTCGTAATTGAAGGCAAGCGCGACCGTTGGGGCCGAGTGCCCCTGAAGTCTGTTGACTCGTGCGGCTCTCCCTTCTCTCGTCGAGTCCAGAAGATGAATCGCACCGTCCTCGGAGCCTGTTGCGATGAGACATGTGCCCATTTGGGGACAAAACGTCGAACGTATCGGATATTGCCTGCGTATCAACAAAGACCAAAAATGTATCATCGAAAATGAATTTTTGACGGAATTTGCGAATCATTAGTTAGCGAAAGAGGGGGCCTTTTTTAAAAAGTCTAACCGTGCGGCCTTGACGTTAAATAAATTTGCTTAAAAATGCAAGGCTACATTGAAAAAGTCCATAGCTTTTGCGATATTTGAAGCAGAAAATCGTTTGGGGTCAATTTGACCCCAGTGTCTTCAAAACTCACTCCGGGGGTAGGAATAACTCAAATTATTTCGAATATGATTTCGTAATTATCCGATCAATTGCAAATATGAATTCGTGGAGTATTAATAAATTTACCGATGCTTGATCGGATATTGTCGCCGGAGCGACAGACCGCCCAGTCGATTTACCACACGGTAAAGCGAAACAGCGTTACAAGCACTATTCACGAGTAACGTGGGCCACGGAGCTTCCTTGGAGAGCCAAGATCGCCAGGACAGGCTGGTTACCGGCCCACCAGGACCGTTCATTCTACTGAGTTTCACGAGACTGCCGGTACCTGCGTCCAAACGAAACGAAACGATGTTACCACGGTCGTTTCCCGCCCACATCAGGGAACCGCCACTCTCGTCGCAGGTCAATGCTAAAATCTGAAATCGAAGATTCTTCGTTAGAAAAATTAGCCCTCCCCGGACGCACGGGGTTGTTCCGAGCCCAACATTTCGACGGGCAGCTTTGGAATTCTTCGCGGGGATTCAAATACTCGCAAATTTTTCGATATTTGATTCTTGCAGTCAAAATGCAAATGTGCAGCCTTGAAGGTGAATGAATTAGCTGCACAAAGTTCCTACATTTACTTTAAAAAAAAGAATACACATTTCGGTATATTCGAAGCCGATAATCGCGTGGGGTCAATACGACCCCACGCGCGTTTACTTAACGGGTTATGCCCAGTTGTAATAGTCGAATATATCTTATTTTTGGTATTTTTAAAAGAAAATCTTAATGATAAATTTGTACGAAAATTAGGCATTTGAAAACGTATCATCTCAAAAACACTCGGCAATCTTTTTGTGTAAAAATATTTAATTATAATCGATTTACAGCCAATTTCCGGGAAGCATCTCCCGAAAACGATTTTTGCGGTAAGCAATGCTCTTCTGAACCAAGTTAACTACTATAAAAAAATCAAACAGATTTCGTTAGTATATTAGGTTGTCCTATGATTAATCGAAGGAATTTCCGGAATATCACATTTTAAAAAATGGCGCGTGCTCGAAGTGAGTTGATTTTGGCGAAAAAATGGGCATTTTTCGTTGAACAAATTGAAAGGATACATCGGAAGAATATTCAGATCAAATACTATATTCGACATCTAGAAAAACCTCAGAAAAATGGCAAAAAGAGCGATGTGGTAGTAATCAAGAAATTTTGCCTAGCAACTTTGAAAGCGTACTTTCGAGAAAAAAGCGTTTAAAGTTTCGAACGACGCTCCGGGCTATCGGACGGGCGTCAACAGCCTATCAAACTGTCAGTTTTTCTCCGATCACCGTGAAATTTCCATCAGGGAACATTCAGAAGGTGATACACTGTCAAAATATATTGGCTTTGAAAGAAGCGATTTTTCAACATTCACGACCAGGCACAACCCCTTAATCGTTACTGATGGATATTCCATTTTTTAGAGCTCCTTAGCCACACGCGGTAAATTATGCCGACCTTTCCACCAAGGGCGCAAGTTCCACTCGGAGTGTACATCCCGGTGGATACGTTGAGAAGATGCAAGTATCCTTTGGCAGTACCGGCTACGACTAAATTGTTGTTGGCTGGTACAAAGGCGCAGCAGAGAACTTCGCAGCAAAGGCGATTGCCGACAACGCGCAGGCAAACAGGCGGCGAGCCCGTCTGAACTTTCCACAGGCGAAGAGTCGAGTCGAGGGACGCGGACACGATGAGATCGTTGGATATGCTCCAATCGACAGAAGTTACAGCCTTTCTGTGGCCCTCGAGAAGTGCCATCACGCCGGGTGGCTCGCTCGTCGTGTCGCATATGGAGATTGTTCCGTCGCACGAGGCGCAGCACAATTTGGAGCTGTCGTTGTTGGCGAATTTGAGCGCGCTTATCGCCGATTTGTGATGCTCGAACACATGGTGTACTCCAGCGCACGTGAAACGATTCTGCGACGTCACCAGACTCTCCCGACGCTGAAGAACACCCAAAGAAATGTCCGGCGGTAAAGCATTTATGGACATCCGCGAGCCCAGACTCGCCTGATCGGGCAGATTTCCGTAGCGTAGACGCAACAGCTCAGCGCGTTGTTTCAAATAGCGCGAACGAATCTCAGAGTACTTGGGATCCTTGTCGCGCAATAACTGACTGCGACGACGAATGTACAGAATTCCTGCGGCGTAAACGTTGTAATATAAGAATTATTTGGGACAACAGGTTTTCGGTGTCGGATCTTTCGAACGCACCCAATGTCGACTGATTAGAGGCCCTCAGGGCATTGTACTTGGCATCCAGCGCCAATACTTGTTGATGCCACATCGGCATCATTTTCTGCGGCAGTGCCGAAGACGAACTCATGTTTTCACCACTTATTTATTTATTTCTTAATTAAAGTTTACAGGTACAAAATAGAGTTTTTTCTTTCTACAAACATCGGAGACAACATATGGCGCACGGCTCTTGGCGCGTTGATATCAAGACAAAAGTTTCCACGATGTCGCATTGAATGATCGGAATGCTTAAAACCTTGTATTTGTTGAATAATCAAGATTCGACGTTTTTGGGCGCGTAAAAACTTTTCTTACAAAAACTAACCTCAAAGAACTACTTCAATTCGCAAATGATATACGTTGGATCGATTTATCCGCCGCTTGATCCGAAACGCTCGGAAACGTTTTTATCACCGGGAGACATGAAATATCGATACGAAAAATTACTCATTTCCTGAGAATGCTGAAACGCTGATTTATGATTTGACGTGACTTCGAGCGCTCAGTGAAAAACGTAAACAAAGATGGCGTCAGTACGCTCGTGTGGAGAGAGCATGTGACCAGACTGAAGCTTTGGGACAGTTGTTGGAAAAGGTTGTAACGAATGTGGACAATTTAACAATTTTGAACTGATATTGGGAAGAAAAAGAACATTTTTTATCATCCACCATTTAGAATTTCCGTTTCGTTCGTGACATCGTCAAAGATAAAAAGTTAACTCTCTTTAGACTTCAGCCTGCGCAGTCTCGAGCGTCGAATCGCAGAATTCCACGTTCCGACTGTCGGAAATCGGAACGGCAAATTGGAACAAGAACCCGTAAAGGGGAATCCCGCGATTTTTAATGCAAAAGGGAATCGCGACGAGGCAATTGAGTTTGATTTCTGCCGTCGCTTTTGGAAAAAAAATTATGTCGATGGGTAGTACGTAAAAGGAATAATAAAAGCATACGATGAAAACAACACAGTAAGCGAATAATTGCTATAAATGCAATATTCATAGAATAATCGTTTCTTTAACGATTAAAAAAGTTGCTAAAAAAACTTCCACCGTCCGCCATGCAGAAATCAAATTGAAATAATAAAATAACTTGTGAATCGCGTCAAAAAAAAAACTGGCGGGTTTTGTTGAAAATTCTCGTTCGTTTTGCATACGGTCAAATAATCCTTCGAATCCTTTCCCCAATTTTCTTCCTGTTTTCCCGCCTTTCTTCGCGGATTGTTAATCTTCCTTGATTCCCTGAGGTCTCTCATTCTCCAGCGAAAAAGACTGAAGATCCCGCTTGTACGCCTCCACGTTGGTTACAAAATGATCGCTCGTCTTGTCTTTCAGTGCCGGCAACGCTACCGAATATTCGAGTCGACCGTGTTCTAGAAATTTATTTTCTTCGTCATTAATTAAAAGGGACTTGTACACGTAGGATTGACTTTTGAAAAAAGAATGACTCACTGGTTTTTTCGGTATCCTGTGCTGGTTTGAAAATCTTTCGCCCAACAACTTGGATGCTTAACTTCGACAATTGTGGCCCTCCCGTTGTCAGAATTGGCATGAGTTCGCGAAAATCATTTATCTCGAGGTCCGTCACGGTTTTCAGTTCCTTCTCTCGCCTGTCGAAATCGCATTCGCCGCTAACGATCTCGTGCCAATTTTCGTTAACTTCGTCCCGTAAATTTCGGATCGCCTCTTGCTTTAATTTCGTCAGAACTTTTTTCACGCTTCGCCATTTCTTTTCCGACAAGTCTTTCAGCATTTTGTGCAACAATTTACGAAATTCCTCGATACTCCTGTCACCCCAGACGACCTCATCGTCTGCTTGTCGGCAATAAGGCTTGACAGCGAGAGAATAACCCTGACATTGCTTCGTAGGGTTAAAGTCCCAAGGGTTGAAATCTTCGAGTGCGTTGATGTCGGTCCAGAGAGGATTTTTCAATATGACCTGTAAAATGTAATTTTCTTTCAATAAATATTGCATTCAGTAGTGACAATTTTTTTAAAGCTAACTTCGACTTTTCTAGCAAAAATCTTTCAAATCTCGGCTTTAACTTGTCACTATTCAATTTCGAGTTTCTTAGGGATCCGCGGGATTTTTCCCGACGGATTACTTTTTCGCATTTGCACGAGGGCACATGGAAACTCCGCAAACCCGTGTCGATACAGGACACCATATTTGACTGAGTTTCAGTTGAGTCGTCCACCGACTCAACCAAATTGCCTCCCGTTGAGTACTCAGCGCAGAGCCAGCGCGCGACTAACTGGTCACCCATCCAAGTATTGGCCAAGGCCAACGTTGCTTTATGGTAGATTGCCGTAACCACGCGACGGCCGCGTGGCGATTCTGTTGCGTATTATCGAAACCACGAATTATTATTATTGGAAAAAAGAGTTTTCGTTCGCGAAATCACTACTCGCCATCAACAAATCGATCATTATGGAAATCTTCAACGATGACGTGTCGAATTGATAATAATTCTGGACCCAATCGTCATCACTGAAGCCCTGAACTCTGCAGAAACGCGGTGGTCCAACGATCTTGAGGGGTCTCGACGTCGGCACTACGATCGAGCCAGTTGGCTTCAGTTTCAAAATTTCCAAACAACTACGAACAGTCTCGACAACTGTGGATTTCTCGATGTTTCCCTGCACGAGACACTGCACGTAAGCTTGATCGGCCAAGTGCTTGACGAAATGTCGGAATGTCTCGAGTTCTAGATAGGCAATGATGACGTGTCGGTCGGCCGACGTCCAGTGACCCGGATACATGATTGAGAGTCTGACGTCTCTGAAGAAAAAAAACCCATAAAAATGGCATTATTTCCTATAAATATTGACAAAATACAGAGCTATGGAAATTTTGTGACATTTGTTTTTTTTTAATACAGAGAGAAATTTAACGAAAAATCGAAATGGAACGCGACATTTTTTCATCGAAATGGAAAAAAATCCGTACTCTGCCAATTTGCCAGCGTTGCGCCAAATGTCGAGATAAACGGCGAGCTGTTTCTTCTTCATCTGTTCGAACGAATTTTCCGAGATGAGATCGGAGAAATGAGCAATATGCGTGGTTATCGTTTCCACGAGCAGCTAAAATAAACAAAAATATTTAACATATATCTCCTAATTTTTTAAAAAGTCATTCGATGCCGAAAATTAAAACTTTCAATGTCTTCAAGCTTTCGACAAATAAATGTACGATTTACCGGCAACTTTTGACTGAATCCACAGACCCAAACTTCGAATCCTCTCTCGGACGAACGGAACTCGTATCTCAGTCCAGCAGCTTTTGCGGAATGCAATGCCTCGTCGAGCGAATTGTTGAGCGACATTACGAACAGATCGCGCATAGCCGTACTGAATTTGTCGCGCGTTGTTTGAAATAAATAAACGTGATAAATGTAATATCTACAACATGAAGCCAACTATTTGATCGAGGTTGATTAAGGGGGTACAGTGATATAATGAACGGAATAGAAATTTTGAGTCGATTCAGCGAGCCTTGAAAGTCCTTTTCGCGGAACAATATCGTTCATTTTCGCTTGTCGCTACTCACTTCGAGAGCGTGGCCCACTTGAGTGGACCAACGTAGTGGAAGATCATGTGGCCCTCGGGCTGGCGGAATTTCGCATCTGCCATGTACCATACTTCCATCGCTTCGTCCTGACAGATTTTGACCGGACGTCGCGAGTGCTCTTCGTCCACGGGAATCAACGCAAAGTCATCCGCGATAAACGCGTTTACTTCCGGAAGTTTGAACTCCGAAAGCGGCTCGATAACTTTCCAGTACTCAATAAATTCGCGCGACAAGCAATGACGCGTGTAATAAGTTCGCATGAAGTGCACGTTGCCGCGAACCTCCTCGTTTGCCGCGGGTGTTCTAACGAGCATGTCAAGCTCGTTGAAGTTCTCGTCGAACATGATAACGTTGGCTTTCTCCGGGGTCAGTAAATTCATGCACTTCTTGATCGCTGCTGCGTCGTACTCGAAGCACAAGGTACTTCCGGTCAGGTAATCCGCGGATGAATAAAGCTGCATGTCCTCGCAGAGGTCGTGAAACGGTTCGATATAGCCTCTCTCGTTCGTAAAACTATGAATAATTTTTGGAACCAATTTGGTAATGAAAATGGCCATACTTCGTCATACTTCGATCCCAGAATATCTACGCAGTAGGTTTGAAAATTTGTCAACGCAAGCCATTTCAAATGCATCGTGCATTTAAAAACAACGCCTTGAACAACAGAAGATGTCGAGATAACGGGCTATATATACCTAGGCGGGCCAAAAAATTGCATTTTGCAAAAATATTTGTCTTCGATAGTGTCATCTTTTATCTATGTCCCTGAAAATTCCATTGAAATATTTCTAAAATTGAATGTGCTACAGGGTCTAACAGACGGTCGGGCGAGCGGTAGCAAACACTCTAACCTTCAAACGCGATTTTTTCGAAACACTATTTTCAAAGTCAGTGGACATGATATCTTCCCTGGCAGTTTACATAACCAATGGATAACGGTTAGACTTTTCGGATAGTTGGAATTGGACAAAATTCTGTCGATTTTCTAACCGTGTTTCTGACCACTACCCGTGATTTGCTCAAGTTAGAAAGATGGTTAGAAAATTGGTTTGAAATTCGAATTACAATTTCGCCGAAAAACAACCACTTGTAACCGAATTTGTAACCGTAATTATAACCACTATCTGCGATGTGCTCAAGTTAGAAAGATGTTTAGAAATATGGTTGGAAATTTGAAGTATAACCCTGCCGAAATGCAACCACTCGTAACCAAAATTATAACCGTATTTATAACCACTATTCGTGATTCGCTTAAGTTAGAAAGCGAATAGTGGTTATAGTGATTTTGGTAAATTCTCAAAAATGATGTCCCAAGAGCCTTTGAGCGTGACTCACCTCTGCTCCGTTTGAAGCCCTGCGCGCAGGTAAAGGGGTGAGTCGGATGAGCAAAATGAGTATTACTAGGAAGCTGAAGGGCTATTATATGGTGCTAGAATAGCTGACTAGTCGGTAAGTGACAGAATTATACGTTTCTCCCTTGCCAAAACTTTAAACGCGATTATCTCGAAACTTTTTTTTTCAATGAGTTGAACATTTGTGTACACGACTACTCAAAAATAATTTGACCGATCAAGCTCATATTTGGCACACGTTTTTGTGATACTTGCGTCCAATTGATGACCATAAGAGCGCCTAAAAATTATGACAATAAACATGTTTTTGGCTGGGACAAAGTTTGAATTTTTTCTCGAAAAAAAAAAACAACTTTTTTGTTCTAAGGCTCCCCTTAGCCAATTATAATTATTTTTCTAATAATACTGGTTTATCAAGGAACCATATTTATATACTAATCAATTTTTTTGCGCAGTCTGTTCCGGATAATCCTACAAGGTGCTGGAGTGTACACCGCATTCGGCCTCCCTTCCGGACAGTTGCACGGGGACTGATTATATCTCCGTTATTTTTTCATTTCTTTAAGCAACAAAAATCGTTTTGAAAATTAGAATTATGTAATAAAATCGTGAAAATTGACTTAGATTTTGCGTTCGATAGGGAGTGCCCCCATTAAAGATCTAACAAGGAACATCCCTCAGGTGACACCCTTCGATTTTGTTGACATTTGGATATGTTATAAAGCACCGAAAAGTAAGCGATACGTATTTTTTTTATCGGCGGTAAAACGGTTTTAAGCTGTGAAACGCACCCTCAAAAATGGGGATGTTTTTCGTTTTTCGTCGATAACGTTTTAACGGTACGAGATATTAAAAAATTTCAAATTGCAACAATGTTTATTGTTTTATGCACTGTACATTGGAGATGAGAACGATAACGTTATCGACGAAAAACGAAAAACACCCCTATTTTCGAGGATTCGTTTCACCCCTTAAAACCGTTTTTCCGCCGATAAAAAAATACGCATCGCTTATTTTTTGGTGCTTTATAACATATCCAAATTTCAACAAAATCGAAGGGTGTCACCTGAAGGATTTTCCTCGTAAGTAAAAATGACAACTTTTTTCATAGATTTTGTGTGCTCAGTTTCAATTCGTCGCCACGTTGTTAAAAAAATCTTTTTAGAAATCGACGATCGTCAACGACCCGTATTTACTGTTAGCTTGAATAACCCTATTGGTTTTTAGATTTCGGATAGACCGTTTCAGGGCTGGGCTGGGCTGTCCACCGCCAAACGTCCCGAAAACTATGTCGTCATCTGCCGGCCGCCATGTGGTTCTGTATTTTTTGATGATTTTTTAAAAGGCTCTTAATATATGTACTTTCGTGTTTAACAAAAATGCGTTTCTTTTTTCACAAACCTTCTCTCGGAACAAAAATTCGGAATTTTGCCATCATTTTCGAGCCTCTAGGTAGATGTAACCCCTTAAAAAAGCATTTACCTGAATTTCGCCTTCTCGATGCTGCGAATTTCCTCGTGAATACGTTTGATCGGACCCGCGCGTCGCAAAACGTTCAGGTAGGAAAAAACTGAGCCGAGAACCATCTCGTGATTCTTGTAGCCCTCGTCAGTGAGTACGATAAGGATACTGAAGAGGCTGTAAACGGAATTGTCCGCAGGACAATGATCGTCAACGCCGCAGATGAGATTCGTGCACCACTTTCTCTTCCGAAGATAACCCAGGAGCGAACCATCGCCGTCGCGGTTTATTAACCACGCAAGGTACTTGTGAGGTTTGCTCCGGTAATATTGCTGGCGCGGTGGTGTCGACCAACATAATTCTAGCATCTGCTGTAATTATCAATCGCAGATTGAAATATCTACCCGAGCAGTTACTTTCTTGACACCACGGATAATTAGACGCTCATGCTTCAAGCGAATTTAAAACGTGTTTACAATTATTCAGGCCCATTTCTATCTCGCGTATATGTAGACGTAGATTTAAGTGCTTTATTGTAGTCACCTCGGTGTTGATTTCGAAAAACGGCTTCATGTAGGCGATCCCGCTGAAATCCATCGTCCGAAAACAATTGGCAAAGTTAAAGGTATTGGTGCTGCGAGCCGGCGTGACCGTTCCCGGTATTTTTGAAAAATACTCCTTGACGTAGTTCTCCAGAGTATCGAGGGGCAATCTCGACTGCGGTAAATTTACAATGAATGAGAAACGATTAGAAAATGGAAAAAGAAAAGAAAATAATTATTTTCCGTCACGCACTTCTATCACGAGTGTCATGCGATCGGCCGTATAATGAGATTCGCGGAATTTAAGAACTTCGCGGTGAACCTCGCCGTCCGATAGTTGGTTCAACGGCTGGAGATAATATTCCCCAAATACCCTCACCGGACTACCTGGAGCGGCCAAATCGCCGAATAGATATTCCTTCCGGTCAGGATGTTCCGGACATTGAAAGCTCTCACAATATTCCCTGCAAAATAAGCATAGACGTTTTCAACGTTGACAATGAATTGACTGTACTAATTCACTTTTGAGTATCAATCTATTCATTACTATCAAGATTAACGAAATTTTCGTTAATTCGTTTGGTCACTCCTATCGTGTAAAAATATATCAACGGCAATGCATAATGTACCCACATCATTATCTCGTGCCGTGCGTTGATTATCGATCTTCGTCTCATAAGAGGGGCGACGAAAAATTGTGAAAAACGGTCGAGCGCACGGCGCAAAAGTTTGTCGGGTATTTGAAAGAAAAAGCTCGTCGTCTCGCAACGATCGTACGTTATGCGTAAGCCCCTGTTGCTCATGATGAATTCCATAAAATCATCCTCCTGCAACGTAACGCGTGACCGAAAAAGAAGAAATATAGTTTTTGTCTTCTAGAAATAACCGCAACTTAACGTACTCTTGTCTTTTTACCTGCGGATATTTCTTTGAGCCCGCGGTTAGCGCACGACTCACCAAACGCGAAGCCGCAGGAACGTGCGGGGGATCGTTGAAGCTACCGACATTGACGCACAACTTGCAATTCACCTTGGGGAAAGATACGAAGATTGAACCATCAGAAGTGTCGTTACGTGATTTTGCCTATAATTGTGCCATGAATGATACTCGTACGATCTTTGGTCGCTACATTGGAGGACAAGAAGCCTCGTTGGGGTTTTCACTTCACCTCGAAGTAATTTGAAACAAATGGAGGTGTGAAAAAGATAGTAGTAACGGTACTGAAGGCAGAGAGAGACAAACAGAGTGTATCGCGTATAACTTTAAGGGCACAAACCTAGTTCAAACTTTTGAACATATAGATTTTTTTTCCACGGATTCTCAATATATAACATTTAAAAAATATTGTCTGAAAGTTTCAAGTCGGTCCGTTCGGAATAGAATGAGTTATAGGTAAGTTTTGCGAACCGGCGAACTTTAAACAAATTTTTCTCAAAATGACTTTTTCACCATCAGTGACCACGATATCTCAAAAATGACTGCACCGATCAACTTTAAATTTGATAAGCATCTTTTTGTCAAGGAAAGAATTTGTTTTCCATCGAAAATAAAGCGTTTTTCACCGAAAATCGATACATTTACTTTGAACGGCGGCCATTTTTTTTTTACAAATAAATGTTTTATTGAATCCTTCGTCCGAAAACTAGATAATTTCATGCAAAAACTAAATGCGTTTGATTTTTTTATTTAGGATTATTTGTTTCCAAGCAGCAGTGACCAATGCGAATGTTGTTCTCAAACAGTGGTTTGCACAAATCATTGTATTAACCACATTTATAAATATTAGTTAATAGAATAATTGCAAAAGATACTAAAAACCATACTCTTTGGTGTAAAAAAAAGTGGGCACCTGCATAAGATTAAAAAAAAAAAATTCAAGAAAATTCCTCTTTCCAGCCACGAGCTAGATGTAACTCGTTAATTAAAACCGAGAGTAGACAATGAGCTTTCCACCAAATGGAAAGAAGAAAAAGAGAATTTTTAGTTGGTGTACAGCTTTGGTGACCTCCTATGTCGATCAGTATGTGCCTGAACCAACGCTCGGATCGGTGACCACTCAACAGTGTACTGTTTTATGCGCAAAGTATTCAGCAAGAGATAGTTTTGGCGAGAGACCAATGATGATCAAACTGCAACTCGGAAAATATAATTGCCTAATGGTACCGGTTTTCCACATTTTCCCTGTGCCGTTGTGAAAATGTGCTTAAGTAGTCCATCCAGAACTGGCTGTGGAAACATTCTAAAGACGTCTCTAAAAAACTAGAAATAGTGAATTGTCCAGTGTGGAGTAAAGCTGAAGGTCCTCAAAGCGAGCCAAGGCCTACGAAGGATCATTGAAGCTAACTTATTTACTAAATTACCATTTCCATTCGGGTCATCATTCCCTGATACCATAAAAAACCTTCGTCCTCCTCCGTCCCATTGTGATCTACGAACAGAAATATTGTAATGAAATTGAGCCACAAAGTAGCGAAAACGCGACAGCAGAATCCACCAGATTGTTGTTACCGTTGTCCACGGCTTGAGCACTTTCCTTGTCGGAAGAAACATCGGGACGATGGATCAACGTGGCTGTGAGTCCATTGGACAACTTCACGACTCTGTACGGTGGTGAAATATTTAATGGAATTACGCAACGTTAAAGCACAGCATTTATTATTGCAGCCGAATAAATTTTTGCAAAATTCACCTGTACTCATTGTCATCGCTCTGCGACTTCACAGGACTCTGCAGATACGTGACCGCGGGACACGAGGCTGAGTTCGAAACGCACGACGTGCCCTGAAAACGATACGAAAGCCGTTATTAGGTCTACAATTCTTTTTCGCAATGGAACGCGACATTTCGAAACTTGTCTTTGAATCGTAAGCCCGTAGAACAAAGAAGAAGTTTTGAGGTTAGAATTCCTTGCAACGATGATCTCTTCATTTATTTCACGAGGATCAACAACGTTTTCTCGATTCATTTTCTTACTTACCGCTATCTTCTGCTTTCGCGTCGTTATCGGTTTCTTCGCTGCTTTCTTCGGCATTTTTACATCACTGTGAATCTGCGGATACTATGTACGCACACTGGTCGCGTCCTTCAACGGTTTGTAGGGCGCGCGGCGCTAGGAGCCATTTGTATTTCGCGCCAAATACCGTTTTCATCACGTGACACGGCGCGTTATTTCTCCTACAGCGGATAGTTTTTTTTGCATTTTTTTTGTTATGTACTGAGTTAAGCACATTTTATGAGAACGTTCAGGCAAAATCGACGCCAACGTATGTCAAGTATATCGATTGAGCTATCAGAAGTAAAATTTTAGCACAGTTGAGAACTACCATAGTATGAGGCCGTAGAAATGACCTTGGACATCTGGTTTCTTCAGCTCGTAACTTTAGGTTTTTCGACAAATTGTCGAATGTTTAAAAACAAATAAACTCCAAATAGTCGCTATTAAAGGAGGAGATCCCTTTTCGCAATTGAAAAGGAGCAAATTTTATACATTTTCGGCGTCGAAACTTTTTATTGTAGATAATTGAAATTTTTCGTACATATTAAATGTTTCAATTTTACAATTTTTTTTTAAATAGCGGGTGTACAAAATTTGCCTGAGACGGTTGCCGCCTGAAGTATATCACGGTGTACAACCTAGCGTCTAATGCATTGATCTAAAACATCAGGTTCAAGAAGTTTTGGATTACTAAGTTTCACACCCTCTATGTGCACCGAAAAAATTCAAAGAAAAATCGCACGTGTTTCAAATGTTTTTCTATTTTTTACGAATATTTTCTTCTAGTATTTGTTAATGAAAAAGTAGTTTTCAACAATAACTTTCAAGGAACTTTAGGTTCACATAGACGGTAATTATGCTAGCTCAGGGTGTGCAAAGTTTCAAAACAAGTGATCCAATGGTTTTTGTTTTATTTTGTACGAGGTCAACGAAAAAGTGGTTCTCAGGAAAACGCGTTCAAAGTTTCAAGGCTCAAAAGTTTTGTGCCTGAATGACCTACCAATTGATTCCGAGGTTTTAAAGTAGTCCCTCAGGTTCCTCGTAAACTTAGTCTGCGGCCCTAAGCTCTTCTTTACGTTGTAAACGGGTCTCCCCTTAATCGACTTAATCCAAAGTCGAGAAATAAAAACCGTAAATTGAAGCGTGCCCGTGCTTTCATCAGTTTCACCGGGAACGGGTAAAAGAGCTCAAAAATTGTATTGTAAGCACAAGTTTTGTACATTGTCGAATAATGTATTTAAAAAAAATGCCAAACGTTTGACATTAAAGGTTGGAGATACACAGCGTGGAAGTGTGAAAAATAATAATACTCGCGAGCACATCTCGCAACGTGAGAATAATGTGCGTGAATAATCCTCGACAGTTAATCCTGTTAAAAATATTTAAATAACGGTTTTACTAATACACTCAACGCGGTTTGATATGGAGAAAAACACACTTAGACGATGTTCTTAAACACGGATCTGTTCGTTGTAAACACAAAATAATAACAATGAGAACAAGAAAAAATGTGTTTCGTACACGACGCTCGGACGATGTGTATCGATGTTTCTCAGAGTTCGCAGGACTTCTCAACGTCTGCAGCTATCGTGTGTATGCAATCGGGTGCTCTCGCACGGATAGTCTTGAGGGGCCGCGTGTAGGATGGAATATCTCTGGTGCAATAATGTTGTCTCTCATCCTCGTCTTTCGACGAACCAGACTTTAATTTCCATATCCTGCGGGCGCGCTAAAAATAATCCAAGGCAATTACAAACTATTGTAAATTGAGACGAAAGGATTTAGATTTCTTTTACGATGTCGTTAAATGGATATATTCGATGAAGCAAATACAACATGCGACTGCTTATAGACGGTTGACATTTATGGATTCTCAAATATACGTCAATGACTCAAGGGTCAAAATTATATATCGACAATATTTATTTTTTGTAAAGTTTTACTTCTTTTTATGAAACATTTTAAGAAAAACCATACAAATGAAAACTTGCAGGTGAACTTCGTGAGACAAATAAATATGGGACGCAATAACGTCCGAATTTCCAGTTTCTCTTCGACCGTACTCACGAATACTTATGAGCTTGTTCTCGTCGTGCTTTCCATCGCAGGCCGATGAGCACGACGGCCTGCGTGTTATGAACCCTTAAAAAGTCGCAGTTGCTGAAAATCGAGCTGTTCGATCGCTTTAGCTTCTCGTGTATACCGATCACACGTTACTCGCCGGACTTTATTTCCCCCTAATTGCGGCACATCTCTTCCTGTAGATGCGTGCAGGCAGCGCGTTTCCAGCGGATGAACGAACGCTTAAAAAATATCAAGTACGAGTTGGAGATTCCGAGGATAACTTCCGATAAAGTACGCCTATATTTCTCGATGCGAAGTTCGGGAAGCACGGATTCCGGGAAGGCGTCATCTGTCGTGTCCAATGAGTACTCATTGCAGCAGGACTCACGTAGAGGCGCCGATAAACGCATATCGTC
Source organism: Ophion obscuratus (assembly GCA_964007375.1). Taxonomy (NCBI): domain Eukaryota; kingdom Metazoa; phylum Arthropoda; class Insecta; order Hymenoptera; family Ichneumonidae; genus Ophion; species Ophion obscuratus. The sequence continues at coordinate 58,393,624 of OZ023313.1, forward strand.
GCGGCTTCGGTGCAATTCCGGGACCATAAACGGAGATGATGAGTCCATTATCATCTGCGAATGAAAGAATTTCGATTTCCAATAAAAAAATAATTATAATTACTCGACTTGGAGTTTAAGGGGTCAGGCTAGAGTGAAAAAAAATGAATACTCGTTCGTCGCTTGAGGCAACTCAAATTGAAGAGGAAGTTCCAACATGTAGCGCAGAAATTTCCGAAAGAAGAGAAACTTATGATTCCAACGATAGAACTGCTAGTAGAAGTTTAAACGCGTTTTTCTCGAAACTAGGTTTTTCATAACGGTGTACACGATTTTTCGATATCTAATGAACGGATGGACTTGAAACAATCTCAACCGACGGTTTTCTTCTTGCCATTTTGTCCCCTTAGTTACTAACAATAATGATGGAATTTTTCCTCGATAAATAGAAAAAAAAATCCAATTTTTTTTGCTGATTGAAATACGATGATAAAAATGTTCAACAACGTTTTAGCTAATAATATCTATTTAAAGAAAATGAAACTCGTTTCTTTGTTTCATGCCCACCGAGTGGTCAAAATCAAGTACATCGTCGAGCTCGCACGTTCGAAGGTCCTTGACGACATTATTCAAAATTTCTTTAATAATTAGTATTTTCTAAATTACATTTTATTCACAAATTTGTTACTGTACAAACGAATAAATGTCCAAACGATTTCTCAATCATCTTACTTGTTCCATCAAATTAAAAAAAAATAACCCTGATTTCTGGGTCGTCACAGTAGCCTAACCCTTTAAACGACGTTGACCTTGATTGATTCATCCCGTCGTTGCTACTAATTACCCTCAGCATATCGATGGCCGCCTTTTTTATGATTGATTTTCCGCCAAACTGATAGTAGCTCAGGGCGTAGTCTCGTGTGTGATGCGGACAAAAGGCTCCGGACCTTGCACCAGCTGGACCCACGAGGAATTTCCTTTATTTCGAGCTGCGGTCTATTCCCCGGTGCGATCGAGCCGCATTTCGAAAGCCCAACGAGATTCCGTATCATTTGCAGTGCATCGGATTCCCTAATATTGCCCTGAACGAGGGACTTGACGTAGACACGTTTGGTGTAGCTCGCCGTGAAGTCCTGGAACTTCTCGAATTGTATGCGCGGAAGCGCCGCGATTTTGTCGGCGATCGTCCAATGAACAGGGAACAATACCGCGCGCTTGATGTCCCTGAAGAGGAAACAAAAAAAACTCGTTTCGATCATCCGATCTTTTCACGAAAATAATGTATATTCGAAACTTTTTTTCACGAAAGAATAAGACAAATATAATTTTGGTGCTTTGAGCCGTGTTATCGTCTTCGTTTAGCAGCGAAGTTTTTCAAACTGGCGCGACGCACTTACGCTGCCAGTGATTCGTTTTCAGTGCATGTCTTGCAGTACGTCTCGAGCTGTTCGTTCACTATCATAATGAAAAATTCTTTCGACACGAAATCCGAACAGCAGCCAATGAATTTCCCTATGATGCGCATCAGAGGCTGAAATAATTGGTACAACAGATCAAACATAACGGCACTGAAAGCAAAAAGTTTCTCGTTACTTTTTCTTCCGCGGTACAAGGAAGTCCAGCATACCAAGGTAGCAGATTTTGAAGTGCCTTTTTTCATACAACATAACGTGCGAGTCATATTCAAACCTCAGAAGAAACTAGCACAAGTGATTCCGAGTGCAAAAGACCAAAGACCACCATTAAGTGCACCAGGAGTAAACAAGATACCCTGCTCATGCGGTAAAGTGTACATAGGAGAAACCGGGAGGAAGATCAGTACACGGATCAAAGAACACCAACGGTGTATCAAATATGGCCATATTACACAATCAGCGCTGGCCAAACATTGGATGGAGACTGGTCATGCCATCCAGTTCGACAAAGCCCAAAGTCTGGCCCCATCAAACAGCTATTTTTCCAGGAAACACCGAGAAGGCTTGGAAATCCGAAAACATCCGGACAATCTAAACAGAGATGGAGGATATCACGTCAATCCTATTTGGCACACCGTCCTCCCGGTTTTTTAATTGACCAGCTGATCAATTAAAACATCTGATTGGCTGGTGCAGCCATCCGGAACGATGACTGCAACTATATAAGGAATACCTGAGACACGAGAGCTTCAGTATCGGAGCTCTCAGCCCTGATGATGCAGACTGTAACGTTTGCGAAACGTCGGCACAACGCTGATCCTCAACACGGCCTCCATCCGGAAGCCACATACTCTTCTCATTACATAAAGAGCCGTGAAAGCCTTAAAACTAAAATCAGACGCCTACACGGAGAGGCTATTTTGGGTTCTGTTAACACCTTTTCCAAACTCAGGAAAACTCTGCACATCCAACTGTGCTCGTTAACATGCCTAAAAAGGTGCCGCGACCATCAAGTGGTACCAACATGTTTTCAATTGAAAAACCCCTTTCCATCAAAACAAGCCAAAACTATCCTCCACCAGGCCTCGCTGAGACTGGTAAAAGAGAGAATATCTTTCACCAAAAAGCTTTTGGACCAAAATTCCCAAAAACTCCTTAAACTTCACCTACGTCTATCTGACTCTTTGGAACCACAGCTGTGGGAAGATCTTGACCGTTTTACTCACGAACAAGCCCTCCACTGTGCAGACCTAAGATCCAAGAATCAAATAGAAAAGTTCAGGAAACTATGTCCACAATCAAAGCAGCCCATTCTAACCCACACAGTTAAAAACCTAAGTAACCACACACTCTCCGCAGCTGAAACATCAGTCCTCGCAAAAGGGCACAATTTCGCCATTACACCGACAGAAATTGCAACCAGAGAAATCATCAGCCAGGTGGAAACGGCCATCTATCGTCTCCCACTGGATACTGGCAACGACATCAGGAAACGGATAAGCAACATTCTACACAAGGCAAAACCTCCGCAGCAGAATATCACGAAGGAAGAACACCTTGCTCTTCACAATTTGAAGAAAAACAAGGACATCTTAATACTACCAGCTGACAAAGGGAATGCAACTGTCATCATGGATAAAACGGACTACTGCAGTAAAATTTTGAACCTGCTCGAGGACACCAACACGTATAAGAAATTATCACGTGACCCCACATCGAGTGTAGAAAAGAAAACAACAACACTTCTAAAGAAGGCTGGTCTATCAGAAAAACCTAACCAAAGCCCTTACACCCAAGGAATCCCTACCACCCAGGCTTTACGGTCTGCCAAAAATACACAAAAACAACATCCCACTAAGGCCCATTGTTAGCAACATAGGCAGTCCTACATATCATTTGGCACGTTTTCTCTGCAAACCTTTGCAGGAACTCGTAGGTCTGAACAACTCCCATATCCAAAACTCCCGGGATTTTGTGAACAAGATCCAGACTATCAAAGTACAACCAGAAGACATTTTAGTGAGTTTCGATGTTGTATCCCTGTTTACAAACGTCCCAACCAATGAAACCCTAAGCATAGTTAAAAATTCCAAAAAAGTTGCCCTTAACCTACTGCCCCTCATAGAACATTGCCTAAACTCTACATATTTCCAATTTCAATCCCAGTTTTATGAACAAACTTCAGGCGCAGCCATGGGTTCCCCTATTTCTCCTATCATCGCAAACATCTTTATGGAGAACTTCGAGAACAGAATTCTGCAAGAAGCTTCCCTCAAGCCCTCCACCTGGTTCCGATATGTCGATGACACCTTCGTCATTTGGAGTCACGGCAAAGAAAACCTCAATCATTTCTTAACCTTCCTCAACTCCCAGCACCCCAATATTCAATTCACCATGGAGATAGAACAGGAAAATCAAATCCCTTTTCTGGATGTACTGGTTCAACGGAAAAGCGATGGCACTTTGGGCCATAAAGTTTACCGGAAGCCAACGCATACGGATAGATACCTCCATGCTACGTCCCATCACCACCCTTCCCAAAAACAGTCGGTCATAAGCTCTCTGGTCTACAGAGCTCTAGCGATCTCCGAACCAGACTCCTTGGAGGTTGAACTAGAACACCTATGAAAAGCTTTAGGAGACAATGGCTACAAGCCAGGCAACATCGAAAGAACGATCAAAAATCTAAAAAGAAAAATAGCTGATCCGAAAACGGTTACAGCACCTAATGGGGAGAATGAAGGACAAATAACCGCAACAACTTCCCTTCCATACCTTCAGGGCATAACCGATCGCATAGGGAGGGTCCTTGGAAAACATAACGTGCGAGTCATATTCAAACCTCAGAAGAAACTAGCACAAGTGATTCCGAGTGCAAAAGACCAAAGATCACCATTAAGTGCACCAGGAGTATACAAGATACCCTGCTCATGCGGTAAAGTGTACATAGGAGAAACCGGGAGGAAGATCAGTACACGGATCAAAGAACACCAACGGTGTATCAAATATGGCCATATTACACAATCAGCGCTGGCCGAACATTGGATGAAGACTGGTCATGCCATCCAGTTCGACAAAGCCCAAAGTCTGGCCCCATCAAACAGCTATTTTTCCAGGAAACACCGAGAAGGCTTGGAAATCCGAAAACATCCGGACAATCTAAACAGAGATGGAGTATATCACGTCAATCCTATTTGGCACACCGTCCTCCCGGTTTTTTAATTGACCAGCTGATCAATTAAAACATCTGATTGGCTGGTGCAGCCATCCGGAACGATGACTGCAACTATATAAGGAATACCTGAGACACGAGAGCTTCAGTATCGGAGCTCTCAGCCCTGATGATGCAGACTGTAACGTTTGCCAAACGTCGGCACAACGCTGATCCTCAACACGGCCTCCATCCGGAAGCCACATACTCTTCTCACTATATAATTTCATGCAAGAATTAAATGCGTTTAATTTTCTTTATTTCTGATTATTTCTTTCCGAGCAGCAGTGTTCACCGCGAAGGACGTTTTTCAAACAGCAGTCTGCCCAAACCACCGTATCCACCACATTTATAAATATCTTTAGATACACAAGTTGGAAAAGATACTTAAAGCCATTATTTTTAATGTAAAAAAGTCGAAAACCCGCACGCGTTTGCTGTGAAAAAATTCACGAAAATGGATTTTCTTTCCGTTCACCAGTTAGGTGTAACTCGTTAAAATGTATAGCGCGTAAAAGAAACTGTAGCGTTTAACTTTTTGTAAAAACGTCAAGAAACGCTACCGTGTCGATCTCGAGATGTTTGATATCGAAGTCAGCAACTTTTTACATTGCTATAGAGCAACTGTATCAAATCCTGAGGCTAGCTCCGTTCTCGTAATATTGCGAGTACACGTGTAGATTTATTTTTACTTAAAAAAATACCGCATCCCAGTGCATTTTTATTCGGATGAGGTATAAAAAAAAAAATTTCGACCGTTCTGTTTCCCAAATACAATTACAAAAAAGAAGATATTTTTCGTAAGAAACAACGTGCGACGTTGTACGATCGTAAATCAGGAGAATACTTCATAGTGTACGAGTATATCCGCATAGCAATTCATTCGTACGTAGCAGCGAACCGCGTATAGACCCGATCAAAAGCTCAATTTACTTTATAACATACCTAAACACGCCTTCCGATTTGGGTGGTAATGCTTTTCTTTCGGGTAGATACATATAATCAAAGATGAACTTTCCAAGAACTTCAAGGGATTATCACAGTGTAAATTTTTTTTTCACTCGCTTTTGTATTATTTCACTATCCAATAGCCGCATATAAACATGCTGTTCAATTTTTGGGGTAAAATCCAAATTATTCCGATGGCTCAGAAAAAGGGATACGACCAGCTGCGTGCGATCTGGCGCGGACGGACGCGTTTTTCTCGAAATGTCGTTTTTCAAAACGGTGTACACTTTCAAGGGAAGTTTTCAAGCTATCCGTCTCCAATTTTGACACAACATTCTTCACACTATTCTGTATCTTGCTGTGGAAGCTTTTTTTTTTAATCTTCATTTTTTATTTCAACGAAAAACTGTCAAGAAGGTAGGCTAAATTGAATACTGTTTTTACAAACCGACGCCATTTTGTCAATTTTAATTTTTAAATAACCTCTATAGCAACATAGCAACTTTCATACTGATTAATAATCTTTCTACAAATTTTGTTCCAGATAATATTTACAGGCACCACTGTGTACACCGTCAGGACTCTTTTATTTTTTAAGACATTTTCGATCGTTAAAAAAATGTAAAAAATAAATGAAAATAAACGTTTAAAAATATATTTTCTGTTCCCCGGTGCATCGGTCTAGTGGTTAGCTGGCCAGCGGATCGGGAGGTCGCGGGTTCGAAACCTAGTCGCGTACTTTCATGGGGAAATGTTTTTCTTCGACATTTCTTCGGCGAAGGACTAGTTCCGTGACTGGGAAGCGAACTTGTGACCGGCTGTATCGGTATAGGTTTCCCGCAGTTTCCCTATGCCCATGGCCGATATGTTATGGTGAATACGATACAGAGGGGGAAGTCGGCTGCGGCAGCAAGGCGGGGGGGGGGGGAGGCAGGTGGAATGGGAGGTAGGGGAGAGTTGTGGAATAGTTGATAGAGGGGGTATGGATGTGGAATAGGAGGTAAAGAACGAAGTTGAGGCGGATTGGGGCTCGTAAAAAGGGGAAGACCCTGTACGGCTGGAAACGAACCAATAAAAAATATATATATTTTTTCTGTTCTTCATGAGTGCTTTGATGTGATATAAAAAATCAGACTTATTAGCATATTTTAACGATAAAAAAAATTGCGAAAATCAGATAGTATTTAACCCGTTACACTGTGATGATCCCTTAAAGGAAGACGATTAAAATCCGGGCAATTAGAAGTTTCTTGTTAAAAAAATCCGTGAATTGCGATTGGATGATTACTCAGAATTAGGGAGTTAGGCGAAAATTATGAACACTCGTTCGTCGCTTGAGACAACTCAAGTTGAAGCGGAAGGTCCGATATACGGTGCAGGAATAGCAGATTGAAGGTGAAGTTATGATTACAACGACAGAACCGCTAGTTATACTTTAAACGCGTTTTTCTTAAAACTATGTTTTTTAAAACGGTGTACACGATTTCTCGATATCTAATGAACGGATTGACTTAAAATTTGGTACACTTATTGAGTGTCGTAGTAATTTATCCTTAACGGACGTTTTCCGTCGTATCATTTTTTTAAATTAGTTATTAACAACAATGATGTCATTTTTCCTCGAAAAATCGGAAAAATTAATTATTGTACAGATTGAAACATGATTAAAAAAATCTCGGTGAAGTCAGCAAATATTGTCCAATTTAAGACAAAAAACTCGTTCTTTTTTCTTTCCGATCAACCGGATGGCCAAAAACCAATGCACCGCTGCACGGTGGGACGAAACCCCGAAATCGCAGCCATAAATCGAAAAAGTGAAAATTGATTTCGTGGAATTTCGACCGGTGGGTTGAGTAGAGAAATGATTGGTGCATTCAAACCTGGACGGGTAAGTTCGTCTATACCCGGCTCGCTCCGTTAGTTCAAAGTCGGCCTTCGTGCAGAGTGCACGCGTGTCGCGCGAGAATACTGAGCAAAAACTTCATATCTCAATAGTGAATCAACCGATTTTAATTCCCCAAAATGGGTTCTACTCCTGGAGGTATTGTAACGTGACATTTTGCCCCGTTACGAGGCACGGAGTGATTTTGGGTGACGGGTCGGATTTACGACCCTTTTCCTCGGCCGAGGACACAATGGGCCGCTCGATTCCCGACTCACTTGTAGGGAGGAACGGAGGGGGATCGTCATCGTCGAGCCGTATCTAGAAATTTCTATATTTCACGCTTTCTTTCGTAGTTCGGACACACTCTCCATGACCTAAGACGACGAGTAAATCGCCTGTTTGGCCGATGTTTTGCAGCGAGAGCGATCCAGCGTGAAATTCTGAGTAAAGCAACGGCCGTTTCTATTGCGAGGATTGGGAGCTCGCGACCTCTGGTTCGGGCTATATTTTGTTTTGGATAAGGAACGGAGATCGCTGTACGTCGCGCTCTTCCCCATCGCCGGTTTGTAGAGAATAATTGCGAGGAGGGGCGGGTGCTGCCCTCCCCCCTATCTCCTTCACCGCGGTTGACCGAGGACGGTACGCGCGGCGTTTCTCCCAAGAGGCAGGCGAACGAGGAACACCGTCGTTTGTGGACAAGGTGGATGCCCGAGGGGTGCTGGTTTATGACCAAATATAATGTGTTTCCCGCCCCTCGGACCTAGCGGCCTAGGTGCCGTACCCGTCCTTTCGAGTAGCAAGCGTCGCGGTCCGACTAGAAATCGGCGCCTCCGTGTTGAGGCTTGGGAGGGTGGTGAGACGGGTGGCGGGTGTTGAAATGTGTGATTTAGTCGTGGGCCCACCGAGGGACTTGAGGGACGCCTCGTCCTGTCGAGGGAGGCCTCCCCCGTGCCCGTCGCCCCCTCCCGGATCTTGGAGGAAGACGTTCGCGAGGCGAACGATAGTAGCTGCGGGAGAAGCGCCGTACGCGGTAGTTCAAGTGTGTGGTGGGGGGTCTTGGCCCGTCCCACGTGCGAATCGTCACCGAGGTCCGAAGTTCGAAATTCGGGCACCGCGTGACAAGGGGGGGGCGGGTGCCGCGAGGCACCCAATAACGCTCCTAGATAATAGGCGCACGAGCGCCTTAGTAGGGGCGGTAAGAACCGGGGGAGAGTGAGGAGCGTCAGCGATCGCGACAAAGGAACATATTTCCGGAGTCGGAAGTCGAGTGCCCAAGAGACAAGTCAAGTAATCCAAGAAGGAAGTTTTCACGAGTGCCCGGCCGAGGATCTTCTCCGCGACGAGGAACGAGAGGCGAAGAAGCGTAGCGGTGAGCCCGATCCTCGCAATATCTTTGGGTAAGGATTGGATGTGCCCTCGCCGGTGGGATTAATTACGAGGAACGCCTCGGTTTGTATTGTTTCGCGATGAGCGAGTTTGTTTGTAGAGATCCCCCGGTTGAGAAAATGTGCATCCAACCCTTCCGTGTTGGCCACAAATCTGATAGTTGCGCGTGCGGTATTCTTTTCTTTTTCGCTTGTAATTAACGAAGTGCGTCAATCGAGTATGGGAATTGCGAATCCCTTGCGTGCGCGAGTGGGTCCGAGCGGTCGGAACAAAGGCTGGTCATTGTCCGTGTAGCGGGCCGCGTGTAGACGTGCCCGCGCGCGAGTGTTTATCTCGCGTTCTCTCTCTCTCTCTCGCCCGTCTTCGAGTCCGCGTGCTGCCGGTTATGTTTTCGTTCTCGCCGAACAGTGCGCGTTATAAGTTCAGTTTCCTTCGGCGAATTTCGATGCCCGTGTGTTAGGTCCGCGTGCCTTACCTAACGGTGGTCGTTCGGGTATTTATTCGTTATGTCTTCGCGTTACGATTTTCTCTCGGTTAATTAACGGTTATCTTTCGGTTATCTGTTCGTTATTTATTCGCGTTACGATTTTCTCTCGGTTAATTAACGGTTATCTTTCGGTTATCTGCTCGTTATTTATTCGTGTTACGATTTTCTCTCGGTTACCTAACGGTTATCTTTCGGTTATCTGCTCGTTATTTATTCGCGTTACGATTTTCTCTCGGTTACCTAACGGTTATCTTTCGGTTATCTGCTCGTTATTTATTCGTGTTACGATTTTCTCTCGGTTACCTAACGGTTATCTTTCGGTTATCTGCTCGTTATTTATTCGCGTTACGATTTTCTCTCGGTTAACTAACGGTTATCTTTCGATTATCTGCTCGGTATTTATTCGCGTTACGGTTTTCTCTCGGTTGTCGGTCGGTTATCTGCGCGTCCGGACCACGTGTCTCGCATTCCCCGTCACATAATACGCGTGTTCTTCGACGGCCTACCCGCGTCCGTCCATCGACGATCGCATATCTTCCGGTTATCTGACGAATACCTTCCGGTTACCCGACGTGTAGTTTGATTACCTTTCGTTTCTCTCGCGGTTACTTTCTGACTCAGGGTGTCGCGCGTAAAGTAGTACCGGTTATCTCTACGTTTAGACGAGAGTCTAGGATGGACGATTTTGTTTTGCGAACCGACCTCGCTCAAGTTCCGATCTGACTCGACCCACTTCTACCGATTGTCTCTCGCCGCAAACATGCCTATGCAAATGGATGTCCGAACCCGTGTCGCGCGTGTTACGCGAACTTCACCGGCGTTGTCCCGGCGAATTAAATCAGGCTGCGTGGCCTCGACGATGGTCCCCTCCCGTGCGCCCGTTCATTGTAATTATGCGATACGTCGTATTATTTTGAGTTATTTGGGGAACCGTCCCCGTTCTAAACGAACCCTTGCGTGCGCCCGGTTAATTGAGTTAATTAGTTTTATTGTTTTAATTATCTGGGGAAAAACCGGCCCCGTTCCTGTTCTTTCATATTTCTCTGTTATTTTGTGGGGAACCGTCCCCGTGTATGTGAAGAAGCGGCAATAAACTTGGAACTAGTTACGAATTCGATTGTCTCCAACGTCTGCGCCCCTCTACCATATTCCCTCGCGTCGGTGAGCTGAGTTAGCCGGCCCGTCCTCGGTCCTCACCGTCCTCCCGCTGTCTTTCGCGCCCGTCCTCGCGGCGTGGGGAATTTTAAGTCAGTCCTGGACTGGCGGTACCTAGTACCTGGCGCCCAACGCCCCGTGTCGCGAGGCGGCTCAGCCTGTCGGGCGATCGCCCAGGGCAAGAGTTTCAGGTTAACCAGGCGGGAGGAAATGTTAAGACCGGGAAGTGTGGAGGTGCACGCCGAATGCCGCGAAGGCGGGCATGCTTGTCACAGTATGTAGAAAATATATCTGTATTAGTTAAATTGAAAAGTCATGTTTATCGCCCCGCCCCACGGCCGTTTTCGGTACTCTCGCGAAAACGATATGTTTTCGAGATTTCTACTTTCAAATAGACAAAAAGTATGCTATCGTCCACTATCAGCCAACTATCTAAGTTGGGGACTTTGGAGAGTCTATCAGCTATCGGGCACATCCCTAAAGTGCCAGCGGGATCCTGCGGAAAAAATGTAGTTTTGGCTGTTTGAACATAGCTTGAACGGGTATGAAGCGCGCTACCCCGCGCGGGCATATGTTCAGTACATACGATAGGAAACTAATACCGGTCTTAGCATATATAGGGTATCCGTAACAACGTAGTACAGTTATTTTAGATTCATATTGTTTATGATAAATGTTATTCATGATTTGATTGAATTAAAATTTATTTTCAATTTTATTTATTTATAATATATTAAATATTTATAAATGAACTTTATCAATTTAGAGAAAAAAATTAGTTTATTGAATGAGTTTGATCAACCCGGTGCGTTGCTCTAGTGGTTAGTGTGCTGGCCAGCGGATCGGGAAGTCGCGGGTTCGAATCCCAGTCGCGTCACTTTCGTCGTGAAATAGTTTTCTTCGACATTCCTCGGCGCAAGACTACTAGATCCGCGACTGGGAGGCGAACTTGGGACCGGGTGTATCGGTATAGGTTTTCTGCAATTTTCCTATGCCCATGGCAGATGTGTCATGGGGAATACGATTCAGAGGGGGAAGTCAGCTGCGGTCGCAAGGTGGAGGGGGCGGGGCGGAATGGAAGGTAGGGGACAGTTGTGGAGGGGATATAGGGGTAGTGGAGCGGGAGGTAGAGGGGGGATGCGGAATCGGAGGTAGAACGAAGTTGAGGCGGATTGGGACTCGTAAAAAGGGGAAGACCCTGTACGGCTGGAACAAAACCAATATAAAAAAAATCAATTTGATGGTAATTCATTCATTATAGTGTACGTTCAATATTTCAAGTTTTCATATGCAAATCAGTTTTATATTTCCTGTGGCTTTATTACAGCGTCTAGTACCGACGACGTTTTAGTGGACACAAGGAAGGAGGTTTTCGTTGTGGTGAAAGGGTATCTAAAGTACACACTTGCCGCTTTATATTGGAACACCTTCCAGCGGAAATTTCCAAGAAGAGTGGACGTTTGGTGCCTTATACGGGACAATATGGAGCAGTCTTTTTCAACCCTGTTCCACACATTGAGAACAAAGTGGCAATCAGTCAATAGGCATGACAATGATTTTGATGGGAAATGTGAGAAATGGCTCAATGTGCACGTGCCTTTTCCCGTACCTACTCCTTCTCAGGAGACACCTGCACTGATCGCGACCGCTACACGTGGTCGCCCTTTTGTGGAGTTCGAGTCATCAAGTGAAAGATCGAAACGGAGGAAAACCGAAGACGTCCATGCAACGTTGACTACGAGCGAGTTGGTATATGCCACTCAAATGGGCCTTCGATCTTCAAGACAACTGGATGCTGCGGAAGTCGTGAAGAATGCAACGCAGACGGGTCCAACGAGAGCTTTGAAGTACCGAAAAGCTTTGGAAACAAAACCCGAAGTTACATTATCTGCAGATGCTGCACTTCTTATTTGGTGGACTGTAAATTGTCGAAGAGCAACTACCAAGCACTGGGATCGCTGAGTATTGGACAGCATTGCCGCATGGTTCCTCCTTACTCTCAAGTAGCAGAAGCAAAACACTGTTATCCACCCCGTCCGGCTATTACTATTACAGAAAGCAAAGCAGAAGTTCATTTACAGGCTTTACTGGACCATACAGTTCAGTGTATTGTACAGGGTGCGGCAACATAACTTCCTTTTTTAAAATGCGCGCCATTCAGTCGGCTGATGCCGTAACGGAGCGCTAGTGGCCTCGTTCGAAACGGGGGACTCTAAAGTTTTATCCCGACACAGTTCAATCGCCATCATGCGTTGGACCAGTGAGGAGCGTGCTGTTGCCGTTGAGGCCTACTTTTCGAGTGGATGTTCTGTGATCGCAACCCAGCGTGCCTTTCGGAATCGCTTTAATTTAGCCCCGTTGGCCCCTGTCCCTGATCGGAAATCAATTGTTACGTGGGTCACTACGTTCAGACAAACTGCAAGTGCGACAAGACGAAGAACTGGAGCCCCTCGGCGCATTAGATCACCTAATAACATTGAGGCAGTGAGACCTTCAATGTCGGGATCATCACGCGAATTCGGACCAGTATGTCAACATGTTACAAGAATTTTTTTTTCCACGGATAGATGAGTTGGACTTAGGGGACATTTGGTTACAACAAGACGGTGCAACAGCACACACTTCAAGAGTATCGATGGCTCTTTTGAGGGAACACCTCCCAGAGGACCTCATCTCAATTAGGGGCGATTTGGAGTGGCCGGCCCGCTCTCCCGATTTGGCCCCTTGTGATTTTTTTCTATGGGGTTTTTTGAAATCCTGTGTTTATGTGAACCGTCCAAGGACCCTACAAGAGCTGAAGACCAACATCCGGGAAGAAATTGCCATCATAACACCTGCTATGCTGGCAAGAGTCATGACAAACGGCAGAAATCGGTTTACTCAGTGTATGGAGAATGGGGGATGCCACTTATCTGATTTGATCTTCAAAACTGTGCAAAACGAAACTTTAGGCATGCGCCTACATTATAAAAAACAAATGAAAATTTTGATTCATACAATGGGTTTTATTAAGTGTTGAAAAAAGGAAGTTATGCTGCACCCTATATTACTTCAACGTCATGTTATTTTCGAGTACTGCTGACGAAAATGTTAAAAAGATGTCCCTTATCTGCATGTAGGGCTGCGATGGAAGCTCTGGACAAAGTGCATATAAGCAGAAGTTTGAAGGCGACAGCCTTTCGGATTTAAATGTTGTTCTTCACTTCAGTTGTGCCATTACAACTCGTGACTGTCGACTGTAAATCGAATGCCAAAATTGTGATTTGAAAGAACCCCAGACCTTTGTCTCCTCGATTCTGTAGACCACTAAGATTACAGTTTCTGCACGAAAACACGGAATCGACAGTCGACGAAGAACGCTACATCAATGACCAGATAAAGGCACTTGTTCCTTACGAAACAATTCTAAATCAGAACGAAATCTTAGTTGAATTCAAAATAAAATTAACAATGATCAATGGGAAAGTTTGTAACGCATTGACATCAACGAGTTCTGCTCAACGTTTGCTACTGATGTGGAGCTACATCCAAAGATTTTAATAACATCGATGCTCTTCTTCAAAGAAAAGTCAACGAAGAGAATTTCAAGTTCGGACTATCTACATGGCATGGGTGGATACGTTTTGTCGAATGCTGTTTACATTTGTCCTACAAACTGAAAATTAAAAAAATGGCAAGTACGTACTGAGGAAGAAAAGCGAATTCTACAAGAGAGCAAGAGGGTTATTCAAAAGAGTTTTCGTACGCAAACGTCGGACGAATCATCGATTTTTCGAAGCCTGAATTCGGCAGCACTAATGATGGCAACACAGCGCGGCGCTTTTTCGAAAATTCGAGTGTGTCTGCTATGATAACGGGAATCAACGAAAAAATAATCACACGCTTTTACGCTATTCTGCTGGCTATTTCGAGTGGCCATACGGATAATCCCGACTAATTTCAAGAATATGCGATAGAAACTCTACGACTATTTGTCAAACATTACCTGTAGTATTACATGCCTACCTTGATGCGCAAACTTCTCATCCATGGTCCACAAATACTAGCTCATGCATTATTACCAATCGGCCAACTATCCGAAGATGCTCAAGAAGTTCGGAACAAGGACACCAAAAGTATCCGAGAAAACTTATTACGAAAGTGTTCGAGATCCAAAACAATGGCAGATGTTTGGAATCGTCTCATGGTAACATCTGATCCGTACATTTCCAGTATCCGTAAGTTTCCAGAGAAAAAAAACTGCGTAGTTTATCTGCGCAACCTGTAGAATTGTTACTCCCACCTTTAATAATAAGTCAATCTACAGCAGAAACTGATTCTAAATTCGACGACGGGGAATGTGACGAGGAAATTGTTTTCCAATAATTTCTTTTCTTTTGTATAGGTGCGCAACTAAGTTTCAGGGTTTTTTTGACCAATAAAAAATGAAAAATACAAAAAATAGTTCATTCGAAGTATTGTCCCTCGCTATTTACACATTTTTACCATCTATCTTGCAATACATAAATACCGCGACGATAAAAAGACGCGTCTTTGGACTCAAACCATTCGTCCAACCAATTTTGTACTACATCGTAATTGGCCAAGTGTAGTCCACCCAAGCCATGCGCCATCGACCGACAAGTGATAATCTGAAGGGGCCAGGTCTGGCGAATACGGTGCAGTAGCAGATCCCATTTCAGTGTTTTTATGAAGTCCTGGACGATGGAACTGGGATGGCACAGAGCGTTGTCGTGCTGCAATATCACACGTTCGTGTCTCGTGTCCCATTCTGGCCGTTTTTCGAGCAATGCGTGGTTCAAATTGATTAGTTATTGTCGGTAGCGATGCCCATTGACAGTTTCGCCCGGTTTCAGCAGCTTATAGTACACGATTCCTTTCTGGTCCCACCAAACGCAGAGCATTGTCTTTTTTCCCAAGCGATTTGGTCGTGCCGTCCATGTTGACGCTTCGCCAAGTGAAAACCACGATTTTCTGCGTTTGGGATTCTCGAAATATATCCATTTTTTCATCGCCAGTAGCAATTCGATGCAGGAAACTTTTTCTGTTCTGCCGCAAAAGCAAAATTTCGGAAGTGGCTCTTCGATTTTCCATTTGTCGCTCAGTCAACTCATGCGGCACCCACTCTCCTTCCTTATGAATTTTTCCCATGACGTGCAAACGTTTCGAAATATATTGCCGAGTCACATTCAATGCCTCGGCCAATTGATTTTCTGTTTGAGCGTCATTTTCATCCAATAACGCTTGCAGATCGGCTTCCGCAAATGTTTGCGGTCTTCCCGAGCGCTCCTTGTTCCCAGTCTCAAAATCGCCACTTCTGAACCACTTGAATCAATCTTCACACGTTTTTGATGGTATATGTTCGCCGTAAGCCTCCTCAAGTAACCGACGTGCTTCAGCTGCTGTTTTTTTTGGTTGAAGCAGAAAAGCAATGCTTCCCGCAAATGCTGTTTATTTGGCACAAACTTTGACATTTTCGAGGTTAGAAAAAAGGTCTTTGTATTGCGATATTTCTTTATATTACAACTGGGTATTCTTAAAAGATGCCCAAGCTATAAAGACACCCAATGTCAGACCTGTATACCGACTACATGTGTCGCTAGCGCCATGCATGTGTGAAACCCGGGAACTTAGTTGCGCACCTAGTATTATGTATTAATTTTCCTCAAGTATGTAGCGCTTCCGGCACAAGCCGCAACCGCAAGCGAAGACGGAACCCCGAAGCAGCGCAAGCGGCGAAAACAGTTACTAGTGGCTCGCACGGAGTAACCTAGCCTTCCAAAAACTACTTCCGCTAGAGCTGTAGCGTGCGCGGGTCCGAAAAAGACGCTTGTCTCACAGAAACATTTTTGTTACCAATTTTATTATTATTCTTGGATGTTTTAAATAAATACTAATAGTGTGTGTGTACCCAACGTGTCACGAATCATTCTCAGGACCTCTTCACGTCTTAACTATTTCCGAATAAATTTTTGGCCATTTTCTGAACAAATCAAATTCTGGTGAATGTTGACCTCATATGCGTGATCAATATCCTCGAGAAGCCGTCCATACCTATTACCTAAGGAATCTGACATTATTCTACCACATACGTACATCGTTTTTGACCCGTATTTTGGTTTTGAAATTATTGACTTCGGATTCGTAATCAGCGACTCCAAAACCTCCGAGTACAGACTTTCATCCGAATTCAATGCGTTTATAAAAAACTTGTCGTTTTAGATCCGCCATTTTGTTTTTGAGATTTTTTACTTCGGATTTGTAATGAGCGATCCCAAAAATCCCCGAGTACAGACTTGCACCCGAATTGAATGTGTTCCCGATTTATGGCCGCGATTTCGGGGTTTCGTCTCACTGTGCGTTGGGCCCCCACGTTCGAACATCCTTCACGAGATTGTTTATAACTTCTTCAATTATTATATTTAAAAATAAAATTTGCTTCTGAACTTTGTTAATGTACATACAGGGAAACTCCCATTACGCGAGGTCGGGTCATTCGTGGAGCGGATTAACCGTGCGTCTCTCAAGCGCCTCGCACGTGCGACCAGACACGGTCGCTTGCGTCAAGCGCGAAACCAAAAACAAACGAATTGAACTAGCTTTTTTAAGAAACAAGAGTAAAATATGACGCAATATAGCGTAGATCATTTTTTTTAAGGGCTTACACCACTCCAAACGTGGAAACCAAAAACAAACGAAATGAACTAGCTTTTCTCAGAAACAAGAGTAAAATATGTCGCAATATAGCGTAGATCATTTTCATTAAGGGCTTACACCACTGTAAACATGTAAAATTAAGTGATTTTTCTCGATTTTTTTGTGGTAGGACAAGTGAATAATAATTTTCGAAGATGTTAGTCATATCTTCAAGTAAACAAAAAAACTTATTTTCAAAAATTATAGAAAATAATGACGCGCGCCATTTTCGCGAGACATGTTAAATTTGAGCACGCAGTATATCTGACGCAAATTTGAATTTGGAAATATTTTTATCAATTTACACGAGTATAGCTAGAGAAATACGTAGGGGATTTCGAAAATGTGAATTTTTGTGTAATTGGCAAGCATTTAAAAACTCAATTTTCGACAGAAATAATGACAATCATTTGTTAATAAATGATGTTATAATTAACTCATGGGAAATCCCGTACGTATTTCTTTTCGAAATGTTATTTTAAAAATGTGCTTAAAATTTTGAATAAAAATAATGAAAATTGTTGAAGTTATGAGGCATGCCGTTTTGAAAAATTGTATTCCGAGAAAAATGTTCGACGTCTGGCAGACGGGCCTGCTGACCTTTATTTTACAGGTACAAAACTTTTTCTCCTTATTGTAAGTAGATGGTTCAAAGCATCTCTTAAGACAATTTTAAAAAAAAAACATTTTTGTGAAAATTCTAGTGGTGTTACCCCTTAAATATAAAAAAATACGTGTACACTTGGTTTCAGTTATCCGTGGATCGTTCGATGATTTTTCAATAATCTTATTATTTTAAAATTGTTTTTTTAATAACCCTAATTTTCCGGTTGTCACAGTAGGGTTACCTTTAAATGGTTTCGTCTTGACAATATATCTTGCGCACTTCTTTTTTCTGCCGGTCCCCCCCTCAATCGCTCTACCGCGCTCTCTCTCTCTCTCTCTCTCTCTCTCTCTCTCTCTCTCTCTCTCTCTCTCTCTCTCTCTCTCTCTCTCTCTCTCCCCTTCTCATTACCTGTATCGCCACGGCCATCCGATTCGCGCTGTAATGGCGCTTCATAAATCGTTTACTTCCGTTAAAAGAGCATCTCTCGTTATGCGAAATAACTTCGATTCATCGTTCCAACCGTCCGCACTGCCGGCATGACGTTTGATGCCTGATGACAAAGCGTTGAACAGACGATGTTTCTGATCCCGCGAGGTCATCATGTTACGGCTTCGTTGATATTCCCTGTTCCATTGCGCCAAAAATGAGAAAACCATTATTGTTTATGAAATATCATTCTTTTTGTCGGCTCTGTCAAAGGCTCTGTGGTTGTGATTATATTGTGATAAATTATAAAAATTAGAAACGCGCCGTAATTTAATTTAATTTGTTTGCATCAAAATGCCTGATGACAAAGCGTTGAACCGACGATCTTTCTAATCCCGCGAGGTCATCATGTTACGACTTCGTTGATATTCCCTGTTCCATTGCGCCAAAAATGAGAAAACTATTATTGTTTATGAAATATCATTCTTTTTGTCGGCTCTGTCAAAGGCTCTGTGGTTGTGATTATATTGTGATAAATTATAAAAATTAGAAACGCGCCGTAATTTAATTTAATTTGTTTGCATTAAATCGATTTGTCTGGCCAAAGACGGCAAGAAGTGTTTTCTTTTAGTGAAGTGAAAAAGGTAAGTGAAGTTTCCTTAAAATGTATATTATTGTGTACTTGTAATTTTGTTACAATACGAGAAAAATGGAGGTACATAATTGCTTTCATTAACGGTTAACAAACATATATTGTTGCTACAACACTGTATAGTATAATAAATAAGACTTTGCTTTCAGACTGAAATTAGTATTATTTTAAATACCAGCTTCGAGAGTATAACTCACAATATTGATTTCCAACCTCAAACTCAATCTAAGGAAAAATTGGTGGTATCTGCTGAACACGTCAGGGACGTAGAAGAGTTCCGGACAAAACATGACTCAAGTTTAATAATTCAAGCTCGTGTCATAATGCAAACCTATTTTTCTTCCAACTGCAGCTATCCATTTGTTGCGTTCTTCTAACTTCCAATTTGCTGTAGGGAATCGATAAAAATTGCATTTACTATTCCTTCCGGTATTTTTGCACTTTATTTACAGCAACTGTCATGACGCATTTTTAAGAAAACAATATTTTGAATCTAATTGTAAAAATCTCGTACCACGCTCATACAGATTTGTGTGGCCGAGTTGATCGCCATTTTTGTCCACTATAGGCGCTGCGTTCGATTTCATTACCCCCACCCTGTACTCTGCACAGAGCCAATTGCGTACTACAAACTTCAAATACAAATAGAGGTGTGCACTACAAATGAAGTAGAAATATTCATGAAGTTGATACAATTGAGGCAGTGCACGAAGGATATTTACTCTTTTATGACATCCCGCTCCGCTATTATGGAATCACGTCTCAATATTGGATTCACGAAACAGTTGGCGAAGCGGTCGAATGCGTTGGGCAAATGCATCGTTGACAGGTTGAAGGAAAAAGACGTAAACTCGCAATGATTGAGCCACTTAAATGAACAACCCTCGTGTTTCGTCAAAAAATTTGCGAAACTTTTTACCTGCAAAATCGAAAGCAAATTGCTACTATTTTGGCCAAGATGTTTCTTCTTTCTTTTTGGAGGCTGTTTTATTTGAGCGTAATAGTTTAACATACGGCAGTGTAAATAAATTATGTGCATTTGCATCGGGCCCATTCGTTCAGGTTCGTAAAAAAAATATGCACGAATTTGCAGATTCAATATTCGATAATTGGTGGAGAGCTTTTTTTTTATTGAATACAAGAAATAAATAAATAAAATTTCTATTTGAGAACTTCAATAATGAAATATTAAGATAAATTAAATGAACCACTGCAGGAGCAGCGAAGAATTCTGATTTACACTTCTCCAATCCGCGCTTAATAAACGCATTTGAACCGATTCTCATTGATAGTTTCATAAAATTCCGAAGCAATTTGCAAGAAAAGTGACATTGTAAATTTAAAAAACTCATTTTTTTCCTTGTGCTAAGGATTTACGTATGGAAAATAATAAAATAAATAAAGCAATGCATAAACGATATGTAAGTTCATGATTTACATCCAGTCAATGGCAAGAGACGTGCATAAGCTGATGAGTCTCTTTGGGTGTTTTGAAGTGTTACACAAAGAAAGAATGGTACCTGAGGATATTTCATGGACGAACAGAGGTTGACCCTGCTCAATACGCGCGCGATACCAGAAATATCAGGAGGATCGCGGAAGCTCCCAACGGTCAAGCACAGAGTGCAAGTAGCATGGGAGAGGCTCTGAAATGATTATTCAATCGTGTTGTTGCCATTTTGCATTTTTTGAATACCTAAGCAAACGTCACCTTCCCGATATCCTTTGCGATTTGGTCCCAATACTGAACGATCCTTGGTTCCCGGGTATCATCTGCTCCAGGGAGTTCGTCTGAAACTTAACGAAGAGCCTTTGTGTTTTGTGAATCATCATTTCAATCAGCCAGAAAAAAACCCTGTTATCCACAAATTATTTACCTTTATCGTCTCTGCCATTATCATTTGTTGATGCTTCGTTTTGCTGCAAATGATTGTCAGTCGACATCAGTACAGCCGTGAGTCCATTGCAGAATTTTATTACTCTGAAGGAAACAGTAGAATGTTTGGAAAAAGATAAAAAGATATTATTCATTCCGATCGAGTAAAGTGTATGATTTTACTTTCTTACAAACAAATAATGGAGAAAACAGGGTTGCAAAAAACTTTGTTGTATCATGTATCGCCTTAAACAAGAAAAAAGCCTCAAACATTTATTTTTGCACCTATCTTCTGCAGGCTTTAATGAGCATATTGCTTCTACTTTTATTCTCAACACTTGTCCCTTCACTATTTCCAGTTTGTCAGATCCCAGAGTACCAGTCTCAGCCTGTCTTCCTAATGCTCTATTGTAGCGTATTTGCATGTGCGGACAGGGAAGCTGCAGAAAACCTATGCCGACACCAGCAGCTCCATTCTACGTCGTTACGTTGTATTACCATTCAAAACTTGTTAAAACTGTACGGTACCCGGAATTCGGTGTACAAACCAATGCTCGGGCGAAATGGGTCGGGCCAAATGGATGAAAAACCTTTTTCCTTTCTTCCAAGCCTACCTTAACTATGTGATTTAACAAGCATCGACATTGTATTAGTAAAAAAAAATCGTTCAGCGTGCTTGCTATCAGGATAGAGATACTTCTTTTTCGTCTGTTTAGTTGAGCAAAATAACACCGCCGCCGGTAGTGCGAAAACACAAGTCATTTGCAGACGGGCAACAAAAGTTCACCCTACCTGTATTGGATCTTGTCGATCTCGGGTTGAACGGGATTTTCGAGGTATTCTTTCGCGACGTTGACGGTTTCCGTTGAGGAATCGACACCATGCGAGAAATCTGCGATATTTGCGGCCTAAACAATATTTCTTTGTCAAGGTCAACCCTTATCGACAAAGCGTCATTGTTCTCCTATATATTCCTGATGCCGCCCGTGCTCACCGCAATTTTCTGCTTCCGCGTGACTATCGGTTTCCGCAGAGTTTTCTTCGGCATTTTTGCACCCGCAAATGAAGCCGGTTAATAAGTCTCGTTGAGATACGCCGTGACGATAACGATTTTCGCCCGCACATCGGTGCGACCAAGTTTAAAATGTTCGAGAAGATCGTCGGAAGAACCGCAGCGTATACGCGTGAGCCAGAAACTCGACGACGCGCCGCAGTCGGCTAATTCGCAGAAAACACACAGCTTCGGAGCGGGGGAGTCCCCGAAATATTCGAGGCTGCAAATTCGATCGATTTTTCGCATATGCCATTGATAAGGCGAATTGCGACAGTACCGCCCAAGCTGTGGCCGTGACATAAGTTCACCATTTCACCGCTACGCGGCTACCTGGCTCTTGTCGCAGAGATTAGTAGGGAGATGTACAACGCTCCCCTTTTCGGCAGAGATTAGTAGGGAGATGCACAACGCTCCCCTTTTCGGCGTGCCTCGTAAATGGCGCTAAATCGCGGCGGCGAGTTCGGGAGTATGATTTCGTGATCATCGCCTCTGTCGAGGTTGCAGATTCCCTTGTAGCCGCGCGAGTCCGTGATCACCGCTCAAGTCGGTATCGCATTCAGCGAGAACGCGAATGGGTAGCTCGGTGGGGGAAAAGTCTCTGCCCCTCGCAAATCGCGCTCGCTCTACAGACGAACGGAGCGAGGTTTTCCGTCCGACCGAGCTCGACGTATATGTGTGGCCGTACTGCGGATTGGAATATCCATTAAATGAATTTCAAAGTGAAAAACATGTATCGAGATTATTGTTTTCTCTCGGTTGCCCGTTTATGCCGAAAATGCGGGTTAAAAAAATTAACGACGAACCACGTTGAAAAATAAAACGCCGAAACAACCGTGGAAGGTTCAAAAAGAAATCTTGAGCCTTTGCCGCGATCGTTTCCACATTTTTTTCAACAGTAAACATTGTGGATAAGGGTGTATCATAAATGTTTCTTTATCTGCAATGAGCATTGTGGCTGAGTTGGCAGCGTGGCGGATTAACGGTTTTACGGTCCGGGTTCAATCCCCGGTGAATCAACTTGTTTTTTTCTTCATTTTATATTCAGAAAATTTCGAACTTACTCCCGCTTTAGCTATTCTCGCCTGTTCAGGCATTATTTATGATATTTAATTCGTATATGCTTAATAAAAAAAACAAGACATTGCTACCGGGGATCAGTGCAGCCAGATCGCGCGTAAAAGTTACCCCCTCTCTAGGCTCTTACATGCCCATCACAACAATCATAGTACCGCGTGTCCGTGAGCGAGCGACGCTTGGACATTGTCGGAAAGAGCCGAGCACGGTCGAAGTTTCTCGACCGCGCCTTCGGCAGCTACACCAACACATGGACGCTGAGCACGTTCATGTACGACCAAGCCGAAACGAAACTTCGAGGGGAAAAGCAATCTGAGCACGACTCACGCGTGACGTCACCCGACGTCACGCGCGAGGCTTTTAGATGATTTCAATGCTTATTTGGCTCTTGATTCTCTGCGTTATTAATGTGTACAAAAAAATGTATCGCGCACTCTGATCGCTTATTTTCTTTAGTTTATACGTTAATTTAAATTTAATAATGAATCTAAATTACAACTTATTTATCTTATATAAAATTGTTTACGCTTTACTCACACCCGTCCTTAGGCCAAATAAATAATAATTCATAAAAGTAGGCGGAAATATATTTATATTCGTATTATTATATTAATTCTCATACTTTCAATAAGCGATAAAGCATTATCCCCAAAAACAAGCCAATCATCCACCCGGCCGCAAATCTTAAATACCAGAAAGTGCACATATTCTACAAGCGATGAAATGGTCCTGTTGGTAGCGTTCCTGGCTTCGGTCCGCAGGGGCCCGTGGTGCAAACTTTTCTCCAAATTTTTCATAATTTCTCATATTTCAGTCATATTTGAGATTTTCGGAGAAAAAATAATTTAAAACAGATTCAAGTTCTGGTCTATTTCCCAAAAACACTTTTTATCACTGAAAATTCATGATTTCTCATTTTTTTTCCGGAAATTTCTCTTTTTCCTATGACGTGAGTGAACGGCTGCGGAGATATTCGGAGAGAAGTTAAAGATGAAAAGAAATGAGATTTTTGTAAAAAAACTGATTAT
Organism: Ophion obscuratus; assembly: GCA_964007375.1. Classification (NCBI taxonomy): domain Eukaryota; kingdom Metazoa; phylum Arthropoda; class Insecta; order Hymenoptera; family Ichneumonidae; genus Ophion; species Ophion obscuratus. Next base: position 58,417,503 of record OZ023313.1, read on the forward strand.
TATTTTTTTCCGGAAATTTTCCTTTTTCCTATTACCTGAGTGAACGGCTGTGAAGGTATTCGGAGAAAATTTAAAGATGAAAAAAATGAGATTTTCGTAAAAAAAACTTGTTCTTATTTTTTTTCGGAACTTTTTTTTCCTATTGATTGAAAGGCTGCGGAGATATTCGGAGAAAAGTTATAGATGAAAAAAAAATGAGATTTTCATAAAAAAAACTTATTATATTTTTTTATCTCTCATAATTCTGAGAAATAATGAATTTCCGAAATTTTTGCAAACATCATTTTCCTTAAGGGGTAACACCACTGGTAACACCACCAACGGCCTGCCACGAAGCGTTTTAGACAAATAATACTTGGGGTAATTATTAAGCATATATTGAAGTATATTGCAAAAAAAAATGTACGGGAAAATATTAAAAAATGGCGACACTGCAGCAAATTCTTCCGAGGCATGTTGAACTTAAGGTGCTCTGAGGCATGTAGTATAACTTGTGCCAATTTTAATCTGGACGAAATAATTTTTTTAATTAAATCTAGATAAATGAAATCTAGACTTAATGAAACAAAATTCCTTTTTTAGATTAAAATTGGCACAGTTATACTGCGTGCCGCAGAGGTCCGACATGCTTCGGAAGAATTGCTACAGTGTCGCCATTTTGTAATATCTTCAGATGAAAAATTTATAGCAATATACTTAAGTATATGCTTAAAAATACGCTTCTTGTAAGGCCGTTACAATGGTGTTACCCCTTAAAGTCTTCATATAATTGCCGAGATTTTCCCGTGATTGTAATTAAAATGATGAAATATTCGAAAAAATTCGAAGAAATTCGGAGAAACCCGGATGTTTGCGTAAAAATAATTGTCCGCAAAACTCCGAATTCTTCATATTTGTTCCAATTCACAGAAAAATTCGGAAAAATTTTCCGGAAAAAATCGGAGTTTTTCGAAAAAAAATTTGCACTACGGGCGCGGGATCGTTCCCCGCGCTCAGTGCTTTTTAAAAATTATTATTACTATTAATTCTTATTTGATTAGTTATTTTTATTAGTTATCATCATTATTTTAATTAGGTATCTTTTAGTGTCAAAAAATGTATCATGCACTCTGACCGCTTATTTTATTAGTTTGTACGTTAATTTAAATATAATAATAAATCTAAATTACAACTTATTTATCTTTTAAAAGAATTGTTTGCGCTTTACTCACACCCGTCCCTATGCCAAATAAATTATAATTCATAAAAGTAAGCGGAAATTTATTTATATTCGTATTATCATATTCATTCTCATATACTTTCATCAAGCGATAAAGCATTATGATAATGCTTTATCGCTTGATGAAAGTATATGAGCGGAAATTTATTTATATTCGTATTATTATATTCATTCAATAACTAATCAAATAAGAATTAATAGTAATAATAATTTTTAAAAAGCACTCAGCGCGGGAAACGATCCCGCGCCCCTGCGGACCGAAGCCAGGAATGCCACCAACGGGACCCGGGACCATCCCATCGCTTGTAAATACTATATGTGCACTTTCTGGTACTTACGATTCGCGGCCGGATACATCACGATAATGCTTTATCGCTTGATGAAAGTATATGGGAATGAATATAATAATACGAATATATTTCCGCTTACTTTTATGAATTACAATTTCTTTGATATAGGGACGGGTGTGAGTAAAGCGCAAAAAAAATTTCAGAAGTAAAATAAGTTACAATTTAGATTTATTATTATATTTAAATTAACATATAAACTAATAAAATAAGCGGTCAGAGTGCGCGGTACATTTTTCGACACTAAAAGATAACTAATAAAAATAATCATGATAACTAATCAAATAAGAATTAATAGTAATAATAATTTTAAAAAAGCACTGAGCGCGGGGAACGATCCCGCGTCCCTAGTGCAAATTTTTTTCCGAAAAACTCCGATTTTTTCCGGAAAATTTTTCCGAATTTTTCTATGAATTGGAACAAATATGAAGAATTCGGAGCTTTGCGGACAATTATTTTTACGCAAACATCCGGGTTTCTCCGAATTTCTTCGAATTTTTTCGAATATTTCATCATTTTAATTACAATCACGGGAAAATCTCGGCAATTATATGAAGACTTTAAGGGTCACTTTAAGGGACTTTAAGGGTCACACCACTGTAACGGCCTTACAGGAAGCGTATTTTTTGATATTTTTTTTTGGCCGAAGAAAATGCGATAAACAAATAATACTTGCGGTATTTATTGAGCATATACTTAAGTATATTGCTAGAAATTTTTCATCCGAAAATATTACAAAATGGCGACACTGCAGCAATTGTTCCGAAGCATGTCGGACCTCTGCGGCACGCAGTATAACTGTGCCAATTTTAATCTAAAAAAGGAATTTTTTTTCATTAAGTCTAGATTTCATTCATCTAGAGTTAATTTTAAAAAATTATTTCGTCCAGATTCAAATTGGCACAAGTTATACTACATGCCTCAGAGCACCTTAAGTTCAACATGCCTCGGAAGAATTTGCTGCAGTGTCGCCATTTTGTAATATTTTCCCGTACATTTTTTTTTGCAATATACTTCAATATATGCTTAATAATTACCCCAAGTATTATTTGTCTAAAACGTTTCGTGGCAGGCCGTTAGTGGTGTTACCAGTGGTGTTAGCCCTTAAGGAAAATGATGTTTGCAAAAATTTCGGAAATTCATTATTTCTCAGAATTATGAGGGATAAAAAAATGTAATAAGTTTTTTTAATGAAAATCTCATTTTTTTCATCTATAACTTTTCTCCGAATATCTCCGCAGCCTTTCACTCAATAGGAAAATGAAAAAGTTCCGAAAAAAAATAAGAACAAGTTTTTTTTACGAAAATCTCATTTTTTTCATCTTTAAATTTTCCCCGAATATCTTCGCAGCCGTTCACTCAGGTAATAGGAAAAAGGAAAATTTTCGGAAAAAAAATAATAATCAGTTTTTTTGACGAAAATCTCATTTCTTTTCATCTTTAACTTCTCTCCGAATATCTCCGCAGCCGTTCACTCAGGTCACAGGAAAAAGAGAAATTTCCGGGAAAAAATGAGAAATCATGAATTTTCAGTGAAAAAAAAGTGTTTTTGGGAAATGGACTAGAACTTGAATCTGTTTTAAATCATTTTTTCTCCGAAAACCTCAAATATGACTGAAATATGAGAAATTATGAAAAATTTGGAGAAAAATTTGCGCCACGGGGCCCTGCGGACCGAAGAGAGGAATGCTACCAATAGGACCATTTCATCGCTTGTAGAATATGTGCACTTTCTGGTATTTACGATTCGCGGCCGGGTGGATGATTGGCTTGTTTTTGGGGATAATGCTTTATCGCTTGATGAAAGTATGAGAATTAATATAATAATACGAATATAAATATATTTCCGCCTACTTTTATGAATTATTATTTATTTGGCATAAGGACGGGTGTGAGTAAAGCGTAAACAATTTTATATAAGATAAATAAGTTGTAATTTAGATTCATTATTATATTTAAATTAACGTATAAACTAAAAAAATAAGCGATCAGAGTGCGCGATACATTTTTTTGTACACATTAATAACGCTGAGAATTAAGAGCCAAATAAGCATTGAAATCATCTAAAAGCCTCGCGCGTGACGTCGGGTGACGTCACGCGTGAGTCATGCTCAGATTGCTTTTTCCCTCGAAGCCTTCGTTTCGGCTTGGCCGCACATGAACGTGCTCAGCGTCCATGTGTTGGTGTAGCTGCCGAAGGAGCGGTCGAGAAACTTCGACCGTGCTCGGCTCTTTCCGAAGGATGTCCAAGCGCCGCTCGCTCACGGACACGCGCTACTATGATTGGTTGGGCGTGTAAGAGACTAGAGAGCAGGTAACTTTTACGCGCGATCTGACTGCACTGATCCCCGGTAGCAATGTCTTGTTTTTTTTATTAAGCATATACGAATTAAATATCCTAAATAATGCCTGTACAGGCGAGAATAGCTAAAGCGAGATTAAGTTCGAAATTTTATGAAGAAAAAAAAGTTGATTCACCGGGGATTGAACCCGGACCGTAAAATTGTTAGTCCGCCACGCTGCCAACTCAGCCACAATGTTCATTGTAGATAGAGAAACATTTATGATACACCCTTATCCATAATGTTTACTGTTGAAAAAAAATGTGGAAACGATCGCGGCAAAGGCTCAAGATTTCTTTTTGAACCTTCCACGGTCGTTTCGGCGTTTTATTTTTCAACGCGGTTCGTCGTTAATTTTTTTAACCCGCATTTTCGGCATAAACGGGCAATCGAGAGAAAACAATGATCTCGATACATGTTTTTCACTTTGAAATTCATTTAATGGATATTCCAATCCGCAGTACGGCCACACATATATATCGAGCTCGATCGGACGGAAAACCTCGCTCCGTTCGCCTGTCGAGCGAGCGCGATTTACGAGGCGCGAGACTTTACCCCCACCGAGCTACCCATTCGTGTTCTCGCTGACTGCGATACCGACTTGAGCGGTGATCACGGACTCGCGCGGCTACAAGGGAATCTGCAACCTCGACAGAGGCGATGATCACGAAATCATACTCCCGAACTCGCCGCCGCGATTTAGCGCCATTTACGTGGCACGCCGAAAAGGGGAGCGTTGTACATCTCCCTACTAATCTCTGTTTTCGGCGTGCCTCGCAAATGGCGCTAAATCGCGGTGGCGAATTCGGGAATATGATTTTGTGTGCCTCGCCTCTGTCGAGGTTGCAGATTCCCTCGTAGCCGCGCGAGTCGTGAGCACCGCTCCAGTCGATATCGCAGTCAGCGTGCACACGAATGGGTAGCTCGGTGGGGGAAAAGTCTCTGCCCCTCGCTCGCTCGACAGGCGAACGGAGCGAGGTTTTCCGTCCGATCGATCTCGACGTATGTGTGGCCGTACTGCGGATTGGAATATGCATTAAATGAATTTCAAAGAGAAAAACATGTATCGAGAAAATTGTTTTCTCTCGGTTGGCCGTTTATGCCGAGAATGCGGGTTAAAAAAATTAACGACGAACCGCGTTGAAAAATAAAACGCCGAAACGACCGTGGAAGGTTCAAAAAGAAATCTCGAGCCTTTGCCGCGGTCGTTACGGCGTTTTTTTTTCAACAGTAAACATTATAAATAAGCGTGTATCATAAATGTTTTTCTATCCTCAATGAGCGTCGTGGCTGAGTTGGCAGCATGACGGATTGACGATGCTTGCGGTCCGGATTCGATCGCTGGTTAATCAACTTTTTTGAATCTATTTTTTTTCTTCATTTTATATTCAAAAAATTGTGAACTTACTTTCGCTTTAACTATTCTTGCCTGTCCAGGCATTATTTATGATATTTAATTCATATATGTTTAATTTAAAAAAAGACGTTGGCTACCGGGGATCGAACCCGCGTCGTCTGCACTCAGAGCCCGCACGCTGATAATCAACCGCGATACTCTTGTGATTGGAAACCTGCCTTTTACGTATACACACTTATCCAACCTTAAAAAAATTCGCTGCATACCAATTGCATATTGTTTTGATGACCCCAAAGTATTATTGAATTTCGATATATTGATTTTTCGCAAAATGGTGCATGTTTAAAAATAAAGTTAAATTTTTAACAAACAAAAAACGCCATAAAATCGTCGATAAAAAAGTAAGCCATATAAAATAAAAAATCCTACGTAGCTCCGTGGAGAAAGATGTTTCGAAGCTACTGTCAAAATTTCAAGTCGATCGGTAAAAATTTGCTCGAGTTATGTCTTCGGCTAGCTCAAAAAAGGCGCCTTGAGGCATACGCTGCGCAGCCGCCATTTTTAAATATTTTTTATTGAAAAAATTACATTTTGTACTTTTTTAGTATTGCTATAAAACCTACTTTACAGATTTTCGATTGATACTTTTATTCAGCCAAAATTAATTCCCGAAAATATGCCTATTTTTTGTGTGCTACTGTGATTTCCCCCCTTAAGGCGTCTGGCCACCTTGGCCGATCGAAAATGGGTATTTAAAAAAAAAATAATAAACTCAAAAGTACGGGCCGGAATATTTTTATTTTTTTTTACACAACGTCAGAAAGGGCTTTAAGAATAACGTTAATAAATTTCCGTTCAAAATATTAAAAAATGGCGCTGTTATGCACATTGCCGCGGTGGCCCTCCGCACGATACGCGCGGTCGTTGTCCCAGCTGTTACCCGATCATGTCACATCTGCAAAAAAAAAATCAGCTCATCCGCGAGTAGTGTCGCTACAATGTAGCGTAGCGGTTTTTTTCTCGACCATTAAAAAAATTATAGTGAGCCGAAGAAAAACGTTGTATTTTTCAACGAAATTATGGCTCACCATAATTTTTTTAATGGTCGAAAAAAAACCGCTACGCTACATTGTAGCGACACTACTCACGAAGGAGCTGATTTTTTTTCAGATGTGGCATGACCGCGTATCAGCTGGGACAACGACCGCGCCTATCGTGCGGAGGGCCTCCGCGGCAATGTGCATAACGGCGCCATTTTTTAATATTTTTAACGGAAATTTATTAACGTCATTCTTAAAGCCCTTTCTGACTTTATCTAAAAAATAAAAATATTCCGGCCCATACTTTCGAGTTTATTATTTTTTTTAATATACCCATTTTTCGATTGGCCAAGGTGGCCAGACGCCTTTAAAGAATCTCGTACGTGTTAGCGAAAACCGGCAGAAAATTATGAGGCAACTCGTCCACTTCTTTGATGTTCGCTATTTTGGACCATCGTTCGTTTGCCTATCTGAGGTCTACACTTTCGAAGTTTGTATCCTCGATATATATGTCTTTTTCCTATAGATGGTATTATCAATATTAGATACTCACGTCTTTCTATTTCGGAGATTTGGATGTTCTAGATTGTTAGAATCTGTATTTGTATGACTCAAACTGCAGACAATCTGAATACACGTTCTCGAATAAATGAGCTCTCGAATAAATAATCCTTTGGTGTAATAGTTATTCAATTTCGTCATCGGCCGAAGGATATAATTTTGAATAATTTACAGTTCGTTACTTTGAGTTTATAATTCTGTCATTTCGAAATCTTTGTCGTTCTATATTTGGCCTTTCAAAGCTTTGACCCCTATCCCAATGTGAAATGTGTTGGAAAAAATGCCGATCGAGAAAGACTCAAAGTTCTCTTCGAGCCTTTCTCGATCGTTTCAGCACTTTTCTTCAACAATTTTTTAAATTAATTTTCTTAGGGGAAAGGTACCCAGATAGACAGATATATGCGTCCGGCGGGGCGAACGACTGCGTGTTCGATCGCGTCGACGATACCCGCGGCATCCTTGCTGCGGCCGGTCCCCTCGCTCGTGCCGCTGTTCTATTGATGGCCTGCCCTTCTCGCGCCCTTGGGCTCCCTCGGGTGCCTCTTCCCAGATAGACAGTCGTGATCATCACGCCGTGCATACAATTGATGAAGCAAATCTTACAGCATATTGACTACATGTCATGATGCAAAGCCGTGAACTCATTTAGTATAGTGAATGTACAAAGCATTTTGATCTCAATATGTCGTTTATAAATGCATCGTACGTTTGAAGCACGTTGAAATCATATCGCTGTGCTCAAGTGTCCACAATTAATATCTGCAAATTTTACGTCATATGGAAGTCATCCAATGACTTTGTTGATGAATTCACTGGGTTAGCACTGGTAGTAGACACGCCATGCAAGCAATATGACGGCGATATGCATGTTTGTCAGTGATACATTCGTTGAGCGCAATATGATGGCGATATGTACATTTCATCAGTGATACATCCCAGGAGCACAATATGATGGCGATATGCATGTTTCTCAGTAATACATTCCATGACGGCAATATGCATGTTTTCAGTGATACATTCGGTGAGTGCAATATGACGGGGATATGCCTATTTCTCAGTGATACATCCCATGAGCGCAATATGACGGCGATATGCGTGTTCTGTGATACATCCTATGACGGCAATATGCATATTTCTAACAAGGAGAAGGCAGAGCTTGGATGTCGCAAATCGGGTTCTCCTTTTGCGTGGTGAAAGTTGAAGACCTCCGAATTAACGTCGCTTTTGATTTTTGTTCCAATAAGCCTTAGTTGCTGAGATATCGCGATTTGAAAATTTGGGAGTTTCGTCTCGTGCGTACAGTACGTTGAGCGTTGATACTTGAGACAAAAGCGGCCGTAGCTAATACGGTAAGACGACAGACCGGCACTCTGAAAGTCCACGGTTCGCGTCCCTATGCTTTTTTTTAATTCAATTTTTTTTTAAATTTTATAATCTCTCATAAGACTTTACATGTGCAGGTAAATAAGAAAATTCGAAAATATGTATTACTAGTTTTATTTATCTATTATATAAAAAAAATTAATCCAATAATGAAGTCACAATTACAAAGCAAAATAATATTGAATAACAAATAATTAATCTAATTCACAGGAAAGCATATTTAACCCATTAACGCCCAAGAATCGCGATTTTTTCCTTCAATTTCAAGCCAGATTTTTATTATATAAAAAAAATCATAAAAAATGAAGAGATACGTTCCCTAGTATTTTCGGGGGTGCTCTTTCAGAATCTGGGGTCAAAATCGAGTTTCGTCCATTAGGAAAAAAAATATGGCGGCTTTTAAACAAACAAAAAACAGGAAAAATCGATGACACTTTTTTTCAAATTTTTTTTTCACCTCGAAGCCGTTGAAAAGTCCGGTTTTTTTTTCAACCATGGGTGCATAGAATAGTGACGATTGAACAATCAATTTTTTAAATTCGTCGTTGTCAACATTTTCACCCCCAAAATGGCGCTTTTCTCCCCCTGAGTGACACGAAAAATTTCACGCTCGGTGTCCAAAATGAAAAGTAGTTGGATTTGGACGAAAATAAGTACTCGGAGGTTTTCAAGGTCGCTGATTACGATTCTGTTCTCAAAATTCCGAAATTAAAAATGGCGGATCCAATATGGCGGACACAAATGCAAAAGTTCATTTGAATTGGATAAAACGTGGCACCCGGGGGTTTTCGAGGTCGCTGATTATGATTCTGCTCTCAAAATTCCGAAATTAAAAACGGCGGATCCAATATGGCGGACACAAATGCAAAAGTTCATTTGAATTGGATAAAACGTGGCACTCGGGGGTTTTCGAGGTCGCTTATTATGATTCTGCTCTCAAAATTCCGAAATTAAAAATGGCGGATCCAATATGGCGGACACAAATGCAAAAGTTCATTTGAATTGGATAAAACGTGGCACTCGGGGGTTTTCGAGGTCGCTGATTATGATTCTGCTCTCAAAATTCCGAAATTCAAAATGGCGGATCCAATATGGCGCACACAAACGCAAAAGTTCATTTGAAGTGGATAAAACGTGGCACTCGGGGGTTTTCGAGGTCGCTGATTATGATTCTGCTCTCAAAATTCCGAAATTAAAAATGGCGGATGCAATGTGGCGGACACAAATGCAAAAGTTCATTTGAATTGGATAAAACGTGGCACTCGGGGGTTTTCGAGGTCGCTGATTATGATTCTGCTCCCAAAGTTCTGAAATTAAAAATGGCGGATCCAATATGGCGGACAAAAATGCAAAAGTTCATTTGTATCGGATGGAATGTGGCACTCGGGGATTTGCGAGGTCGCTGATTATGATTCTGCTTTCAAAATTCCGAAATTAAAAATGGCGGATCCAATATGGCGGACACAAATGCAAAAGTTCATTTGAATTGGATAATACGTGGCACTCGGGGGTTTTCGAGGTCGCTTATTATATTTCTGCTCTCAAAATTCGGAAGCCTTTGGGTATTTAAATACCTGGTATTTTCAGGTATTTGAATACCCAAAGGCTTTCAAATTTTGAAAGCAGAATCATAATCAGCGACCTCGAAAACCCCCGAGTGTCACGTTTTATCCAATTCAAATGAACTTTTGCATTTGTGTCCGCCATTTTGAATTTCGGAATTTTGAGAGCAAAACCATAATCAGCGACCTCGAAAACCTCCGAGTGCCACGTTTTATCCAATTCAAATGAACTTTTGCATTTGTGTCCGCCATATTGGATCCGCCATTTTTAATTTCGGAATTTTGAGAGCAGAATCATAATCAGCGACCTCGAAAACCCCCGAGTGCCACGTTTTATCCAATTCAAATGAACTTTTGCATTTGTGTCCGCCATATTGGATCCGCCATTTTTAATTTCGGAATTTTGAGAGCAGAATCATAATCAGCGACCTCGAAAACCCCCAAGTACCATGTTTTATCCAATCCAAATGAACTTTTGCATTTGTGTCCGCCATATTGGATCCGCCATTTTGAATTTCGGAATTTTGAGAGCAGAATCATAATCAGCGACCTCGAAAACCCCCGAGTGCCACGTTTTATCCAATTCAAATAAACTTTTGCATTTGTGTCCGCCATATTGGATCGGCCATTTTGAATTTCGGAATTTTGAGAACAGAATCGTAATCAGCGACCTCAAAAACCTCCGAGTACCAATTTTCGTCCAAATCCAACTACTTTTCATTTTGGACACCGAGCGTGAAATTTTTCGTGTCACTCAGGGGGTGAAAATCGCCATTTTGGGGGTGAAAATGTTGACAACGACGAATTTAAAAAATTGATTGTTCAATCGTAACTATTCTATGCACCCATGGTTGACAAAAAAACCGGACTTTTCAATGGCTTCGAGGTGAAAAAAAAATTTGAAAAAAAAGTGTCATCGATTTGGCCTGTTTTTTTTGTTCAAAAGCCGCCATATTTTTTTTCTAATGGACAAAACCCAATTTTGACCCCAGATTCTGAAAGAGCACCCTCGAAAATACTAGGGAACGTATCTCTTCATTTTTTATGATTTTTTTTATATAATAAAAATCTGGCTTGAAAGTGAAGGAAAAAATCGCGATTCTTGGGCGTTAATGGGTTAAAGATATATATCTTCAAATATGCTTTCCTGATAGTATTTATAAGGTTAAATATGGTTGCGGTGATATTGCGTTCATTTTATGTTCGTGGTGTCGTAAGCCTTTGTGCTTCCCTTGCTTTTACGATGGTTTCCACCCTACAATTTGTCAACATACTGATCTGATAGAAGAAGAATCAGAATAATTACCTACCGCGAAATTTGCAAGTGTGAATTAGATTAATTTTTTTTATACCATATTATTTTGCTTTCTCATTGTGACGTGATTAATAGATTAATTATTTGTTATACAATATTATTTTGCTTTGTAATTGCGACTTGATTATTAGATTAATTATTTGTTATACAATATTATTTTGCTATGTAATTGTGACTTCATTAATGGATTAATTATTTTAATATAATAGACGAATTAAACTAGTAATACATATTCTCGAATTTTCTTATTTACCTGCACATTTAAAGTCTTATGAGAGATTATAAAATAAAAATAAAATTGGATTAAAAAAAAGCATAGGGACGCGAACCGTGAACTTCCAGAGTGCCGGTCTATCGCCTTACCGTATTAGCCACGGCCGCTCTTGTCCCAAGTCTCAACGCTCAACGTACTCTAGGCACGAGACGAAACTCCAAAATTTTCAAATCGCGATATCTCAGCAACGAAGGCCTATTGGAACAAAAATAAAGAACGACGTTAATTCGGAGGTCTTTAACTTTCACCACACGAAAGGAGAACCCGATTCGCGACATCCAGGCTCTGCCTTCTCCTTGTAAGTGATACATTCGATGAGCGCAATATGACGGCGATATGTATATTCGTCAGTGATACATCCCATAAGCGCAATATGACGGTGATATGCATCCAAATCTAGAATGATACAAATAGGCAGACACAAAGAAAATTTGGACAAGTGTTAGAATGGCTAGGTAGGTAGCGCGCTCGGCTCTCGAATTAGAAGACGTGGTTCAAACCGTAGGTAGGTACAAAATTTAACTAGGCAGAATACGTTTTTAATCCATTTATCATATAGGCAGGAACATCAATAAAGCGTATGGGGATTAATAAAAATCCTATCAGGTTTTTTTTATCAATATTTTTGGATTTTTTTATATGAGCTCCATATGAGCTCCATATGAGCACAGCATAGTTACGTCATGCTATGCCGCTAATATGAGCTCCGTATGAGTACAGCATATTTACGTCACGCCGTGTTGCTAATATGAGCGCCGTATGAGCACAGCATAGGCCTCCGAAGTAACTCTAGTGGCGCAGCCCTTGCGGCGAGTTTTTGCAAAACTTAGATTGGTTTTCGTCTGCTAGTGCAGTATGCCGGTCGCCATTTAAATCAGGTGTTTGCGCGAATGACAGCACCGCGTCTGATGTTTACGTTGTAAAAACAGCGTTTCACGTCATATTTGGCATTGTTGACGCGTGTTTGAGGAAGAACTTTTCCCATCACAGTCCTTTTCTCACCAGCAACAATTTCGCGAACTTCCGATACATGATGACTATCGAAAGTTTTTAGCCTATATTACAACATCCTTTATATAAGTTTCCGATGCAAACGATTATTGAAACAGAAATTTTGTTGTACGGCAGAAACGAATTTGTGTGCAGCCAATGTACGCAATTTCATTAACATTCTCTTCGTCACATACCTATTGATATGCTTTTAGGGCGAAAGAAAGTCATGAGGTTACATTGAAATCCGCAAGTAATCGTTATTAGTTCCATTACACTATTTTATTTTATTTACAAGCACATTCCATTCACAATGTGAGATCTACAATTGATGATGCTTGCTCAAGCCTAGCTCCTTCGTGTTTGTGCCGGTTTGACTTAACCGCCGTGCGCTAGTCCAAGTTTTGCCACCGGCAGCCGTTGCGCGGCGCCACCACGAAAGTTACTTTGGAGGCCTATAGTTCCGTCACGCCATGCCGCTAATATGAGCTCCGTATGAGCACTACAGTTTGTTCATGCCTGACACCCATATGAGCCTCATATGCACTCCTTTATTGTTAGATATTCGTGAGCCAAATTTGCTAGTCTGATGAATTCACTGCATGCATATTCGCGTGAGAGCAACTTTGCTTCATTTGGATGTATTATTGTGAATCATCATGTGATGCAAATATGACTTCAACGGGAGCACTCATAAGGGATACACAGCTGTGAGACTTTCTATGCCGCAGTGATGATGTACATATGATGCCAATATGAGGTACATCCGTCTATCTGGGTTGCCGCTGCGGCTGCTGCTGACGACTACTTTCCTTTTTGTTGTGGCGCCAAAATTTCTTCTTTGTAACTGTAAAAAGTTAATAATAAAATGTACAAATAAAATACATTACTCACACAAAGTAAGGGATATTCGAAAAATTCCGAATTTTTGTCTGATTTTCAACAAGGGATAACTCGGAGAAAAATGGTTGTACAGAAAATAAAAAAAGGAAATTATAGCTTCAAGTATCTAGTTTTCAGATCTGGACTGTAATTTTTTTTAGCGTGGGTGATTTTCTTGTAATCATTCGAAAACCAACGAAATTTTTTTCCAAATTTTTGCTCGTCTATAAAATGGTCTGTCCACTTCAAATAATTTTTTTTATCATACGACTATAAAAGTCTTTTAGACAATTTAATCAGCTTTAATTTGACCTTTTACCGAGCTCCGTACGATGATTTCGAGCGGAATAATCGTCGATCAAAGCAAAAAAGTCCATTTTAACTTTGACAATCAATTACTCGAGACCTAATGATCGCACAGAAAATAAAAGTAGGGTTTTGGAAACTACAAAACATGCCCTATGACATGCAATTAGGGGCTGTTGATAAAACATTTTATTTTCTGTACGATCATTAGTTCTCGAGTAATTGATTGTCAAAGTTAAAATGGACTTTTTTGCTTTGATCGACGATTACTCCGCGCCAAATCATCGTACGGAGCTCCTTAAAAGGTCAAATTAAAGGTAATTAAATTGTCTAAAAGACTTTTATAGTCGTATGATAAAAAAAATTATTTGAAGTCGACTGACCATTTTAAAGACGAGCAAAAATTTGGCAAAAAAATTTCGTTGGTTTTCGATTATTACAAGAAAACCGCTCACCCTAACAAATTTTACAGTCCAGATCTGAAAACTAGATACTTGAAGCTATAATTTCCTTTTTTATTTATTTTTTGTACGACCATTTTTCTCCGAGTTATCCCTTGTTAAAAATCAGCCAAAAATTTGGAATTTTTTAAATACTCCTTAATTTGTGTGAGTAGTGTATTTTATTTGTACATTTTATTATTTATTTTTTACAGTTACAAAGAAGAAATTTTGGCGTCGCAACAAAAAGAAAAGTGGTCGTCAGCAGCAGCCGCAGCGGCAAGAGGCACCCGAGGGAGCCCAAGGGCGCGAGAAGGGCAGGCCATCGAAAGAACAGCGGCACGAGCGATGGGAGCGGCCACAGCAAGAACGGCGCGGGTATCGTCGACGCGACCGAACCCGCAGTCGTTTGCCCCGCCGGACGCATCTTGAAGTTGCTCAAAACGAGCGGGCGTTCCAAATTTTGGTGCAAACAGTATTGAAAAATATGACAAAAACATTAATGTTTCCCCCAATACAGTACTACCTCTCTAAGAGAGCCCTCGCTAAGAGAGAATTTCCCCGCCGTTCCGCTTGAGCGCATTTTATGGCTTCCCCCACCTAGCTCGAGCTGTCCAGTGTACCCGAGGCCTCTCGAGTTTGTCGCGGACAACTCGATAAGAGATCGCGAGCGATTTCAGAAAATCGCACGTCGCACGATTGTCAAATGGATAATATTCCTTTGTATAATAATATATACGTTTAAGCAGTAAAGTCGGAGAAAAAACATGCACCATAATTAAATTTCAAGTAGTAACTTAATGCAAGTAAAATATATTTTAATAGACATTAACACAGCATAGAATATTATTGATACAGTACTACCTCTCTAAGAGAGCGGTCTAGGGCGGTTAGGGGAAGAAATTCTCGAAAGATTCGTCGCCGAAGCCTGAAATGAAATATTTATACATATATATACATTGTATATTTCAACTTGAAGTATATACAGAAGATAAATTGTTAGTTACATTTTTTTGTACACTATATATGTTCGAGTTTCGATAACGAATATACTACGTATATTTTTGCGAACAATAAGATAATTCAACAATTATTGAAAGTCTTACAAATGTTTCCTTCATATGTGTTATAATATTGCAACAACAAAATATACCAAACAGCAGAATAAAAAAAACGCGAAGAAAAAGAAAGATTTACACATCAATATTCAATGAGATATACTTACGCATGAAACGACGAAACGCCAGTACACTTTCCGCAACTCGTTTACAGTTTTCTCAACACTTTCGTTCGCGCTCTCTTATCGAGTTCGAGTGGAGAAACACATACACGCTACCACATGCGCGATTTTCGAGCGCGCTAACCTAGTGGTGGGGGAAGGCTTCGGCGACGAATTTCTCGAGAATTTCTTCCCCTAACCGCCCTAGACCGCTCTCTTAGAGAGGTAGTACTGTACGTAAATGAGTTTTTACTTTTCCCCTTAGAAAATTAATTTAAAAAATTGTTGAAGAAAAGTGCCGAAACGATCGAGAATGGCTCGAAGAGAACTTTGAGTCTTTCTCGATCGGCATTTTTTTCAAAACACATTTCACATTGGATAAGTATGTTTCGGCATTTTTTTCAACACATTTCACTTTGGGATGGGGGTCAAAACTTTGAAAGGCCAAATATAGAACGACAAAGATTTCGAAATGACAGAATTATAAACTCAATATAACGAATTATAAATTATTCGAAATGTTATCCTTCGACCGATGACGAAATTGAATAACTATTACACCAAAGGATTATTTAATCGAGAGCTCATTTATTCGAGAACGTGTATTCAGATTGTCTGCAGTTTGAGTCATACAAATACAGATTCAAACAATCTAGAACATCCATATCTCCGAAATGGAAAGACGTGAGTATCTAATATTGGTAATACCATCTATAGGAAAAAGACATATATATCGAGGATACAAACTTCGAAAGTGTAGACCTCAGATAGGCAAACGAGCGATAGTCCAAAATAGCGAACATCAACGAAGTGGACGAGCTGCCTCATAATTTTCTGCCGGTTTTCGCTAACACGTACGAGATTCTTTAACGCGTTACCCCCACTTGTAGCGCAAAAAAGGCCTTTTTCATGAATTTTTTTTAAAAGAAACTACAAAACTTTTTTAATCGATCAATATATCATCTCAAAGAACACATCTTGAAGAGCTTTCAGTAATTTTTGTATTGAAAAATATTACATTGTTTAGTGGCAAATGGCCGTCAATGAAATAATGTTTTTATATACACGGTTTGCGGTGACCAACATTGCGGCGAAGTGGATCATCTGAAAAAAAAATGCGGATGGATTTAGTCAAATATAAGTATAAACTAGTCTTTAATCGAAGGATTTTAAAAAATATTCATTTTTCACAAAATTGCGGACAGTCAAAGTTAATGGTTCGATTTTAACGAAACAAAACGGCCGTTTTTTGGCTATAAAACGGCCATTATTTTCGAAAAAAAAAATCGAACGATTAAAGACTACATTTTTATGTATTAAATAAGCCTGCAAAATTTCAAGAAGATCGGTGCATTAGTGTTCGAGTAATCTTGGTCACCGACTTCAGAAATGCCATTTTGAGAAAAACGCGTTTAAAGTTTCAACTAGCCGGTCGTTTACACAACGGATTCTTCTCTTTCAACGCTCATATCTCAGTCAATTTTGTTCGGATCGACTTGAAATTTTCAGGACATATTCTCAGATACTTATACTTAAAAAAAATGCAATAAAATAAAAAATCGATTTTTGCAAGATTTTTGCAAGAAATTGCAAGTGGGGGTAACCCCTTAAAGGCGTCTGGCCACCTTGGCCGATCGAAAAATGGGTATATTAAAACAAAATAATAAACTCGAAAGTATGGGCCGGATTATTTTTATTTTTTTACATAACGTCAGAAAGGGCTTTAAGAATAACGTTAATAAATTTCCGTTCAAAATATTAAAAGATGGCGCCGTTATGCACATTGCCGCGGAGGCCCTCCGCACGATACGCGCGGTCGTTGTCCCAGCTGTTACCCGGTCATGTCACATCTGAAAAAAAATCAGCTCATTCGTGAGTAGTGTCGCTACAATGTAACGTAGCGTTTTCTTTTCGACCATTAAAAAAATTATAGTGAACCATAATTTCGGTGAAAAATACAAATTTTTCTCTTCGGCTCACCGTAATTTTTTTAATGGTCGAAAAAAAAACCGCTACGCTACATTGTAGCGACACTATTCACGAATGAGCTGATTTTTTTTGCAGATGTGACATGACCGGGTAACAACTGGGACAACGACCGCGCGTATCGTGCGGAGGGCCTCCTCGGCAATGTGCATAACGGCGCCATTTTTAAATATTTTTAACGGAAATTTATTAACGTTATTCTTAGAGCCCTTTCTGACGTTGTGTAAAAAAATAAAAATATTCCGGCCCATACTTTTGAGTTTATTATTTTTTTTTTTAATACCCATTTTCGATCGGCCAAGGTGGCCAGACGCCTTAAAGTCTTTAAGAGGGGATATACATTTACAACAATCAAAAAATTAATTTCTATTCTTTAAGGGATAACACCACTCTAAGAATTTTGAAAAATCGTTTTCATTTGTCTTCAATAATACTTTGGGGCCATAAAAACAATATGCAATTGGTATGCAGCGAATTTTTTTTAAGGTTGCATAAGTGTGTATACGTAAGGCAGGTTTGCAATCACAAGAGCCTCGCGGTTGATTATCAGCGTGCGGGCTCTGAGTGCAGACGACGCGGGTTCGATCCCCGGTAGCCAACGTCTTTTTTTAAATTAAACATATATGAATTAAATATCATAAATAATGCCTGGACAGGCAAGAATAGCTAAAGCGAAAGTAAGTTCACAATGTTTTAATATAAAATGAAGAAAAAAAATAGATTAAAAAGAGTCGATTAACCAGCGATCGTATCCGGACCGCAAGCATGGTCAATCCGTCACGCTGCCAACTCAGCCACGACGCTCATTGGGATAGAAAAACATTTATGACACACGCTTATTCATAATGTTTACTGTTGAAAAAAACGCCGTAACGACCGCGGGAAAGGCTCGAGATTTCTTTTTGAACATTCCACAGTCGTTTCGGCGTTTTATTTTTCAACGCGATTCGTCGTTAATTTTTTTAACCCGCATTCTCGGCATAAACGGCCAACCGAGAGAAAACAATTTTCTCGATACATGTTTTTCTCTTTGAAATTCATTTAATGCATATTCCAATCGCAGTACGGCCACACATATGTCGAGATCGATCGGACGGAAAACCTCGCTCCGTTCGCCTGTCGAGCGAGCGAGGGGCAGAGACTTTTCCCCCACCGAGCTACCCATTCGTGTGCACGCTGACTGCGATATCGACTGGAGCGGTGCTCACGACTCGCGCGGCTACGAGGGAATCTGCAACCTCGACAGAGGCGAGGCACACAAAATCATATTCCCGAATTCGCCACCGCGATTTAGCGCCATTTGCGAGGCACGCCGAAAAGGGGAGCGTTGTACATCTCCCTACTAATCTCTGCTTGTCGTTTCAGCGTTTCTCGCAAGGAGCCTAGATCACGGTCTTACATACAGGTCTTTGAACAAAGCCAAATTTTCGTGGTGGGGGTAGGCTCGCTTGTCGACTCCACTTTTCGATTCACTAGGCGCCGCTACGCGTCGCCACTAGCGACAGGAAGTGCATTCCCCCTTACCTCTTAATGACCTTACCTTACCTCTTAAGGACGAAGGTGTTTGCGTCTGTTTTTATGGCGCGGTTGTCGAAATAACCTTTATTTGCGATCATATACCACGAGGTTCTACGCGATTCACCGTGATACTTTTTTTATCGTCTTTTTACGCATAAATGTGAGTTTTTTTTGGTAGCGTTTTCGACAAAATTGCAAAATGGTTAAGGGTTGCGCGGTTCGCAATTGGAAAACGGGGTACAAAAGTTTTAAGCAAAAATGCTCCGTGTTTCGACTGCCCAGAAACGTTAAACGATACAAAAAGTAGCTTGATGCTATTCCGGGACTGAAAGAGTTCAGTACGTGTGTGAAAAACATTTCGAAGAAGGTTTTATTGTGAGACATTGGAGAAAAAGGATGTAAATGGTCGTATTATCGCTTTTTATTGGTTTCGTATATTATGAAGTTTACACAACAGTACGGTACATTATGTTAGGGCAAACGGCGCATGCGCTGCGGTCAGGAGGGAAAAGGACAAGAGCTATTTCTCTCTTTGTTGCACCGCTACTTCCCCTTGCCGTCACGCACCAAGCGGCAGAAATCGGAATAAAAAACAGAGCCGCTAAGGGTGCCTACCCCCACTACCGCCGTTGTCAGACCTGGATGTAAGACCGTGGTCTAGGTACCAGAAGACTACACTCCCATGCAAAAACCAAGGAGACTATAGGGAAGCAGTCCAATCCACGGTCTTACATACAGGCAGGCGCCTGGCACGTACTATCCCTTACCCACGGTCTTACATACAGGTCTGACAACGGCGGTAGTGGGGGTAGGCACCCATAGCGGTTCTGTTTTTTATTCCGATTTCTGCCGCTTGGTGCGTGACGGCAAGGGGAAGTGTGGTGCGACGAAGAGAAGTAGCTCTTTTGTCCTTTTCCCTCCTGAACGCAACGCATGTGCCGTTTGCCCTAACTTAATTTACCGTACTGTCGTGTAAACTGCATAATATAGGAAACCAATTAAAAAATGTGTTGATTAAAAAAAAGATGACTACTTTCATCTAAAAAAAACTGAAAACTTTTTGAATACATTAATTCATACCAGCACATCTTACGACCATTTACATCCTTTTTTCTCCAATGTCTCACAATACATCGTTCTTCGAAATGTTTTTCGCACACGTACTGAGACCCTTTTAGTCCCGGAATAGCATCGAGCCATTTTTTTTATCGTTCGACGTTTCTGGGCACGCGAAACACTGAACATTTCTGCTTACAATTTTTGTACCCCGTTTTACAATTGCGAACCGTGCAACCCTTAGCCATTTCGCATTTTTTTCGCAAACACTACCAAAAAAATTCACACTTATGCGTAAAAACACGATAAAAAATGTATCACGGTAAATCGCGTAGAACCCTCTGGTATATGGTCGCAAATAAGGGTTATTTCGACAATCGCGCCACAAAAACATACGTAAACACCTTGGGCCCATTCGCCGGTAAGAGGTAAGGGGGAAACTACTTCCTCTTGCTAGTAGCGACGCGTAGCGGCGCCTAGTGAATCGAAAAGTGAAGCCGACAAGCGTGCCTACCCCCACCACGAAAATTGAGCTTCGTTGCAAGACCTGTATGTAAGACCGTGCCTTTACCGTATATAAAAATGCTACGCTTTTTGACCGCATTTTTAATTCTACCTCTCCCTATGGCGTGAGTAGGTCACTGAGAATATTCTTATTGTGCAGGCGCAAGGCCCGCACGGCGTACTTAACCACCCAGACGCCGAATACGATTATTTTGACGTTTGGAGTTTAAGGGGCCAGTTGGAGCCACGAAAAAAGGCTATTTGCGCGATTTTTTTTTGAGGATTCTATAAAAGATACGAATATAAAAGTTGTTGGGCTTGAAAAAGAGTCTTGAAATACATTTTAAAAAAATTCTTCATTTTTAAGTACAAAAACTATAGTTTAACGCAACGCCTCAAAAATAGGTGGGCTAGGTAGCTCCATCACAACTCGGCAACGGCTTGTCTGAAACAAAAAAAATCAAAATCCATTAGATTCAGTATGACACCAGCTACAAAATGACCCTCGGATCTAAAGTTTTATGAAAAAATAAAGAAATGGCAAGTGAAAAACGAACAAAGTTTTTTTAAACGGTTTTTTTCGCAAAAAAGAGTAAAAATCAAAATTTTAAAAACACCGAGGGTCATCTTGTTGCGAATCATGTTTACAATATGTGGTTCAAATTTCAAGAGATTCGGTTTATCAGTTTTAGAGATACGATGGAGCTAGATTTTGAAAACGTTGTTTCGAGAAAAACGCGTTTGAAGTTTATACGATGAAAAACTCTTACGTAAACTCAATCGGCAATTCCTGCACCATACAAAATCCCTTCTGGTTGCTCATCATCGCCGATTTCTTCAAGTCTTGCTTGCTTTCGATTCTTTGAAATTTTTAAAGTGGACTGGCCCCTTAAGTCGCGGTGCGCAATTGATGAAATTACCGAAATTACTTATACTCGTGCGTTAATGCCGTCTGTTGTGCACGGTTGTACCTCAGGGTACTCGCGTAAGCCTGAAAAGGTGCATTTTTCACCGTACTAGCCGATCCTCGCATTCGAAGCTATGGATAGTATTCGAATTATATGTGTGCGTGTGTGTATATACAGGGTGAGGCACATAAAGTGTTACAGAGCAATAGCACTCAAACTATTGATCATATCCAAAAATATTTCAGACAAAAGTTTCAGTGTTCGAGAAGGCCGTCATACTGGACCACCCTTTTTTTTATTGGTGGAGGCGCTGAACCTACGTCAAGGTCAACTCCTCTTTTTCTAAATGGAATGGTACATTTTTTTTTCAAATATCTTGTGGAGCACTTCAAGCCGCATAAAAAACATTGGGGGGTCAAAGTCGTTCAAAGTCATTCAAGGTCAGTATCGATGATACAAATCTATATATCTCGGATCACTACCAAATATTTAGTAGTGATCCGAGATATTTCGTTCTGTATTTCATTTTAATAGGTGATCTTCAATGACCTTGAACGACTTTGACCCCTAAATGTTTTTTTGTGGCTTGAGGTGCTCCACAAGATGGCTGAAAAAAAATGTACCATTCAATTTGAAAAAGTGGAGTTGACCTTGACATAGCTTCAGCGCCTCCACCGATACAAAAATAGGGTGGTCCAGTATGGCGGCCTTCTCGAACACTGAAACTTTTGTCTGAAACATCTTTGGATTCTTCAGGATGTTATGTCTGAAACATCTTTGGATGTCCCAGGATGTTATGTCTGAAACATCTTTGGATGACTATTGATCATAATCAATAGTTTGAGTGCTATTGCTCTGTACCACTTTATGTGCCTCACCTTGTATAATAGCCCCTGCGCGCGCCTCAGGATTGTTCGAGAACAACTAGTGCAGCGAGTGGCAGAGTAGGACACTACAAATAGAGGATATTTTGCGTAGCAAAAATTCTGAAAGATGCCAGCCGCCGGCATATAGTTCTGGAAACTCCAGTGGAAGGGGCAGGTAGCTTATTGAAGAGACGTTGGTAGTTCACTAGTCGCCACTAGGTTCGTTGTGATCAGAATACCCGCTGAGGCTCAGCGGGTTGGTTCAGACCTGTAGTACATAGTTGGGACTCCTTTAGTACAGCGTTACCAGTTTAGTACAATTGTACTAAATCTGGTACGTTTTCGGAGTATTTAGTAAGTCAGTACGCCTTTCGTGAATCTATTACGTTTTTCATGATTTTAGTACCCTAACAAGAAAAAAAACTCAAACATTGATGAAAACGCTAGTTCATCCTCAATGGAAAAAGTAAACTCCCGCGCTCTCTTCAGATTGTCGCAGTCGTTAGATTTAAAGTGACCGCCAATGCCACCAATTAAGAGGAGGTACCTGAGTGAACGACGAGAAAAACAGGTAAACCTCGGGAATTTTTATCTTAAAACCTAATGTTTCGATTGGATCCGGGTTTTCTTTATTGGAAAATATGTACATTGAGGTATGTTTAGGAATTTTTAAAAATAAATTCGTTGACTGGAAGCGATTCAAACGCTATTATCTCGAAACATAGTTTTTAAAGTCGGTGCCAGATGTATCTCGAAAACGGCTTGTCCTATTTTGTCCAAATTTGGATACAATATTCTTCGATAGTTTTTCTCGTTCGCCACGTAGCGTTTTTTTGAAATTTTCATCTTTGACGGAATTGCGACCGTTTTAATTTAACATTCATATTTCGTTCGCAATTTCCGACGATTTTGGATTGCACAAACATTGCATAAAAAACATTGGTTCAATTAAATGGAAAACCCCTACATGGCGAACGAGAAAAATTATCGAAAAATATTCTATCCAAATTTGAACAAAATCGGACAAGCCGGTTTCGAGATACATCTGGCATCGACTTTGAAAACTATGTTTCGGGATAATCGCGTTTGAATCGCTTCCAGTCAACGAATTCATTTTTTTTTAATTCCTAAACATACCTCAATGTACATATTTTCCAATAAAAAAAACACTGATCCAATCGAAACGTTCGTTTTTGAGATAAAAATTCCCGAAGTTTACCTGTTTTTCTCGCCGTTTACTCAGGTACCTCCCCTCAAGTACGAAAACTCAAAATTTGTCATGGTTTGGCGCTGCCGTCTAGTACCAAACGATAGCTCACTCTGGCAACACTGCTTTGGTATAGTCTCCCTGGCACCGCGAAAGCGTGACCGCGTAGCAGTCCCGAATCTGGAGTGTCCACGTCAAGTCGTTAGCAAAGGAAAGAAATCATTGTGTGACTGGACGCGAGATCATCTCGAGAGGCAGCGAATCTTGGCGGTGACAACTCCAGCGGTGAGCTCGATTTCGTCCCATCTCTCTCTCTCTCTCAGTCAAGGTAGGAGCCCCGACAATTTTGTTCTGTTTTATGCCACTAGGCGCGATTGCACTTTGAAGAAGTTCCGGCCCTTGGAGAATGGTGGGAAGATCGCCTTTTTGCGCCCGCGGCGGGATCGCCCGGGAGAGTCGAGTGTCAAATCATTTTTTAGAGTCGGGGCTCATACTATTAAATAAGTAATTCATTCGTTCCGTTTCTTGTGGGTCAGTCCCGCGTTTAAGAAAATACAAGTGATACCTTGAGTAAAACATGATTTGTACGCGAATATTTTGGCGAAATTTGCAGCCCGATCCCTGCGGAAAAGTTAGCAGTAGCATTATTGTTCAGCGATTGATTTCTCTGTCCGCGGGATATTATTATTATGGTCAGCCGAAATATTACTTTGTCTACGAAAATTGCGTGCCTCTTGTTGTGCGCTCAGGGTCTTTCTCTCTCCTCCCTCCGCGCGACCGATCGCAGTCTCTCGCGATTGTTTATGTTCGAGCGCTCGGAGGCGTATCCATTGTTCTCCGATCGTTGTTTACGTTCCCTAAACTCGGGGACACCAGAAAATTGTACTCACCCGAAATTCGACGCGAAAACTTGGTTCAACAAACAAAAACTCGTTACGTGGCGAATACGCGACGATATACCGAGTGTCCTGGGAGTCGCCCGGCCACCTTGGCGACTTCGGATCTATATACCGGGTGTACAGAAAGTCACCCGGTTACTTAGCAATAATCGAATCATTCGAGTTCCCTACGCTGTTTAACTATGTTGTTGAGGCTACTTACACAAGTACCGGAATAATTGTCCGTACCTGCGGTATTTATTTATGTTAGTGAAGCAAACTATACAATTACCGAAATAATTGGGCTCACCTGCGGTATTTAATTGTGTTATGGACGCTACCTACACAATTACCGGAATAAATGTGCTGACCTGCGGTATCTTCGACCGTGTTTAGGTTACCTACGCAATTATCGATCTGATTCGGAACATCCGCGGTATTCACGCATTTGTTAGGCTACCTACCTAGTTACTACCCTCAGCTGAGGTGTTTCCGGTATTGTTTCGACTTCCTACCCCATTATCAATCTAATTGAGGACATTCGCGGTATTCACGCTTTGTTAGGCCACCTACCCAGTGACTAACATCAACTGTGGTATTTCCGGTATTGTTCAGGCTACCTACCCCATTGTCAATCTAATTAAGGACATCCGCGGTATTCACGTATTTGTCAGGTTACCTACCCAGTGACTAACGTCACCTGAAGTGTTTCCGGTATTGTTTAGGCTACCTACGCAATTATCGCTCTAATTGGGGACTTCCGTGGTATTCACCCATTTGTTAGACTACCTACCCAGTGACTAACGTCAGCTGTGGTATTTCCGGTATTGTTTACGCTACCTACCCCATTGTCGATCGAATTGAGGATATCCACGGAATTCACGCATTTGTCAGGCTACCTACCCGGTGACTAACGTCAGCTGCGGTGTTTCCCGTATTGTTTAAGCTACCTACCCTATTATCGATCTAATTGAGGACATCTGTGGTATTCGCGCATTTGTTAGACTACCTACGCAGTGACTAACGTCAGCTGAGGGATTTCCGGTATGGTTTAGGCTACCTACCCCATTATCGATCTATTGGGGGAAATCCGCGGTATTCGTAGATTCGGCTACCTACTCGATGATCGCTATGAGGTTGAGTGATTTACGAGGTTATTTAGATAATCTACCGCGGTATTCGTGAACAGCTAGGTTGCCTACTCGAATGACCGATATCATTGAGCCATCTACGGGATTATTCCCCCTCGTCGGGGGTACCTACTCGCTCTTTGTGGTAATTGGCGTGCGCCACGGCGGTACGCGCTACAAGGAGGCGACTGACATTAGCTTAGCACCCAAGAGTGTGGATGCGCAATTTCTCTGTTATCCTCACTGCATCCACCGTGGGTCATGCATTTTACCTAATATAATGCGAAACGCCAGTTGTAAGAGGAAAGTAGCCCTTGTTGAAAATAAAACCTTATCAACTAAAGTACGAACCCGAGTGTCCTATTTATTTCGCGGAAACCCAGTTACCGTCGTGCCTTAAGAGAGCACCCTTGGCACTCAGCTTCCGATCATGCCCCTCTACCATCTTCGCCGATAAGCCGAGCTGGTTAGACCGCCTCGGCCGTGTCTTTACGCACCGGGTGACCTACCATCGAGGGCCCGTACAGGGTGGACAAAATTCAAGTCGGCCTATGGTAAAAAGTCGCACGGTGCCTAGTGCTCCTTCTCCCTGGCGGGTCGCCGGACATCCGGTGAGGTTGTCGAAGCACGTGCCGAGAAGTGTGTGGAGTCCGGAAAATCCGTTACATTTTGGCGCCCAACGTCGTGCACGAGAGTGTCAAGGTTCAGTTAGAGAAGCTGTTAGCAGAATTAGGCCATGCAATTTTGAGAACTACTAGGCTAGGGTTTTTTCCCCCGTGATCGCAAAGACTGTCGTGTGCAAGAGACCTTGACGCCTTGGTTTAGTTTACCTAAAGCCGTTGTTGTCGAGGGAGGCTCTGCGACAGATGACTATCGTTTACGAGAGGATGTTCGGTATGTTCGAATTCTTATCTCCCAATTTATTTTGGTACGAAATCCCTTTCGTTCCTAGACACGGATGAAGAACGCTTGTTTTTCTCCGTTTCCTTTGTTGATACGTCCAAGCATAATTCTAGTACCCGAGCAGCGTTAAGCTGTTGTATTCCTTTTTTCTTTTCCTCCTAAGCTGTTCGGATACCTACTGTTTACATTTTACCCCTATCTAATCGAACGTTCGTTTTTTTTGTGGAACCCACGATTTGTCGTGGCGATACATGTCCGTTTTTCTGTAACGCCTGATACGATCGGCAGCCCGTGTCGGGGCGTTAATCCTCGGAAAGTCCTCTTTGTTCTCGGAATAAATATTCCGAGTAGCCGAGCGTGAAGACGCGAACATCAAGGGATTAACGAGCCGAGGTACTGTAAACAATGTTTTGCCCGGTAGAGGAAAACGTACTCTAGGGTCGCCATGTGGCCCCCTCGCGACATGTCGATATTTAAACCTCGCGCATTTACTAGCGGCGCTGCCCGCGAGTCAAAGCGGAAAGAGAGGGTCGAGTCAACGCGTAACAGCGGAAGTAGAGGGTGACGGAGGATAAGTGACAAGACCGAAGTGAAGGAGAAAAAGAAAAATTACTTCAGCCATTACGCACGCGGTCGTCTCGAATTCCAGACGCGTTGCGCCCGACAATATGTTTTCACCCAAAAATTTAAGGAGAAACACGGATTAACGCCGTTCGTGAAATCACGTTCGCATGGGCGTGGGCCGTCGAAATAAGGCTCACTCCCTAAAAATCGAATCTCGCTCCGGTGCGAATAAATGCGCGGAGCCGCCGGCGCAACGACGAACTTCTCTTGTTAAGATGTGGAACAGCTCCCTCGAACTATATCGGGTTTCTATCAGAAAATTGGCCCACGGATCCACGAAACGATTCCCACGGGACCATATCGGTCGATCGCAAGCACATCGCCGTCGTTCGAGAAAGAAAAGCGAAGCCGACATCCGAGATCCAGCCGAGGAACGATTCGAGCCCGTTCGGGCACGAAACACCAACGATGCCGTTACCCAGGGAAAGCGATTTCCGTTCCGTGGTGCACGCGGGCGTCGTGTGCTATCGTCACTAGATCAACGACGAAAAAGCAACCAAAATATGAGACTGTGCGAAATAAGGTTATATTTCGGGAGGACCGTAAATAAACACCAAAGCAAATGTACAAAAACGGTCAAAAGGACCCTTTGAGATTATTCTGTGATGAAAAATTTGAATATACTGAGCTCCGTCGTGACGAAAGTCGCAGAGAGTGTGAGAAAGAAGTCGGATCATAGGCGATAGAGGGTTTGGAATTGTAACGTATTAAATGTCGCGATAAAGTTTTGCAAGCCATGTTTTTGAAAGATGTTCACCATTCAAAAATAAACGTGAAATTAATGTAATAACGTGAACCTGTAACACCAAAAAGGGAAGAAATATGTCTATATATATATATATATATATATATATATATATATATATATATATATATATTAAAAAATAAAGCAATGACCAAAAAGACAAATAAATAAAAAAGTGCACTACGATGCGTTGCCGTGTTTACGTTAGACGAACTATATCGAGGTGTTAATCCCTCGGCCTGTCGTTTCCCTGTTTCGACAATAGGTGCGCGCAACCGTCTCAGAAATTAGTTGTTTTTCGTGTAATCTCTGCCTTCCCTTCGGCTCCGGACTCCTCCTTGGATGGCAGTAGCGAGACGTGAAGATATCCCACCCATTGTGGGTGGACCGAACGTCCGCCCAGTTGACCCCGTGCGTTGACCCCGCAGTGTGGGAAGACCTTCTCCCCCCATGCAGAGGGCTGTGAAATTTTAAGCTCGGGTCCAGGTCCGGCAGAGGGAGTGATCGTTGCCCTTTTGCTGAGTACAGTAGTAGAAGCAAATAGCGAGTCTTAAGGAATCGCCTAGCGTCGTGCACACTAACAACGGGAGGCTGTCAATTGTCAAATTTAGATTTCATTCATACTGCGTGTAATGAAAGCTCATGGCCAGAGGTGTTCTGTGGGAAAGCAGTAAGAGGAGCTTCGTTGCCGCTGTCGAGAAAATCGGCAGTAAAATATTCCGTTGCGTTCAAATACTTTTCTACGCAAAGAAAATGTCAAGGTGCGCGTGGCGCAGCGAGCAAGTTCTCTGCTTCATAAGCCCGTCGTTCCTGGTTCAAATCTCGCTGCTGGCAACTTTCTTTTTAATTTAAATATGTATACAGATCATTCCCGGCAATCAGTTTCAACAATTATGCATATAATAAGTTTTTTAAATTCCGTTTGTTCTGGAAAAACCGGCGCTTTCGATCTTCATTATGTTGTTCGTAAACAAGGTTAAATTTTATAGTTGTTTCATGCAAATAACACTAGAAATAAAACACCTTATCACAAATAACATTCAAGTAAGTACAATTGATTGAAAAGTTCCGTATATATTTGCAGATAATTTACAATTAGTGAGATGAAGTAGCCGGAGTGTCGCACAAACCAGAGTGATAGTTATCATAAAAACATGGAAAGTAAAATTAGCACGACATCTAGCATATTCAATAAACGATGCGATTTTACAAGAACAATTGTTTTTTGAATTATCTGTTGGGAAACACACCTGATTTACATAAAAACAATTGTTCTATTGTCCGTCAGGCGTGATACAAACCATGTGTATCGTATCATATCAGAAAAAAATGGTGAAAACAACTGGTGGTGGACGATCGATTGGATTTTCATACAATCTCCTCTGGAATTGATCTCACGCTCTTACTCGATTAAATAAGCACAATTTCGGAGGTGCTTGATAAGATTTTTGCCTACCGGTAAAACTATACGTCACACCGTTCGACGAGAGGAATACACTTTGGAAGAATGACCTTCATAGTGCACATTGGTAACTTTTTATCGTCCTGAAACATCTCATCGTACAACTCCGGTTTGTTTGCCCACCCCAAGAGACGATCAGATGGAGAAGTTTTTCGTTTTGTACGTATGGTTTCAGCACATCGCGCAAGGAGTCCTGTAGAATCTTGGAGGCATACGAAACCAAGTGGCAATACTCGTCCAGGCATGGCGAGAAAATATTGTGTCACACATGAATGTGTCGCCTCGTTCATGCCATGTCGCTTTACTAGGACGGACTTTGACCCTTTTTCGGCGAGAGTTCTGTTAAACGTGAACTGGTATTAGCACCCTGACAAACAAAATACAAAAATACTGTTACTACTATTGCAGTATTTTCGGAAAGAAATCTGTTTTGTCTATTATATATCATATTACCACATTGTATCATGTCATATGAAATTTGTGAACAGTTCTCCGCGTGCCTGTTTGATCTGTATTAATTATGAAATCTTTGTCGAAGTTGGGTATCAACGTTTGCGTCTGGATCCGAAATGTGTCCGCTGCGGCCGGAGTTTCGGATAGGGTAGCCGTCTCTTTCCGGCAAACAAATTTTTTGATTTTCCGTTGCCGAATTCGATGCTTCCCTTTAAATGCGGTGACCCATGCCCAGGTAGCAATTTTCAAAAAGTTGTCCAAAAGTCGACTAAAAGGGTGCCAAATGTCCGCCCGGAAGTTATCTTAAAGTCAACAACCATCCAAAAAGATAACTTTTGGACAGATGATAACTTATAGATAACTTTCAAGCGGACATTAGGCACCCTTTTAGTCGACTTTTGAACAACTTTTTGAAAATTGCTACCTGGGTGGTTTTGAAGCTTTGAATTTGAAATCTTGGAACTGACTTGCAGCGCCCAGAGCCCACTGCTGCAAGCTCTTGGTCATAATTTGCAAGAAGTTTCGTCTTCCTTCTAGGAAGCAATCATGTATCCATGAATCGATGGTGCAATATTTATCAAATTTGCTACCGCCACTTTTAATTTGTTCTTCCCAGCTGGATGAATAGCGCATATTTTTTAAACGAAAATACCCTTTTTTCGTAGATTTTTGAGACTCCAGCCTGGATGTTCTTTGGCCAGAGTGACAGCTCTAATTTTGTAATCCAGAGGAATGTAGTCACTCTTCTTTTTCTTCTCGTCCCGTTCGTATTCGCCTGATGATGCGTTGACGATGATACTCGTTTTAACTTCTTCGTAGGAACCGCTGTCGTCGATTTCATTAATGTCTATCAGTTCATCATCAAGAATAAGGCTTTTTTTTCGTCGAGCATTTGCAACGTATTCTGGAGCATTTCATCCCCTATTACCATAGAGATAAACCATGGCTTTTTTGTTGATTGATGGAGACGGTTCTGCTGCGATGAGATTATTACAGAGGAGGCTTTCAAAATACACCAACGCATCTTTCAATTGTTGTTTGGACACTTCACTGTATATCGAATCTTCTTTGATCACATCACTTTCATACGAACTCAGATTTTCTCAGATTTTTCTCAGATTTTCCCGCCTCCATTATATCGTTTTTTAACCGAGTAAAACAAAACTCACGGGCATACTGATTTTCGACGCTGTTACAAGTTGTGCCAGGGACCGCTTCTACTTTCTTTCGATGTTAGCAGGCAACTACGCTGGTATACGGCGTGTCGTTTCGACCCTCCCGTCCCCTTGTGCGGGAAGGAACATTTATCCTTCAACTGTAGCGGTCGAGTAACGATATTTGTATTTCATACCTGCCGCAGCAAGTATTTCTACTTTTGAAATATAACTTTGTTTGCGAACAACATAATAAATTTCGAAAACGTCGACTTTTCCACAACAAACGGCATTTAAAAAACGTATTATATGCATAATTGTTTAAACTAATTGCCGGGAACTATCTGTATACACATTTGAATAAAAAAAATAATTACAACAAATTGCCAGCAGCGAGATTCGAACCGGGGAGGACGAGCTTATGAAGCAGAGAGCTTGCCGGTTGCGGCACGTACTCTGAAATTTTCTTTACATAGAAAGTATTTGAACGCGACGGAATATTTCAAGGCCGATTTTCTCGACAACGGCGAAGAAGCGCATATTACTGCTTTGCCACATAATACCTCTGGCCATGAGCTTTTATCACACGCAGTGTGAAGCGAATCTGAAATTGACAATTGACAGTCGACAGCCCCCCGGCCTTCCCCGGGGGCCGCATCGGCCACGGGTCGGCCCCACCCGAAATGGGAGCATGAGATTCGGGAATAGATCCAACCCGCGAGTGTGGGAATCTCTGCCGTCGGGCGCATAGTGAAAATTCAATTCGGGGTATTTTGACTAGTGGGTTGGGTAGAGAAATGATTTCTGCATTCAAACCTGGAAGGGTAAGGTCGTCCCTTCTATACCTGGCTCACTCCGTTAGTTCAAAGTCAGCCTTCGTGCAGTGCACGCGTCCCGCGCGAGAATACTGAGCAAAAACACCAATCTTCAAAATTCTATATCTTAATAGTGAATCAACCGATTTTAATTCTTCAAAATGGATTGTACTCCTGGAGGTATGTAGAAAATATTTCTGTATTTGTTCAATTGAAAAGTCATGTTCATCTGCCTAAAATATGGCCGTGTTCGGTACCCTCGCGAAAACGATATGATTTTCTAGACTTCCACGTTCAAATAGACAAAAAGTATATTATCGTCCACTGTCGGGCAACAATCTAAGTTTAGGGGGCTTTAGGTGAGTCTATCAGCTTTCAGAAAACCCGAAAAAGGCCAGCGGGATCCTACGGGAAAATGTAGTTTTAGCTGTTTGAACATAGCTTTAGCGGGTACGAAGCGCGCTACCTCGCGCGAACAGATGTTTAGTACGTACAATTATATAAGGAACAATAAGGAACTAATACGGAACAATAAGGAAAATCGGTGCAGTTATTTTCGATTCATATTGTTTATGGTAAATGTTATTCATGATTTTATTAAATTAAAATCTATTTTTTATTTTATTTATTTATAATATATTAAAATTTTATATATAAATTTTATGTATTTTGAAAAAAAATAGTTTATTATTGGGTGTACAACTTAATGCGGTCCGTTTTTTTGCTTAAAATACGCACTTATTTGAATGATAAAATGAATTAATATATTAATCAAAATATTGTCCATCGCTAGTCACTACTTTTCCCCATCTTTCTGGTAATTTATGAATTCCGTCGCAGAAGAAGCGTTCATCATTTGAAGCCAAGAATGATTCGAGCCAATGTTTGATACCCTGTTGTGCCGTGAAGCGTATTGCAGTCAAAGCGTTCTGCATCGATCCACACAAATGGTAGTCGGAAGGGGCAAGGTCTGGGCTATAAGGCGGGTGAGCCAGAATTTCCCACCCGCTATTTTCCAAATAGTTTTTAACCACGATAGCAACGTGAGGCCGAGCGTTGTCATGTTGAAAGATTATGGACTCGTGTCTGGTTGCATATTCTGAACGTTTTGCGGCTATAGCTCGATTTAAACGGATCAATTGCTGCCTGTAGATCCTCCCGTTATAGTCTTCCGTTATGGTTTGACCAGCATTCGGTGGGCTTCAGCTGCACTTTTATTCCAATTGAAACAGAAAATCAACACTTCCCGCAAATGGTGCTTATTTGGGACGAAATATGACATTTTCACCGCAGTAAAAATTAGACTTGATGCGCAAAACTCAAAGGTCTGTGAACGATATTTGGTCAAGAGATGTTGATACTTTATGATACAGCAAAAATCAGCTGTTGCCGTCAACCATTTATAGCACCTAGAGCTACCTTTGAAAACGGACCGAACTAAGTTGTACACCTAATAAATGAGTTTGCTGGTACTTTATTCATTATAGTTTACGTTCAATATTTCGAGTATTTATTTTTCAATTAGTTTTATATTTTCTGTTGCTTTATTACAGGGTCTAATACCGACGACGTTTTATTGTATACAAGGAAGGTTTTCGTTGTGGTGAAAGGGCATTTAAAGTACACACTTGCCGCTTTATTAGACCACCTTTCAACGGAAATTTCCAAGAAAAGTGGACGTTCAGAGCCTATACGGGACGATATCAAGCAGTCCTTTTCTACCCTGTTTCACACAATGACAACAAAGTGGCAAGCGACAATAGGCATGAAAATAATTGTTACGCGAGAAGCTCGGAACAAGGACAACAAAGTTTTTGATCCACCATTTTTTTTTTTAGATTTTTGACTCCTGATTCGTAATGAGCGACCCCAAATATACCCAAGTACAGACTTTCATCCGGATTGAATGCGCTTTTAAGAAACTTGGCGCTGTTTTAGATCCGCCATTGTGTTTTTGAGATTTTTTACTTCGGCTTCGTTCCCAGCGACCCCAAAAATCCCCAAGTACAGACTTTCAATTGAACTGAATGCGTTCCCGATTTATGGCCGCGATTTGGGTGTTCGTCTCACTGTGGGGCGCCCCGGAATTTTCCCGTGCGGTCGAGGGTCTGCTGCCCCAACGGGACTGAGCTCCGTTGGTCATCCCCGGAGAAAGTCCGCACTTTGGGGTACAAGTGAGCACACCAATTTATCTACCTTTGGCCGGATCCAGGGCCATTTGTCCCTACAACACCGGAACGAGACCACCTGTCCTTTGTACCATCGTCCCCGGGGCAGTATGGTTCACTGGGCCGAGTTACTGATAATGGCCTCGGGAAGGGCCCCGTGGCCGACCGCTGGAGGATCGCAGTATCTATTGGCCCCGCCGCCACCGGGGTTCACGCCAGTTTGCTCCCGACCCGCCATTTTCGAGCTCTATGACTCGCAAAATTCCTTTGACGTACACCCTCTTAAAGGAAAGGGTGTCGCTCCGGAAGGTACGGGCTTCCCGGGACGTTCTAACGTTTGAGCCTTGATTCCGGTAACCGACACGGACTTGATTTGCTGCATCCCTTTCTCCTTAACGGGGGTAGCCTTACAATGATTCCGTAACGATCGGGATCGCTGAGCCACGTGGCTTCATTTGACTTCTATTATCAGTACAACCTCCGAGTGGAGATAATGCGGCGGAGACAAGGGCTGGAGGAACCCGTCCGAGGGACCACTTCCTCGTGTGCCTCCACGGTTCATTCCATCGCCTCACCCCTCCTTGAAGCGAGGCAGACTAGATTCAATACACGCACCGCAATTTACTACCTAAACTACAAGTGGCCATCCATCGCGATGATCTTTTCGATTCAATTCATTCCAGCATATCGCCGTGCGGCTTGAAAAGAGTTACTACTCCGCTCAAGCATATCGGGCACCGCTGAAGCCCGAGCGGTCCTTATGCTCTGAATTGGCATACCGGGTAGCACGGACTCTCTTGAATCTAGTACTACGGTCGAGGAGGGAATTGGGGAGTTCGATCCCGCAAGGGAAGCCCTAGGGCTGGATCGAGCGTCTCGGGGGTCCCCGTCCGCTACGGAAGCATTACACGCTGTGTTACAACAGAATCGGCCTCCACGGCGAGTTTGCCTGACCCGAGCATTGCCGACTCTTAAAAACCTCGGTAGTACCCGTGGAATCGGTAAGTAAACCCCTCCACTCATTCAACCCGTTCCGGGATGCGGATTTGCCCGCTAACCCCGAGGGAAAGCGAAGCGTTCTAAGAGCTAGTCAGGGCGGAACGCGCCAGTCTACCACGTGCTGGAATTGCAGCAAACCCGAGTACCGTTTCAACGGGTATGTCGCACCACGCCGCTTATTTCGCTTCGGCTGCGCGCGAGCGAGGTTTAAGGGGTGAGATGCAGTCGGAGGCGTGAAACGCGGGCATTTTCAATATTTTTTTTTAATAGTAATTAAGTTTGTTTTACAAAAGTAGTTACACAGACTTTTTATGGTATATTTCAACTTGACTTATACAAATTTACAAAGAAAAATATTGATTATTTATAACAATATCGCCATCTTTGTCGGAACCCCTTCGGCATGTAGTGCTTTGCGGTGACCATCATAAAATTTTACTGGATCATCTGAAATCAAAAACCAAAGAAAAAACTCATTAGTTCAATAATAAATCTAGTCCTTAAGCGAAGCTTTTTTTAATTAACAAAATGGCGGCTTCCGACAGATAACTTTTGGTTTTCGACCAAAAAAATCGCTCCTTTATTAAAAAAAAACTAGAAATTTTCAACAAAAATGAAAATCCTTCGATTAAGGACTATCAATGCTTTTAATGCTATCAATAAGCACCCAAATTTCATCGAAATCCATCGAGTGGTTTTTGAATTAAAGTGGTCACCGACTTGAAAAACATAGTTTCGAGAAAAACGCGTTTAAAGTTTTTCGATGTGGATACAGTATTATATGTTCGTAAAATCGATGGATGAAGCTAAACATTTTTTTATGTACTTTGATCCGTAGAATCCGAATATCACAATTTCTTTGCCGTAAAGTCGAGCATTCAATTGTTTATAGCCAATTGTTAAAAGAATTTATGAAAAAATTAATGTTTTTCAGGGTGAATTATTAAAAAAAAAACATTTTGTTCAATTTTAAGTATTCTTTATACAATTTTGTTAAAGTTCATAGTCTTTGAGCAATAAACTTTTGAAAATTTCTGAAAGTGTTTTCCAATTTTGTACTTGATTTATGTATAAAAATGCCAATGAAAAAATAGCTTACATCGAATCATCAATTCCTGGCCCATGCAATAGGGCTTCTGCCGATGTGGAAGATTCCAAAATATCAATTTGTTGTTGTCTTCGAAGCATTCTGCCTTCCCGGGTATTTTCGTTTGCGCGTTTGTCAGCCACGTCTATACGTTGAGAATTTATTTTTTCTGTGTACCGGTGAGAATTGGGTCCACAATTAATGCTAAGTGTATTCATGATCAGTAAGAATGTGTGTGTACCTTGATTGAATACACGAGCAGCAACATATGCAGCAATTTCTACAATAGTCCTGGTACTACACACTGTTTTTGGGCTTATTTTCCAAATTAGCTGATTGAAGCTTGCGTTATTGTTTTGATTGAAGCCACCGATACACCTAGAGAGTAAATTATCATCACTCAAATCTTCATAAATTGGTTTTATGGCATCCATAACAATTGGAGGTAAAGGGCGATAATCTTGCTCGTAAGAATCGAGTTGCTTGCAGCTGCCGTCCGCTACCTGCCATGGGGACCCGACGCCCCTTCACTAATTGTGGGATATCCTGGAAATTATTCATCGGATTGGCTTGAAATTTTCAGGGAATATTTTCGAAACATCATATTTCAAGAAAATGGAAAAACATAGATTTTTGAAAATTCTGACTGCATCTCACCCCTTAACGTGATAGAGTGCCAGTGCGCGGGAAACCACCAAGGGGGGGGGGGGCTAACGAGTCCCACCCGTCGCCCCGCTCGTACCCTACCAACCTTTTCTACCGGATCGTCGGCGGATCACGACAGTACAACCTTACCTACTTATAGCCGCCGTTCTGTCTCAGGGACGATCAGAGCGCCCGGAGCCCACGAACGAGCCACTTTAGTGCGGTAACCTGCAGACCGAGGAAAGTGCAACGGCCTTCTTCGTGACCTTTGCGGTGTGGGGCTGGTCAATACGCGCCCTGGTCGACTCAGGTTCGATTCAGACTTCTTTGGGCCCACTGCCATACCCTGGGTAGACGAACTCATGGTTCAGCGGGAAGCATGCTGCCCTCGGGGCGTCGAGATGGTGGGAGGGCAAAAGGCCGTCGCTAGCAAATTGGTCGGGCTCGACGTGGACCTAGACGGTCACCCTTTTTCCTTAATGGCATACTTTCTGCCTATTCTCGTACTACCTTGCTTATTAGGATTAGACTTCCTACGCGCAGCCCAATGGGTAATCGATTTCGCGGCAGCTGAGTGGTCTAGCCGACTCAACCCGAGTGTATAGTGCACGCGTTCGAGAAGCAGACCGGTCAGGGACCCGTCAATTGCCTATGCTGTGAATTACGGGATCTAACCGCGGATCACGCCTCAACCATTTAGAAGCTGGTTGTACCAACTTGGCGGTACATCGGATGGATGTGGGGGATCATCCCGCGATCAAACAGCGTTTCTAAATCTAAAAGTGTCATCTAAAAGTGACTGGCCCAATCCGATCGTCATGGTCAAGAAGCCCAATGGTAAGCTCTGATTCTGCCTCGATTCCCGCAAGATTAACAGGATCACTAAAAAGGACGCTTTTCCCATACCTCTCATTAACAGCATCTTGCACCGCCTGCGGCATGTTAAATACATAAGTACTCTAGATCTAGGTCTGGATAGGTCAAGCGTATTTCCAACTACCTTTGAAAGGAAGGTGTCGAGAGATAACGGCCGACACAGTTCCCGGAATGGGGTTGTTTCAGATCCGTCGCAGGCTCTTTGGCTTTACTAACGCCACCGCGACGTTCAACGCCTCCTCAACCGATTGCTAGGTTCCGCGATGCAACTACACGTGTATGTGAACCTAGACGATACAATTATCGTTACGGCTAACGAGATGTTACCTTCACGGAACATCTCGTTTGGTTGCGGAAGGTCCTGCGCAAAATGCGAAGGGCCGGGTTAAGCATCAACTCGGATAAGATCGAGTTTTGCTACGCCAAGATGCGGTACTTGGAATTCCTGGTAAATCGTCACGGGTTGCAAGTAGACCCGGAGAAGGTCGCTCCTGCACGAACCTACCCGGCACCTCGGAAGGTCAAGCGTCCTCGCGCCATCACCTTAATCTGCTCGAACTTCGAGATCCCTATCGTGCTGCAAACGGATGCCAGCAGTGTGGGCCTGGGGGGCGTATTAACCCAAACGATGGACGACATAGATTCCATACGCTAGCCGTTCTCTAAACCAAGCGGTGAAGAATTATAACGCTACCGAGCAGGAGTGCCCAGCCATAATTTGGGCAATCCGAAAATTCCGTTGCAATCTGGAGGTCGTTTCCCGGTAATTGCCGATCATTCCAGCTTGTGCTGGCTGCATAACTTAAAAAACCCGACCGGCCTTTTAGGGCGCTGGGCCTTGGAGATGCAGGGGCACGGTCTTACAGGTCTGAAAACTCCAGCGTTTTTTAGTGGTGGGTAGAGTCGCTGCGATAAGGTTACCCGCATAGACGAGGGACGGTGGTTGCGGGGGAGGGATCGCTCTATCTCAGTCTTACTTCCGCATTGCCACAACTCGTCGCTGGCATCGGGTTCGTGGGTGAGACCGCGACAGAGATCCCTCCGCCGCAGCCGCCGTCCTATCCCTCGTCTATGCGGGTAACCCTACCGCAGCACCGCTAGTGGCGACTACATAATTAAGCGCGTCTTCAGTAAGCGACCTACCCCCACTACGGGAGTTTCCAGACCTGTGCAGGAGTATGAGCGAGATCATAAACCGCAAAGGAGCTCTGCACCACGTGCCCGACGCCCTTTTGCACATCCCTGAGGAAGTTTGTGCTGTATTGACGGAGGCGACCAATATCCAAGACCCTTGGTACAATCAGAGATATCGGGAAGTGGCGCGTAACCCCGACCAGCACCTAGACTGGCGAGTCGATGGTACCCACCTCTATTACCATCGGTCATTGGTATTCCACGATGATGAGTTTCAGGACCAGGATGCGTAGAAATTGGTGTTGCCACTGGAGCTATGTT
Source organism: Ophion obscuratus (assembly GCA_964007375.1). Taxonomy (NCBI): domain Eukaryota; kingdom Metazoa; phylum Arthropoda; class Insecta; order Hymenoptera; family Ichneumonidae; genus Ophion; species Ophion obscuratus. The sequence continues at coordinate 58,456,179 of OZ023313.1, forward strand.
CTCGCGCCTTGATCGAGTCCCATAATGTACCGCAAGCCGGTCACCTCGGCATCAACACAACGTTCCGTTGTCTCGGCTTGCGCTACTACTGGCCAAAAATGTTCCGGGCGGTAGTCCACTCGTCCGGAAGTGCGCCATTTGCCAGCGTTGCCAAGTAGAACAGACCCGTCTGGTCGGTTTGATAGGAAAGAGGGCGGTGCAACAGCCTTGTGAAACCGTCGCCGCCGACACAATGGGGACCCAGGGAACGGGTGGACTGACCGGGTCCTCAAGACCATACTCATCATGGCCTACCTAGCGGGTAACCACTGTGACTGGGACGTCACCTTACTGCCTTACGCTTTACCTACAATACGGTCCATCACAGCTCCCTGCAGACCAGTCCGTCGTACCTCAACCTTACGTATCTCACCTAGCCACACATTTATCTGTTTCGCATGCGATTGCTTCTTGTCAGCTGTATGGCCTGGGCTTGTCTAACCTTCCGTCTTTTCTCCACAGATTGTGTTGTTTCGTTTTGTTTGCGGCTATCCCGCACTATCTCCTCCCCAACCGAAACCCGGACGTGGTCCACGCTACAGTGGAAATGCTCGGACAGTCGCCAACCGAAGATGGATGGGAACGGGTAACAAACCCCCAGTTCCCGAGTTCCATGGACACGGCCACGAGCCCGCAGGACCTCAGCGAAGCTACTCTCCTCGGCGGCGGGAATCCGCCCTCCCCGTCTTTGCCCATAGTCACGCTTGAGGACGCCAACTCCGAGGAGGACGCACTCATGAGGGAATTGAACGAAACCCTTAGTGAGGACGATCCCTCCGGCAGGGCCACTCCCCCACTCTCACCGCTGGTTGAGGAAATCCGCGAAGCGATCGAGCTTCAGGCTCCCCTGTTCTTGGGGAGCGATCCCTTCTGGGACCCTATTCGGCCGTTTGCCAAAGAGCTTGCGGCAGTAGACTACCTGCGTCCGGGGTTTTTCGCTGCACTGGTCGGCTTCCTGCGAAAGCTCGCGCACCGGAAGAGCAAGGATTGTCCGATCTACGAGCTGCTGGGCCGCCCGGTGCGGAAGGCCACCTCGGCCGAGGTTGGGAAATGCGCTCCGATCACCGAGGCGAGCACGCAGGTCACAACGACGACCCGCGACGCCGCCGTGATGGCGCGCCCCATCGTGGCAAACAAGGCTACAGAGTTAGAGGGCGGTAGGTACCGGGACGTCTCTACCCAGACTGGGGAGGAGACCAGCAGCCCCACCTCACGTGGTGAAGTCCGTGGTATCGGAGGGACCCCCCGGAAGCAGCCCCGTCGGGCCGTGCCATGCCCGTCCACGGAGCAACCCGAACTCTGCACGGACCCATGGGCCAAGAAGGACCAACCTCCTGTTGACTGCAGGCCCGGTTACGGGGCCTGTTTCAACTGTGGACTCCGGGGCCACTCCCGACAGGTGTGCCCCAGGCCACCCAGAAAGTGCTGCTGGCGTTGCGGCCGCCCCGGCGTCACCACCCGAACGTGCCCGGTGCATCGGGCCACTTACCACCGATGGAACGGGCCGGGGCTGATCAACGAGGAAGTTACCTCGACTTTGAATTCACCGGGAGATTGGAATCCGCCGGCTCCCACTCCCGCGCGACCGCAACGAATGTAGGAGGCGGACGATACCATCCGCGGGTGGCGGGCAGAGGAGACACGTTTTATTTTTTTGTGTCGTTTTGTTTCTCGATAAAATTTCGTTTTCTTGGCATGGACGCCGTCTTTATTTCTTCCTTTTATTTGGTTGACACTGACGCCGTCTCTATTTCCTTCTTGAATAGGATAGGCATTGAAGCCGCTTTTATTTCATATTCTCGTTTTGTTGGGCATAGACGCAGTTTTTTAAATTTCATTTTTCGTTCTTCGGCACTGGCGCCGTTTTATATCATTTTTTTGCTTTGTTGACAGGGACACGCTTACATTTTTTCTCCCTGTCGCGTCGTAGGCATTGACGCCGTGTATATTTTTTTCCATTCTTCATTTCGCTTTGCAGGCAGTGACGCCGTATCTATATATAAATATTTTATTTCATACCATTTTCCGGGTGTTTATTGGCCCAGACGCCGTCAATCTAGTTCACTGTATAGATTCCTAAAGCACTACCTACGGAAAATGTCATACTACCTACCTCACGATTAAAATGTGATATTTCAAACGTACAGGTGTGGTTACCTTTATACCCGAATCCCGCTACCTATTGAACATCCTCCATCGCTTTGAGGCTTTGTGACATGACATTTGGGAGGCCCCGCCACGAGCGCAAAAGGGTGTCGGCTAATGGATCGGGTTTACGACCCTGGGGCATCACAGGTCTAGAGGACTCCGGAATACGGCGACTCATTGCGCGTCGAATTACCTATGTACCAGCGAACGTTCCCTATCGCGGAGAGCCGCGATATTACCTCTAACACTCTATCTTCAGTCGGCTCTCCACTGAACGAGGCGTTCCATGTGTCGAGGGATGCCTGGTCTCATGGACCGGGTAACAACGGCGCTTCGTCGAAGGGGCGGTGGATCGGCGACCGGGGTGCATCTCGCCTGGTGGCAATCTTATCGTGTGGGTCCACCACTGCTTGCTGGAATAATTATGCTTACTTGCGGTATTTAATTATGTTATGGAGGTTACCTACACCATTACCGGAATAATTGTGCTTACCTGCGGTATCTTCGACCGTGTTTAGGCTACCTACCCTATTATCGATCTAATTGGGGACATCCGCGGTATTCATGCATGCTTATCATGAGCCAATCTAGTTTTTTTCTCAAATTCAGAAAACTTGAGGGGCAGACAGCTGTTCGTCTATCTATTTGACGTCGTTTGGAAAAGTTTCGACGGGATCTGAAGAGCCGTTTCAGAGATTTTTGGGAATCTATAATTGTTCTACAATACCGACCGCGATGAGGTGTCATTCCGTCTTGAGCTGTGATCTAGCAGCACAGCATGGCGCGTCCTCGCGTGAATGCTGGTGTTAATATTGCAGTACGAAAGTACAGAATATTGGCGGTACATTTGGAGCACGTTCGTTGCTGGGTTCTTGCAGCATTGCGACTGAACATTTGGAATGCGTTATTTGGGCAAGCTGAGGGCACATTGGAGGTACGCTGTGATGCTCCATTGCCGGTGGAAACGAGGCACGTTATTGCGGTATCGAGACGGAAAATTGGGAATACGCTATGCGGCAAGGAGAGGGCACATTGGTGGCATGCTGTGACGTTCCGTTGCCGGCATATTTAGAACACTCCGTAACGCACCTTCGCCGGCATAAACAATACCCGCTATTGTGGTGTTGTGAGGCAGAAATAAAAAGAGGGCAAAATAAATAATTTGAATACAGTCGCACACACGTACTGGTTCGTGTGTGCGACGCCCGCGAATGACTGAGGGCCACGCGTCATCCCCGTAATTATTTTTTCCCGAAAGTACGGGGCAGCGATTCGAACCCGCGACTTTACGATGGGCTGGTCTAAAAGGCAAGCACGCTAACCACTCGACTATCCAACAACTGGTTCAACTTATATAACTAATTTTATGATCATGACATTTGTCGGAGCGAATCTGCCTATGGTTATAACCATATACCTTGTATTTGCCGGTAATGGAACGCCACAGCGTGCCGCCAATGTGCCCTAACCTTGCTGGAATAGCGTATTCCAAACTTTCCGTATCAATGCCGCGATAACTTGTCTCGTTTTTACCAGCAACGGAGCGTAACAGCGTGGTGCATTTATGACTGAAACGCGATATAAAAATGACATCACTCCAAATCTGGAGCTTGACGCATCAGTACCGTTGTTGCAGCAGGTAATTGTTGCGTATATTTGCTGCAAACTTGCCGTCTTGGCATCACACATTTATTTCGCCAAACCACGCACTGTGGCGCAAATTTGGAGCTTATTTTTCAATGAAAAATATCCTATGTCATTGTAGAGTAAATATATTCAAGAGTACTCAGTTCAAATTTCAAATCAATCGGATAATTGCTCTTTGAGTTACAATGTCAGCAAATTTGAAAAATCTCATTTCGAGAAAAATGCGTTTAAAGATTTAACTATAGATTTTTGCAAGATAAAATGATATTGATATATATATAATATAAATGATAATGATATTCTTGAAAGAATAAACTGTCGAAAAAGGGAAAAAATCGATTTTTTTTAAGTGTCACACTGGTATAGCCCCTTAATAACAGCGCACAAAATTACGGCTGCCGCCGCACGGCGTTTCTCCATGGCGTCTGAGCGGGTACTGCAGACGTGTCAGTAGTTTTGTGTGTGAACATCTGAGACACTTGTGTAGTGACATCACAATACAGACACTTTCTGAGACACCGAAACTGTCTTATGTGTAAACAGAACGGACATTAGTGTCAGACATTTGTGTCGCAATAAGTGTCGTAGTCTATGCAGGCCTTTAGGCTTCTGTAAGCCTTATTGCAGTCCGGTACTACGCAGGACTTCGGCATTACTTCGCGGTTACTCGACGACCATATTCAGGTAATGTGTTCGCTGTCAAAACTGACTCCTCGATACTAGCGACACCACGATTTCTGTTTCAATAGTGGAACCACCCCCACCGCCCGAATTTCATCGGGTTTCCAGACCTGTATGTAAGACCGTGGTTTAGGCTACCTACCCCATTATCGAACGGACCATGATTATGCCGATTGCTTCGTTCGAAGAGATCACTTTGTAGTACCGATAGTATACGCTCGCGTCACCACACATTTTAGCTAAGAGAAAATAAAAGATTTCGTTACCCTGGTAACCCTGCTCCGTTTAATCCCTTCATAAAGTTTAGCGTTCGATAAAGAGATCACGGGAGGGATATAAATTAATTTTTTATACTTTAATTCTTGAGGTGGGAAGTGATCTCTTCGAACGAAGCAATCGGCATAATCATGGTCGAGCTTCGCCTGCCTTCGGCGGGCTCGCTCGACCGTTCGATTATGCCTCATGCTTCGTTCTCGAGATCACTTTGTAGGATGTTAAGAGCTTATCTCGATTCATCGTGAATGAGAACAAAGGTTGTTATTATTCATAGAAATACATTGTTGCTGTAGCTTATTAATATTACATCTTAAACAATTTCTTTGGTTAAGCAATTACATGTTTCATATACCGGGGCAACCCGTTTTTTTTAACTTAAAATTGCTCTAGCAAATACGCTTTTATCTTGAACAATCGGCCGATTGTAAAAGGTGTCAAAGGTCTTTGACGTGTAAGACCATCCCGCCAAACTCTTAATTATGTTTATATCTATTCCTTTGGCTCGCGCCCGCGATGTTGCTGCATGTCTAACGCTATGCGACGCGAAGTCTGGGCTTATGCCATACTCCAATAAGAACGTTCTAATCCAGCGACTTAGGATGTCTTTTGAAGCGCTCCGATGCGGCTTCTTGGTTGTGATGAAAATAGCATCTGTTTCTACTAACGTTGATGTAACTTCTAGGTAATTTTTTTTTTTTTAATTGTATCTGCTACGGCGAACGCTGCGCCAATTTTAGCTTCCATGTACAGGGATTTTCCCCCTTTTTACATTTCCCTCCATTTTTTCTCCAATCCACATCCCTAATCGATACCCACCTTGCGGCCGCAGCCGACTTCCCCCTCTGTATCGCATTCACCATGACTTTTTTTTTTATTTTTTTTTTAAATTTAATTTTATTTAATTTTATTTTTTTTTGTCATGAGTATAGGGAAACTGCGGAAAACCTATACCAATACAGCCGGTCACGAGTTCGCTTCCCAGCCTCGGAGCTAGTCGCGTTTCGTTGAGAAATAAGCTCTCACAGGCTACAGCCATACACATCCGACACACACACGTACCGGTCCGTGTGCGCGGCATCTGCGTAGAACTGGAGCTACGTCACGCCTGTGTTTTTATTTCTCGCCGAAACTACGAGACGGTGATTCGAACCCGCGACCTCCCGATGTGTTGATTTCAGAGGCAGGTACGCTAACCACTAGACCAACACATCGGTTTGATGTAACTTCTAGGTATTTTTCGAGCGTTCCGCTTACGCAAAGGTTTAGTTTATCAGTGAACCTTGGTAATAACAAGAGAGGCTGATATGCTCCAGGCCTAGTTGTCTTAATCCTTGATGAGATTTCTATTTCGTAGCCATTTTCAACTCTTCTGATCTTGCTCCTTTTGATCGATATCAGCGTTTGTTTACGATGGGCTGTAACAAGTGCCAACAGCATTGCCAGTTTAGTTGTAAATTGTTGAAGGGTCAGATTTTCCGATGGTGCCATTTGTTCTAGTTTGCTGTTAACAGGGTCTGGGTTATAAATTCTTTCGTATCTAGGTCTGCTCGGTCTTGATTTTGCGACTCCTTTTAATATTCGGGATATTACGGGGCTTTTCCCTATGTGATCTCCACACAGAAGGGAGAGGGCTGGTCTACATGTGTTCAATGAGTCGTGGGACGCACCCTCATGGAATTTCTTGGTAAACCATTCTAATATCCAACCCTCCGCCGGCTTGAAGGGGTTACGATCTCGCTCTTCGCACCAACGTATCCAGTCAATGATTGGCTTGTTATATTGCATCGTCGTCTTGTTCGTAATCGATTTCAGGAGTAGATCGATCGTTTCATCGCCTATGTCGCGTTCTTGGTAAGCTCTCCGGACAGCACCCCTGCCAGCAATGCCATCTTGTCCGCCAGAGGGTGTCCTGTTCTCCCATCGGGGCTAAATAATAATTTGCTTGCCGGTTATAATCTAACTGGAGGTGTTTCTAGTAGAGACAACCATAATGGGTACCAGGGTTGTGCACATCAATCTGGTACCACTACTATACCACGGGCTTGTTCATTCTCGATTTTTCTGAGAGTTTTGAGTATCAGCGAAAAAGGAGGAAAGGCGTAAAAGTTTTGTATCCCTCCAATCGAGAGTGAAGGCATCAATGCAAAACGCGTCTGGGTCCTTGTGCCAGGAGCAAAAAAGTTCGCATTTGGAATTTTTTCTAGTGGCGAATAAGTCAATGTCTGGATGTCCGAAACGTTCGGTAATGGCTCTAAAGGCAATTGCTCTAAAATGGGGACAATTCCCATTCTATATCCGGTTTCTCCACGCGAGATGCCATGTCGGTCTCAGTATTTTCCCTCGAGGGAATATATATTGCGAAAATCCACAACTGTCGTTCTTCGCACCACGTCCAAATGTCGTATGCTAAACAACTTAATCTCGGGAATTTGGTTCTTCCCATCTTATTGATATAAGCTATCGCTGTCGAATTATCGACTTTTAAGAGGATCTCACAGCTTCCCTTTTCAGTCGCGAAAGATTTTAGTCCGTGAAAAACTGCCAACAGTTCAAGGTAGTTTATGTGTAGCGATTTTTCCTCTGCAGTCCAGTGGCCACAAGTTACTTTCCCATCGCAAAAGGCTCCCGACCCAGATAAGGAGGCGTCCGAAGAGATCGTTAGACTATATATTGATTTGCGAATGGGATTTTTCGACTGCGAGATTTTTTCTCGCCACCACTCGAGTTCCCTCTGCAGCGAGTTTGGAACTGACATTTTAGCCTGGTAGTTGCCGCCCGAGTTTAGTAGGGCTAGGTATTTTATCCGCTCGAAAGGTTTTGAGTGGAGCCAACCATAGGCGATTTCCGGACAAGCTGCTGTTAAATGTCCCACAAATCTAGCAAATTCACGAATTGAGGAGGATCGTAATTCTAAAATTTTTGAGACCATTGTCGTAATTTGTTCACGTTTCTTCTGCGTGAGTTCCAGTGCCATAGTTAGTGAGTTTAGGATGAAGCCGAGAAATTGACATGACGTCGAGGGTTTAAGACTGCTTTTATCTCCGTTACAGACAAAGCCTAGGGATTCCACTAAGGCCTTTGTAGTGCGTACGTTTGTTTCGCATTCTTTTGATTCGCCTAGAATTAAAAAATCGTCAAGATAAATAACTGAGAGCCATCCTTGACTCCTGAGATAGCTTACTACCGGCTTTAGGATTTTAGTAAAAACCTAAGGGGCTGTACTGAGGCCGAAGGGTAGACATATAAACTCGAAGAGGTCGTTTCCCCATTTGAATCTTAAAAATTTCCGATATTCCGGATGGATAGGTATGGTGAAATACGCATTTTGTAGATCGAGACTTGACATAAAGACCCCTTCCGATAGCAGCTTTATAGCTGTACGAATATCCTCCATTTTGAAGTGCGTCGTCTCTATCAATTCATTTTACTTTTTTAAATTCAAAATGAGTCTCATTTTTCCATTGCTCTTGGGGACAAGGAAAATACTGGATATAAATTGTACTTTTCTTTCTTTACATTTTTTTTATTGCGCCTAGATTTAGTACTCTATCTAGAGCCTCCTGCATCATGTCAGGATCAGTATTGGGAGGTACCAGTATCGCCGGTTCCTTGGTTTGGACGGGGGTTTTTGTGAAGGGTATTTTATAGCCAGAGATAGTGGCTAATACGACATTATCGGAAGTTATTCGTGACCAAGCCCGTGAGAAGTGTTGTAACCGCCCGGCGGAAGGGATTACCTCTATTTTTCCGGATTGTTCGGTGTTTTTTGTCGATGCTGTTGTTTGTACATGTTCTGGAACGTCGTGAACGGAGGGCGCTTGTTTGGTGCGAATTTCGCCCCTGTTTTGTTGAAGTGACTCGTTGGGCGATAATCGCCTCGAAATCCCGACGAGCCTTTCCAGTTTAAATGCTGGCGTGTTGACGATTGTTTTCTCTCTCCAGGCGCCTTTATACAGAGACCCACCTTTTCCGCAGCCGAAGTTGTTTTTATTCTCTTTCCCAAGTCTCTCTCCTCCGAAGAGGAACTTATCCGTTTCGGACTCCTCCAGAATGACCTTACGTCTTTCATCTACGTGTTGATAGATTTGATGTTTTAGTGACTTGGAAAATTGGTGAGTGACGTCGCAGAACATGCTGCTGGCGTCGCAAAGAAGCTTAAGTAGTTCCTCTTTATCGACTGGCTCTTTTTCTTCGTTGAAAATTGCACAAATGGCGTTTCCAAGTGCGACTAGACCGCGTCCGCACATTTCCTGATTAGTCATGAGATACTTATCTCTGTTCTTCGCCGTCTTATGGAGAAGCGGGAGAAGTTCGGCATTTAGTTCCGGTGCTTTCAAGGGACAATTTCCCTTAGTGATGTATTTTTCCTCCATCACTTTCCTAGTATTTGTTTCCAAGCCTTTTAGTACGACTTTCTTCCAACATTCCGCAAGATCCGGATGAACGTTGAAAGCTCGGTCTTTTAGCTGACGTTTTTCGACCCCGAGAAGATCTCGGGCTTTTTCGCTTAAAGTGGGGACTATCGTCTCCTCACTGTCGTCTCTTCAAACTCATTTGCCACTTGTGCGTCATTGATCGCGTTTGCGTCGTTTTCGTCGGCATTTGTTTCGATACTTGACCGGCCGTCAGAAGACAAATCTGTAAGAGCATACGATCTAGGTTATATATGCTATTAGAGGGGGGGGGGGGGCGTATGCCCTTTCCCTCTAACGCTGGAACAGATTGAATCTGTACCGATCCTCTTCCGAGGTATAACCTAGTCAACGAGGTACACTCTCACTGTTCGAAAAACACGCGAGAGTGCCCAAAAATGAATTCGAGGGGAATTCGTCAAGAAGAACGGAGGTATGGACGTCGCGAAACATACCTTCCGAGCCGCCATCTTGAGCTTCGCTTCTGATTGCGTCAGCTTTATTTAGGAGATTCTGGTATTTGAGAATCTTGTGGCGATAAGAGTCTATCTTATCTAGTTCGATTTTCTCTTACTCATTCTTGTTCGACTGAGCACATTTTTTTATTATCGTTTTATGGTATTCTCAATTTGATTTGTAGCAAGGCGAAAACGTGGTGATCGTGCCGCGCACACAAAGCATGAAGGGATGAAACGGAGCAAGGTTACCACGGTAACGAAATCTTTTATTTTCTCTTAGCTAAAATGTGTGGTGACGCGAGCGTATACTAGCGGTACTACAAAGTGATCTCGAGAACGAAGCATGAGGCATAATCGATCTAATTGGGGACATCCGCGGTATTCACGCATTTGTTAGGCTACCTACCCAGTGACCAACGTTAGCTGAGGTCTTTCCGGTATTGTTTAGGCTATCTACACCATTATCGATCTAATGGGGAACATCCGATGTACTTGTAGATCAGTCGGACTACTCACTCGACAATTGCTATCAGTTGAGCCATACCTACGAGGTTATTTAGATTATCTGCCGCGCTATTCGTGAACTGCTAGGTTGCCTACTCGAATGACCGATAATCATTGGAGCTATCTACGGGATTATCCCCCCTCGCCGAGGATACAGCTGTACGCGCTACAGGGAGACCATTGGCGTTAGCGTAGCACCTAGGGGTGTGAATGTGCAATTACTCGGTTACCCTCGCTGTATCCATCATGGGTCATGCGTTTTATCTAATGTGAAACGCCGATTATAGGAGAAAGGTGGCTCTTGTTGAAAATAAAACCTTTTCAACTATATTACAATCCCGAGCGTCTTATTTATTTCGCGAAAACCCAGTTACCATCGCTTCTTAAGGGAGCACCCTTGGCATTCGGCTTCCGACCCTGCCTCTGTACCATCCTCGCCGACAAGCCGAGCTAGGTAGACCGCCTCCGCCTTGCCCTTACGCGCCGGGTGTCTTACCATCGAGGGCCCGTGCAGGGTGGACAAAGTTAAAGTCGGAGGATGGTCGGTGGTACCCCGGTACCTAACCCCGTCCCCCCTAGTCCGGTAAAAGAGACGAAAACGCAGCATTTTTAACGTAGAATCTGAATTTTTCACTGAAGGTAGATGGTTGCATACTGAAAGTACCCCCAATAAAATTTTGCCCCTCACCTCGCCGCAAGAAATAGGGGTTGCAAACCGCCGTTGAAGCCCGATCAAAAAATGCTTCAAACAAAAGTTGTTTGGAATAATAAAATACGTATAAAGTTATGCGACGTCGAATCCCCTATTTTCGAAAATAGCGGCACAAAAACACGACAGCACGACTGACCCAGACAAGAACGCAGCGAAATGTCTACTCCGCTCACACACGCATCAAGTCTAAATTTGCGAATCTTTTTGGTGCCGCTATTTTCAAAGATAGAGGGTCGGACGTCAGATCACTTTATACGAATTTTATGATTCCAAACAATTTTCGTTCGAAACCTTTTTTGATTGGGTTTATTAATTATCCAGATACGGCGATTTTTGAGTTTTCAATCCCTATTTCTTGGGGTTAGGGCGAGTTAAGGGGCAACATTTTATTGGGGTTACTTTCAGTAGGCAACCATCCACATTTAGTAAAAAAAACTGATATTCTACGCTAAAAAGTGCTGAGTTTTCGTCTCTTTTAAGAGGGAATGATACCTCATCGCGGTCGGTTTGAATTTGAGAAAAAAAATGTAGATTGGCTTATCATTAGCCAATCTACTTTTTTTTCTTAAATTCAGAAAATTTGAGGGGAAGACAGCTGTTCGTCTATCTATTTGACGTCGTTTGGCAAAGTTTCGACGGGATTTGAAGAGCCGTTTTCGAGATTTTTGGGAATCTATAATTGTTCTACCATACCGACCGCGATGAGGTATCATTCCCTCTTAATGGGCTACCCGGCGAGTCAGCGGGCATGCGGTGAGGTGTCGAAGCACGGGCCAAGAAGTGCGCGGGGTCTGGAAAACCCGTTACAACCTACAGTTTGATAAATATAAGAATAGTTATTTCTTAGTTAAAAAAATCCTCCAAATTGCTCAATTTTTCCCCGTTTGATTATATATCCCGCCTTAAAGATGAATGAAAGTTAAGTGCATCAGCAGTGATCTGTCTTACATCAGACTCATGAAGCTCGAATGGAAAGAGCTCGGAAATTTGAAAGAAAACGTCCGAAGTTGATACTGCACCGTCAATCTCGTAGGGATTATGTAGTAGTTGAGACGGTTTCAAACAAAACGCTTTAAAGCTGACAGCACCGGTATCGCAAACGCTGCTAATTTTACCACTTTTAAAAGTGTGCCGTGCCTTTTAAATACGTTCGGCTTCCACAAAATTGCGTTGTTTCAGGTTAGTACCGGCTCAGTTACAAATTGCACTAATACTTCATTTCTTAATAAGTATTAGTGCAATACTTGAGCGACCTTTTCGCAATATCACATAAATTTGCACTAAATTGCACGACTGTTTAAGTTTTACGATCATCTTATCGCCGCCATGTTTCTCAGGCTCCGCCCATATGACAGATCCCAATACCCATGGCAGAAATGCCATGGTGAATGCGAAACAGAGGAGGAAGTCGGCTGCGGCCGTAAGGTGGGAATGAGTAGTGGAATATGGTGGGGAATGTTATAAGGGACAAGTCACGTACCATGGAATCTACGATACCCCTATTCCGTAATTTTCGCGAACAAAAATAATGGCACGTGCGATTCGTGGGCGTAGACCTCAGGAATTACACAAGTATTGTACATTATTAAATATTTTATTTAAAAAATACCAAGAGTTTGACATTAAAGATATGGAGTGACACAGTGTGAAAGTGTGAAAAATTATATTAAATACTTGCGAACACTTATTGCATGGTGAGAATAATGTGCGTGAACAATCCGCGACGGTTAGTACTGCCACGAATATTAAAATAACGGTTTAAATGTACATTGAACGCGTTTAGATATACATTTTTTCAATAAAAAATCAATAAAAACTATTTCGACTATGGTATTGAACACAGATTTGTACGTTGTAAGCAAAAAATAATAGTAATAACGAGAGAGAAAGAAAAAATGTGTGCACGACACTCGAACGACATGCATCGTTGTTTCTCACAGTTTACAGGACTTCTCAACGTCTGCGGCTATCTTGTCCACGCAAACGGGCACTCTCGCTCGGATAGTCTTCAGGGACCGCTTGTAGGATGGAATATTGCTGATACAATAATGCTGTCCTTCATACTCGTCTTCCGACGAATCAGACAGAAGTTTGATTTTCATATCCTGCGGGCGCGCTAAAAATATTTCAGGGAAGTTACGAAAGATTGAAAACTGTGATAAAAAGGTTTAAATTCACTTTAAGGTGCCGTTAAATGGATATATTCGATGAAGCAAATACAGCATGCGACTGCTTATAGACGGTTGAGCTTTTTGGATTCCCAAACAGACGTCAAGACGCGAAAGCCAAAGTTATATATCTACAGTTTTCATTTCCTATAAACTTATACTTTTTTTATGTACAATTTTGTGAAAAATCGTACAAATAAAAGACTTGCAGGCAAACTTCGCGAGTGAAATAAAATGGAAAGGAATAACGCTCAAGTTTCCAGTTTCCCTTCGACGGTACTTACGAATATTTGTGGGCTGGTCCTTGTAGTAATCTCTGTCGCATTTCATACGGCTGACGATTTGTACGGTGAGGTTACGAGCGAGCGGATTATTCGTCACTAGGCTGACGAGTATATGTCGCAGTTCCTGAAAATCGAGCTGCTCGATCGCCTCAGCTTCTCGTGTACACCGATCAAACATGTACTCGCCTGTCTTTATCTCCCCCCAATTGCGGCGCATCTCTTCCTGAAGTTCGGTGCAAGCAGCGCGTTTTGACTGGATGAAGGAACGCTTTAAAAATACCAACAACGGGTCGGAGATTACATGTAAAACTTCCGATAATTTGCGCCTATATTTCTCGATGCAAAGTTCGGGATGCATGTGTTTTGACCAGTCGTCATCCGTCGTGTCCAAGGAATACTCGTTGCAGCAAGACTCGCGTAGATGCGCCGACAAATACATATCGTCGAGGCTCCGGTGTAGTTCGGGGCTCACAAAGAGGGGGACTTGCATTATCATCTGCGAATCAAGCAATTACGATTCACAAGAAAAAATAATGATAATAAAACAATTTGACTGTTAAGGGGTTAAGCTACTGTGAACACCTAAAAAAACAGATAGTCGCTTGAGGCAAATCATATTAACCCTCAATCCATGAAGGGTTTTTCGGCACACTCAATCCATGAAGGGGGGTCATTTTCGTCTGCGCGCTACCACACCCAGAATTATTGATAAAAAAAATCTGTGAAAATTCATTGTTCATTCTTAGAATGTACTTTTAAAGGACGAACAGGAGTTTTTCGGATATTGTTATTTTTAATATATTTTTTTAAACAGATATCAAGCAATGCGCGGAAAAAATGCGTTTTTCTAATTTTTGTCCGGACAGATTTGACCCCCCTTCATGGATTGAGGGTTAAAAAGGAAGTTCCAAGATACGCTGCAGGAATGGCAGATTGAAGGTAAACTTATGATTACAACGATAGAACTGCTAGTAAAACTTTAAACACGTTTTTCTCGTAACTATGTTTTTTTAAACAGTGTACAAGATTTCTAGACATCTAATGAACGCGTTTACTTGAAATTAGGTACACTTGTTCAGTGTAACAGTAGTTTAGTCTTGAGCGATGTTTCTTTTCACAACATTGTTTTTTCATTAGTTATTAACAATAATGTAATCTTTCCTCGAAAAATCGCAAAAAAATCAACATTTACTTTTGACGATTGAAACACGATAAAGAACCTCGGTAAGTTTTAGCCAACATTATTTTTTTCAAGAAATTTTTTAAATTTCTGATTAACCGGGTGGCCAAAAACAAGTACACTGTTGAGCCCCTCACGTTTAAAAGTTCTGCACAAGATTGTTGATAACTTCTTTTATTATTAATATTGCTAAATGAAACTTAGTATACAACTTTGCTAATATACATTTAAATAAATGTCCAAACGACATTCTAATCATCTTACTGACCCCTTTGGAATTGAATTTTTTTAATAACCCTGATTTTCGGGTCGTCAAGGTAGCCTAACCCCTTTAAACGACGTTCAGTTTGATCGATCTATCCCGCCGTTGTTACTAATTACCTTCAGCATATCTATGGCCGCGTTGATTATAGGTGATTTTGCACCCCACTGATAGTAGCTTATCGCGTAGTCGGGTGTGCGATGCGGACAAAGGCTCCGGACCTTGCACCAGCTGATCCCACGAGGAATTTCCTTCATTTCGAATTGCGGTCTATTCTTCGGTGCGATCGAGCCGCATTTAGAAAGCCCAACGAAACTCTTTACCATTTCCAGTGCATCGGATTCCCCAATGTTGCCCTGAACGAGGGACTTAACGTAGACGCGGCTGGTGTAGCTCGCCGAGAAGTACTGGAACTTCTCGAATTGTATGGCCGGAAGCGCCGCGATTTTGTCGGCGGTCGTCCAATAAACGGGAAACAATATGGCGCGCTTAACGTCCCTGAAGAGGAAACAACAAACTCGTATCGATCGTTCGATCTTTTCACGAAAATAATGTATTTTCGATACTTTTTTCACGAAAAAAAAGAATATATAAATTGGGTGCTTTAATCCGCGTAATCATATTCGCTGCAATGCAAAGTTTTTCGAACTAGCGCGACGTACTTACGCTGCCAGCGATTCGTTTTCAGTGCATGTCCGGCAGTATGTTTCGAGCTGATCATTCATTACTAGAGTGAAGAATTCTTTCGACACGAGAGCCGAACAGCACCCGATGAAATTCCCGATGATGTGCATCAGAATCTAAAATTATTCATACAACAAATACGCAAAAAAGAAAGGACTCCCGTAAGAAAAGATGGCGCTATTTTTATGCAAACTCAATTTACCTGCAGTTTGTTATTGAACCCGCTCGCGGTGACTGAAAGACTCGTTTCTTCTGGTTCAATCAGGAAGCTCATGCCAGCTGCAATCGCCGGGGTCAATTCGTCGTATGACAATCGTGCCACGGCTCTGCTGAACAGGTCAAACATAGCGGCACTAAAAGCGAAAAGTTTCTTGATACTTTCCATTTCTCGGTACAGCGACATCCGGTATATCAAGGAGCACATTTTTAAGTACTTTTTTCTCATTTTTTTTTCGATCCGCGATCGATTGTGAAAATTATAATCTACGAGTATTGTACAGTAATTACTGACGTTTCGGCTGACTGCAATGGAATGTCGCTGTTGAACGAGACGACGATTCTGCACTCTGGTGTACAAAATTTGTCGTCGGCTTTGTACCAGACTTCGCAGAGCGTGTCCGAGTGAATTTGCACCGGGTACTTCGGGCAATCTTTCACCGGTGGAAGGAGGCTGAAGTCATCGGGACAAAAAATATTCGGCGGGGGAAGCTTGAAGCACGTCAGAGGCGCGATACTCTTCCACTCTTTTATCCAATGTTTCGAGATATTCGATCTTACGAACTTGCAGAGTTCCTCGTCCTCGGAATCGGAATCATGGATGTTTGTCAACCAATAATGTCTCGGCATTTTTGGACCGTACAGCATCAAATTTGCTCTCTCCGGTGACATGCATTCCAAAAAAGCTTTTATCGCTTTAGGATCGTACTCGTAGCACAAAATATTAGCTCCCAAATAATCAACTGACGGATACAAGTGCATGTTCTTGCAGAGCTCCGCGTTAGGACTGATTGCTGAATCACTGACTTTGGTCCTGCGACATACACGAATTTTATCGCTGTTTTATTGGATTTAACTGGATGCTTGTGATATTGAATTGAAACTACCTTACTTTGGAAGAGTTTGCGAGTCTATATGCCTTTCTTCGAACCGTAATTTGCAAGCACTGATAATCGTCATTGTTTAACGTGTAAACGCTTCTGAAGTGTCAAAGATCCGGTGTTCGGAACCTTATCAAACGTCAGTTCTCGCGCAAATATCTCTCGACCGGTTACATTAAATAACATTTTTTCCACATATCAACCCGACTGACAACTTACGTTTTGCCAAAAAAAATTCACGAACGTTTCTATTTTTTCCGGCCACGAGTTAGGTGTAACCCGTTGAAATTTATAGCGCAGGAAAGGAACTATAGCGTTCAACTTTTTGTGAAACTTCAAGAAGCGCTACTGTATCGTAATACAGTTGAGCACTCTTATCCAGATAAGATCATTTTTTTTTTAAATTATTGACTGTTCTGTTTCCGAATTACAATCGCTATAGACGATCGTCAGTCAGGAGAATAATTTATAGTGTGCAAGTGTATTCGCATAGGTAATTAATTCGCGGGTAGCAGTGAACCGCGTATAGACTCAAGCAAAAGCTCAATTTACTTTAGAACATACCTGAACACGCCTTCGGCAGTACGACGAACTTCATCGTACACCCGTTTATTTGGGCGTGCGAGCTTCAAAAAATTCACGTACGCAAAAACAACGTCGATAATTTTCTTCAGCCATCCATGTCCGGCCGGCGTAAGGTGGATGGATATAGTGAAGAGGCTGTGAATTTTGTTGTTCTCGAAATCATTTTTTCCAACATTAACCTCGACTTTGCTGCACCAATTTTGTTTGCGCAACAAATACACGAGAGAGCCCTCCTTTTCGTTCTCTATCAACCAACGGATGTACAAATGGGGTTTGCTGCGGTAGAGATCATGAAATGGCGGCATCGGCCAGTTCAATTCAATCTGAAAATTCACCGTTTCGTATACGTGCGCGCGTATATCAGTATATGGGAGTGTTGTTTGGAAATTACCTTGTTCGGGCCATTGGGTACTGGATTCATTTCGTACAACATATTGAATGTCGACATATTGAAGAATCGTAGGTAATTGTGAGAACTCAGGTCGACTGGCGGCAGTCCGTTGTTAGGTATTCTCCCAAAGTATTTGCGGATGTATTCTTCCAGCGTGTCAAGGGGCAGGCTAGCCTGTAAAAACCATTTTGATCAAGAGCCCAACGAAACGTTGCTCATTGTTGAGTCGAGGAACGCACAGCGTTTTATCGATCTATTTTAGGGGATAATGCTGTTTTTGCTTTGGTACACATATCGAATGAAAGTTGAACTTCCCAATGTTGGTAAGTTCCACTAAATCTTACGAGAAGGAGATTATTAAAATTTGGGCAATTAGTAGTTTCTTATTGAAGAAACCATGAGTTGCGATTGCGTAATTTTTCTGATTTAAGGGGTTAGGCTACTGTGAAAATGACGAACGCTAATTCGTCACTTTAGGCAACTCAAATTGACGAGGAACATCCAACATATGGTGCAGGAATCGCAGATTGAAGGTAAACTTACGATTATAACGATAGAACTGGTAGTAAAAGTTTAAACTCGTTTTCCTCGAAACTATGTTTTTCAAAACGGTGTACACGATTTTTCGACATCTAATTAACGGACTGACTTCAAATTTGGTACACTGATTCAGGGGAATAGTAGTTTATTCTTGACTGACGTTTTTCTTCTTAATATTTTTGTTTTCATAAGTCATTAATAATGCTATTTTTTCAAAAGAAAAATCGCAGGTACAAAAAATCAAATTTTTTAAAATGATTAAAATACGATAACAAAAAAAGATTAGTAAAGTCTTAGGCAATACTATCTATTTTCAGAGAAAAACTCTTTTATTGTGTTACAGATCAACCGGGTGACCAAAATTAAGTACAACATCGAACCCCTCACGATCAAAGGTCCTTCACGAGATTGTTCATAACTTCTTTAATTATTAATATTTTTGAATGAAATTTAATACACAATTTTGTTAATGTACATAAAAATAATCGTCTAAACGATTTTTAATTATCGTACTCATTTCTAAACATTTTTTTTTACAACCCTGATTTTCGGGTTGTCGCGGTCACCTAACTCCTCAAATGTTTTCTTCTTTACAAGATATTTTGCGCACTTCTTTTTATGCAGCCCCTCCCTTTGCCCGTCTCATTACCTGTATCGCCACTGTCATCCGATTTGCGCTGTAATGGCGCTTCATAAAATTGTTTACTTCCGTCAAAAGAGCATCTTTCGTTATGAGAAACAATTTCGATCCGTCGTTCCAACCGTCTGCAGTGCCGGCGTAACGTTTGAAGTCTGATGACATAGCGTTGAGCAATTGATCTTTCTGATCCAGCGAGCGCACCATGTGAGAGTTTCGTTGATATTCCCTGTTCCATTGAGCCAAAAATAAGCAAACGACAATAATCTATGGACTTTCATGATCCGAATTTCACATTATTGCGTAGCACAAACTCTGAATAAAAACTATTCAGGTGTGGACTAAAGATAAAGACGAAATATCACGAAGTAGATACACTTTAGGCATCGCACGAAGGATATTTACTCTTTTATGATATCTCGCTCGGCTATTATGGAATCGCGTCTCAAAATTGGATTCACGAAACAGTTGGTGAAGCGGTCCAACGCGTTGGACAAATGCATCGACACCAGTTGGAAGGAAAAAAATGTCGACTCGCAATTATCGGGCATCGGCAATGAATAACCATCGTGCTTCGCCAAAAAATTGGCAAAACTTTGTACCTGCAAAATCGAAAGCAAAGGTGCAAAAGGTGCATTCTGGCAAAGATTTTTTCTTTTTTCTTTTTAGAGGCCATTGTGATTTTTGTGCAGTAGTTTGGCATCCGGCAGTGTAAAGAAATAAGTGCCAGCAACAGGCGAATCCCCTCATGTTCGTAGAAAAAAAAACAAGAATTTACAAAATTAATATTCAATAATTTGTGGAGAAAACAGATTTTTTTTGTTGAGAACATCAGAAATAAAGGAATAAAACTTCTGTTTGTATGAGGACTTTCATAATAAAATGGTGAGGTAAATAAATTGAAGTAATGCAGAAGCAATGTAGAATTTTCTGATCTACGTTTCCCCATACCGAGTTATTAAACACACGCAAGTTTCGATTCCCATCTATAGTTTGGTACCATTCCAAGGCAGTTTGCATGAAAGGTAACATTGGAATTTAAGAAGACTTATTTTGTCCTTGTGGGAGGTATTTGAATATGAATAATAAATTAATAAAATAACGCAATACAGGAACGATATGAAATTTACTGATTTACATCCATCGAATGGTGATAGACGCGCATGAGGTGATCAGGCCCATTGTGTGTTCTGAAAAGATACGCAAAAAAAAATCATATCACCTGAGGATATTTCGTGGACGAACAGAGGACGACCCTGCGCAAAATGCGCGAGATACCAAAAAATTCAGGCGGATCGCTGAAGCTGCCAACGTCCAAGCATAGCGTGCAAGTCGCGTGCGAGAGGTCCTGAAATGATTACTTGTTTGTATCGTTCCCGTTTTGCTGCTTTTGAATACCCAAGCCAACATTACCTTCCAGACTTCCTTCACGACTTGGTTCCAAAGCTCAACGACTTGTGGGTCCTGAATACCATCCACTCCGAGCGGTTCGTCCTGAACTTTTCGAGGAGCTGTGGTATTTTGTGAATTACCATTTCAATCAACCGGAAAAAAATCGTGTGTTCGGGAAATTATTTACCTTTTTCGTTATTGCCATTATCATCTGGCAGTGGTTCGTTTTGAGGCGAACAATTGTCAGTTGACATGAGCACAGCTGTGAGTCCATTGGGGAGTTTTATCACTCTGAGCAAAACAGTGCAAGGAATAAGAAAGATAAGAAGGTAATATGGATTCCGGTCGAGTGAAGTGTATGATTATACTATGTTACAGAGGAAACAGAGAATCACAGTAACAAAGAATAACAAAGAAAACTTTGTTGCAGAAATTTGTCTCAGAAAACGTATCGCCTTAAACGAGAAAAACGTCTTCCACGTTTCACCTTACATCCCTAGAGGCATCCACGATCCTGTTGCATCTACTTTTACCCTAACTACTTGTTCCTTAACTATTTCCAGTTGCTCAGCACCCCACGGTATGGTCCTCAACCAGTCTTCCCGCTGCTCGACTGTATCCTGTAACTGTAACTAGGTAAACCCATGCCGATACCAGCAGCATCATTTTACCTAGTTTCAGTTGCGTTACTATAAAAGACTCAGTAAAGCTGTGACTTATGTGGAATAATGGGCCAGGCCAGATCGATAAAGTAAAAGTATATAGAAAACTTTTGTTCCAAGGCTACCTCAACTACATGTTTCTACATGCATAGACATTATTATTGTAATAAAAAAAGTCCTTTGGCGTGTGTCTTATAAGGATGATCAAATCGTTTTTCTCTCTCCTATTTTGAGTCGTAAGATTACGCATTGTGATTGTGTTATCACTTCGCCTATAGTGCGAAGAGAACACAAACAGAAGAAAAGATCGAGTAATGGCGTTTGTTGACTTCGAGCTAAAACAAAATCACGCTACCTGTATTGGTTCTTGTCGATCTCGGGTTGAACGGGATTCTCGAGATATTCTTCCGCGACGTTGTCGTTTTCTTTAGAGGAATCACCACCGGGCGAGAAATCCGCGACATTTGCGGCCTAAACGATATTTCTTTGTCAAGGTCACCCTATATCGACATCGCGCCATTGTTCTCCTTTATTTCCCCGATGCCGCCTGTACTTACCGCGATTTTCTGCTTTCGCGTGACTATCGGTTTTCTCTGAGTTTTTTTCGGCATTTCTGCAACCGCAAAAGAAGCCACTCAGTCAGTGTCGTTGGAAAACGCGGCGACGATAATGATTTCCGCTTGCTCGTCGGTGCGAACAAGTTTAAAATATTTTAAAAATATCGCTGAAAATACGCAGCGCGTCGCGTGCAGATGCTAAACTCGACGGCCGGCCGAACCCGATTCGCAGATAACGCCCAGCTCCGAAGCGGGGGAGTCCCCGAATTGCTCTCTGCTACGGAAAAGTCGATCGATTATTCGAAAAGTCCATCGATAAGGCGAATTGTGACAGTACCGTCCGAGCTGGCGCTTCATCTATCGATCTGTGGCATGGTAACGGTCTTATATATGCATTAGCGAGATTCTGTAACTAGGTAGCGAAAGCTTTCGCAATCGTTTGCTATCGACGGCCAATCCCATGCACGATCATAGAAGAAAGCGAGTGTCTTATTGGCTGTCGCTAGCTAACAATAACGAAGACGGTTGCTACCGAGTTACAGAATCTCGCTACTGGTCGAGAAACGAAGCCAGATTTTAGTGATGCCGTGAGCCACCGATGAGCAAACCATTTTTTTAGTGACGAATAAATGTAACAAAAAATGGAATTAAAAAATGTATTTAACGTATCTGAATTAATAAACACTTTTTTAACCTGAAGATAAAAAAAACTTGTGCAAGAATGTAACCCTGAAGCGTGGCGTTACAAAACTTGGCGTTAACCATTTAGCCAAACACCAAAAACTCTATATTTTTGTATGGATTATGTTTATTACAATAATGATAGTCATGATAAAAGTGTTTGAAACAAAGAGATTCATTACACAACGCATAAGTGATAATAGCTGCTTCGCCGCATATATCGCATGTCAGTGCATGTTGTGAAAAGCAAAAGTCTACCGGATTTTCGAAGTTTGGTGGTCTTTCTTCTTCGTAACAGCTTTTGTGTCACGCATATTTCAAAAGATTTGTAAACCGTGGAGAAGAAAAGTGGTTGTGTGTAAGAGATTGTAACTTAATAATCCTGTCTCTTAAGTGCAGATTGACGTCGTAATAGTACAATATTACTATGTCAACAAAGTGTTTGACGCAGTTTTTCCAGGCACAGAAACCATAAACATCAAGAGGCTATACCATTCCCATTGTACCTGCAAGAATTGCCAATTATAATGTGAACTAATTGTCTACAGAACTAATGAAACTGGTGTAATATATTTACCTGCTGGAATGGTTAAAACTTTAATCACTTTTCCTCGCATATCCATTTCTTTAAATGCAGTTGGACATTGACCGCTCCAAAAATCCTGAAGTATTATCGATTTTGGACCCATATTGGGAATATCTACTTCTTGGAACCAACGCTTGAAATGATTAGTCGTGAATTGTCCAGATTTTGAAGCCAATAGAAATATATTTTCGGCTCTAAACATAGTTTGTTTCACTCGAGGTCCAAATTTACCAGTAGGTTTGTTTAAGGGGTGACCCCCACTTGCGATTATGAAAAAATCGAATTTCTTTTCATTGCATTTTTTTGAAGTATAAGTATCTGAGAATATGTCCTGAAAATTTCAAGTCGATCCGAACAAAATTGACTGAGATATGAGCGTTGAAAGAGAAGAATCCGTTGTGTAAACGACCGGAAATTGAAACTTTAAATGCGTTTTTCTCACAATGGCATTTCTGAAGTCGGTGACCAAGATTACTCGAACACTAATGAACCGATCTTCTTGAAATTTTGCAGGCTTATTTAATACATAAAAATGTAATCTTTAATCGTTCGATTTTTTTTTCGAAAAAAATGGCCGTTTTATAGCCAAAAAACGGCCGTTTTTTTTCGTTAAAATCGAACCATTAACTTTGACTGTCCGCCATTTTGTGAAAAATGAATATTTTTTAAAATCCTTCGATTAAAGACTAGTTTATACTTATATTTGACTAAATCCATCCGCATTTTTTTTTCATATGATCCACTTCGCCGCAATGTTGGTCACCGCAAACCGTGTATATAAAAACATTATTTCATTGACGGCCATTTGCCACTAAACAATATAATCTTTTTCAATAAAAAAATTACTGAAAGGTCTTCAAGATGTGTTCTTTAAGATGGTATATTGATCGATTCAAAAAGTTTTGTAGTTTTCTTTAAAAAAATTCATTAAAAAGGCCTTTTTTGCGCTACAAGTGGGGGTAAGGGGCCTTAAGGGGCCAGACCACTTTGAAAATTGCAAAAAATAGATTTTTTTTACTGTTTTTGAAAGTACATACATTCAGAAATATTGTGTCAAAATAGGTGCAGGAATTGCCGATTGAGTTTAGGAAAGAGTTTTTCATAGTATAAACTTCAAACGCGTTTTTCTTGAAACAACGTTTACAACATCTCGCTCCATCGTATCTCAAAAACTAATAAACCGATTCTTTTGAAATTTGAACCACATAGTGTAAACATGATTCGCAACAAGATGACCCTCGATGGTTTTAAAATTTTTATTTTTACTCTTTTTTTGGTGAAAAACTGCGAAAAAAATGCGTTTTTTTAAATACTTTTTTCGTTTTTCATCTGCCATTTTTTGATAAAACTTTATATCCGAGGGTCATTTTGTAGCTGGTGTCATACTGAATCTAATAGACTTTGACTTTTTTGTTTCTGACAAGCCGTTGCCGAGTTGTGATGGAGCTACCTAGCCCACCTATTTTTGAGACGTTACGTTAAACTATAGTTTTTACTTAAAAATGAATTATTTTTTTTTTAATTGCATTTCAAGACTTTCTTTATCAAGCCCAACAAGTTTTATATCCATATATTTTATAAAGTCCTCAAAAAAATCGCGAAAATAGCCTTTTTTCGTGGCTTCAAAGTGGATTGGCACCTTAAAACGACCAACATACGTGCCAAAAGCTTGCCACTCGCAGAAGTCAAAGGCTGTATAATATGGCTGTATGTTATCGATTGCACTACCGTCTTAACGGATTTCTGCCCTTCTTTCGTCAATGTGCGGCCTGTATGTAGCTCTAAATTGAACCCACTTTGATCAGAATTAAATGTGTTTTCAGCCCCAACGATGGCTTTGTTAACTGTCACAGTTTCTATAGATTCTGTAGCGTTGTTTTGAAGTGTATCAGCGTTTTGTAAATGTTATTTGTTACATATTTAGTAATCTTCCTGGACACAATTCAATATTGGTTTTTGAATGATTTTATCCAATTAGCCAATGCTATGAAATCTACGGCTGGCATTTTTACAATTTCTCGTGCACGTAAGGCCCATCGTCGAAGATCCATATCATGGACAGGCAGCTTTTTGTCCAAAGCATCGTAAAATTGCTCACCGTGTAGTGATAAATTTTTGTCAACTTTTCTATATATTCGCCACCCTTATCTATGCTATGGACCCACCAGTGTAACTGCGTCACTGATTTCACCTTTCTGAATTTCGTTTGAACAGATGATAATGTTTTATTCCCGCCTGTCCCGGACCTCCAGTAATCTATAGCTTTTGTATTGTATTCGTAACTCAATTCTTCTACATCTTGGGTACATACATTTTCATCAACTTTGGGATCTAGGTACCGTTGTCCGTGCCAATGTACTCCACTGTCATCTTCTATTGTGGCTGCTTCATGAATTTCATTTGGTGAAAGAAAATCAAAACCAGTTTCGAATTCCATTTCCACATGATCCATCGCTTCTATGATCGTGTTTTTTAGATTCTTACTGAACTGTTTTTCCCTTTCGGTGATTGGAGTTCGAGTCAAATTTATAGCACTTATCGCGATGCATAGAAGTTAAATCATATTCACCAGATTAACGAATATTTTTATTCGTATTTGGAACTCAAAATGTATGGCTGGCTTCTCCGGCGTAAGCTGACGCAATAATAATCGTTGCTGAATTGATGACTTGATACGCAATTTATTCGCACACACGGAAAAGATAACGATAATACAAACTATTGTTAAACCTACTATCAATCTATAATAAGGCAATCTCAAGGTTATCTCGAGATAGCCACTCATTGCACCGATTTATGTCTTTTGTTCATTGGTTCTGCTGTTTCCGAATGAGATGGAATTATACTGCATTATAAACTGATAAAAATGTTTTGCACCGTTCACGAGTTGCAGCAGAAACCCAAAAACGCTGTAATCTCTGCAGATAATGCCTTCGATACGGTGAAGGGAGTGGAATTTTGTTCTAAGTATACAATTGTAATTCAGTCGAATCCCGTAGCACGAAATTAGTCCGTGATTGCGAGCCTTACCTGTACCCATATTAGCAGAAAATTGAAGAGTGATTTTCACCAGTTATTCACGAATTATTGCAATAAACAATACGCCACTTGTTGTATTCATCATTATCATCATGAACTACTAATAAAAGTTACTAGTAATAAAAATATACGAAAATCATCATCAGAAGCCTTTTTTTAGCGAATTCCTGTCGTAACACTCTAATAAGAATATGTTAAAACGTGTGAGTTATTTTCACAGCCTGAATAGGCAGAAAAAATTCGATAAAAAAAGAAATATTGTTGCATTGCAGCGATGCAATCTTCAACCCCATGAATAAAATTATTGACATTCTTTAGAATAGAATTAGAATGATAAAAAAATGCAAAGAAAAAAAGGTTTGCACCAGTGTTGGAATGGCTAAATAGGTAGCATGCTCAGCTCTAGAATTAGAAAACGTAGGTTCAATTCCGAGGGGAGGTAAAAAACTTCAACGAGGCGGAATACGTTTTATTCCAATTATCATATAAGCAGGATCCTAAATAACGCATATGGAAACAAAAATTCTACCATCATTTTTTTATTCATTTTTTGTCATTTCAGGCATAGAAACGGCAACCGGATTAGAGCCTGAAACGGTATACGGATAAGTTACGTTACCGGCATCCGCGTCATGGTCGGATTCAAAAAAGCGTTTCACGCCCGGTAAACCTCTGATCCGGCAGCGTGGTAACGAATACGGTATGCCGGATGCAGCTCTAGTCTGCCCCGTGGCAACATTTCTAGTCGGGCTAGCGTCTGGTGCATTCATCT
The DNA here is from genome assembly GCA_964007375.1 of Ophion obscuratus. Classification (NCBI taxonomy): domain Eukaryota; kingdom Metazoa; phylum Arthropoda; class Insecta; order Hymenoptera; family Ichneumonidae; genus Ophion; species Ophion obscuratus. The sequence goes on from OZ023313.1 coordinate 58,482,573, forward strand.
AAAACATCAGAGCCATACCCGACTAGAAATGTTGCTACGGGGCAGACTGGAGCTACTTCCGGCATAGAGTATTCCGTACCACGACACGGTACAGGCCGCCAGATCAGAGCTTTACCGGGCGTGAAACGCTTTCTTAAATACGGCCATGACGCGGATGCCGATAACGTGACTGATCCGTACACCTTTTTAGGCTCTGATCCGGTTGCCGTATCTATGCCTGAAATGAAAAAAAATGAAAAAAATACCAATAAAAAAATTCTGGTATTTTTTTCTTTCCTTATGCGTTATTTATGATCCTGCCTATACGATAATTGGAATAAAGGGTGTCCTGCCTCGTTGAAGTTTTTGCCTCCCCTTGGAATTGAACCTACGTCTTCTAATTCTAGAGCTGAGCGCGCTACCTATTCAGCCATTCCAACACTCGTGTAAACCTTTTTTCTTTGCATATTTTTATTATTCTAATTATATTCTAAAGAATGTCAATAATTTTATTCATGGAATTGAAGGTTGCATCACTGCAATGCAACAATAATTCTTTTTTACCGGATGTTTTCTGCCTATTTAGGCTGTGAAAATAACTCACACGTTTTGACATATTCCCATTAGAGTGTGACGACCGGGATTTGCAAAAAAGGCTTCTGATGATTTAGTAAAAAAAAATGTTGAGTTGTGCCAATAAAATTTAATTTTATTGATTTGATTTATTACCTTTTGATGATGATAAAAATAAAGGAATGAAAAGGGAAGAAAAAAAGCGTTGCATTCCCACGATGCAAACTTCAATTAATTTTTATTCGTTCTTGATATCTTGATTTGCTGATGACGGCGTCGGCATGGACACTGTATTACTTTTATTAGAATCTTGCCGAAATTATGCACGCAGCAACTCAGTTGTTTACTTTGATGGCCCCGAAAAAGGTTATCCGGTAGTCATGCGGCGCAAATCAGACATACACACGAAGCGCATGGCGGATCGGCACCGGATGTCTACTGGATTAGCCAACCTCGGAGCACGGATGGGAAAAGGAAAATCGATCAGGCCTTGGACAAGTAACTAACAGAGCCATGTGAGGGACGCGTTGCGGGTCGTTTGATGTGGGCCTGATTAATGCTGCCTTCTTACATCGGTATCTGAGTACTACTGATCCGGCAGACATACGGCGCCGATCAGGCACGGACTTCGGCGCCCTAACAAGGTCCTCGCAAGATTACCTGATTCAGGACTGATCAGTTTGTCTTTATTACGCCCGTTCTCCGGATTCACTGATCCATTAAATATTCAACACAGTTAAGGTGGGCGCTTCTGCGGTATTCCGAACAACATTTCCAGTCGGGTAACTGTTCGATTTCTAAGACTCTCTATTTGAACCTGAAAATCCAAAGCAAAGTGAAAATTGGAGAAAAATGTTCCATTTTATATGAAATTTTTACTATAGTATTTGTTAATAATGAAGTAGTTGTCTAAAAATAATTTTCAAGGAATTTTAGGATTACCTAATATAGGGTAATTATGTTAGCTAAGGGTGTGCAAAATTTCAAAAGGATGGTTTAAATACTTTCGATCGACTAAATGACCTACCGATTTCCACAGCTTCCTCGTGGAGGTCATTGCGGCTATGAGCTCTTCTTTCCGTCATGAACGAATTACCCCCCTTAACCGCAAGCCGAGAAATAAAAACCGTAAATTAAAATACGCCTATTGCTTTGGTCATTTTCGCCACTGGAAATGACGGAACGTGCAATTCGTGGACGCAGAGTTCAGGAATTGCGCAAATTTCATACATGGTTGATTATTGTATTTAAATAATGCCAAGCGTTTGACATAAAAAATTACACAGTTACAGAGTGTGGAAGGGGAAAAAATAATATCAATTGCGAGCACTTATCGCATGGTGAGAATAACGTGCGTGAACAATCCTCGACGGTTAATACTGCTACGGACATTAAAGTAACGGTTTGAAGATACACTCAACGCGATTTGATATGAATTTTTAAAAATTAAACACACTTAGACTATCGTGTTAAATATGGATCTGTTGCTTGTAAGCACAAAATAATAACGAGAAAAAGATAAAATGTATGTTTTGTACGCGACGCTCGAACGATGTGCACATCGTTTCTCACAGTTTGCAGGACTTCTCAACGTCTGTGGCTATCTTATCGACACAATCGGGCGCTCTCGCACGGATAGTATTGAGGGGCCGCTTGTAAGATGGAATATCTCTGATGCAAAAATGTCGCCCTCCATCCTCGTTTTTCGATGAATGAGACAGAAGTTTGATTTTCATATCCTGCGGGCACGCTAAAAATATTACAGGGAAATTACAAACGATTGTAAATTGAGATAAAAAGGTTTTTATTCACTTCAAGGTGCCGTTAACGGATACTTTGTCCTTGATTGAGCAGCGGGAGATGTTAGAGACTCAACATGAGCAGCTAGAAGAAGAGGAGGGATGCCTCTATGGACCAGGCATTGCCGATTAGCGGTAATTATAAACACATTTGTGTAAACACATTACAAAACTTTAAACGCGTTTTTCTCGAAAACACGTTTTTAAAAATGGCTGACATTCTCCTGACCGCTGTAATTAACATATCGACCTGAAATTTGGAGAGCATACTCAGAAAATATGTCTTCACGGAATGACGGATCGTTTTTTCGATAGATACATTTTTGCATTTATTATTTATCTTTTTATGCGAAAAAAAACGCGAAAATTCGATTTTTTTAAATTGCCGCCATTTTTTGAAATTTGTACTAAACGAAAAACCCATCCGTCATTCCATGACCAAAGGGTCACAGATTGATAATATGCTTTGAATTTGTGTTTCAGATCAAAAAAGAAGGGGCAGTGATGTCAGCCGTTTACCTCCCGCGATTTGAGGACTTGTTTTCGCGGAGCTGCAACGGCCGCCATTTTGGTTTTTTTTTTCAAAAAAAAAAAAAAAATTCAACGTTCTGTATAGCATGAATAAAAGCAAGAAAAACCGCACTCAAAAAGCTTTACTCGTTTCCTTTAAAAAAAAATAAAATGTAAGCACCTGAAATATGACACTCCAAGGACAAAGTCTCCCTTAAATGGATATATTTGATGAAGTAAATACCCCATGCGACTGCGAATAGACGGTTGGCATTTTTTTATTCTCACATAGACGTCAACGTCGCAAAGGTCCAAATTATCATATATCCCCAATTTCAATTTTTCTCAAACTTTTCGTTTAAGGTAAAATTTTATGAAAAATCCTCCAAATAAAAAACTTATAGGCAAACCTCGTGAGCGAAATAAAATGGGAGCCAATAATGTCCGAATTTTCAATTTTTCTCTCATGGTACTCACGAATATTACTGGGATTGTTCTCGTAGTGCTCTTCGTCGCATTTCATATGGCCGACGATTTGGATGGTGAGCTTACGAGCAAGCGGATTTTCCGTCACTAGGCTAATGAGTATATTTCGCAGTTCCTGAAAATCGAGCTGCATGATCGCCCTAGCTTCTCGTGTATACCGATCAAACATGTACTCGCCCGTCTTTATCTCCCCCCAATTGCAGCGCATCTCTGCCTGCAGTTGCGGGCAGGCATCGCGTTTCAAGCGGATGAGGGAACGCTTAACAAATACCAAGAATTGGTCGGAGGTTCCATGAATAAATTCCCATAAACTGCGCCTATAGTTCTCGAAGCGTTGTTCGGGAAGCATGTATTCTGGGAAGTGGTTATCCGTCGTATCCAAGGAATACTCGTTGCAACAGGACTCACGTAGACGCGCCGACAAAAGCACATCGTCGAGGCTCCGGTATATTTTCTGGACCGTAAAGTCGGAGGCGTCCATCATCCTCTGCGAATGAGAGAATTTCGATTGACTAAAAAAAATAATAATAATAAAACAATTTGGAATTTAAGGGGTGAAGCTACTGTGAAAATTTCAAAAAATCGATAGTCGCTTGAGGCAATTGCAATTGAAGAGGAAGTCTAACGTATGGTGCAGGTTGCAGATTGAACGCAAACTTATGATTCCAACGATAGAAGTGCTAGTAAAACTTTGAACGCGTTTTTCTTGAAGCTATGTTTTTCAAAACGGTGTGCACGATTTCTTGACATCTAATGAAAGGATTGACTTGAAATTTGATCGGCCTTATTAAGTGTAATAGTAGTGTAGGCTTGACTGACGTTTTTCTTAAAAAAATGTTTAAATCAATTAATAGCGCTGTCATTTTTCCTCGAAAAATCGCGAAAGAAATTCAAACATTCTTTTCACGATTGAAATACTATAACTATATTATCTATTCCAAGAAAACACTTTTTTCTCCTTCAGATTAACCGGGTGGCCAAAATCAAATACAACGTTGAGCCCCTCACGTTCAGGGGTCCTTCACGAGACTGTTCATAACTTCTTTAATTATTTTTTGTAAACAAAATTTTGTACACATCTTTGTTAATGTACAAACAAATGCACGTCCAAACGATATTCCAATCATCTTACTTTTGCCATTGAAATAATTTTTTTTGCATAACGTGCGTTTTCGGATCTTCACAATATCCTAATCCCTTAAACGACGATAAGTTTGATCGATTCATCGCGTCGTTGCTACTAATTACCCTCAGTATATCTATGGCCGCGGTTAATATCAGTGATTTTTCACCGAACTGATAGTAGCTTATCGTGTAGTCGGGTGTGCGATGCGGACAAAGGCTCCGGACCTTGCACCAGCTAGCCCCACGAGGAATTTCCTTCATTTCGAACTGCGGCCTATACTCCGGTGCGATCGAGCCGCACTTCGAAAGCCCAACGAGACTCCTCACCATTTCCAATGCATCGGATTCCCCAATGTTGCCCTGAACGAGGGACTTGACGTAGACGCGACTGGTGTAGTTCGCCGTGAAATACTGGAACTTCTCGAATTGTATAGCCGGAAGCGCCGCGATTCTGTCGGCGATTGTCCAATAAACAGGAAACAATATCGCACGCTTAACGTCCCTGAAAAGGAAACAAAAAATGAACTCGTATCGATCGTCCGATCTTTTGACGAGAATAATGTATTTTCGATACATTTTTTTCACGAAAAAAAAGAAAGACCAATATAAATTGGGTGCGTCGTTTCGCAGCGAAGTTTTTCGAAAAAAATCGCTGCGAAACGAAGTATTCGATTTAGCGCGACGTACTTACGTTGCCAGTGATTCGTTTCCGGTGCATATTTTGCAGTACTTCTCGAGCTGTTCGTCCCTTATTACAGTGAAGAATTCTTTCGACACGAGAGCCGAACAGCATCCAATGAAATTCCCTATGACGTCCATCAGAATCTGAAACCATTCGTACAAAAAATACACATTTGAAAAAAGAGTCTCGGTAGAAAAGAATGGCGATGTGTTTATGCACGCTTAGTTTACCGCCAGTTTTTTATTAAACCCGCTCGCGACAACGGAGAGACTCGTTTCGTCTGATTCAATCGCGTATTCCATGCCAGCTGCAATCGCCGCGGACAATTCGTCGTATGACAATCGTGCCACAGCTCTGCTGAATAGATCAAACATAGCGGCACTGAAAGCAAAAAGTTTCTTGTTACTTTGTCCTTCTCCATACAACGGAATCCTAATATCTAATTCTTTTATCATCTGTGTGACAATTATAATCTGCGGGTACTGTACGGTAATTACTCACGTTTCGGCCGACTTCAATGGAATATCGCTGTTGAACGTGACGGCGATTCTGCACTCTGGTGTACAGAACTTGTCGTCGGCTTTGTACCAAACTTCGTAGAGCGTGTCCGAGTGGATTTTCACCGGATACTTCGGGCAATCTTTCACCGGTGGAAGGAGGCTGAAGTCATCGGGACAAAAAATGTTTGGCGGGGGAAGCTTGAAGCACGCTAGAGGCGCGATATTCTTCCACTCTTTTATCCAATCTTTCGGGATCTTCAATCTCATGAACTTGCCGAGTTCCGCGTTCTCGGAGTCGGAATAGTGAGTATTCGTCTTCCAATAGAGTCCCGGCATTTTTTGACCGTACAGCGTCAAATTAGCTGTCTCCGGTGACATGCAGTCCAAACAAGCTTTTATCGCTTTAGGATCGTACTCGTAGCACAAAATATCACCTCCCAAATAATCGACTGACGGATAGATGTGTATGTTCTTGCAGAGCTCCGTGTTAGCAAGGTTTGCTGAATCCCTGACTTTGGTCCTGCGACACACACGAATTTTATCGCTTTTTTGGATTTAACAATCGCATATAATGCGGATGGTTGTAATATTGAATAAAAATTGTATTACTTTGAAAGAGTTTGAACAGTATTTTGCATACACTGACAATTGTCATTGTTTAACGTATAAACGTTTTCGAAGTGTGAAAGATATCGTGCACGGAACCTTGTCAAAAGTCAGTTCTCGCGCGAATGTTTCTCGACCGTATTTAGCAAATTACGTTTTACCGACGTATAGACCCGACTTCAAATTTGAAACGAATTTTTCTCAAAATAACTTTTTGAAAATCGGTAACCACGATATCTGAAAATTCACTGCACCGACTAACTTCAAATGTGACGAGCTTCTTTTACATATCAAAAAGCAGTGCTTAAACGGAGGAATCTTTGTTTTGATGCATAGTTTTTTTGTTATCAACGAAAATAGGAGGTTTTTTCACTAACGATCGATACTTTTACTTTGGACTACGGTCATTTTTTCCAAAATCAATATTTTATTAAATCCTTCGTCCAAGCACTATATAATTTCATGCAAGAATTAAATGCGTTTGATTTTTTCATGTCGCATGATTTGTTACGGAGCAGCAGTGGTCACCGCGACGGACGTTTTTCAAACAGCGGTACGCACAAATCATTGTATCCACCACATTTATAAATATCATTCAATACAAAAATCGTGAGAGATATTTCAAATCATACTTTTGAATGTAATAGAAAATCGAAAACCCGCAGGCGTTTTCCCAGAAAAAATTAATTAACATTTCTTTTTTTTTGGCCACCACCCTGTTGCAAAGGACCGATAGGATCCTGTAGCTAACGATAAAAATCCGATACATTGCTGTTTGGTCTATTGGCAGCACAGATAGCGGATTTTCGTATTTTATCTGGACTCATTGGAATGTTCGCATATACGGTTTCTATTTGGATAAACCGATATAGAATGTATCAGATTCTATTGTTTTTATGAGCAAGATGGAATCTATAGGGAATAACGTATGTGCGATCTACTGCACCAAATCTGCATTTTACACTGATCGACAAGCTGCGTGCATTTATCAGCAGCTACGGATTTGATTTGAATATTTTTCTAATTGTATTTCCACAAGTTATAAATTTATAAGTTTCAAATGGATTTAACTGTTTGGAAGCAAATGTGCATAAAACGGGAAAGTCCACGATTTTTAGCTATCAGATCTCGAATGCAAAAACTGATACGTATGAAACCGTACTTATTTCGCCTTATGAGAAATGACAGATATATTAGGACCAAGTTTTGTATGGGACAGAATTTGTGATTCCATGGACAAAAACGCATCATTTTCCGATAAAAATGTACATTTTCAATATGAATGAATCAGATATTTCAGATAAGTCACTTCATCAGCAGTAATTGGTATTGACTGATTAACATTTAATGGGGATATACAGATTCAACGATCTTATTGATAAATATGGGTTTAACCTGTATATGTTTTAATGCGAGTTTCCAAACTTATCCAGGGTGAAGAGAAAATATTTCAGATGGGGCTCTATATGGATTATCTAATGCAAAACTGACCTTTAAGTCTATGTGAATGCATATGTTGATGCAGATTATAATGTATCTGCCCATCTCGGCATTTATTCGTACAGTCAAAGATTCAGCTTAATAATGAAGCTCGGGTGCTTGTATGCAAATATGAGTCAAACTTATACCCGTTCGAATCCTGTATCTGTTTTAAATTGGTGTATTCCAACCTATGCAGACTTGAGTGATAATGCTTCGGTCGGTCTATATATGGATATCCAATAAAAAATGGCATCTGCGTCTATGGTAATGTATACGTAAGTACAAAACTAGTGTATTTGTGCATATATGTATTTATTTGTATTGTAAAAGATTCAGCCTCAGAATCGGGTCTGCTTTACGTGAAATAGCCTCTTTGTTACACAAAACACAGAAAGCGTTTACGGTTTTCATTATTTTGTCCACATTTTTTGCATTTTGAAAAATGTTAAAAACAATAGAAAGAGACGGCAGTTCACACTAGTACGTGGGTATACTTCCGAAAAGCCAATACCCTTTGTCTATCTAAAATTTTGCACAGATTTTTGTTGCTACATTTCACGGTCAAGATTTTTACCGTAACATTTTGTTTCTACTGAATATCCAGTGCATGCTAGGAAATGCAATAAAAAATTCAAAGACTAGACTAATCCGAAGAGTAATACAAAAACTAAAAAAAATCACAATACTGCCTCTACAGTGTAACTGAGTGTTAACCGATTTAATGAATCCTCACTCTGAGTTATGTGTATAGGAAAAACCCGATTCACACAGTTAAATGATTGGCCCGTATTTACTGATGAAAACCGACGCCTCCTCTTGAGAGTGAAACATTTACAATATTAGTACATTCCGATAGGTGCGGATAAAAAATAATTTGGAGATACACATACATTCTCATACAACAAAGGATTATTGTTGGATTGTAGAATCCATATAGAAAACGATTGAATGGATCCCACCCTTATAAATACCAGACCCGTATTTACTGATAAAAAACCGTGCCACGTTCTGAGGACGAATCTTTTATAATACAAGTACATGCAAATAGGTGCGGATATCAAATAATCTCCAAATACGAATACATTCTCCTACAGTAAAAGGTAAGTTTTCGATCTGAAAAGTCGAGTAGGTTCAGACAAAAAATAATTGCGGATACGTATACATTCTCGTACAGCTAAAGATAAGTTTTCGATCTGAAAAGTCACATACAAACTGATTGCTGTCAAATTTCGATTGTAGCATATAATTTCCTATACGAACTATAATTGGATTCTGCCGATTAGTACCAATAGAATTCCAGTTTGTGAGTGCAAGTTCATTCCGTTAGAATGTAATGGACATTTTAAAGTAATCTGCTGTTGCAGATTAATTACGATTGAAATTTAAAAGGTATCTGCATTTACAAATTTAACTACGCGGAACCGTTTTCGGATTTTATAGGTAATCTATGGGTACCGTAGATACGTACAAAACCTGATAGAATCATATATTTCAAAAAGTCGTCAATCCTATCGGAATTCATAAGCATTTCCGAGGACAAAAACACATCATTTTCCGATAGTATTTCTTTTTTTTATTGGTTTGTATCGGTTCTTTGCAACAGGGCAGTTAGGTGCAACCCGTTAAAGTTTATAGCGCTTAAAAGAAACTGTAGCGTTCGGCTTTTTGTGAAACTTTAAGAAGCGTCAAAATTTGCGTTTACATGCGTCAATATATGTTTACTTAAAAAATACCGCACCCCAGAGCATTTTTATCCAAAAGAGGTATAAAAAAACAAAATTCCGACCGTTCTGTTTCCGAAATATAATCACGATAAAGACGGTACAATCGTCAGTCAGGAAAATACTTGATGGTGTACGAGTTTATCCGCATAGACGTTTCATTCGTCTATAGCAGCGAACCGCGTATAGACTCGTTCAAAAGCTCAATTTACTTTATAACATACCTGAACTTGCCTTCCGCAGTACGACGAACTTCATCGTACACCCGTTTATTCGGACATACGAGCTTCAAGAAATTCACATACGAATAAACGAAGTCGATGATTTTTTTCTGGTATCGATACCCACCCGGCGTAAGGTGGATGGATATAGTGAAGAGGCTGTAAATTGTGTTGCTCTCAAAATCACGTTTCCCAACATAAGCCTCGACTTGGCTGCACCAATTTTTTTTCCGCAAGAAATACACGAGGGAGCCCTCTTTTTCGTTCTGTATCAACCAGAGTATGTACAAATATGGTTTGCTGCGGTAGAGACCATGAAATGATGGCATCGGCCAGTTCAATTCAATCTGCAAATTCAACGTTTTGTATACGTGTTGCGCGTATATCAGATATGGGAGTGTTGTTTGGAAATTACCTTGTTCGGGCCATCGGGTACTGGATTCATTTCGTACAACATATTAAATGCCGACATATTGAAGAATCGTAGGTAACTGCGATAACTCAGGTCGACTGGTGGCATTCCGTTGTTAGGTATCCTCCCAAAGTATTTGCGGGTGTATTCTTCCAGAGTGTCAAGGGGCAGGCTTGCCTGTAAAAACCATTTTGATCGAGAGCCCAAAGAAGTGGCATATTTTTTGGCCAAGGGAAAACAGTGTTTTATCGATCAATTTTAGGGGATATTGCTGTTTTTTCGGGTAGGCATATCGAATACTAGTTGAACATCCCACTGTTGGTAAGTTCCATTAAATGTTACGAGAAGAAAATGATTGAAATCCGTGCAATTAGCCGTTTCTTGTTGAAGAAACCATGAGTTGTGATTGTGTAATTATTCTGAATTAAGACGTTAGGCTACTGTAAACATGACGAACACTCGTTTGTCACTTGAGGCAACCAAGGATCAACTTGAGTTTGTCAAGGAAGCTAAACTTATGATCACAACGATAGAACTGGTAGTGAACCTTTAAACACGTTTTTCTCGAAACCGTGTTCTTCAGAATGGCGTACACGGTTTCTTGATATATTTAATAATAATAGATAATTAACGGAATGACTTGAAATTTGGTCCACTTATTCAGTGTAGCAGTAGTCTTGACCGATGCTTTTCTTCTGATTTTTTTTTTCATTATAGTGTTCGACAATAATGATACCATTCTGCCTCGAAAAATCGAGAAAAAAATTCATATTTTTCTTTTTGATGCTTGAAGCACTATAAAGAAAAGTCGGTTCAGTTCAAGCCAATTTTATCTATTTTTCGAGAAAAAAAAAACATTATCCTTTTGTTTCAGATCAACCGGGTGGGTAAAATTAAGAATGATGGTGAGCCACGTTCAAAGGTTCTTTACGAGATAGCTTAGAACTTCTTCACTCATTAATATTTTGTAATGAAAGTTGGTACACAAATTTGTTAATATGCTTACAAATGAAGTTTCAAACCATTTTTCGATCATCTTATTACTTCAAAAATAATGTTTACAATAACCCTGATATTCGGGTCGCCAAATTAGCCCACCCCCTTAAATGATTTTTTCTTTACAAAATATTTAGCCCACTTTTTTGTCTGCAGGTGTTCCATCTCTTTCGCTTGTTACCTGTATCGCTACTTTCATCCGATTTGCGCTATAATGGCGCTTCATAAATTGGTTTACTTCCTTCAAAAGAGCATCTTTCGTTATGCAAAACAATTGCGATCCGCCACAGCGACCCGCTGCACTGCCGGCGTAACGTTTGATTCCTGATGACAACGCGTTGAACAGACGGTCTTTCTCATCCGGCGAGCTCATCATGTCACCGTTTCGTCGAGATTCCCTGTTCCATTGAGCCAAGAAAGAAGAAACGATTTTTCTTTGTGGACTTTCATAATCCGAATTACACGAAATTATTGCGTATCACAAGCTCTAAATAAAAATAGAGGTGTGAACTACAAATAAAGACGACATATAACGAAGCAAATGCGGTTTAGGCAGTGGGCAAAGGATATTTACTCTTTCATGAGATCTCGCTCCGCTATTATAGAATCGCCTCTCAATATTGGATTCACGAAACAGTCCGTGAAGCGGTCCAACGCACTGGATAAATGCGCCGTTAACAGTTTGAAGGAAAAATACGTCAACTCGCAATGATCGGGCATCTTCAACGAACAACCCTCGTGCTCCATCAAAAAATTGGCGAAACTTTTTACCTACAAAATCGAACTCAGTTGCTATTATACTTGCAAAGATTTTTTTTTCTTTTTAGGGGCCGTTTTATTTTTGCGCAATAATTCGGCATCCCACAGTGTAAAGAAATTATGAATGCCTACATCAAGAGCGTCCGTTCATGTTGGGAAAAAAAATATATAAGAATTTGCACATTCAATATTCCCTCTATTGTGGAGTTTTTGTTTTGAGAACATCGGAAATAAAGCAATAAAACTGCTGTTTCTATGAAGACTTTAGAAATGAAATAAACGAATGCAGGAGCAACGTAGACGTTATTGATTACGTTTCTCTATACCGAGTTGATAAACGCACGTCGACCTCGATTCTCATTAACAGGTTGGTACCATTCCAAAGCAATTTGTATGAATCGTGACATTAGAATTAGAAAGAAGGCTAATTTTTTTCTTGTGCAAGGGATTTTAATTAGACAAATAATAAAATTAAATAACGCAATGCAGAAACGACATGAAGTTTCCTCATTTACATGCAGTGAATGACAAGGGGGCGTACGCAAATTACGTAACGCCTTTGAGAGGGGGGGGGGGGTCTGGCCAGGTGTTACGGTCTACGTAGGTGGCGGAGGGGGGTTTGCATTACGTCACGATTTTAGAACTGCCAGAACTCAAGGTTTGCATTACGTCACGATTTTAGAACTGCCAGAAATAGCCAAATTTCTGCATGTTCAAGTTTTCAACTGAAAACTCGCGCGTAATTTTACCGCGGAAAGTTGACAGCTTTTGACAGAGCTACAGTCACTTTAGTGAGAACAGGTACCGCGACCGGTTAGTGCCCTCAGCCCCTGCAGGTGTGGCATCGTTCGCAATAGATGAAGTGGAGGCTCTTATTATTTTGTGAAATATAATCAAGATAAAGAACCATCATATCGCCCGTGACTAGATACTTCAATGTAAGTATAAATATTCTAGAAAAAAACATAACTTTATATCAAGAAAAACGGAACGAAAAGTTTGCACGCGTTTTTTTCGAAACTACTTTTTTCGATCTTGTCCCAGCAAATACTGAAAAACTTATCAACCGATTTTCAATATTTTTGTTGACATTTTTCTAATCGCAGTGACTATAGTTGGACAAAGTCGATTTTTTAAATTTTGATCATTACTATAATTAAAGACTGCTTGAATAGAAAAAAGGACCTTGAAAATAGAAAAAAATTTCCCAACTGTCGACATGTTTGTTAAAAAAACTAAAATGAAAAACATACAGCTCCGCATACAGTAGCTACATTTGTATAGATACCGATAAATTGTTGGCTTTTTATTTACAGATAACCTTTCATAAAAATATCGATGGGTCAATGAAGAGAATTTTTTTACTCGTCGGCAAATCAAGGTCATAAAAATTGGTATAAAATTAGATGAATATATACTTCATAAAATGAGTATAAACCCGATCCTTTCATAATTAGTTATGTCTATGAAAAAAAATCGCAATGATTGACGACAAAGCACCCGTTACGTAACGGAATAGAGAGGGGGAATCTGCCCAGGCATTACGGGACTGGTACGTGGGAGGTGGGTAGGGGAAAAAAATTGGGGAATTTGTGTATTCTAAACTGATACGCAAAAAAATAATAGTACCTGAGGATATGTGATAGACGAACAGAGAAAGACCCTGCTCAAGATGCGCGAGATGCCGGAAATGTCGGGCGGATCGCTGAAGCTCCCAACGTCCATGCTTAGAGTGCAAGTCACGTACGAGGGGTCCTGAAAGGATTACTTATAAGTGTTGTTACCCTTTTGCTACGTTCGCAGACCTAAGCAAACGTTACCTTCCCGATTACCGTTGCAATTCGATCCCAAAACTCAACGACTCGTGGCTTCTGGGTATCATCGGCTTTAGGGGGTTTGTCTCGAGCTTGTTGAGGAGCTGTTGTATATTATGAATTATCATTTCAATCAGCCAGAAAAAATTTTGTTATTATTACGTTAAAATTTTGTTATATATACGTGTTATCTTGGAATTATTTACCTTTTTGGCCACTGCCATTATCGTTCATTGACACTCTGTTTCGCGGCAAACTGTCAGTCGAAATAAGTACAGCTGTGAGTCCATTGCTGAGTTTTATCACTCTGGGGAAAACAGCAAAGCAATTGGAAAAATAAAAAGGTAATGCGCATTCTGTAAATTGACACAAAATTACAAAGAAAACTTAGTTGCAAAAATTTGGCTCATAGAATATGTATCGCCTCAAACAAGAAAAACGTTTTCCACCTTTCTCTGTGAACCCCTGCAGGCTTTTGGTATCCAAGACGATGCCTGGCCCTACAGGTCACCCATCCGAGTAATGGCCCAGGCCAGATCGATAAAAAATGTATATAAAAAGCTTTCTTCCAAGGCTACTTCAACTACGTGTTACTACATGCATCTCAATTCTCTGCGTGAAAAAAAAATCGTTTGGATTGTTTGCTATGAGGGTGAAGAGATACCTTTGTCTCATCTCTTTTGTGTAGACAGATGACACCGTTGCCGTTAGTGCGAAGAGAGAACAAAGAGAATATTAAATAACGGCGTTTTGACTTCGATTTAAAAAAATCACGTTACCTGTATTGGTTCTTGTCGATCTCGGGTTGAACGGGATTTTCGAGGTATTCTTCCGCGACATTGACGTTTTCCTTCGAGGAATCGACACCGTGCAAGGAATCCGCGATATTTGCGGTCTAAACGATATTTCTTTGTCAACGTCACCCCATATCGACATCGTGTCATTGCTCTCTTTTATTTCCCCGATGCCGTGCTTACTCACCGCTATTCGCTGCTTCCGTGTGGCTATCGATTTCTTTGGGGTTGTTTTCGGCATTTCTTCGACCGCGAAAGAAGCCAGTCAGTCAGTGTCGTTGGAAAACACGGTGACGATAACGCTTTTCGCCCACTCGTCGGTGCGGCCCAGTTCAAAGCATTCGAAAAGATCGCCGGAAGAAACGCAGCGTCTCGGTGTATAGCTCGTAAACTCGAGGCCGTGCCGCTCTCAATTCGCGGAAAAGACGCAGCTCCAAACGGGGGAGTCCCAGCAACATGGCAACTAGAGTAAAGGAGCCCGAACGCAATGCTGGCGAAATGGTTGTGAAAGTGATGAACGATGCGCGGATTGTACCCGCCTGGCGGCGCTACCACCGCCGGCTCCGTCCGCGCGGTGATTTTGAATCGTCGATCCGCAAATTATCGTATATTTGTTTCTTATTAGCGCAGCTTATAAAACTGAAGAGCAATATTGATATGCTTTTGTTTATATTATGAAATGATAATATATCAGTATTTTTTTACTTGGAGGTGATCTATACTGTAAATATTTTATTTGTATACGGTGACACGTACGATTAAACAGCTACAACCCAGGCATCATAAATATCCAATTGACGTCGATAAGTTACCGTTGTCCGGTTACCTTTAAGACATAACCGTAAGATAACTATTCAATATCTTTCAAATGACATCCCGTATAATGCTGCCGTAACGTTATCTTTTTTATGATATCTTTCGGTGATGAAAACAGATGTCTAAATGGCATCCCAAAATATTATCCAATTGATGACTTTTTTGAGTGATCAAAAAGTTATCTATTTACTGTTATCTATTGTATCTAGTTCAACGTTATCCAAAGGATATCACAAAGACGAATTACATAAGACGTCTTTTTCATGAAATCTTTCAGATATTGGTAATATGCTGTCTTTTAAGATATTTGGTATTGGCGGGAAATAGTAAAAAGTCATCCAAATGTTGTCCTAAAGATCACATCCAACGGATCACTTTTATCATAGTACGAATGTCGCGTGTCATATTTCATTTCACCGGCAAAAAATTGTGTAACAACAAATAGTTGAAAAAATAAAGGTGTTGAAAGAGATATACGTGAGTGCCTTTTATTCTACTATTCTTTTCGCCTCTGTGAGTACATATATGTGTTTAATGTACTATCTTTTTATTCTAAAAACGTATATCTGCTGCTTTTGAGGTTATCCACGGGATCGCTTGGAGCATGGCAACCACCAAAAGACTTGACGGCAACGGGAGAGAAGTCTAATAACGACTGTACCGTTTTTATATTATTAAATTACATTTCACTTATAATGAATTAATCGATGTTTTATTTATAATGACCTGGCCCACTTCGAAACCGACATGACAATATCTTATCAGTTTCTTCATGATAAAAATTAACTTATTAACAGTCTAGATTATTGAGCCATATTAAATATTCTAGATTATTAATAGGTTAATTTTTATAAAGAAATGGAAAGATAGGATATTGTTATACATATATATCGCCAATAAATAGATATCTTTTCGATAGTACTCTTCGATACCGTTTAGATGTCGTTTTGTTAACCCCATTCGGATGCCTATTGGACGACTTTTACATGGCAGTGGTATCTTGCCATTTTTGTGCCTTTAAGAAGATATCTTTAAGATATATCGATTTGATGACTTTGCGCTAACGTACCGACAACCGAAGGGAGTTAACCTTTTGTCGACACTTTGTTAACGATTAAAAGTTGCCGTATAGTTAACTATCGGACACAAATAAGTTATCTGCCAAGCGGACATAAGTGATACGTTTTTTTAAATACAAAACGGCGTCTTTTTGGACAACCAAAAAGTTATCCGTATCCGTTTCGTGATATCTTTTGGATGCCATATAGATAACATTTTGCTACCTGGGAATGTGAATATTGTATACTGGATTTTCAAGAAAAATATTTTTTTTCGTCGCTACAAAAAGAAATAAAAGAATATATAATTTACATCATACCGAATCTAAACCCCACCCTAGCAATTTTGGCAACTGCAAAGTCAACCGAAAATATCAACGGTTGATTTTGGACAGCTTCACAACTATAAAGTCGACCGTAAAAAAATCCTAATGGTTGATTCAACGGTTGTTTAACCGCGGCCATTTTGTTTTCGCTGGATGGTTGTCTCACTCCGTCGCACAATCTGCTGCGGATTTTCTCTCGCCCCCCCCCCCCCCGTGTTTGATTACTCAATTCTCCGCAAATTATCAATTTAATTATCAAGACAGTATAATTTGATTCATCATTAAATATATTGCGTCGAGTCAACCATCCAATCAACCGTCGAGTCAACCATCCACAGAAAACGCAGGATGGTCGACTTTCAAAGATGAACAGTTGAGAAGCTGTCCAAATTCAACCGTTGAACTTTTACGTTGACTCAACTATCTTTTACAACTGGTTGACCAAAATGACAGGGCAGGCAGGGCAATAACTTAAATATTAGAAAACTACCTATTCTAGTGATGGAAGGGACATGCCGGGTAAGCGCAATATTTACCCATGGCGAAGCTGAAATCAAAAAATAAATCCAATTGAATATTATAGGTAATACATTATAACGAAATGGGAGCGAGGGGTATTTATATTAAAGGATTTGCATATTTAACCTATAAAAAACGTTTTTTTATCCAAGCACCATGCATTACATTTTAGCTGTATCAAAGGAATCTCTAACAGCATTAAAATTGACGGCAATTATAATTAAATTCGGCGACGATAGCATGCAATGAAAGAAATACAAACGATTTGACAAAATGAATCAACATGTAGTTGCACATGCCGATGTCAATATTTTCGCTAATTCGCGAATTAATTGCATAAACATAATATTAAGGTTCAGTTTTTACCTTTATTGGATGGTCTTTTTCTGTTTTGATTTTATAAATACTTTGAATACCGAAATATCACTCAACGATGCGTAACAGCGTAAACTGTATGTAACTTATATATAATACTCACATATATGTGTAACTGTATGTATGTCACAAAACATATATATAATACTCACATATATAGTAACTGACAGTAATACGTCACTGTATGTATGTCACAAACACTGCTAACCCGGTCCTCACGCACCTATCCTATCCCGTACCAGGCGCTGGTATCGCTTGCGGATATTTTTCGAACTACAAGATCTGTCATCATTTTCACGATCCACTTTTCGACGATTCCGCCATATGCGTTCGGGCTCCTTTACTCTAGTCTCCATGCTTTGATGGTTCAATATTGAATGTATATGGTTTACGATGGGTAAGGTGGGGTTTTTTCTTCCAAATGTTGACAAAGGTTTATCATGATGCTAAATAGCCAAAAAGAATTACATCTTTTACCTAGATGTAATTCTAGGTAAAAGTTCTCTACCCTTAGTGCGAACATCTTGCCCACCTTATCGCACGTAAAATCACATACATCAAGCCATTTTTTATCTCAAGTGTTCTGGTGATTTGTCTTTATTGTAAAAATTCCATATACTCTATAGTTGGGCAATAACATATATTTTTATTTATTTTATCTTGGATTGTGGCTAACGCTCTAACCTCCTTAAGCCGACGCCGGGGATTAAAAACCGTAAACGAAAATACGCCTATTGCTCCCATCATTTTCACCAACGGAAATGACGAAACGTACGATTCGTAGACGCAGAGCTCAGGAACTGCACAAGTTGTATGCATTGTGAAATATTGTATTAAAAAGATACCAAGCGTTTGACATTCAAAGGTACAGAGTTACACAGTGTGGAAGTGAGAAAAATAACATTAATCCTTGCGAGCACTTATCGTAACGTGAAAATAATGTGTGTGAACAAAGCTCGGCTGTTAATACTGCCACAAATATTAAAATAACGGTTAAAAGATACTCAACGCGATTTGACATAATTAAAAAAAAAATTAACACTTAGACGACCGCGTTTAACACGGATCTGCTCGTTTCGAGTAGAAAATAATAATAATAACGAGAAAAAGAAAAAATGTATGTTTTGTACACGACGCTCGAACGATTTTTATCGTTGTTTCTCACAGTTTGCAAGACTTTTCAACCTCTGTGGCTATCTTGTCCACGCAATCAGGCGCTCTCGCACGGACAGTCTTAAGGGGTCGCTTGTAAGATGGAATATCTCTGATGCAATTATTTTGCTCTTCATCCTCGTCTTCCGACGAATCAGACAGAAAGTCGATTTTCATATCCTGCGGCCGTGCTGAAAACAGTTCAGGAAAATTACAAATGATTGTAAATTGCGATAAAAGAATTTAGATTTACTTTGAGGTGCCGCTGAATGGATATAATTGGTGAAGCAAATACAGCATGCGACTGCAAATAGGCGGTTGACATTTTTGGACTCTCAAATAGACATCAATGTCGCAAAGGTCAACATTATATATCGACAAATTTCATTTTATCTAATATTTTATGAAAAATGATACAAATGAAAAACTAACATGCAAACTTCGTCGGAGAAATAAAAGCGGAAGCCATAACGTCAGGGTTTCCAGTTTCTCTTTGGCGTTAAGTACTCACGAATATTTGTGGGATTGTTTTCGTAGTGCTCTCCGTCGCATTTCATACGGCCGACGATTTGGATGGTAAGCTGACGAGTGAGTGAATTATTCGTCGCTAGGCTGATGAGTATATGTCGCAGTTGCTGAGAACCGAGCGGCTCGATCGCCTCAGCTTCTCGTGTATATCGATCAAACATGCACTCCCCCGTCTTAATCTCCCCCCAATTGCGACGCATCTCTTCCTGAAGATTTGTGCAAGCAACGCGGTTCAAACGGATGAAGGATCGCTTTAAGAATACCAAGAACTGGTTTGAGAATGCGCGAATAACTTCCGATAAACTGTGCCTATACTTCTCGATACGAAAATCGAGAGGCATGCACTCCGAGCAGCCCTCATCAATCGCCTCCAAGGAATATTCGTTGCAGCAAGATTCACGTAGACGCGCCGACAAACGCACATCGTCGAGACTCCGGCGTATTTCCGGGACCAGAAAAACGGAGGCATCAATTAGCCTCTGCGAATGAAATAATTTCGATTTACAAGAAATAAGAATGATAATAATAAATAATAAAACAATTTGGAGCTCAAGCGATGAGGCTATTGTGAGGCTATTTCAACTTTGCAATTCAAATTGAAGTGGAAGGTCCAACATATGGTGCAGGAATCGCGGATTTGAAATTTGATAGACTTATTTAGTGGGATAGTAGTTTAGTCTTAACCGACGTTTTTCTTAACATTTTTTTTTCATCAATTAGCAATTATGTCATTTTTCTTCGAAACATCGCGGAAAAATTGAGACATTTTTGTTTAGATTAAAACGACAACAGAAAACGTCGGTCAATTTTAGTCAATATTAACCATTTCAAGAAAAAAAAACTCGTTTTATTTTAGTTTCAGATCTAGCGGGTGGCCAAAATCAAGTACACCATGGAGCCCTCACGTTCAAAGGTCGTTCACGAGATTGTTTATAACATCTTTAATTATCAATATTTTCAAATGAAATTTGGTACACAACTTTGTTAAGGAGTTCCGGGACAATTGACAAAATATTACCATTTGTTTTCAATTTGTACTGCTAATTCTTTGTCATTTACTGGATGTACCCTGCAAATTTCAAATCGATCGTGTACACCATTTTTATCAAATTTATTATTGAAAAAGCGCTTTTCAATATAGGGAGATGCCTACGCTTATCGCTGAATAGCAATTTTACACATGAGAGTGTGAAAAAATGTTTAGAATGTTATGTAGAACTCTCAAAGAACTCGCACATTAGACAATTTTGTCTTCAGTGTCATAATGTAATCCTCATCCGATCATAGGCTTATCCCTACGTTAAAAAGTGTTTTTTTTTTATTGTGAATGTTATAGAAACAGCGTAGACGGTAGATTAAAAAATTGGCAAGTGCATTCAGGATATGACAAAGAATTTACTGTATAAATTTAAAGCAAATGCAAAGCAAACCTTTCGTCAATTGTCCCGAAACTCCTCCATGTACATACAAATAAATGCCCAATCGATATTTCTATGATCTTACTTATTCCGTCAAAATTAATTTGTTAAATAACCCTAATTTTCGGGTCGTCACCATAGCCTAACCCCTTAAACGACGTTGAGTTTGATTGATTCATCCCGGCGTTGCTAATTACCCTCAGTATGCCCATGGCCGCATTAATCATCGGTGATTTTGCACCACACTGGTAGTAGCTTATCGCGTAGTCAGGCGTGCGATGCGAAGAAAGGCTCCGGACCTTGCACCAGCTATGCCCACAGGGAATTTTCTTCATTTCGAACTGCGGTCGATTCTCCGGTGCGATCGAGTCGCATTTCGAAAGTGCAACGAGACTCCTTACCATTTCCAGTGCATCGGATTCCCCAATGTTGCCCTGAACAAGGGACTTAACGTAGACGCGACTGGTGTAGCTCGCCGTGAAGTACTGGAACTCCTCGAATTGTATGCCCGAAACCGCCGCGATTTTGTCGGCGGTTGTCCAATAAACGGGAAACAATATCGCGCGCTTAACGTCCCTGAAGAGGAAACAAAAAAATGCTTAGCGCTCGTCCGATCTTTTCACGAAAATAATGTATTTTCGATACTTTTTCATCACGAAAATAAAGATAAATATCAATTGGTTGATTTGGGCCGCGTTATTATCTTTGCTTCGCAACGAATTTTTTTAAACTAGCGCGAGGCACTTACGCTGCCAGTAATTCGTTTTCGGTGCATATCTTGCAGTACTTCTCGAGCTGTTCGTTCATTATTACAGTGAAGAATTCTTTCGACACAAGAGCCGAACAGCAACCAATGTACTTCCCTATGATGTGCATCAGGATCTAAAATTATTCATACAACAAATACGCGTAAAAGAAAAGAACCTCGTAAGAAAAATTGGCGACGTGCTTATGCAAGCTCAATCTACCTGCAGTTTTTTATTGAACCCGCTCGCGTCGACTGCGAGACTCGTTTCGTCTGGTGCAATCTTGTAGTTCATGGCAGCCGCAGTCGCCGGAGTCAATTCATCGTATGACAATTGTGCTACGGCTCTGCTGAATAGATCTAACATAGCGGCACTGAAAACAAAAAGTTCCTTGTTACTTTGTCTTTCTCGGTGCAGCGAAGTCAGGCATATCAAGGTAGCGAAGTATGAAGTGTTTTTTTCTATAAAAAAAATTCGTTTCTCGTGAAAATTATCATCTACGGGTATTGTACAATAATTACTGACGTTTTGGCCGACTGCAATGGAATGTCGCTGTTGAACGTGACGGCAATTCTGCACTCTGGTGTACAAAACGTGTCGTCGGCTTTGTACCAAACTTCGCAGAGCGTGTCCGAGTGAATTTTCACCGGATACTTCGGGCAATCTTTCACCGGTGATAGGAGGCTGAAATCATCGGGACAAAAAATATTCGGCGGGGGAAGCTTGAAGCACGACAGAGGCGCGATATTCTTCCACTCTTTTATCCAATCTTTCGGGATCTTGAATCTTATGAACTTGCAAAGTTCCTCGTCCTCGGAGTCGGAATCGGAACCATGGGTGTTTGTTATCAAATAAAGTCCCGGCATTTTTTGACCGTACAGCGACAAATTCGCTCTCTCCGGTGACATGCAGTCCAAACAAGCTTTTATCGCTTTCGGATCGTACTCGTAGCACAAAATATCAGCTCCCAAATAATCAACTGACGGATACAAGTGCATGTTCTTGCAGAGCTCCCCGTTAGGATCGGTTCCTGAATCATTGACTCTGGTCCTGCGACACAAACGAATTTTATCGCTGTTTTATTGGATTTAACAGTCGTGTATTACGCGCATGGTTGTGATGTTGAATTGAAAATAATATTACTTTGAAAGAGTTTGCGTCTATATGCCCTTGTTCGAACAGTATTATGCAAGCACTGACAATCGTCATTGTTCAAGGGGGTAACCCTCTCGGGAAAATTAAAAAAATCTTTTTTTGCATATTGTTACAACTCTCAAGAATATTTTAAGGTAGTACGAGCTCGCAATCTTGATCTCTATAGATTTTGTTCAAATTTTAACCAGAAATTGTTCATATCATTATGCATGTTTGAGTGAAATTTCAGAGCAGTCGACTATTTAGATTGGGAGATAATGGGTTTTAAAATTGCAACTTTTAACACTGCAGGGTCTGCATCGAAGTTTAAACAGAATAATTTTACGAAAAAAATATTTGTCTCCTATAACAAGACATACGGCAACACCGCGTCGTTCCACGTATCCAATGACGTAAGTTTGCGCGCAACACAAATTTTCATTTTGAAGTCATTCTTAATCGAACAAAGTTTTTAATTAGTTATGAATGAACCAACACTTTTATTTGTTAATGAAGATAACATAAACAATAAAAAATATTAATATTTATAATGCAAATATTGTTTATGGCAACATTTTTAACTTTACGAACACGATAATTATTTTTTTCTCGAAATCTTGAACAATACTGTTCCGCGGTGTTGCCATATGTCTTCTTATTATAGGGGACAAATGTTTTTTATGGAAAATTATTCTGTCTAAATTTCAATGCAGACCCTGCAGTGTTGAAAGTTGCAATTTTAAAACCCATTATCTCCCAATCTAAAGAGTCGACTTTTCTGAAATTTCACTTAAACATGCATAATGATATGAACAGTGTCTCGTTAAAATTTGAACAAAATCTATAGAAATCAAGATTGCGCGCCTGTACTACCTTAAGACCAACCGCACCCTGAAATTCTAAAAATTGACGAAGTTACACCTATTCTAGTGGAACAGTGAGGGTCGAGTTTGAACGCGACAATCACGAAACTACATATCTTGACATGGCGGGATTGATATCTTGAGTAACTTTCGCACTATTGACTTGAATTTGCACAGATTTTAATTCAAACAGTAGTCATTTTAGGTTCACGATCACATTTTTTAATTGGATGAACCATTTGTTAATATAACATTGTCTTCAGCATGCTGTTTTTCAAGAGAAAAATGAGGTTTTCTTTGGAGAAGCAGTGGTTTTTCGTATTTGTCGAAATTTCGAAAAGTGGACCGTGAACCCATAGCCAGTAGGATATATTTAAAGACATTTTTTTTCTTTGTTTTCGTTTTAGATTACATTTGAGCCTGGTAGAGGTCTCGTCGTTTCGGGTCTCGCCGCTGGAGGACTGCAGCACCACGAACATTTTGAAAGATTTTCTCCCCAAAGAATTACATTGTAACCACAAACACGTATACAACATGCTGGGAAAAAGTTAATTTATTCCAACCAATGTGTTACTAGAAAAAATGCATCATTTTGACCCTTCAAATTGGGCTTCCAGAGAAGGATACCCCGTTAACGTTTAAACGTGTTCTAAGTGTCAAAGATACGGTGCATGGAACCTTGCCAAAAGACAATTCTCGCGCGAATGTCTCTCCACAGGATTTATTTTATCCACGCATAAACCCGACCGAAAATTTTCAAAGCGTTTTTCTCAAAATAACTTTTTGAAAATCGCCGATCACGAGATCTCAAAAATCACTTCACGGATCAACTTCAAACTTGACGACCTTCTTTTACATATCAAAAAGCAGTGTTTTGGGGACGAAATTTTATTTTCGATGCCTAGTTTTTTTTTATCAACAAAAATAGAGCGTTTCTTTCACCGAAAATCGGTTCACTTTGGACTGCGGCCTTTTTCAAAAGTCAATACGTTATTGAATCCTTCGTCCACGCACTGGATGATTCCATGCAAGAACTAAATGCATTGGATTTTTTTATTTCAGCTTCAAACGGCGAGGCACGCTTTTCAAACAGTGTTGTCTCTATTACATTTATAAATATTTCTCAATACGAATATTGTAAAAAATACTTAAAACCATGCTCTTTAATGTAAAAAGGAAATATATGACAACCTGCACACGTTTTCCCAGCAAAAAAAAATCAGGAAAATTCTTCCTTTTCTGGCCACAAGCTAAGTGTACACCGTTGAAAGTTGTAGCGCGTGAAAGGAACTATAGAGTTTAACTTTTTGTGAAATTTCAAGCAGCGCTGCCGTGTCGAGCTAGAGATATTTGATATCGGAGTAAGCAATTTTCCCATTGCGCCTATTAGAACTGTATTAAATACTATATTCTTATTTAAGGCGGTCCTCTAGTTTCTCGGGTCGAAAAAATCGATTTTTTTTCTTCATAAATCACATCTACAACATGTGTAGAAAATGTGTGCCAAAGGATTTTTCGATATTCGAAGTGGTTCACAAGTTACGGCCCTGGAACGGAGCAGGTATACGGAGCGCGCGCCGGGCTGCTGTTCGATATACGACATACATAGGAGATGGTGACAGCAAGACATTCAACGGTATTTCGAAGGCAGAGCCATATGGAGAAGATGTTGTTGTAAAAAAGAGTGTGTTGGACACGTTGAAAAGAGGATGAGGACTCGGCTCTGAAATGCAAAAAATCTAATAAAGGCATTGGTGGGAAAGGTGCAGGAAAACTCACTGATAAATTGATTGGTGAGATGACAACGTATTATGGATTAGCTATTCGGAGACATCCAGATTCTATCGAGGAAATGAGAAAGGAAATTTGGACATTCTTTCACAAGATTTCCACAGACAGCAATCCACAGCATAAAAATTGTCCTGCAGGCGAATCTAGTTGGAGCAAATGGCGCAGAGCTGAGTTTCTCGGAGAGGCTGAGCAATTCAAACACAATAAACCGCCTCTTTCTGAAGCAGTTCAAAAAGTTATAAAGCCAATTTATGAGGATTTATCCAAAGAAGAATTGTTAAGCAGATGCCTGGGAGCGGAAACTCAAAATAATAACGAGTCGCTCAATTCGTTAATCTGGACTTCTGCTCCGAAGCACCTCCATTCTGGGCCAAAAAGTGGTTGAAATCGCCACGTTTCTGGCTGTCATAATCTTCAACGAAGGATTCAAATCTATCCTGAAGACCTTGGAAACCATGGGAGTGAAAATCGGCCCACAAGCTAAAAGATATGTTCAACAGCGTGATAGCTCTCGGATCGACCGTTCAGAAAGGCGCACGAATGATGTTGTAAAACAGGCCCGAATCGCGAAAAGGGAAGACAGAGCAGCTCTGCGTGAATTCCAAGAAGAGGAAGGCCTGTTGTATGGTCCAGACATAGCAGATTGACGGTGAGATGAAATTTTTAGTATAAATCACATGCACGAACTTTCAAACGCGTTTTTCTCGAAACACCATTTTTCGAAACGGTGACCACGATATTTCAGAAACTACTGCACCGATCTTGTTCAAATTTATACAGCATCTTTAATATGTTATAAGCCAGCGATTGAACTAGGATTATCATGATTGCTTCGATAGTTTTTTTTGTACGAGCGAAAAACTTAAGAAAAAATAGAATGTAATTTTCAAAAGTGTATAAAAAAGTCAATTTTTGTAATTTAGAATTCACTCTAGTTCAATCGCTAGTCTTAAATATGAAGATTAAAATGCCGTTTGGTTTTTTGATTTCAGATAAGCAGAACAGCCGCAATCTTGGTCACCGTCAAGCACCTCTTTTACTTGATGTCTTCCTGTCGGCCACTATAACTATTATTCTATTATATATTTTGACTTCAAAAAATTTGTAAAGCTTATTTAAATGTTAATAAAGATTATGCAAAAACAATGAGATTGATTATTTCGATGCTTTGCCCGTAAAAAATGATTGAAAAAGCCGTAAAAAAACAGGCGAGAAACTAGAGGACCGCCCTAAAAAATACCGCACCCCAGAGCATTCTTATCCAGATGAGGTGTAAAAAACATAATTTCGACCTTTTTGTTTCCAAAATACAATCACGATAAAGACAGGATTTTTCTCAAGACATGGAGCATGACGTTGTACGATCGTCAGTTAGGGGAATACTTTATAGTGTACGAGTGTATCCGCATAGACAATTCATTCGTGTGTAGCAGCGAGCCGCGTATAGACTCGCTCAATTTACTTTATAACATACCTGAACAGGCCTTCCGCGATACGACGAACTTCATCGTACACCCGTTTATTCGGACATGCGAGCTTCAAGAAATTCACGTACGAATAAACAAAGTCGAGAATTTTTTTCTGGTATCGATGTCCACCCGGCGTAAGGTGGATGGATATAGTGAAGAGGCTGTAAATCGTGTTCCTCTCGAAATCACGTTTCCCAACATAAGCCTCGACTTTGCTGCACCAATTTTTTTTGCGCAATAAATACGCGAGGGAGCCCTCCTTTTCGTTGTGTATCAACCAGTTAATGTACAAATGGGCTTTGCTGCGGTAGAGACCATGACATGATGGCATCGGCCAGTTCAATTCAATCTGCAAATTCGCCGTTTCGTATACGTGTGCGCGTATATCTATATCTGGGCGCGTATGTGTGGAAATTACCTTGCTGATGCCATTGGGTACTGTATTCATTTCGTACAACATATTGAATGCTGACATATTGAAGAATCGTAGGTAACTGTGAGAACTCAGGTCGACTGGCGGCAGTCCGTTGTTAGGTATTCTAGCAAAGTATTTGCGGACGTATTCTTCCAGAGTGTCAAGGGGCAAACTAGCCTGTAAAAACCATTTTAATCGAGAGCTCAAGGAAAAGTTGCTTATTTTTGGATCGAGGGACGCACAGTGTTTTATCGATCAATTTTACGGGATATTGCTGTTCTTTCGGGTAGGGGGCCGTCCATAAATTACGTCATTTTAAAATAGGGGGGGGGGGGGTCTGGTCGTTAGATGACGGTAACGTTAATTTGATCACAACGATATGACGGATAGGATGATTTCAGGGGGGGGGGGGGGGGGGGTCAAAAATCAGCAAAAGTCGATGACGTAATTTATGGACGGCCCCTAGGCATATCCAACGAAAGTTGAACTCTCCAATGTTGGTAAGTTCCACTAAATCTTACGAGGAGATTATTCAAATCCGGGCAATTAGCAGTTTCTTGTTGAAGAAACCATGAATTGCGATTGTCCAATTCTTCTTAATTAAGGGGTTCGGCGGCTGTGAAAACGACAATACACTCGTCCGTTACTTGAGGCAACTCAAATTGAAGAGAAAGGTCCAAAATATGGTGCAGGAGAAGCAGATTGAAGGTAAACTTATGATTGGAACAATAGAACTGCTAGTAAAACTTTAAGGTATTCCTTTCACGGGCCCAAATATTTTACACTTAACTGATTTTCGTCTATAATGAAGTAAAAATACATCCCAGTATACTGGTAAAATTTCAAGCCGAGTTACCGAACCTTTAACGAAAAATTACGGCCCTAAATATCGTCTCATTTATACGGCGCTTTATGGACATGTCACGCTAGCCACGTTTCTATCTCATAATTTATATACTAAATAACTCTAGATGCCTAATATAAACTGCTTACAGGTGTAAAAAAGTCTAAAGATTGCGTAACGACAATAAAAACAGGTCACCGAACGTTTAAAGAAAATATCAATGTTAAAACTTGGAAAAATGTGACTAGCAAAAGAATTTTTGTAACCGTGACGTTTCAAATAAATGTAAGAATGTCTCAATCTACTAAATTTGCGCGAAATTTTTTATTCTAGGTTATCGTTGTGTATAATAATCCATTGTAACTTATTTTTTTATTAAGCGCAATTGTAATTTACCGACGATTCAGAAGGCCCTGCGTATGCCCCCACAAAATACGGCCCTCTGCGAAAGGAATATCTTAATCGCGTTTTTCTCGAAACTATGTTTTGCAAAACGGCTTACACGATTGCTCGAAACGATGTTTTTCAAAACGGTGTGCACGATTTCTTGAAACTATGGATTTCAAAATAGTGTACACGATTTCTCGACATTTAATAAACGGATTTTCTGTACATTTGGTACACTTATTCAAAGTAATAGTAGTTTTGCCCGACGTTTTTCTTCAACATTTTTTTCTCTCATTAGTTATTAACAATAATGATGCCATTCTTCCTAAAAAAAAGATTTTTTTTTTAATGATTGCAACACGATAATAAAAAAAGTTCAGTCAAGTCAGCCAATATTATTTATACGAAGAGCGCCGTCAGCCCCAGCCGAAGGTTGGGGGTAATATGAATTGCATACATTTTAAACCCTTATATAAATTTTTAGATCTCTAGGGGGTGGCTCCCCCCAGTTGGCGGCGCCCTTGATCTATACTAAGAAAACACATTTTTTTTTTCGTTTCGGATCAACCCGGTGGCCAAAATCAAGTACACCGAAGAGCCCCTCACGTTCAAAGTTCCTTACGACATTGCTTATAACTTATTAAGTTATTAATATTTTCAAATGAAATTCAGTACACAACTTTATTAATGTACATGCGAATAAATTTGCAAACGATTTTCATTCATCTTACTTATTCCTTTCGAATTAATTTTTTTTCAACCTTGATTTTCGGCCTGTCACAGTAGCCTAACCCCTTAAACGAATTCTTCTTTACAAGGTATTTCGCACACTTCCTTTTTCTTGTACGTCCTCCCCTTGATCGCTCTATCCCCCCCCCCCCTCTTCTGCATTACCTGTATAACCACTGTCATCCGATTTGCGCTATAATGGCGCTTCATAAATTTGTTCACTTCCATCAAGAGAGCGTCTTTCGTCATGCAAAACAATTTCGATCCGTCGTTCCAACCGTCCGCACTGCCGGCGTAACGTTTGATGCCCGATGACAAAGCATTGAACAAACGATCTTTTTGGTCCAGCGAGCTCATCATGTGACGGTTTCGTCGATATTCCCTGTTCCGTTGCGCGAAAAATGTGAAGACGACAATTATTTATAAAGTCTCATGGTCCGTATTTCACGAAATTATTGCGTAGCACATGCTCCAAATAAAAATAGAGGTGTGGACTACAAATGAAGAAGAAATATCACGAAGTAGATAGAGTTGAGGTACTGCACGAAGGGTATTTACTCTTTTATGATATCTCGCTCTGCTATTATGGAATCGCGTCTCAATATTGGATTCACGAAACAGTTGCTGAAGCGATCCAACCCGTTGGACAATTGCGCCGTTAACAGTTTGAAGGAGAAAAACGTCAACTCGCAATGATCGGGCGTCGGCAACAAACAACCGTCCTGCTTCGACAAAAAATTGGCGAAACTTTTGATCTGCGAAATCGAAAGCAAAGTTGCTACTATTCTTGCAAAGATTTTCTTTTTCATTATTTTTCGAGGCTTTTTCATTTATACGCAATAGTTGGGCAGTGTCAAAAAGTGAGTACCTGCATCAGGCGAATCCCCTCGTGTTCGCAAAAAAATATACACGCAATTGCCGATTCAATATTCTATCATTTGTGAAGAAAAAAGATTGTTTTTTTGAGAACATTAGAAATAGAGAAATAAAGCTTCTGTTTATATGAGGAGTTTAATAATAAAATGGCGAGATAAATTAAATACACCCACGCAGGAGCAACGTAGAAGTTTCTGATTTACGTTTTTATTAAATCTGTGCCAATATACGCATACAGGCCTCGATTCTCATCAATAGTTTTGTACGATACCAAATACCAATTTGTGTTCTAAAACAATGCGCAAATAAATAATAGTACCTGAGGGTATTTTGTGGATGAACAGAGGACGACCCTGCTCGATATGCGCGCGATACCGGAAATGCCAGGTGGATCGCTGAAGGTCCCAACGTTCAAGGACAGAGCGCAATACGCGTGTGGGAGGTTCTGTAATGAACACTTGTTCGTGTCATTATCATTTCGCTGCTTTCAAATACCTGAGCAAACCTTACCTCTACCTCTTCCTTTGCAACATGGTCCCAAAACTTAACGATGCAAGAATCCCGGGTATCGTCCGTTCCAGGAGGTTCATCTTGAACTTTTCGAGGAGCCGTTGTATTTTGTGAATGATCATTTCAGTCAGTTGGACAAAAACCCTGTGATCTAAAAACTGTTTACCTTTTTCGTTATCGTCATTATTGCCCGTCGACGAACAATTGTCAGCTGATATCAGTAGAGCCGTGAGTCCATTGCTCAGTTTTACCACTCTGGGGAAAAGCACAGAACAATTGGGAAGGTAAGGAGGTAATACCCATTCTGTGAATTTACAGAGAATTTTAGAGAAAACTTTGCTGTAGATATTTTTCTCAAAGAACACATATCGGCTCGAACAAGCAAAATGTTTTCCATATTTTTCTTTACACGCCCGCAGGCTTTTGCAACTCTGATGCTTTTACTTTTACCCTAAATGCCAGTCCCTTTATGATTTCCAGTTCCACATGGCACAGGAAAACTGATGGAAACCTGTGCTCATACAGGTAGCTACGTTCTACCGCGTTTCAATTGTGTTACCATTGGAAACTCGTTATTACCGCGCCTCACCCCGGATTTGACCCCCGAGCCCCGCCGAGTCACCCATCCGAGTAATGACCCAGGCCCGATAGAGAAACAACGTACATAAAAAACCTTTCTTCTAAGGCTTCCTCAACTACGTCTTTCTACATGCATTGAAATTGTCCGAATGAAAAAAAAAATCGTTCGTCGTGTTTGCTATGAAGGGGAAGAGATACATTTGTCTTGTCTACTTTGTGTAGCAAGATAACACCGCCGCCGTTAGTGCGAAGAAAGAACAAAAAGAGAAGATCGTGTGATGGCGTTTGTTGACTTCGAGTTTAAAAAAATGCACGCTACCTGTATTGGTTCTTGTCGATCTTGGGTTGAACGGGATTTTCGAGGTATTCTTCCGCGACGTTGACGTTTTCCGTCGAAGAATCGACACCATGCGAGAAATACGCGATATTTGCGGCCTAAACGATATTTTTTTGTCAAGGTCACCCCTCATCGATTTCGCGTAATCGTTCTCCTTTATTTCCCCGATGCCGCCTGTACTCACCGCGATTTTCTGCTTCCGCGTGACAATCGGTTTTCTCGGAGTTTTCTTTGGCATTTCTGCAACCGCGAAGGAAGCGACTCAGTCAGAGTCGTTGGAAAACGCGTTGTCGATAACGATTTCCGTACGCTCGCCGGCGCGGCCAAGTTCAAAATATTCGAAGCTATCGCCGGAAGAAACGCAGCGTGTGCATGTGTAGACGGTAAACTCGATGCCGCGCCGCACCAAATTCGCGGATAACGCGCAGCTCCAAATGGGGGAATCCCCGAATTACTCGTTGCTGCGAATAAACTCGGCCGATAAGGCGAATCGCGAGTGTACCGAGCTGGCTCTCCAGCGTCATCTCTCGGCCGGCCGGAGTGCCTCTTGGGTGGCGCCTCTCGCGGCATTCACGACAAGCAGTGTCGACGATCGGGTGCAAGGAGACTAGAGAGGAGTCGACACTCCCTACTCAAACAGTTATTTTAATCGGTCGCAGAGGTGTAGTGCTCAGTTCCACCGCAGGCGTCACTAGTATTCTTGGGAACCGATAATATATAGTAATACAAAACTGCATAAGGTGAAACTGACCGTGTTATAGCGGCAACATTTTTTGCGCCTGTCGAACACAAATATATATGTCGTGTACACCAGCACAGCAGCTATCGAACTATGTATATAATAATGGTGATGACTCCTCGCGAGTCAATGAGATAAAGGGAAAAAGTAAACACTCTAGGTAGGAATTATAAAACAAATTTCAACTATTGATGGCAGTAAATTGAAAAATATATTCATCCATGTTATTTTTGTTCGTTCTTTTGGGATTGGACGAGTTCTTTGATTGGTTGAAACTGCTTCAATTCGCTCGGACAACCAGATACCTATACGAATGCAAAAGAAAAAAAAAAAGAAAACGAGCGAGGCCCGAACTCGGGACCTTCAATACACCAGCCCCCTGACACTGGTAGAAAAATACTGCTCGCAAAATTTCCTTGCCGCACTGTAGCGCTGGTAGTCATGTGACAGGCATGCATATATATGTATGTTGCACCGGTCTATCGAATATTTTACACGAATAAAAGTCTATTGCAGATAACTTTATGGAAACAATTATTCACGTGTATGATGGATTTGAATCATAATTGAATTGTTCAGCATTATCAACTTAGAATATTTCTGTATATAATAATATATATAATGTGGCAAATTTAGAATATTCTACATGTTAGTGTATCGGCAATTTGGTTCATATCATATTAAAAATAAAATCGTTCAACGGGACAATTATGACTTCATAAATCGTTCATGTCTCTACACGTAAATCGAGTACGTCAAAATCTCAATTTCGTATGCGAGACTCAATTTTACGGTTATATGGTTGATATGATTATTGAAAACTCACGTAAGTATATTGAATTGTTTAGTAATTTATTAATTAATTTTTTTCGTTAAATGGTGATCTTCGACTTGGAAGCACAACTTTGACGTGCTGGGATTTCGAAACTTTTATTGCTGGAAATCGCTCAATTGTTTTTACAAATATTTATGATTATAGGGTAGACGTATGCTAAATTTCAGATTTTTCGAAGCACTATTAAGGCGGGGATAAAAATTATGTAGTGAGCCCAAATTCTCATTTCAAATACATGGGAAAGTTCACTGCCTTCCCGGCAGTACTTTGAGTTGACCTACAGGTTCCAGGTTGCGCGGATTTTGAAATTTATCAATGTGAAAACTTTTACTGCTGTGTCAGCAAGAAATTTCGAAAACACCCCAAATAAGGACAACCCTTACATATGTGTGTGTGTGTGTGTGTGTGTGTGTGTGTGTGTGTGTGTGTGTGTGTGCGCGTGCGTGCGTGTGTGTGTAAATAGGAATATTCTAAATTAAAAGAGGAAATAGGTACTAGGCATAAAATAAGGTACATATGTAGACCAAGAAACACATCCGTATATAAAAGTGAAAATATTAATTTATTTTTGCACGAACAAATCAATGGTACATATATGTGTGATGTACTTTTATGTTTTGCAGAACTTAGCTTTTTTTATTTAATTGATTTTCTTTTTTTTGTTCTGCATTCATGCGTGTACAGTATTGCTGCATTCTTCTAGAAATGTAACACTGTATTAGTTGGTAAAGGATTTCGTGAGCGTGATCTTCGCATGGGAATGTTAAGCCATCGTAATTACACACATCATGTAGAATATCCTCAAAAACGTAAAGAGATTGGCAATGGACCTGGAATCTTTGTTCCAAATACATGACAAAGCGGTATAATTGGCCGTTTGGATGCGCCAACCCATCTCGTTGTTGCCAATTATTTAATACGGCTTCGGGAAGGACTACAGAATTTTTATTTGAATTTAACAAAGCTTCTTTACATTGCAGGCATTTAACGTGACTGCAAATTCGCTTTATTAAATCCGCAGTCAAACAATAATTAACGCAGCTGGCTACCTCAGGCATACAGTAATTGTGTTCTGTGATTTGTGGAAAATTCCACTCTTCATGCTTGATAATTTCCTACAACCGTTGTTAATGGAATTTGCTAGATCAATGGAAGCCTCACGATTAGTGCATATTGTTTTCAGATCACCGAGTGTCACCAAAGGCTCTGTCGGGTTGTCCTGAGTGAGTGAACAATTCCCGGTTTTTGGGGGTTTTAAAACACTATACACTGAAAGGATCTTGAAAATATTCAAAAACGTCGGCGTCGAAGGGTGATCGTGACAACCACCTGCTTGACGTACGGTGCTAAAAAACTTCTGTCGTGGACAATACAAAAACAAAAACATACATAGTAGTGTATAAAAAAAAGCAAAGAACGAAAATGCGATACCCTAGATAGAAATACGCGGCTCGAATTACAGAATTAATAAACATCGTTAATTGCACATTTAAGGGGCTATACCAGTGTGACACTACCAAAACATCGATTTTTTGTGCCTTTTTCGACAGTTTATAATTTCAAGAATATCCTGTAAAAATTTCAAGGTCGTATCTCTAATACTCCCCGAATGACAGCCTTTTAAAGAGCAACTGCACGTAGGTATTTAATCGATAGTTAAATCTTTAAACGCGTTTTTCTCGAAATAAGATTTTTCAAATTTAATGACATAGTAACTCAAAGAGCAATGATCCGATTGACTTGAAATTTGAACTGAGTACTCTTGAATATATTTACCCTACAATGACGTAGGATATTTTTGATTCGATGAAAATTAACGATTTGGCATTGAACAAAACGACCATTTTATGAGCAAGAAAACAGACGTTTTTTTCATAACTACGCCATTTTGTTAGATTGTGATATTTTTCGAAAATCCTACGTCATTGTACAGGAAATACCTCCCAGTTTAACGACATTTTTTCCTTTTTCGGTTTCACCTACTCAATCGGCCGGAATCATGTCAGCAGTCGAGGAACTTTTTTTTGGCACCTCGGAAGGCAGCGCTTAAGTCGCTTGAATCTCAATATTTTTATATGAAAAAATTATGTAATATAGGTCAAATATAACCAAATATATTCTTAATTTTCCTAAACATCTAATTGAGTACTTTTCTTTAAAAAAATTCCCGAAAATCACCCAAATTTTCAGCGTTCACACTGGTATAGCCCCTTAAGTGACCACATGTCCGTCCAACCACATACAGCCTATTAATTAAAAATGTAATTGTTAGAAAATGCAACGTTGAATGGGCTTCGTCCACAAACCTCCAGTGGATCCTGGTTCACTCGACCCGTTAACACATACTGAAAACCACACTGTTGCGTTAGATATTCGACGAGATATAACATCGACTGCAGTGTGACGCGCAGACCCTCCGCCGTTTGTTTTGTTAAAAACAGGTCCTTTGACAATTGTCCATTTTGAACATGGCCTTCCCAAGCATCCAACTTTTTTAACGATTCTTGAATTACCTGTAACGAAATGGATGTCAATTTGTATATAATGTTTATGGTCGCGGACTCCTGTAAGGATATTGAATATATACTTGGATACTGAAGTAGTCAAAAACATAATTTTTTGTTATATTTCATTATATAATCACATTTCCGTTATATCTGTACTACAAACAAATATGCGTAGTATAAATAGGAAACGTTTGAGGCATACTTTGACGTCTTTATTGCCTACTTGAACCCCATCAGTCGGATACTTTCGGTTAAGAGCGTCGAACATGTCGTTCATCCATTCACAAAACGATGCCGTGGCCTCACACCCGTTCAATTCTGACATGTATTTTTCAAAAAATCGAAGACCGCCTACAACCGAATTGCTAAAGACCTGCGTAGATACAATATGCGTCAATTTCTCATTATTAGATTTCCATAGAGTGATGGAGTGTTTTATTAAGGAAAGACATTGTTTTTTTTTTCAAGAATGAAGAAGCTTACTTGAGTATCTACTCGTACTCGCATTTTCAGTGAATTATTAAGATTCACGTGATTAGATGATAATTTTGGACAAACTAAAGCTTGGCCAGGCCCTGCATGCTCGCGATCCTTCTGATAAAGCAGTTTGATATAGTCCCACTTTACCGCCGACTCTGAAGGATCCATCTGCAAAAGTATTATAATTATAAAGTGAATAAGTAAGTTCGTGTACAAATGAATATACAATAGTAAAATACATACGAACCTGTAAAATTCCATTATTGTGCAGACGATTGCGTATGGTCTTCATGAGGTGTGGTGTATCGGAAAAGACGAATATTTTCCGACCTTGTGAAACAGGGTGTTCGAAATAAGTTTGAAGCGAATCCTTCGCTCCGCACACGCCAACTTCTGACCAAAATTTTCGGTTGGGGCTCGCTCCATCACTCACAACGGCGTGGATTTTTGCTCCAATCCTTTCTAATAAAATGATCGCTTTGATGATGAGCCATGCAAGGACTTCACCTGCGACAGGCCCTCTTGAGGCGAAGACCGCAATGGTTTGAGCATGACCAGCATTCAAAGGCTGATACATTAGAACTAACGCATGATTCGCTTTCTCTTTAAAATTTGATGACTTAGGGCCTTCATCGCCGAAATCAATCAACCCCTTATACGTGAATTGTTTCGTATTCACGCTGACACTCTCCCGAGTAGAAATTTCGTCTAACAGAAGAATTCCGTGTCGCTGCGATTCTTCTATATTTGCAAGAGCCACTCTGAGAACTTCAAAAAATTCCGAATCGAAACCGCAAGCGGTCTTTATGTTCAATAAGTATCTGTAAATAGCTAAAATGCCTTGTATGAATGAGATGTAACAGGCACTCTCAAATGCCCAACAATTTTTTTTCATTATCTGACGTGAAAACGTTGCCATGTTGGTGCGGTAACTGCATATAATTACACGGAAAAAACTTGAATTGTATATAACAAAATGGTCAAAAACATTTGAGACATTTTTGGTCAAACTTAAAAACCTTCAATCCCGTTCCAATGTAATCGATGATTTTTTATATTAGTATTGCTAAAGATCATACTATGTTTTCTCAAATCTTTTTCTCCAATCAATTTTTTAAAATAAAGTTGTGTTGCGTGCTTCGAAAACTTACTTGTCTTGAAAATGATTGTATAGTTTATTTTTCCCAATTTGATGATCAGTCGATATAACTTTTACCTGAACATTGTTGTTTCAAAAAGGGGAACGTAAAAAATTATATCACAGTCGGAAACATTTGTTTGATCTTGTTAAAACGATATTCTTAAAATGGGAAATGAAACAGATTTCAATTTACTTCTAGGCTTAAAAAATGTCTTGTCTAATATGTAATTTCTATAACAAAAAAATTATTTCCAAACTCTCACCGAAACATGCTTGTTTCGGATATTGAAAACATTTTAATCGAATTATCGAGAAGTTTTTTTAGAGCAGATTTAATGATATAAAAAATCGCGAATCGAATTAAATTACTCAAGGGGACATTGGCTACGAATAACTCATATATGGTAATTATAAAGAATATGCACTACAAAAAAATGTACATGTGCTTATAAAAAATAATAATAACATACCTTCGAACTGTTCTCACAGATGGGAGAGGCAAAATTTCGTTGCATCGCAGAAACTCGTATCCTGCTGGGGATCTCATGTGTAACAGCATGCATAATAGGATCCATTCGTCGGAATAATTACGCCCTTTTGAATTTTTACGTTTCGCTGCTTCAATTATGTGGTTTAACACATGAATTTGGTTCTGGGAGATTTTCCCGCTTTCGATACATTGTTAGACGTCTTTGCTCGTGCACTTTGCCATTTTCTGGCGCATCTCGAAAACCTCTTGCTTAAAACTTCTAATTTTTTGCCTCACAAGTCGTTTGGTTCTCATTGCTGAACGACACTTCGACTGCATTTTCAACAACTGTTTTCTCTGTTCCCTTGAATCAACTTTTTTTTCTTCGTTCTCGTACCTTTCCCTGTATATAACGGCGAAGATTTTTGTCGATATTGTTTTTAGCCTTACTGCAATGTTCACAAATTTGCTTATCCGAAAGTAGCAGCAGACATTCAACGCTTCGCCAAGTAGCCGAAGAATCTTTTTTTAGTTTTTCGCAATTAAGTTGCTCAATTTCGGGCTTTACTGGTGGTTCCCAACAACCACGACACACATTCAGCCGATGAATTGCAACTAAAAAATTCTGCAGTTCCTGTAGATCAGTGATGGGACAGGTTATATTGAATCGGCGGAGGTCGAGGTGTTCGCCTAAAACTCTGACCCATGTGCGAATGTCGGTATTCCGCCAGAGTTGCCAATACGGCCCAGAGTTGTGCAAGTCCTGGCGACCGACTCTCAGTTGGCGGTACTGCCCCAGTATTGGAAACCAAACGTATCAGTACCGTCCCAGTCTGGGTTACTGAGTCTTGGCTGAAGTACTGGCCCAGTAATGGTAAACTATTTTATCAGTACGATGCCAGTCTTGGTTACCAAGTATGGTTGAGTCTCGGCTGGAAGTACTACGCCAGCACTGACAACTGAACGTATCAGTGCCGTGCCCGTCTTAGCTACCCAGACTTGGGTGAAGTACTGCCCCAGTATTGGTAAACAATTTCTTCAGTGCGGTGCCAGTCCTGGTAACCAAAGCTGGTTGGATGTACTGCCCTAGCACTGGCAACTGAAAGTATCAATACCGTGCCGGTCTTGATTACCGATTCTTGGGTTAAGTACTGTCCTAGTATTGATAAACAATTTTATTAGTACAGTGTCAGTCTTGGTAACCAAGGCTGGTTGCGTCTCGGCTAGAAGTGCTGCCCCAGCATTGGCAACAGTACCATACCAGCCTTGGTCGCCGAGTCTTGGGTTAAGTACCGCCCCGGTATTGGTAAACAATTTTATTAGTTCAGTGCCAGTTTTAGAAACCAAGGTTGGTTCAGTCTCGGTTGGAAGTGCTGCCCCAGCATTGGCAACAGTACCATGCCAGCCTTGGTCACCGAGTCTTGGGTTAAGTACAGCCCCGGTATTGGTAAACAATTTTATTAGTTCAGTGCCAGTCTTAGTAACCAAAGTTGGTTCAGTCACGGCTGGAAGTGCTGCCCCAGCATTGGCAACAGTACCATGCCAGCCTTGGTCACCGAGTCTTGGGTTAAGTACCGCCCCGGTATTGGTAAACAATTTTATTAGTTCAGTGCCAGTCTTAGGAACCAAGGTTGGTTCAATCTCGGCTGGAAGAAGTCCCCCGGTATTGGCAACAGTACCATGCCAGCCTTAATTACCGAGTCTTCGGTTAAGTACTGGCCCAGTATTAGTAAACAATTTTATTAGTACAGTGCCAGTCATGGTAACCAAGGTTGGGTGGGTCTTGGCTGGAAGTACTGCCCCACAGTGGCAACATTACCATTCCAGTCTTGGTTAACGAGTCTTCGGTTTAGTACTACCACAGTATTGGCAGACAATTTTATCAGTACGGTGCCAGTCCAAAAAATATGGATTGAATGAAAAATGTAAGTTTTGCTTCCTCATAGAGAAACTTTATGACAATGAAAACATTTTTTTTCAGTTTTCAATGTCAACGTCCTCAAAATGTCCCAAAACCTCGAAAAATCATATTCAGAAACAATGTCTGCATGCATGTGCTTGTGTGTGCGTATGCGCGCGCGTGTACGTTCTGGCACTGTAAAATTAAAACGTCTGTAACTCGAGAACGGTTTGGGTTGAAGGGCTCCTGTTTCGCTTAGATGTTAATCTATACAATCTCTTCATTTCCTGCAAATTTTGTCGAGAGAACTGAAAAATTACAAATTTAACGGCATTTTTTTATTTAAAAAAATGTCTGTGACCACGTTAATTTGCAACGAAAATTCAGAGTTTTGTAAAATAATTTTTTTTTAAAGAATCTTTAAAAGAAAGAATTTTTTAAAAGAATTGTAAAAGATTTTTTTTTAACGAATAGAGTATCATGAAAGGACGGCTGGATTGAATTTAGGAATGATCAGTCGAATGGTCTAAATTTTATGAATTTTGGACACTTTCAAAATCTGTCAAACCGCTCTAATTTTTGTATATATCAAGATACTGTGGTGATTTTTTTACACAAAGTATTGGAAAAGTAAAGTTGCTATAAAATTTGGAGAGAATCCCGAACCATTACAGACTCTCCTGGACTCTTCCGTATCCTTACGGATATCCATAAATTGGCTAAGTAGACGATGTCATTTTATTTTACTATTTCGCGTGTTCGTTCTGAACGTACGCCGCGACGGGCTCTCGCGCCTTCTTGCGTCGAGGCAGACATTGAAATGCCTCGACGCAATGCGTGTGTCTCAGTGGTCATTCGCTACGTCGCGTCGGGCGCACATGGTTGAAGATTGTTTTCTTCCCGCATGCTGTCCCTCCGCGGCTAGTATACACTTCGTGTGAGTATATGCACCTATATACCCACACGCTGATCCACGCCCAGTGTCAACAAAGAATTAGGATTTCTTTGGCACCGTTGAGCATCAGTCTTTCCCGTGCCGTCTACGTGTGAACTTGTTTCAATCCCCAAGTGCTTTTCATATATTCCCATTCGTTTTTATTTAAATTAACTTTTCTCGTCCTAAAACGAATTCGAGTGCTCTAAGTGTGCTATAAAAATTCGAACGTTTTATAAGGTGAACCAGGTAAGATATACAAAGAATTTTTTTTATACTTATTTTTTCATTTTATTTTATATTTTTTGTCTACTGCATGTTAAGGCATAATAAATAATTCATTTATTCTCTCTCCGTTCGTTACTTGCTGTAGGACTGCGCTATCTCTCTCTCTCTCTCTCTCTCTCTCTCTCTCTCTCTCTCTCTCTCTCTCTCTCTCTCTCTCTCTCTCTCTCTCTCTCTCTTATATTTTCTTTACTTTCTTTACTTATTCTATAATTTGTTTTGAAGAATTTGTTCAATTTGATCAGGGAGTCTCGGAGGACAAGGGGAAAGAAAACGCTTTGGTAAATACAATGTTTTTTACTTTGACCAAAATTATGTAGGCTGAAGTAAAATTACAGAAGAGCATCTTAATTCATACTTAATACACTGGAAGTGGCTATATTTTTCAATTCTTTTTAGATGGAGGTGATGAGATCCTTGGTGGGTTCACCGACCGACGGAAAAGGTGTTATCCGCAATGTGATCGCTGGCCTGATATCGAAGGCGGTGCAGGAAAAATACTCGCCCACGGGGAAACCAGGCGCGAAGGATATAGCGAAAAAATCCTTCAGTGCGACAATAACGTACAAACGCATGAGTGGTAAATATTTTTCAAATTTTTACTGATATAATTTTTAGAACTGGGTGCAATGAAATAAAATATTTTGATTTCAGATATTTTTTTAGATACGATCGGGAAAAAAACCACTGCGGCGGAAACATTTTCGACAACCAGCCGATGTTTATCTGATGCCGGTGACCGGGAACACGCCGCAACTCTGGCCCAATATTGGTAGCCGGTACTAGTCACCAATACTGTTGCCAAGCGTAGGACCGGTGTTAGCATTTCGGAATTGGGCCAGTATTGTTTACACGATCTGACCCAATATTGGCATTCAGTATCCAGCCAGTACTGGCATCAGTACTGAGCCAAGTTTCCAGTCTATACATGGGCATGTACCGGCAAAGTACTGATTTACGGTTTGTCTCAAGACTGGCTACAATATCTGGCCCAAAACTGGGCACTTATTCTGAGCCAATACCCGTAAACAGTGTCGGGCTGATTCACGCCGCCATAACTTGGACCGGTGTTAACAAACCAACGTTGTCTTGATACTCATTCCGACTTGGGCAAGGCTTGGCCCTCGCCCAAGTACCAGGTGCCTGCCAGTATTGGCAGCTCTGGCACCAGTACAGTGCCAATACCAAGCCAGTTTGCAATACGTACATGGGGACTTGAATCGATAGACCTTTCATTACAGTCACATCTTTTAATATAAATGTTCCAAAACTGCCCTCAATATCCTCGGTTTTGTGGATGTAAAAAAATATAATCTGCGTTTTGGCGCAATCAGTAGTTTGTTTTAACCATCCAGGTGGTAGGCCCAGATCGGCTGTGGAGATATCCTTGAAATTCAGCACGTGAGTTTCTACAGGTCGTTGTTCCATTTGCAGAAGTGAGGTAGATGCAATGGATGGCAAATCTGATTCTTGTAAACCGATCTTATCGGTAACAGATATTCTACAGTCATTATTGTCAGACGGTATTACGTGGACAGCATCGTCAGGTGCACTATCCTTTTTACCTTCAACTAGAGGTTTTAACTGCACCTGATTCGGTTCCACCGGATCCATCCAATCGTTCCAAGTAAACTGCGTAGGCACCGTACCTTTTCGCAGTCTAGGAATTTTGTACTGTGCCTGCAATTCGACAATTAAACATTTATATTACCATCGTGGAACTACAAAAAGTAAACAAATAATTTTTACCTCCAGCAAGACATGAAAGATTGAATTTCAAAGTGAACTTACCACTCCTAGCACTTTACCATTAGGATCGAGCAACTCTCGCTGCCAAAGAATGTCATCTTTTGCGAAATGATTTTCACACACTGCTCTTCGGGTTCTAATAGACTCTTTTGCTCGTTTTAGAGCGCTTATCCATTTTTCGGCAGTTTCAGGATCTTTGGGAATTGTGAAAAAATGTACTTTTTCCGGGTTTGAAGGATACCCGGAAGTCCAGCCCGGGACTATGCACGTCGGCATATCACCTTAAAAACTTCACTTTTGAATAACTTTTTAAAAATATTTGTAGAACGTTCATCCACTTTACCACAATAAATAACGATAACAGCACGAAACGAAACTATCGAATCGTTCAACTGATCGGAGTATTTTGAGCCGAAGACTGTCACGTAACAGCCAACGCTGGGTAGTGGAGATTTCAAGAACTAAAAAGCCGGGACAAAACGCTTTTCGTTTATCGTATAGGAATGGTAGACCAGTGTCAGGGGGCTGCAATACACTAATCTAGCGTTCTACCAACTTCGCCACACAATCATTTGGCAATAGATAGAATCTTCTCATATTTGAGTGATTGCCGCGCTTGGAGTTCAATTAGGCTGGACGGCGTGTTCGGTTGGTTCATCGCTTAATTTAATTCATATTTAGCTTCATTTTTAAACCCAACTAGCAAATCACGAGTTTTCATATATAATAAGCACTCGTTGAAAAGACAACCCCAGTATGTAGAACCAACATTCCCGCATTCGCCCGTTTTTTTGCATGTACATGTTATTATTATTATTATTATTATTATTTTATTTTTTTAATTAATAGACTTTATTGCTCCGGGCAACGCACTTCCTCAGTTTGCACTGGGAAACATTCACCTACCCCCGGGGGTTAGGCTCGGTCTTAATCTAGACCGGAACAATAACGCTGGACGGCACTCGAGGGTTCCGACATCACCTCGGCTGCCGCCCAGTCAAAAAGTCGCGCGAAAAATCCGATATATCGCTCTGCGATAGCCGCTCCCTCAAGCCAGAGGGTTAGCGGCTACCGCAGTCCACAATCGTGTTGCCTGAGTAAACGGAGGGACCCAAGTATGACCGCCTTCTGCATCTGACCTGCCAGCAACCGGACACCGGGTTTGCAAACCGGTATGCTAGCGAGGCCCGATACAAAAGACTCTTTCATCCCCCCTAGCGCGCCGATGATGAGGACAACGAGAGTTACCCTGAATCCTCGGTGCAAACGACGTAGCTCGGCCAGGAGAGGCTGATACTTGAGCCGTTTCTCCTCTTCCTTTCGCGACACGTTCACTTCGGCCGGAGCCGAGAACTCAATAACGTATATCGTCTTGTCGTCGAAATCGAAGAGGACAACATCAGGCTTAGTCGCTTGAAGCGGCCCG
Source organism: Ophion obscuratus (assembly GCA_964007375.1). Classification (NCBI taxonomy): domain Eukaryota; kingdom Metazoa; phylum Arthropoda; class Insecta; order Hymenoptera; family Ichneumonidae; genus Ophion; species Ophion obscuratus. The sequence goes on from OZ023313.1 coordinate 58,526,369, forward strand.
ATGGTCGCGAATGAGAAGTTCCAATAAATCTTGCACCTCTCGCCCACGACAACGGACTCAATATCTCCTGGTAAATAAGGCGGCACGGGCTCCCGGTCTATCCCATAAGAGTGCCGTAGATGATAGTACAACACTCTTAGGGCCGCGTTATGGCGATAGATATATCCGGAGACTGCATATACTGGGCATGCCGACAGTAGATGCATTAGTGTCTCCGGCGATTGTTTGCATGCACGACACAAAGTGGTCGGCAGAGGCTGACCCAAAACGCGACTGCGATAGACCAGGGTGTTGATGACTCCGTCTTGGCAGGCGCAGATAAACCCTTCGGTCTCGGACATCAGTCCAGCTGACCGCAAGAAGGAAAAGGTCAGCTGGGTGGACAGCCCCTGTTCCTCGATGTGGTGAAAAAACACACCGTGCATGGGTCTGTCCACGTGCTGCCGAGTCAGGACAGTCTGCTCGGCAGCCCTGATTGCCCGCCGACGTCGGGACTTGGGCAACCGAGCGACGGAGTCTATTGGCAAGGCGCCACGCCGGCGCCGGCGGAACTCCAAGCCGAGGGTCTCTGCCGCACGATCTGCCGCCTTATAAAGAAAAGCACCCGCCCCATGAAGCTCATGCTGGTGCACAATCTCCAGAAGCGGGTCCGAGCTCGTTATTACATCGCTTGCTATTCCGAGGACCATGCGGTCATGAAGACACTCCAATCCCAGGAGCCCACGCCCGCCGCTCTGACGCAGCATATAGAGGCGCGGGGTGGAAGATCGAGGGTGCAGACTCCGCTGGATGTTCATTATTTTGCGTGTGCCGATGTCCAGCTGTTTAAGCTCGTCTCTGCGCCATTTGACGACGCCAAAGGAGTAGAGCAGGACCGGGACAGCGAGCATATTGGTGGCAGTGATCTTATTTTTCCCAGACAGATCTGATTTCCAGATCCGTCTGAGACGCCGCCTATACTCGCTGCGGAGGGCCTCCTTGACACCCTCAGCGTCTTGTACAGAACGCTGATCGATGCCAAGGTACCGATAAGACCCTCCGGCGTCCAGGTGTTTGAAGACGCTCCCGTCCACCAGCCGAACATCAGCCGCGACACCCTCTGCTCTCCCTCTCCTGAGATGAAGAACAGCGCACTTGTCCAATCCGAAGTCCATTCCCGCCGCCCGCGTGTACGTCGCTACGATGTTCAAGAGGAGCTTAAGCCCCCTCTCCCCCGGAGCGTATAGCTTGAGGTCATCCATATAAAATAAATGGGTGATCCCTCGCCCACGCTCCCCGGGGGGCCCCGCTTCGTACCCGCGTGCAGCCCGCAAGGCGATTGACAAGGGTAATAGTGAGATGCAAAACAGGAGGGGGCTGAGAGAATCTCCCTGGATAATCCCCCTCCTATACCCCACCACTCCGGTCGACACGTTGCCTTCACTAGTCTTAACTGTGAAGCGTGTCTTCCAGAGCGGCATGAGTTGCCTAATGCATCCCACTATGTAAGGACTCACCGAAAGGCGTTCGAGTAGGTGTATAATCAGTTTGTGACTGACAGTGTCGAACGCCTTACGGTAGTCTATCCAAGCGACTGAGAGGTTACGCTTGTGCTGGACCGCGTCTTGCGTGATGCAGCGGTCCACCAGCAGGTTCTCCTTACAACCTCCCAGTCCCCTCTTGGATCCCCTTTGTTCGTGTATCTCCCGCCATGCAGGCTCGATCTCGCCCAGAACACGCTCATAAAGAATCTTTGTGAAGATCTTACAGAGCGCATTCAGACACGTTATCGGGCGGTAGTTCTCCGGATGAGACAGATCCCCTTTTTGGGGGATTAACACCGTTCTTCCCTCTGTCAGCCACGCAGGGATTGGCACCGTCCCATCGATGAACGATGAGAAGATGCGGGCCAGATGGGTATGGGTGCACGTGAATTTCTTCCACCAGAAGATGTTAATCCCATCCGGCCCGGGAGCGGCGTGGTTCCTCATGCTACTCACCGCCTTCTCCACCTCACCCTGCGTGACTGGAAAACAGTCGCCACGCTGACTCGGCTGTTGCCGGCAGTACGTGTCGAACCGTCCCAGAGCTGGAGTGCTTTCATCAAAATGATCCGCCTCGCTATACAGCTTTCCCCAAAACCGCTCCACCTGAACAGCTGTTGGCGCTGTGTCGGGGGCAGGCGTAGGTGGTTGGAACCAGCGGCCTGGGTCAGAACGGAAGAGGGCGTTGTCTAACGCCCGACCCAGCCGCCTCTCTAGGGATTGCTTCGCAACCCCCAGGTTCCGCACCTTCTCCACGTAGCGTTCCTTCACAATAAGAAGGATAGCTTTGTTCAATGTGTGGTGACGGCATTTCAGTTCCGAGCTGATTTTTCGGATTTTAGGGGTAAACGCCCTCCCCGCCGTAATGAAGTCTAACACACACTGAACACGGGATGCCTGCCTCCGCGCTTCATTGATCTTATTCTGGAGCTGTGCAACGCGCCGCCGAGTCTTAGCCACAAACGCCGCCTTATCATTGCGTGTCTGAGGCTTCGACTCAACAGCAGCGCGATACACAGCCCAGTTCAAGCTGAGGAGATCAGCGGTCTCGGGGATTGCTGACGCGAGGGATTCATTTGCCGCTTCTAGGCAACCAGGCTGAAGAGAAAATTTCCCAGTGATTCTCTCCCTCCTTGTTCCCCAGTCCTCTGTCAAATCGACGCGCCAACGGGGGGGTTCCGACTGCCGGGGGGTTCGATCTTGAGGCCGTCCGGCAGAGCTCCGTGCGGAACGCGCGGAAGAGCGCCTGCCGGACAGCTCTGGTGGTAGTAACAAGAGATCGTAGCCTTGTCGTCGCAAGCGGGCAGCCTGGTCTCGCAGATGTTGTTGCGAGAGGTGTGCAAGCTCTGGGTGCTCTTGGCTCCACAGGGCCTGCAACCTCGCCATGTAGCCCCGCCGCGACGGTACGCTATCCCTCCAGCAGCGGATGAGGTCTTCCTTGAGTTCCTCCGTCCACTCGAGGCGCCGATTTCGAGCCGTGGTCGTTACCGTGGATCCTATCCGGGTGCCCCTCCCAACTGATCCTTGGTCCCCATCCGAGAGGGACCGGTTGTGGGGGGCTTGACTAGGTGGTGTTCGAACCTAGTTTTCGGCGTGCCAGGTGGTTGGCCTGGCACGTCGGTGGCTATTGCGGGGGAGTTGCGCTCCCCCGGGCGATGGGCACGCCAGCTTCCCTACGCCATTATTATTATTATTATTGTTATTGTCATTATTATTATTGTCATTATTTTATTATTATATTGTCATTATTTTATTGTCATTTTATTTTATTGTCATTTTTTTTATTGTCATTTATTTTATTGTCATTTATTTTTAAATAAATGACAATTTTCTGTCATTGTCATGACAGAATTTATTTATTTATTTAAATTTTACATGACATTTACATAAATTTACATTTATATAAAATTTACATTTATTTAAATGACAATTTATTTAAATTGTCATTTAAATAAATGACAATTTAAATAAATGACAATTTATTTTTAAATAAATGAAAATTAAATAAATGACAATTTTAAATAAATGACAATAAAATAAATGACAATTTTCATTGTCATTTATTTTATTGTCATTTTATTGTCATTTATTTATTATTTTATTGTCATTATTTTATTGTCATTATTTTATTATTATATAATTATAATAATTATTATTATTGTCATTATTATTATTATTATTATTATTATTATTGTACAGAAAAACAGATTTTTATTCTAGCAGCACGAATAAAATTAATCACACGCTGTGAGATCGCGAAAGCTGATCATTGAAGAAAAGATATATATCGCAAGGATCGTCAAGGTAAGTTGGAGTCTTCGAATAAATGTGTTTGGCTTAATTGCGATAAAGCCAGTAACGAACATTCGATGTTGATCGTTTCTTCATCTTCAATTGATTTAAAAAAAAAAACAAATGTGGCGAGTTACGAAAAATCCTCGATGTGTCTCTCGAGTGAAGAAGAATACAAGGAATATCGAACAATATTTGCTTGGTGATAAAAATGGTTTAAAAACCAGACTAACAGTAAATATCTACGCAATATTTACTGGCCGATTAAAAAAAATTGTATAATTATCATTTACTCCAAGGATACATTTTTTTGTCTCAAATAAATATTTTCGAAAGTGTCACAATGCTTATCTTGAAAATTGATTAGTTTAAACTGCGGCTGAATGGAACTCGAGTTCATAATTTGTACATCTGTCCCTCGTGTACACACGAGACATATCGGGGATGGTCAGCGCCTCCGAAGTACGCACAAGCTAAGCCCACTCAACATTAATTAAGCAAACATTCAATATCTCGGCTGTGTAGCAGTGTACACGCACCTTTTCCCTTTCACGCCTAAATTTATTCAAGACGATGGTTCGATATTGAGCCTCGAGCGCTCTCAATTTCTCTGGTCTCTGAATGGAATCCATGGCATCTTTCTTGACCGCAGTACTTGGGTTTCTGTCGCGATACCTGTTTCAAGAGAAAAAATAGTAGTTTTTCATGCCTCTTGTTGGCGAGAGCCTGATTGTCCAATTTGGTGTCCCTCACCTGTCGTATAATGGTTGTTACACTGGGCATTAATATTATTCCGACTCCTTCTTGCCTGATTTATGTCCTTGAGACCTTGGTGTTTGAAGTCCTGAAAGTATTGGTGTGACTTGACCAAAAATGGTTGGACACGAGAAATAAATATTAATCGAAGATCTGATACTCCAGAGTATGCGCGTGTACAATTTCTCAGAGCTTATCTCTTGGACCTGACGCTTAGAACTGTTTTTTTAAATAATTCTCACCGCTGTTCATAAACAAGTGTGGTCAAATGTTTGGGTGTTCTTCGCAAGCTCAAGGATCTCGTTATCGTTCTCTCGTGCCCGAGGTTAACGAGTTCAACTCCCCGCGAGCAAACGATCCGGGGACGAATGGAGCTCGAACTCGTTTGCATTATTTATTTGTTTTTGGTTATACCGTGGAGCAAAATTTTATCGTACGAAGCGGCGTTTCATAATTTCGTTTCTTCCGCCAAGATGTCGGACAATCCTGAAGAAGAGTTCAAGTAAAATAAATAGCACATACCCAAATCGACTCGAGGGCTATTTTTCTATCTCTTTAATCGTTGTCACTTTGAAGAAATAGTGAATCTCGTAGAGGATTGCATCGTAATCGAGATCGCAAGCCCAGGCAGAAATAGTATTGACAATTTCCCAGACATTTCCCCTCAAGCGGGAAGGTCAGCGACTGTTATTCATTAAACAGTTAGAGGGAGTTTGCTGTATTGATCGCATAATCGACAACAAAGCACTTGGCGGTACTGCAATGCGATTTTTAGCTCGACAGGGGAACCGCGTTGACTGGATACTGAGCAGCGCTACTAAGTGCTTTACTGTCGAAAATAAGAAAAAAATGTAGAGCAAAAGAATTACTCCGGGTACTTGAAAAACCAATAGCTGCCGAAATCCAGCACGCGTCCGTTCCGCCCTGACGGCACGTCGCCCAGTTCGGCATTCCGGATATGCGCACAGTTTACCCATCTCGACCTCGATGAAGCAATCTGCAAAAATAAAGAAATTCATTATTGTAAATATTAGATGTCTTGCGGGGTAATATTTTGTTATTGTAATATGCAGGTTGAATAAATTGAACTGGCGTCTAATTTCCACGCTGCAAGCTAGTATAATGGTTGAAATTGAAAATATGTATTGTTTATTAAATTTGTTCATATTTCAACTCGAAATATGCACATTAATCTCTCACTGCAATAGAAATTACGCCGGCTTCGAGCCTGGAAAAAAAACGTTACATATGGCGCCATAACCTCAATTTATTTTACCGGCAAATTATAATAACAAAATATTACCCCAAATATCATTAAACATGTAAAAAAATGCCTTCTCCTTACCAGTACGTTATCTTTTACGAGGTAACGAGTCACAATATTTTGCTGGAGCACTTTTTCCACTTTATAAAAAGCAGTGGCGGATCTAGGGGGGGGGGGGGCGATGGGGGCGGTCCGCCTCGGGCCCCAGGAAAATAATTGGACCGGGGGGCCCCAACATTCTTGAAAAAAAAATGTCTAAACAGCAAAGCAATATGTCGGATATTACAATTTTTGGGGCCCTGTTCTACACTATACAAGTTAAGGGTAAATGTCCCAACGGCATTTCGTCATAGAGTTATGGTGAACCGTTTAAACTTGGCGGGCCCCCATTGGCTGATTCAATGCATATGTATTATTTTATTGTCGATTCCTGCATAAATCACAGATGCAACCTGCTGTACTGAAACGTTGAACAGAGGTAATAACAATTATCCGTAGCAGAAACGTCGTTGTCAAACAGCACAATATAAACAACATTGATCCTGTGTCATTATTGTGCACAGATTCTTCAAAAGTTTAAACTTTATTTTTTGCTTTATTTCGGTTAAATTTTCGATTAATCTTTTGAAAATATCTTGTTTGAGAATTAATCTCGACTCGAAGTGAAAAATCGTCCTTTGTTGGCTTTAGCTGCAGCCGTTCGTACGAATGAACGATTGTCTTTGGTGTGATTGATCAAATACATTGAGATTTCGATTCTGAAATTCCATACCTAAAACTTGCGGGTAAGTCGCACTTTGTGTCTGTGCTGAACATATAAGAAGTCCTAGTTCCAAATTGCAATCAACATTTCATTGTATATAATTATATGATTTTTAATTGAATCGGTGATTTATAAAACTCCACATGTTACGCAGACCAAATTTTTAGGAGGCAATAAAAACTGCTTTTTAATTTATGCAGTGATTACGTACTATAATGTCAAAATTTAGAGCTTAACAAGGTATATTACCTACATCATTTAAAATGATATTAAATTGTATGAATTCAAGGTAAAGTTGCAACATGTGAGGCTTTGGAAAAGAAAAACACAATTTTGGTGAAGAAAAACATCTGTTTCTAGTTAATATAAAAGTAAAGTAAATGGAAAAATACACGAAACATACATTTATTAAAAAATAAATATATTCATATTTTGGTGCCCATTATTATTTTTCGGTAAGTAACTTGATAATTTTTTTGGATTTAGTTAAATATTATAATTAAATCGTATGATGTAATGTTACATTTCTACCCAAAGGGTACTAAACGGAACCCTATTACTAAAAATTCGCTGTCTGTCTGTCACAGGCCCTATATCTTTTCAACTGTAATAGGTAGCCAACTGAAATTTTCGCAAAATATGTGTTACTATGGCCGCTATCACGACAAATAATAAAGTTGAAGAACTTGTGGTGTTTTTTAAATAACTGTGAGTTTCCAAACGCCTTTTGTTGACCTTTAGAGTAGTGATAGATGAGCGTTTTTTGCACAAATCGATAGGTCAATGTCTATAGATTATGATACCGGTGCTAACTCAATTCTGAAAAAAATGGAAACATGTAGGGTTTTAGAAGTCACTAATTCAATTCTTGTTGGACAAGGTAGAAGAACCTTCCAGCTAAATTTCAAAATTGTATAACTGGAATTGTGTTTTTAAAACCCAGTTGATAATAGTAGAGCCTTTCCGTTTCTGTTGAAATAGCTTGTGGCATAGGTAAAGAATAATTAATATAATTTCATTGTTTTAGCTATGTCGCAACTACCACAACACCGTCAGAGTGGAGCAGCAAAACGAAAGAAAAAGAAGGAAAGAGAGGAAGACGCTAAGTGGAGCCAAGGAGCGATGCTTAAGTTCCTGAATCAGCAGCCGAGTAGTTTTACCACCACTAGTCAGGATATCGATGTAGACTATTCCGAAGGCTCCAGTAGAAGTCTTCTACGAACTACAGATCAAGCGGAGGTCGCTACGGCCGGCTCTTTGAAGCACAACACTGACATTGTAAAAGATTTTTCGGTCGGATTTTTCAGCGTGTGAGGTTGCGGAAACAGCGGCTGAATCTCACACCCAAAACGCCAGTGGTGTTCCAATTAAATCTGGAGAAACCAACGTTGTCACTGAACGCGATCACAACAAGAACGAAATGCTAGATGTAACGGATATACGCAACTGGCCTTCAGTTCTGACGGACTTAATGAGGTTATACATTGTCCAACGAGGATTCGCGGCTGTGCAAAACCTTAACAGTTCGTTCACTAGCACATCTCGAAGCCGTCCAGGCGAAAACACGAAAGGCAGTACCCGGAATTTGACAAAAGATTGGTTTTATCGGACGATGCCTAATGGAGAAAAAATGATCAGAACATGGATGTGCTTTTCTCCTTCAAAAGCAGCTTTATACTGCTTTTGCTGCAAAATATTCAACGATAAGGGAGAAAAAGACACTAGTTCATTCTCTTCCACAGATGGATTCAACATTTGGTGGAAACTGAATCCCCGTGTTGCTGATCACGAATCCAGCCTAGTTCATGTTCGAAACTTCAGCATTTGGAAAGAATTTGGTATCAGATGCCAGCGAAATGTGTTACTGGACGATCAAGTACAAGAAGGGATTAAGAAAGAGAAAATGAAATGGAGGGAGACGCTGACGAGAATTTGGATATAATGCGATTCCGTGCGAAGCAAAACCTAGCTTTTCGAGGTCATAGAGAAGATGAGTTGAGCGAAAACAAGGGCAATTTCTTGGAGCTGGTTGAGCTGATGTCCAAGTATCATCCAGTTCTGAAGGAACACGTTCTGAAACTCAACTCCGGAGCCAACAAATATTCGTATTTCTCCAAAGAAATCCAGAACGAATTTATTGAAATGTTGGGAAATCATGTCAGAAACACAATAATATTAGAGGTAAAACAAGCCAAGTACTACTCAATAATGTTCGATAGTACACCAGATCTTTCGCATATTGATCAAACGTCTCAAGTCCTCCGGTACGTAGTACTCAAACCCAAATCAGTCGAAGTCCGGGAATCGTTCATTGAATTCATCGATACGAAAAACAAAAATGCTGAAGACATTGCGCAAATGATTCTGGACAAACTCAAAGCTGATGGTCTCGATGTTATGAACATGCGAGGACAAGGATACGACAATGCTGCTGCAATGAGCGGCAAGCATACAGGTGTGCAAAAGAGAATTTCCGACATCAACCCGAAGGCGAAGTTCATCGCTTGCTCTAACCATAGTCTCAATCTTGCTGGCATGCATGCTGCTCATGCTGAAGTAAATTCGGTGACTTTTTTCGGTACCTTGGAACGTTTAGGCTTAGTTCACATGACCGCGCGGTGCCGCGCGTCACCGCGCGGTAGTAACGTTCACATGAGCGCGCGGTACCACGCGGCGGTACCGATCGTATGGCCGCGCGGTAACGCTATAGAGAGTCGACTGCAGCTACGGTAGAGAGCCGACATTCGCGCGGTAGTCTGGTATGAACATTCATCGATAATGGAGGTGGAGGAGGCAATTTGTTTGTGGGTTTTATACCGAAAACTGAGACGTCGCAGAAGAAGGCAAAGACGATACTGGGTGCATCCTGTTTTAAGAGAAAGAGTCTCTTCAAGCCTCTTTGTCACTTTATATCCCGAACTGAGAGTACACGAAGAAATTTTTTTTAACTACTTCAGGATGTCAATTGCATCCTTCGATTTTCTATACGATTGCGTTGAAAGCGATTTAAAACCCGCAAATGATGCTGTAAGATATTGCATATCACCAAAAGAAAAACTCATAGTAACATTAAGGTAAGTAACTCTTTATTAATGAATACAAATTAGTAACAATTAAGTTAACATGCTTTGAAATTAAGACTCAAAAGTTAGTGTTTTAATGAATTGTTTCATTCTTGAATAAATCTATTTCTTGAGAATCTTCGAATGATCCGGGCGATGTTATTTGTGATGAATTTGTGGGAGGTGAAGTGTAGGGACTAGTTGTATAGCCATAGTACGTTGACGATTCATGGTCAGAGAAGTACCGCATAGTGTCGCTATATTGAGAACTCGGGAAAACCGTTGGATAATTGTTTGGTTGGCGCTGCGATGTACATTCATGGTCAAAATAACGCATAGGGTCGCTATATTGAGAACTGGTGGAAGCCGTTGGATAATTCCTCGTCTGTCGCTGCGGTTTGTTGTACTGTTGTGAGCTGTATGAAGTAGACGGGTGGTTCTGTGACGGTAAAACGTCTTCAAGCCGTTGTGTTTGTGCCGACTGGTATCGTTCTAATAAATGATACATTTCAATTTTCAATTTTAGACGCCTGTTTTCGGGAACTTTCTTTATTTCTTTAACTAATGAAAGACAAAACAGCTTATCTTCATCATCTTCTTCCTTTTTTTCTGTGACGTTCTTTTTGTTTATACATCTTTCTAAAATATTTGCGAAATGCTCGTCGGCTGGGTGGAGTTTGTATTTCTTTGGGGGCACATTGTCTGTTGGAGATTTAACGCTGCTGTTCATACTGTTCAACTCAATGTTTGGCAATGTTTCCTCAACATCAAAGCTATCGTCAGTAGCTCTTTTTTGGACTATTGGTTTGAGAAACGATAATCTTTGAAATAGCGCGAACGAAGATGTTGATGCAGATGAACCGGATCTCAAATTTTTATTTTTTTTGAGTTCTTTGACATAGGTATCTCGTAGATTTTTCCATTTTTTCTGCAAAATAGACCCTGCAAAATACATTGATAAATTAATAGTTACTTATTTTTTATTACAGGTACTTAGCAACTGGCTGTTCACTGGCAGAGCTACATTATGGTTATAAAATTGGCAAATCCACGTTAGCGGCTATAATTAGGGAAGTGTGCCAATTGTTATGGAGAAACTTGAAAGCTATCGTCATGAATCCGCCAACTAAGGACAAGTGGAAAGAAATAGCTGAAGTATTTGAAAAAAAGAGTTATTTTCGTAACTGTATAGGTGCTTTGGATGGCAAACATGTTCGTTTAATTCAGCCACCACATTCAGGATCAATGTATTACAACTACAAACACTTATTTTCATTAGTATTGATGGCTTTATGCGATGCTAACTATTGCTTCATATGGATAGACGTTGGGGCTTACGGTAAAGACAGTGACTCGGGTATATTCAAGGAAACATCATTATTCAAAAAACTATCAGAAAATTCTTTAGACATTCCTGAGCCAAGATCTATCACAAATAATAAGGACGATGCAAGTAAATTTCCGTATGTAATTGTAGCTGACGAAGCTTTCGGTATGACAACAAATCTGATGAGACCATATGCAGGTAAAATGTTATCAAAAGAAAAAAAAAAATTTAATTACCGACTTTCTTTAGCACGAAGGTATGTCGAATGTGCATTTGGCATAATGTGTAACAAATGGCGAATTTTGCATCGGCCTATAGACGTCAAGATAGACTTTGCCAATGATATTGTCAAAGCAATTTGTGTTTTACACAACTTCGTTAGGCAAAGAGATGGTATAAATTATGAGGATACGATTCATCCAGCGCCATTGCCTGATATGGACCAATGTATCAGTGGGCGGGCAATCCATGACGCCGATAAAGTTCGAACTAAATTAACAAATTACTTTGTAAATGAGGGTAAACTAGATTGGCAAGAAAAAATGGTTTGATAAATTATCGCCAATTGTATAAAATGTTAAAGAAATAAAACTTACCCAAATTTTTCTTTTTTTCGTCAGAATCACCATAATTGCAAAAAATTAAAACCAGTTCTTCCCAAGCCTTTTTTTAAATTATTTTATTGGAATAGTCCTTCGCCTTAAGATTCCAAATGGCATCTCTTTTTTCAATTTCGTCGATAAGCAAATCGATAGGTATATCGATGTCTTCGCCGTTCATTTTTTGACGATGTTGCGTCTGTCCGTCTCAAGCCGCGCGGATCAAATGAACAGGCACATACAGGCTTGCACATGTATCGCGCGCCGTCGAGAACCGCGCGGCGTCGCGCGGTCAAGTGAACATATCCATACAGGCCAGCAGATCTTGTACCGCGCGACGCCGCGCGGTACAAGAGGAGCGTCGAGAACCGCGCGGTGCCGCGCGGTACCGCGCGTCCATGTAGACGCTAACGTTGTTTCCATAGAATTTTGTACCGCGCGGTGAGCCGTTCGCGCGGTGCCGCGCGTCCATGTGAACATAGCCTTATACGCGTTCTTCTCAGCTTCGACACATCGGTGGGAAGTTCTGACTTCGGTAACTGTAGTAGGCCTTAAGCGCATCGCCGAAACACGCTGGAGTACTAGAGCAGATGCCGTAAAAATTGTAAAAACACACTTCTCCAAAATCTTGGAAGTTTTGGAGCAACTCACTGGATGCGATGAAAACTCAAGCGCGAGATCTGACGCTGGCTTACTTCTCGTAGCTGTGCAGTCGTTTTCCTTCTTGGCCTTTCTTGGATTTTGGGCTACGGTTCTGACAGAAATTAATGATGCTCAAATCTATCTTCAAAAAAAGGGCTGAATATAAGGAACTCCGCTCAAAAAGTTAATGCCTTAACAACATATCTGCAAACTAACAGGGGAGCACTTGTTGATGGTGGAATCAGTTACGCTGAGCAAATGTGTGTCGAAAATGGCCTCACCGATGAACCGCAGAAACGAGTCCGGAGGAAGAAAAGAATGGCTGGTGAAAACGCGGAAAACGCCAGAGACGCAGGATTGAGCTTCAAAGAAGAGCTACGTCGAGCAATGATGGCATCAATCGATCGTGTGATTCGGGAAATGATTACACGATTTAAACGGCTAGACGAATTGGCAAACGAATATTCGTTTCTGTCACCTGCCATTTTGCTCAATACGGAAGCTGTCGTTAACCTCCAACATGTTCAGGAAGATATTGAAACAGAAGAATTTGAGAATGAACGAAAGCGCCTAAAGAATTTCGCGGAGTTGTCGGAGGATTTCGTATATGTACAAGATGGTGGACCATTGGAACTGCTGCATTTCATTCAAAGGTTTGATCTCATTGACTCGATGCCGAACATTTCTATTCTACTACGGATTTTTCTGACTATGCGAGTTAGTATCGCAACTTGCGAACGAAGTTTCTCCAAATCGAAACTTATAAAGACCTACCTTCGATCGACGATGAGCCAAATGAGGCTTTCAAGCCTTTCTATATTGTCAATAGAACGCGAGATCACTGACGCCATTGATTTCGATGAAATCATCTCCGACTTCGCTGCCAGAAAAGCGCGTAAAATCTGTGTCTAATTGTAAGCTGTACCTACAATCAACAATTATACTTGTTCTCGTCATTTTCTTTATTACCAATATATAAATAAAATATGAACGTAAATTATGTGTAATTTTTAGCTCGCTAGAAAAATGTTCAACGCCATTTTTAAGGGGCCCATTTTTTCCGGACCGCCCCGGGTCCACCAGACCCTAGATCCGCCACTGATACACAGTTTATACCACGGTCTTACATACAGGTCTGGAAACGAAGCCAGATTTCAATGGAGTCGCGAGGCACCGTTACGAGCTTCACTTTTCATTCCGCTCGCCGCCACCGCCGTCGCTACTATCGGCGAGTACCTCCCACTCACGGTCTTCTGTGATCTCTCCCTTCGCCCCTTGCCTTGTCTTAGACCGTGCCCCGTGTCATTTATTACTCCATTTTTTATTACAACGTTCTCGATAACCTCTGTTTGCGTCAACAAGCATTTGTAGTTTGAAAAATATTCATAAAGCTGGCGAAGGTGGACCGTTGTTTCAGGGCTTTCTAAACTGACGAACCAATAAAGGTATTTGTATATTCAACATTCCATGTGTTGCGTATTTTTTTACTTTCGTCATCGAAAGAAACTCGGAATAAAATTCGAATAAAAATCCATTTCACTCGAAAAAGGTAAGTATTTTTATTTATTTCTAAAATTTTTATATTGGTCTTCTTCTAGCCATACAGGATCTTTCCCTTTTTACAAGCCTCACTTCTATTCTCTTCCACAATCCCCCGTCTTTATTCCACAATTCTTTCTCATCTACCGCTATTGCCCCTTCGCCTCGAGAAGAGAGAGAGACGGACGGAAGCTGTTCTGTCCTTGTCGTACACGTACACGCCGATAGCAATGCCACGTAGTGGCGGAAATTGGAAACAAACGTGGGTTCGTTAACGGTGCCTACCCCCACCACGGTCGTTTCCAGACCTGTATGTAAGACCGTGGTTTATACACACGCGCGATAAAGACGTATAAAACAGAAATAGAACTCAAAGCTCACTTCGATGTATGACCAACGCGAAACTTCACAGCGGTATCTTTGGAATAAGAGCGCTGCCGTGGCTAAATTTCAAACTAGGAAATATCATCGGTTTTACATGTCACTTTTTCACCCATTCCGCCATATGCGTTCGGACTCCTTTACTCGAGTCTCCATGCGACTAACTCTCGATAAACTCTTTTTTCACGGAAAGCGTACGATTAATAAACCCTACCACTCCCTCTGTCGACTGACGTACGCGTACGTACGTTCGCGTAAAACTCTCCAGAGTCATCGTTTATCTCTGTCGCGCAGTTCCTAACGTATATAGTATACAGCAGCGCGTTTCTCCTTCCCCTGAAGCTGCGAGTCGCCGCCGCGACTTTCTTCCCCCATCTCCGTCGCACGCGAGCCAGTGAGACAAAACGCTCGTCAGGGGGACGATCTCGGAGATCTCGAACGAGGCAAGCTCATTGCCGCGTTGGCTGCGCGAAACAGAGGGAGCGAGAAACTCGCTGGTCGTAAAATCCACCCCCCTACCCCCCACCAAGCTTGTATTCATTTGTATGTATATACGTATACTTATATACATATACGAAAATATAGTACGATATACATAAAACTGAACACTCGCCCGCCATACTTGCCAAAGTCACCGCGCGAGAGAGAGAGAAAAACACACACGCGCGCAGGTTCTGGACACACTCGTCATCGGTGCAGCACCGCGCGATACCCGAGTGTGAATCAAGCGGTTTGTAATAAAACACATCTATATCGAGTCCAGAGCCAACGCATCATCGAAGCGTGTGGTATTCTTTCGTAGCGATCTTTTCCGAACGAAGTTCAACGAGAAAAAAAAGAGACGCGAGTTAGTCACCGAAAAGGTGAGAGACTAGTGAGAGTGACGTGTGTCCGAGAGAGTAACACCAAAAGATAATAAAAAAGAAGGCCGCGAACGTGCGCGACACACAAGGTGGACAAAATTTACGCTCGCAAGTTTTAAGCCCTGGTGTAGTTATTTCTTTTTTGTTTTGTGTCCGCGACAGAGACGGGGATCCAACGATGCAGGCCATCAAGTGCGTTGTCGTAGGCGACGGGTGAGTCGAAGCATCTTTTCTCCAACTCAATTTTCTTTCGGTGGAGAAACAGATTTTTGAGATACCGCGCGAGAAATTCACTTCCCGTTGTTGGACGCTACGATAAGATAGGACGGGCCCAACCGCACCACTTCACGGGCAGTGCCACCGGAATGTTCCAAATTCCCGATAACGTGTGCTTATCAATTTCGCAGGATGTTAATTTCTTTTTTTTCTATCGCTGTACAATCCAGCGGCCATTTTCGATTTTTCAATACAATTGTGGAATATCGTGGTCCTATTTTTTTAAAAGTTCTCCAGAAATAAATCGAGCTCTGGCGGGGCTCGTGTACAATCGTCACGCTCATCTCGTGGGTGTCTCGTCACGGGCGTGTCGAGAGAATATCGCCCTTTGAGAGCGCCTCAAAGACCGCGCGACTTTCTCCAATTTTACGATAAATTAATTACGCAGAGAATAAAATGGCCCGTCAGTATTGGCGGAAAAAATACCCTTTGGCGATAACTATAGTGCACGATAAAGCCGAACGAGAGGCAGGAAGTTTCATTTATCTCGAGGAGGGACGACGCTCCTAGCGTTCGATAAGTACCCCTCTGACCTCTTCCCCCCACCCTATTCTCGCAACTTTTTGTCTCCAACTATTTGATTGAAGAAAAAGAAACAATTGCGTTCGCACAATCGAGCCCCAAATTTCATCGCTCGATTCACTGCCTCCCACAAACTCCACAGGTTGATACTGTCAACGCGCGAAATCTTTTTGACACCGACTTGTGCAATTATGCAGCTCGGCTTTTTAAGATCTTTGAGGTTATGTAGCGTATCGTGGCACAATTGAGCAGTCGACGATGATAAATATCGTTTGGCTCGTCGGCGAACTGTCAATTGGTCTAATTGGGGCCTCTTTCGTGCATTTAGACACCGATAATTCGCTACTTGTCAGACCCGATGAGGTTATAATCAATATATTGTGATCGGAAAAGTTTTGCGGAGAAATATAATAATAATCATAACTTTTTTAAATTTCTAAATTAGAATCAAGGAAATAGCTTTTTATTACCCTCTTAGGTTATGTGAACAACTTCCAAAGTATTTATGAAGTTTGGATGTATGTACATATTTTAAGTGGTTGCAGTGAACACAGCTGTTTTTTTTGTTTTTGACCAGTTATTTTGTAAAAAAACTTTTTGGAATACATTGATGAAAGTATTTCGAATATCCTTGCGGGTTTTTACTTATTAGCCTTCCCAAGTCAACCCTCTTCCTATCTCTCCCTACCCGCACTTTTCCAATCTACCCTCACTTCCGTTGCATCTACAGCCGTCTTGACCTACACTATGCTGCATTCGCAGAGGATACCGAGAAACTGCGGAGAACCCATACCGATATAGGCGGCCGTATATTAAATAAGCTGTATGAGAACGGTGAGCGCGATGAGCTGCTTAAGGGCCCAGTCCACTTTGGAGCCACGAAAAAAAGGATATTTTCGCGATTTTTTTTTAGGATTTTATAAAAGATATGAATATAAAAGTTGGTGGGCTTGATAAATAAAGTCTTGAAATACATTTAAAAAAAAATTTATTTCATTTTTATTCATTTTAAGTACAAAAACTATAGTTTAACGTAACGCCTCAAAAATAGGTGGGCTAGGTGGCTCCGTCACAACTCGGCAATGGCTTGGCTGAAACAAGAAAATCAAAGTTCATTACATACAGTATGGCCAGCTACAAAATGACTCTCGGATCTAAAGTTTTTTCAAAAAATGAAAAAAATTCAGATGAAAAAAGTAAAAGAATGCGTTTTTTTTTTCAGTTTTTCGCAAAAAAAAAGAGTAAAAATGAAAATTTCAAATCCTTCGAGGGTCATCTTGTTGCGAATCATGTTTACAATATGTGGTTCAAATTTCAAGAGAATCTGTTTATTAGTTTTAGAGATACGATAAACCTAGATTTTGAAAACGTTTCGAGAAAAACACATTTGATGTTTACACTATGAAAAACTCTTAACTGAACTTAATCGGCAATTCCTGCATCGTGAAAAATCCCTTCTGATTGCTCATCATCGTCGATTTCTTCGAGTCTTGCTTGCTTTTGACTTTTTGAAATTTCCATAATGGACTGGCCCCTTAACTCTAAGTACCGCCTCTAAACCCCAAACGCCTGTTCACCAGTGTCTGCTCATTAATCAAAGTATTAGGTGTACAACTTAGTTCGGTCCGTTTTCAAAAGATGGCTGTAGGTGCTATAAATGGTTGACGGCAACAGCTGATTTTTGCTGTATCGTAAAGTATCAACATCTCTTAACCAAATATCGTTTACAGACCTTTGAGTTTTGCGCATCAAGTCTAATTTTTATTGCGGTGAAAATGACGAATTTCGTCCCGAATAAGCACCATTTGCGGGAAGTGTTGATTTTCTGTTTCAATTGGAAGAAAAGTGCAGCTGAAGCCCACTGAATGCTGGTCAAACCATCACGGGAGACTTCTACGGGCAACAATTGATACGTTAAAAGCGAGCTATAGCCGAAAAACGTCCAGAATATGCGACCAGACACGAGTCCATAATCTTTCAACATGACAACTCTAGGCCTCACGTTGCTATTGTGGTTAAAAAGTATTTGGAAAATAGCAGGTGGGAAATTCTGGCTCACCCGCCTTATAGCCCAGACCTTTCCTCTTCCGACTGCCATTTGTTTCGATCAATGCAGAACGCTTTGACTGGAATACGCTTCACGTCACAACAGGGTATCAAAAATTGGCTCGATTCATTCTTGGCTTCAAAAGATGAACGCTTCTTCCGCGACGTAATTCACAAATTACCAGAAAGATGAGGAAAAGTAGTGGCTAGCGATGGACAATATTTTGATTAATGTATTAATTCATTTCATCATTCAAATAAGTGCGTATTTTAAGCAAAAAAACGGACCGAATTAAGTTGTACACCCAATATTTTCCCTTGGATTCTGCTACTTTCTGTCTTTTCTCCGGCAAAAGCTGAATCCCTTGTAGAAAGATCACCTGGTCTTTTGATGATATCCACTCATCGACTCATTTTTGGATTTCCTTGTAATCACAGAAGCGTGAATCTTCTGAGGCATGTGTATCAGGCTGAACAAGTGATAGTCGCACGGGGCAAGATGCGGATAATACACTGGGTGTGAGATAACCTCCCAGCTCAGTTTCATTCACGTTTCTTTTCCACTGATGCAACGTGGGGTCGACCGTTGTTGTGCAGCAGAATTAGCTTTTGGGATTTGACGCTTCTGATGGGCATTTTTCAATTAAATTATCGTTCACACGCTCAGCAGTCACTTTCCCTGGGTTGAAAGAGCTTACGAAGCACTACCCCCTCCTTATCCCAGCGGATACACAGCTAGCTTTGTGACTATGGATATTCCATTTTGGCATCTATGTTAATGGTCGACATGGATCGAGCCATGATTCGCTGCACTTGAGTTTATCAAACAAATCCATTTTTCATATCCAGTTACGATACGCCACAAGAACCGTCTATTCATGTGTCTCCAAGCAAAGAAACAGCGACGTTTAGTCAATTCGCAATGATGTTCTCATTTAACTCGCGGGACAGCCATTATTCTTTTTTCTGTATCTTCCCTGTGGCATGCAAACGTCGGGATACTGTTAACTCGTCAATGTTGTGCTGTTCAGCGAATTCTTCAAGTGCTTAAGAAGAGCAGTTTGGAGCATCTAGCAAAGTTTGGAATTTCGGAATACAGCGGAACAGAGAGTCTCAATGCAACTACCTAATTTGTGATATAAAAATATAATATAATGCTTTCTAGAAAGGCCATGTGTGAATCAGGAAAGACAACGAGGAAGCGTTTTGTAGGGGAGGAAACTTTAGTCGCTTTGAATAATAGAACGACTGCATGTTGATTTTGACATTTATCTTCCGTGCATCGAAACGAACTTCGACACACTTTCGTATGTGCTACATACTGGGACAGAGCACGATATCACGTGTGAATAATTGCCTAAATCATGCAGCTGTATATAGTTTTCATTGAAATGTTGGAGAGGCTTGTCAAAGTTCTTTTTTCCAGCGTCATTACCCACACTAATTAAATGACGAATACAAATCTTCTTTCTTCAATTTTCTTTCTTTTTCACCACAAAAACGTTGTTTTTTCAATGCGGTGGGTAAACAAACTGAAACAAATAGAAGTGTTTCATTTTTGTTTTTATATTCTCGTTAATCTTTTTCCTGGCAAAAACGTTTTTGTCAGGTTGTTGTAATTAAAACAAATGGGAATTTTTCGTTTTTATTTACATTTCTTTACTAATTCTTTGTACCGCAAAATCTTCGTTTTTATCAGTAGATGAAACTTTTTTATTTTCAATTTTTGATAGTTTTTCTTAACGTTTTTTCTCTAAAAAAAACCGAAACGGAAATAGGCCGTTTTCGTTTTTCATTTTTTACTCATTTTTCATACTGCAAAATCGTGGTTTAGATGAGCAGGTGAAACACTTTTGTTTTCAATGTTTCAGTCATTTTTCTTATGGCAAACACTTTTTTTCAGTGCAGTGTTGAAAATGAAAGCAATTCCAATTTTTTCTCCTCTGTGTTGAACTTCTTGCTCGTATTTCTTACCGCAAAAATCTTGTTTTCATCAGTGCGGTGGGTAAAACATGCCTCCTCATCAGTTACACAACCAACGCGTTTCCCGGCGAGTACATACCCACAGTATTCGACAATTATTCGGCCAATGTTATGGTGGACGGCAAGCCGATAAATCTTGGATTGTGGGACACTGCGGGTCAGGAAGATTACGACAGGCTTAGGCCCTTGTCCTATCCACAAACGGACGTATTCCTCATCTGTTTCTCGCTCGTGAATCCTGCCAGTTTCGAAAACGTTAGAGCCAAATGGTTTCCGGAAGTGCGCCATCATTGTCCGGCGACTCCTATTATTCTCGTTGGAACGAAGCTCGATCTCCGCGAGGACAAGGAAACCATCGAGAAGCTCAAAGACAAGAAACTCGCGCCGATAACGTATCCTCAGGTGGGTATCGACGTTTGAAAAAAATCACGATAACAATTGGAGCTGTGAAAAATTGTATTAGCTTCTTAAGCACACAAGATAGTTTGTAGCCAGGAGGAGAGTTCTTGGAGAAGAGTTTCACTATGAGGATTCTCAAATATCTTCATATCGCACGACTGAAATTTGCATAGGAGGAATGCAACGAGAGTTCTTTTTCACATTTTCAGCTCCCGATTTTTACTAACATCGACATTTTTTTCAACGCTTTTATGTGTCTAAACGAGGATCTAAAAAAATGGTCGAGGGATTTTTTTAAGCAAAGTCTGCGAGAATATGTTAAGGCAATTCAGCAACATTCATTTTTCATTGCTTTCCAGCTATTAATACAGTCGTGCTGTATATTGGAATCGGAAAAAATTAGAAGAAGGCTAGTTTTTTTACAGGTGATTTTGTAGGTGCCTCGGGTGCTAAATCCAAGCTTGCCTAAAAATCGGGGTGTAGGATGTTTTTTAGGGGATGAAAGGGGATAGGGGTGCATTAATGTCAAACTACAACCCCCACGAGGTTGGCGCCGGGAGACAAAATGTTCAGAAAAATCCGGGTTTTATTTTTGTCCACAGCGCCGAAGTCGTGGAAATTCATTTTGGGGGTGAAAAAGTGGGGTGAAATTTTGAAAAATCAGTTTTCATTCAATACCTCTTTAGGAAACATTTATACAATTTTTGTTCAAATGGGACCATTGTAGCCCTTGAAAAGACGCGTCGATTGAGTATTTGATCATCCCTCTCCAATAATATCTTCACCCCCAAGAGAATTGTTGATCATCAACAATTCTCAATTGTTATCAATTATCAACAAAAAAATTGTTTATATCAACAAAATCAACAAAAAAATTGTTTATTGAATAACTCACAAACAATCGATTTTTCGGGGCTGGTTTAGATGTATGGAATGTAGAGAATAATTTTCTCTATATTTTCGTTCCTATGGACCACCCTTGAATGTTGCTTTTTCGAACCCTGACCGAAAATAAAGAGAAATAAAGAGAATATATAAATAAAGAGAAATGTAGCTGAGAGTTCAAGCTCCAAATTCTGCCACGGCGGCGAATTCGTGCGGTCAATAGTTTTCTTAGAATTTCATTTTGCATTTTCAACCCCTGATAGGGGTTGGAAAATCAAAATTCAAGGGTGGTCCATAGAAACGAAAATATAGAGACAATTATTCTCTACATTTCGTACATTTGAACCATGCCCGAAAAATCGATTATTTTTTAGTTATTCAATAAACCATTTTTTTTTGTATTTTAACAATTTTTTTGGGGCTGAAGATATTATCGGAGAGTGATGATCAAATACTCGATCGGCGCGTCTTTTCAAGGGCTACAACGTTCCCATTTGAACAACAAGTGTACGATTTTTTTCTAAAGAGTTATTGAATTAAAACTGATTTTTCAAAATTTCACCCCACTTTTTCATCTCCAAAATGAATTTCCACGACTTCGGCGCTCTGGACAAAACTAAAGCCCGGATTTTTCTGCACATTTTGTGTCATGGCGCCGACCTCGTAGGGGTTGTAGTTTGGTATTAATCCATCCCCTAAAAAAACCCTACACCCCGATTTTTAGGCCAACTTGGATTTAGCACCCGCGGCACCTACAAAATCACCTGTCAAAAAACTAGCCTTCTTTTAATTTTCTCCGATCCCGGGGTTTTTCAGCGACAGTACGACTGTACTATATGCAAACTTCAATCTCATAAATATAGAACTCTTGTTCAATAAAATACGCTCCAAAATTAAAGTCTGCGCATCACATCCTACTCACTACATCCTACTGTTTACAATCTCTTAATTCTCTAAATACTTTTTCTAAAAAGAAAGACATGGGATGGACGTTTTTATTGTTACATAAAATCCTTTTTTCGCAGATTCCTACTGTACATCTCTGAATAAGTATCTAAAAACTGGTCAACAGATTTTTGTAGGCAAAGTTTGCCAAAAGAAGTTAAAGCAATTGAAAAATATTAATTTACAGTGAATTTCGATGCAAACTTCGTTCTTACAAATATAGGCCTCTTCCTCGTACAATAAAATACGCTGCAAAAATAAAGCTTACATGTCACATCTTACTCACGCTGTTTACAATCTCTTAATACTCAAAATATGTTTTCTAAAAAGAAAGACAGAAACGACGTTTTTGTTATTGCACAAAATCCTTTTTCTGCAGATTTATACTGTACATATCTACATAAGTATCCCAAAAAAAATGATCAAGGAATTTTAGTCATAAGGAGGGAAAAAAATCGTGTACAATGTTTATATTTTTCGAATCGTTAGACAGCGCCGAAAAAAAAATCAACAATTGTACAATTTTTCTAGCGCTTCTAAATGCGGTTAACAACATAGAAAGAAACACGAATAATGTGCATTTTATATTGGATTGTTCACAGGGTTTGGCAATGGCGAAAGAGATCGGAGCGGTCAAATACCTAGAGTGTTCGGCCCTCACGCAAAAAGGTTTAAAGACTGTTTTCGACGAGGCGATAAGGGCGGTTCTTTGCCCGGTTCTTCAGGTAAAACCCAAGCGCAAATGTTGCCTCCTATAATATTAATTCTTCGCGAGGACAAATACTTTTTTTAAATAAAAAAAAAACAAACAAAAGAACAAGCTAAACAAGAATGGTGTCAACACTATCGACAAGAGGGGAGCCGTCACACACCGCCTACGAGATATTTTACATCGATTTCTTGACGACGAAGGAACTGTCCATCTTATTCTCGTCATGGGAAGCGAAAAGGAAAGGAACACAAGAGCTCGCCTCCTTTCCGCGCTGGCTAATTTACAACTTTCGTTTCTCGATCGACTTTGTCTATTTTCTCTCCTTGTTTCGTTTTTCCTTTTTTTCTCAACACCGATCGAATTCCCCTCATCTGTCATCGGTCGATAATTCCGGCTCGAAATCATGAACGAACAAAATAATCGAATCAAAGGGGCAAATAAGAAGAAGAGGAAGGGAAAATATATACGTACGTGAGTGGGGAATATATCGAACAAAAATATATTGCACAGATCTCGCAAAAACGCACAACAGGCGCGCGGGAAGAACAAGCTGCCGAAAAAACACAGTGCGCTTGAGGGACATGACAAACGAGAAAACGTCCCGCGAGAGAAAGAAAGAGCAGCGTGCGTGAATAGAACAACGAGAAAGAATGCGTGAGAAATGTTTTAAGATGCGTACGCTCCTGAGAAAACGGCTCAGCATGGCTCCCAAATTGAGAGAAAAAAATTTTTGACGAAGGAATAAAATGGTCGGCGTCTCGAAGGCGACTTTAAAACAAATATACGCGTCGTCTTGATCATGTTTTGGTTTAAAAAGTAAAACGAAAGAAGAAAAACAGTTGAGAATGCGTCTTCGTTGACGTCTTGCAAAAACAATTATGATTGTCAAAGGAAGAAAAAGAAAAGCGTACGAATGGGTGTGTGAATGCGAGAGAGAAGCCAAAATATGAATCGATTGTGTACAGTATACTAGAGTATATGGATAATAATATTATTAATTAATGATTATATTATTATTATTATTATTGTATTATTAGCTATGAACGGTGAAACGAGAAGCAAACAATATTACTGTATACATACCAGGAGCTTTGCAAGGATGAAAAAGAAGCAAAAAGATTAAATAGAGAAAGTAAAGGAAACAAATTTAGCGGAGAAATTTTAAAAAGAATATTGAACTATAGTTGTGTGCAAACTTGAGAAATGTCAATGTTTTCTTGTTTCTCACACAAACACACACCTCGATCACTGTCGCTTCTCTTTGCGAATCGAACCGAATGAATTAAGACGACAATTTGTTTATTTTTCGTTTCTACGGAACCGAAATTTCGTAGATTTGTCCATCTATTATTTATCGATCCATGAGCTCTTGTACGAATGCACGCACAATTGTAAAGTTATAAGCGCGAAGTGAGAATTCCTTGAGGAGTGAAATCGTCGAACGCGATAAATCTACGAACGACAATTTTCGCACGGAATGTCGAAAATCGAGCGGCGAAACAAAGTTTGGAATGTACCTTCGTATTTGTTTCGCGCTTTCGCGATACCGTGGATCTTAATGGTCGACGAATGAGTGAAAGGAACGAAAGGATTACGAGAAAAATGGATAAAGGCAATGTAAACATTTTCGTTCTTTGTTTTTTTTCCTCGTTTAACGTAATACACGGCGAGAATGCATGAAAGAATACGTTCGAATTTTCGCGCCTGAGAGAGAGAGAGAGAGAGAGAGAGAACGATTGAGAGTTTTAAGAGAGCGAGATATACATATATATAAAAAGATAAAAGAGAAGAAAAAACGGGGGTAAAAAAATATAGGCGAGCCATAGGAAAATAATTGTAAATAATTCGCTGGAGTTCAAAACGTATTCCTATTTACCTATCATACAACTGCGTAATGTATAAGCCAACTAATCGAATCTAAATCGAACGTTAATTGTTTTTTATATATATATATGAGGTATATACGAAGGAAAAAAAACAAATACGAGATGACGTGAAAAAGAAAACTGTATTCTCCGTCGATCGGACATTTTTTCTCTGTTTTCTCTTGTTTTTCTTTTTTTTTTAAATCGGAGACGATCGAGCGCCCGGAACGGCGATTAAATTCACTCAGTGCGTTGGTAAATGGAACCGTATATATATTGTAACTAAATTTGCTTTATTAAATGGGTGTTTACTAAAAAAAAAAAGAAGCACCTGCTTCTCGCATTGGTGATCTCTCTTTATTTTACAGAACAAGCGTGAGATGCAATCTTGTGGGTAAGTTTCGCATTCTTTTTTTGTCGTACAATTGATACAGCGCATGCTCACCCGGGGAGAAATTCTATCGTGTTTACGACACTCTTAGAATAGAAAGTGCAAGAAAAAAAATTGGAAAGAATTCTTTTCTTCTTTCAATAGTCGTTACTTTTTATTATTAAATAATCAGAGATTGTTACGAAAAGTCTGAGAAGTCGTGCGATGCCCATTCACGCGGCAGTGTCGAAGAACGTTTTGATCAGCGAGGACACCTGTTCGGGCGTGTATTTCGCGTATTTGCCGGGATTTTTTGAGAACGACATAGCACGATATTTGCCGTAAAACAGAGAATACGGGGGAACCAAGGCGTGTTCCAATTCTCGTCGAAGTTCTTCGCGAAGACGAGGATCGGGCACGGAATAGGTGCGCTGACACTTGGCCGCCTCCTCGAGATCCCGCGTGAAACCGGAAAAACGTTCCTTAAGAACTTTCGAGGCGGGTTCTGCGAAAACGAAGAAGAAGGAGGTTAAGACACATTCCTGTGGTGATAATAGTGGACGGGCGTCCGTTTGCGGCAATCTTCCGTGTCGGGTCGCCACTACTTGGATGGGTGACCGCATAGCCGCGCACCGACTACCCGACGAGAGACACTTCATGATACGGTAGTATCATGCGTAACAGCCACCAGCATCGAGTGGCTGTTACGCGTATGCAAATCCTGGAAAACTCACGGAATTTCTTTCCCCCTGGAATTTCCCAGAACTTTTTGCAAGAATTACGAAAAACGAAACCGACTTGAAAAAAAAACTGAAGAGTTTAAAAATAAATATTTTTGTATATTTTCAATAATTATATTATTTTTCATTATATACAAAAAAAGTTATGTCATTGCCAAACATTGAAGATTTAAAAACAAAACTAATTTGCTCTAAAGCTCTATACATTTGCATTCGATTTTTCGATACACAACCACACAATTACTGTAGATAAGTGTTTATATTTATTTTTTATTTATTGGCACCGACATAAAAATAACTATAATAAAGAACAGATTCTGTATTCGCTTTTAATGTATTTTTTAAAATTTTACAATGCTTAAATTATTTTTCGAATTTCAGTTTTTTTTTAAATTTTATTTCAATATTTGACATTTGCATATATTTTATCTTTAAAAAATATGGTCTTTATTCGACCCCAATCTCTCTGGAATATTCGCAAAACCTGTGTGGTGAACCTGGTGGAAAAAGTCAGGGAATTTCTGAATCAATGATGCGTAACAACCATGCGAGGGCAACACTCTGGCAGGGTCTCTGAACGGGAAGTAGTGATCAAGGTGGAGTAGTGACAGGCCCATAAAATTCCAAAAGAGTGTACAAAGGAATATTGCCAACAAAAAAGAACAAGGAACAATTCTTTACGAAGTCGCTAATGATGTTGATTCTCGCTGACGATCATCTCCGTATGGGCCATCATCCTGAGTAAACCTGACTTCGATTTATGCGGCCGTCATCCTCCGTACGAAGGTTGCTACCAAGATTTAAAGTTTTGAAAATACGCCTTACATTTTTTCCTCATTATTCCACTCGTTCGCGGCCTGTGCGGATGCAATGGAATACTCATTCACTATCATCGAAAAGAAAGCTTCAATATACGTTCACTCTACTCGCAATTCCAGGTAATCGCTATCCAAACAGATGCAACTTCAAAGCATTTTATGAAAAACGCCTCCAGCACTCCCCAATTTCGAACCTTCAGAGTCCGATGACGTTCGAATGAAAAAGGAGACCGCGACCAAAGACAGGATTACTCAGAATGCGTCTTATAATATAAATCAAAGAATTGCGTTGAAGTTTACATAGTTAAAATGCAACGATTTTTATTTTTTATTCTCTGTTTTTATCATTATCTAAAGCCTTTTTTTATAAACTGAGCCCGCAAATTCGTAATGACAACTTAAACACGATTTTCACATCCTAAATTAGCAAAAAATGAGTAAAAAGAATTAATTTTCGATGCATTCCAATGCTGCAAACTTCAACGTCATATCAAGGTCAAGATCGACGATTTGTAAGTAACTATCGAAAACTGAATGACCCTGTCAGGATTCGATTGAGTCTCGATGATACAATAAATGGAAAGGAGTGTCACTTCGAACAGGATGACGTTGAAGTGTGCATAGTTGGAACGCAACGATTGTTTTTTCCACTTTCATTTCTTCATTTTCATCATTATTCGAAGCCTTTTTTAAAAATTGACGTTGAAAATCTCTACTAATAATATGTAAAAGCATTCGAACGATTTTTACAGCAAAGCAAATATTTGAGCAATTGAAAAGAATTAGTGATCGTTGTAGTCTGACGATGCAAACTTCAACGTCATCGAATAGAGCGAAGAAAGAGAAAACGGTACCGGGCTCGTCGAGAGGATGATCGTAATGGACTCGAGCTTTTGCGAAGGTCGCCGCCACGTAGTTCGTTTTGTCGCGAGCCAAAAGATCCTGATACGTCCTCTCGGCCGTTGGTTCGGCGAGGAGCAGCAGTTCCATAAGGGAACTTCGTCTAAGGGCGTTCACCACGTAATTGTGATTGTTGAGGCGAAAGAGGGCTCGGAGGGCCGGATCCGAGTAGGAGGCGTCGCTTTTGCTCACGAGAGCGAGATTCAATTGAGCCAGAACTTTTTCTGCAACATTCGGTCGTTTTTTCGATTAACGCGTAGGAGTATTTGTTGAGCGCGATTGATTTGATCCGTCGATCAAAATTTTCGTCCGGTATTGTATTTCAAAGAACAGAAATGAATTGACTGATTGCACTTTGAACGGACGACACGCATGATGTTTTACTTATGTAAACTCCGAGGAGAACACGATCGGCGTTTTCGATCTCTTTCGAACTCGCTCCGGCGGTCTCGCCCTCGGTGTTGCGTCGCAAAACGGCGCCAGCCGTGTCCGCGTACTCGGCCAATTGTTCGAGGAAGACGAGAACGTTGCTGGTACTCTCGGCAACGGTGCCGTCCTTCGGCAATGCCGCTCCGGACTCGTTTCGTACGCTCTCCGCGAAATCTTCCAATGCCTTGGCACCCTGAAGATATAATCGCACTTTCACTGACATCTTTGAGAAATGAAAAATGATCGTAGAGGCACTATTTTCCAGTATCGACAACAATGGTCATGCTTCAGCGAGCTCTTACGAGGTGAAAATTTCATCGCTTTCGCGAAAAAAAATTTCACGCGTCTCGGGAGCAGGGAGATCGCCAAAAAACAACCATGTTTGAGGTATTTCTTTTGCAAATACGAATATTTAACAATTAACTGATTTTCGTCCACAACGAAGTGAAAATACATACCAGTATGCTGGTAAAATGTTGAGTCAAGTTACCTAAGTTAAAAAAAAATTACTACTCCACGAATCGTCCAATTTATACGGCACTTGACGGAGATTACATGCTGGCCTCATTTCTATTTAATAATTGATATACTTAATAATTCTAGATACCTGACATAAACGGCTCTGCGCATCTAAACAATTCTGAAGATTCCGAGAAGACGATAAAAACAGGGGGCCACCAATTGTTTAAAGAAAATATTAATCATAAAACTTGGAAAAATGTGCCTAGCGGAAGAATTTTCGAAGCCGCGACTTTTCAGAAAAAGTGTAAAATGTCTGAATCTACTAAAATTGTGCGAAATTTTCATTCCAGTTTAACGGTAGTCACAATAATCGATTATAACTAATTTTTTTTAAGCGCCACTGTAATTTACCCATGACTCAGAAGGGCCCCCCGCTTGTGCCCCTACAAAATACGGCCCTTCGCAAAAGGGCTACATCTACTTAGACTAAAAAAATTGCATTTTCATAAAATATTTTCATTCGATAGTGCCACCTTTTAGCTATATTCCCTGAAAAATGTCATTGACATATTTCGAAAATTGTATGAGCTACAGTTTATAACAGTCCGCCGGGCGGGCGGTAGCAGCACCATACGTCAAACTTTAAACGCCTTTTTTCTCAAAACACTGTCTTCAAAGTCGGTAGACATGATATCTCGGCAACCACTTGATGGATTGTTTCCAAAGGCCATAGCCGGGTAAGTGGGGAAAAATTGCCCCCGAATTTTTTCCAGCGAAATTTGGAGTATATTCTGAGGTATAAAAAAAAAACAAATTTTCTGAAAATTGCATGCCCTTCAACGCAATGGTTTTAGAAAAATGAATTTTTTTTAAAGATCAAAACAAATTTTTTTTCCGGAAACGGCACAGTGGATTGATTCGATTTTTTTTGGTACTTGTTCCAATTAAACGTGTTACGAAATGAAATTATACAACATCTTGCGAAAGATTAAGGTTTGAAAAAAAAATGTTCTTTGTTTTATTATTTCTTTACTATAATCCACTTGGGGTACAATAGCGAAAATTTTTTCATATAATCTTTGGGCACCTTATTAGATTATATAATTTTTTCAAAATGATCGGGTTGGTACGCCACAGTAAAAAAAGAAACATACTTTATTGATATATTTTAGTTATATAGATATATAACTAAAATATATCAATAAAGTCTGTTTCTTTTTTTTTCACTGTGGCGTACCAAACCGATCATTTTGAAAAAATTATATAATCTTATAAGGTGCCCAAAGATTATATGAAAAAAATGTCGTTATCGTACCCCAAGTGGATTATACTAAAAAAAATAAAACAAGGAACATAATTTTTTCTAACCTTAATCTTTCGCAAGATGTCCTATAATTTTATTTCGTAACACGTTTGATCGTAACAAGTACCAAAAAAAATCGAATCAATCCACTGAAGTGTTTCCGGAATTTTTATTTTTTTTTTATTAAAGAAAAAAAATTCACTTTTCCAAAACCATTGCGTTGACGGGGATAAAATTTTCAGAATTTTTTTTTATCCCTCAGAATATAATCCTAATTTCGCTGGACAAAATGCGGGGGCAATTTTTCCCTACTTACCCGACTATGGCCTTTACAGGAGATACGATGAATAACATTTAAAGTATCCCTTTCGCGGAGGGCCGTATTTTGTGGGGGCATGAGGCGGGCCCTTCTGAATCATTGGTAAATTACAGTGCCGCTCAATAAAAATGAAGCACGATCAATTTCTATACCCAACGATAAACTAGAATAAAGAAATTCGCGCAAATTTAGTAGACTTACATTTTTACATTTGCTCCGAAAAGTCGCGGCTACGAAAATTCTTCTGCTAGTCACTTTTATAAGTTTCATCATTTTTTTTTTTTTTAAACATTCGGTGACCACCTGTTTTTATTGTCGTAACGGTATTTTTAGATTTTTTACACGTGTGAGCAGTTTATACCAGACTTCTAAAGTTATTTAGTGTCAAAATAATTCGATAGAAATGTGTCCAGCGTGTCATCCCCATAAAAGGCTGCATAAATGAGACGATTTTTATAGTTGTAATTTTTCGTTAGACGTTCGGTAACTTGGCTTGAAATTTTACCAGTATACTAGAATGTATTTTTACCGGACCATAGACGAAACCAAGTTCACTGTTGAATATTCGGGTTCGTAAAAGGAATACCTCAAAGGTCGTTGACGATCTCATTTTTTGTTTAAAATTGTTCTTCATTTTTCAATAATTACGTGAAAACGACGACTTTTCTCATAAATTTTATATGCTCTAGTTTCAACTCGTCGCCACGTTGTGAAAAAGTGAATTAAAAAATCGACGATCGTCAACGACTCGTATTTATTGTTAACTTGAATAACCCGTTTGGTTTTTAAATGTCGTTTCTTTTTCACCAACCGTTTTGCAAGCAAAAAATTGGAATTTGGCCATTTTTTCCGGGCCTCTAGGTAGATGTAGCCTAGAGTTGGGCAAAATTTTATTGCTAGGGTAACTGAAGATGAACAATTAATTAATTTTTAATCACGACTATAACAATTAATAATAAATTAATCGTAATTATGAAAATTCACGATTGACAATTAATTAATTGTTAATTGCTGTGGTTGCAATTAACAATTAACCAATTGTTAATCGTGACTTCCTACAATTAGAAAATAATCAATTTCCAATATTCTAACGTATTTGATTAAAAACTAACAACTAAAACTGATTATTGTATAGGGCGATATATATATTAAATAAATAATAAATAGGAATTATATATATATATATATATATATATAATCAATAATAATACCTAAATCTTTTTTGTCTAATATCTGTAAAGTTAAATAGGTTAATTGTCAGTTTTAATTGTCCCTTAGAACAATTGAGAAAGTTAATTGCAATTGTTTAAATTACAAGTTGCAATTAACATAGATTAATCCAAATAAATTAATTGCAACATGCAATTGATAGTGTAATTGCAATTAATGTTGATTGCAATTAAATTAATTGCAATTACTTTTTTAGTCAATTAATGAACTGTGTGAAAATTGAATTGATTAACGCCCAACACTGCTAGTTATTCTAGTGAGTGAGCAAGCGTGAAAAATAAACACCCACAATGGAGCTTGTTTCTTATCTTTTAAATGCAACTTCCGACACGCCTTTGGGGCCGTCCATAAATTACGTAACGCAAAATTTCCCAATTTTACAACTGTAGCTATCGTTCTGCGTAGCCGTTTTTTTTAATTTTGTTTCGATTTTTACACACAATGCCGACATTTTGAACATTTTTTTCTATTTTCAAGGCCCTTTTCCTGTATTCAAGCGATCTTTAAAAATAGTAATTATCAAATGTTAAAAACGCGGATACGTACAGCTTTAGTCACTGCGATTACAAAAATGTTCTTTTAAAAATTGAAAATCGGTTGATAAGTTTTTAAGTATTCGCTCGGACAAGGTCGGGAAAACTAGTTTCGAGAAAAACGTTCAAAGTTTTCGTTCCGTGTTTCTTGATATAAAGTTATGATTTTTTTCTAGAATATTGATAATTACATTGAAGTATCTAGTCGCGAGCGATATGACGGTTCTTCATTTTCATGATAGTTCACAAAATAATAAGAGCCGGTACTTTATCTATTGTAAATGATGCCACACCTTTAGGGACTGAGGCTACTAACCGGTCGCGCTACCTGTTCTCACTAAAGTGATTGTAACTCCGTCAATTTTCGGACTTGGGAATAAAAATGTTGCCAACATATTTTTCAATACATGTACTTTGAAGAATGATTTAAAAAAAATGTCCTTTAAATTTTGCTTGGGGGATGTGGGAAAGCTACTGCGCAAGTTCTTGCACAGTAGCGTGATTTCCCCCCTTAATTGACATTGCGTATAGAAAGCTGTGAGTTGTCCACGGTAAAATTGCACTCGAGGTTTAAATTAAAAACTTGAACATGCAGAAATTTTGCCATTTCTGGCAGTTTTAAAATCGTGACGTAACGCAAACCGTGCCCCCCCCCCCCCCCCCCAATTGCGTTACGTAATTTATGTACGGCTCCTTTGCGCTCGTTTTGGGCAGATCTCCGTAACGACCCAATTTCGTAAAATGTATCTATATACCCCGCGGGTACACTTATTGATAAAAAATCACCCCAATTTGAATTGACCAGACCGATACGAATTACAAAACGTTCGTGAAGCGATAAAGTACCGTGGTATTGAGAGTATTGAGGACCGAGGCGAATTTCGATCGCAGCGCGTAGTCGCAGCCCTCGACGGTACGCTCGAGATCGGGCTTGAGCTCGCCGAGATGCTTGAGAATCGGAAAAACGACTAGAACGGCGGAGAAGTCCCGTCTAGCTATGCAACGCTTGGCTCGCGTCGCGATACTTTCGCCGTCGTGGGCGACGAGATCCATCGCGTCGCGAACGGTCGCCTCGAGTACTTGAGGCTGCAAGAGTGACCGGAGGATCTTCGCGACGAGGCCACGCTCGGCCTGCATCAATTTGTGCAAACCGGCCGTCAGAAGAAGATAATTCTCCATCTCCTGTTCGTCCGGCGCTGCGTCCTCGAGGGCGTGACCCGAAGGCAGGGGCAGCGGTTTCCTCGAAGACGGGAACGATAATCCTGTCGTTTGTGACGCTCGCATCAGCATCTTCGAGGCCTTTTTCTCGATTACGTGCTGCAAACGTCGCGACGTACGACGTCCCGCGGTCTCCTGGCCCGCTATCGAGTGACGATGAGCAAATTTCGCGCGCTGGGAACAAAGAAGCGAAAAATAAATATTATATTAGCCAATCCAAGAGCTAGAAATAGTGAAGTAACGAGTGTGCGGTAAAATGTGCGAGGAATGGGATCTCAAAAGCCCACAAGGGCCCATGAGAGAACATTGTAAATACAATATTTAAAAATGAAAAACTTGCACGTTGATGCCTCGCTAATTCACTTCGCTCGAAAACCTGACAATGCAAGCAATTTTTTTATACAACGCTATCATTGTGAGTAAGTCTGAACTTCAACGACGGCACGTTGGTCTTCCATTCTTGGCTTCCTCATTGAGCAAGTTTCGTTGTAAAAAAAGCAAACTCGCTCAGTTGGTCAGCTTTGGGTTGCAAATCAATTAATGAGGAAGCAATCGGCACGTTCCGAACTTTCATTTTGAGAGGTAAAATTTTTCAATGCTAAAACATTCGTTGCGGTCCAACAATGCAAACTTCGACACCATGACAAGGGACAATTTTCTTTGTCGAAATAGCAAAAACATGATTACACACTCCTTTGTGGCTCGCCATGTTGTTGGTACGGGTTCGAATAAGTACGAATGGGACGTATAATATCGTGTGGAAAAAACATACAAAAATTTAGAATCGATTTTGTTCGTCTTTCTGTGTTGTGAGAAGAGACTCTCTCTCGCTCCGCCCCCTCTCTCTCGCCCCTTCTCCTCTCTCTCGCTCTCTCTCTCTCTCTCTCTCTCTCTCTCTCGCTCTCTCTCTCTACATGTAATTAACCTTAGGTACTAGAAATGACCTGCGCGGATAAAAAAAAAATTGGGTATCCCTTTACCGCGGAAGTACGATTTTCTGTCGACTTTCACTCCCCATAAGGGTGTGTTGCGGAAGTTGAAAATCGTTGGCAATTTTTTTGTGGCTTCCCTCACGTACTAGAAATTACGTGCGCAAATAAAAAACTGGGAATCTCTTTGGCGCTAGAAAAACGATTTTCATTCGACTTTCACGTCCTCATAAGGATGTGTTCCGGAAGTTGAGAATCGTTGCCATATTGTTTGGGGCTTTTCTTAGGTACTAGAAAGGACTTGCGCAAATAAAAAACTGAGAATCTCTTTGACGCCAGAAATACGATTTTCCATCGATTTTTACTCCCCCATAAGGATGTGTTCCGAAAGTTCACAATCCTTGGCAATTTTCATCTACGCAATTACACCACATTACAATTTTCATCCACAGATGTGCACTACATGTAATTCGGCATTTTTCAACTAATCACAGGCATTCAGCATTTCACAGCTCCCCCGCACTCTACTACAGCATAGTCGCAATGGAGCGGGGGTAGCGTTAGTTTCGTGTGACGTCCTGCTAACTCAGACCCCTATACCCAGCCTACCTCAACAAACATATACAGTTTCAAACGCATTTCCGTTGCTAAAAACATATACAGTTTTAAAAGTATTTTCAATGCTAATAATAACGAGTGTATTTCCGTACCGGCATTGGACTGCCCGCATGCGTACTCCCGCCGCTTGCGCTTCTCTGATGTTCCTTGAGCAGTTGCAAAGATCGCAAGACCACAGCGGATCGTACCGAGGAGTAGATCTTTGCGTGTCGACGATGTCCCCGGTCCTCGAGCCAACCGGCTATCTTGATGAGATCGCTGAGCGCGCTCTCGGGCAATTGATTGAGCGATTGGGGCGCGTCCTCGCCACTCGTGTCCTCATCAGAGCCGATCAGATCGAGCAGTATGATCGGCAATATCGGTTTGCTCTGACGCGCGAGAATATCGTGAAATTCCGAGCACAGCGCGTCGAGACCAACGCCGAACACCGTCGCGAGATTCTCCAACTCGACCGAGCTCGGATTGTTCTTCTGGAAGTAGCGCTGCGCGTTGTAGAGACGATTCATGGCATCGAGGAAAGCATCGAGACCCCCGGGACCGCTCGGACCGCCACGCACTGCGCCCTCCACCTCCTGGCAAACTCCGTAGTAACCGATCGCGTGGTCCAAAACCGTCAGTGTCCGCTCGATATCTGTGGAAAGCAGAGACTCGTGGCGAATGCTTTTTGTGGAAAAGTTCACACAACGATACTCAATTCTTGTTGTTATTTCCGAGGATATTCTCTAAACAGATTTTTTTTTCTCGAAAAATAATTTTTTTTCCTTCTACTTCTAAAGAATGTTGTGCACGAATATGGAAAGCGACTTTGAGCCAAAATTACTATAAGTTGTGGACAGGCAAGGGGGCTAGCCCGCCTTGTAAAGGTGCTTTGGATTGTCCTTTGTAAGTGCCAATTAGGGTCGGACGATTCGCGACAGCAGTTTCGCAGGGGAAGTACATACAAAAAAATCGGATACTTTTTTTGTGAAAAAGTGGTCTTTATGTCTGTGTCAGATTCCTGTACGTAAGGGGCCGTACATAAATTACGTAGGGCAATGGGTGGGAGGGGTTCGGCCAGACGTTACGGTCTACGACGTGGGGGGGTCAAGGTACGCG
The DNA here is from genome assembly GCA_964007375.1 of Ophion obscuratus. Taxonomy (NCBI): domain Eukaryota; kingdom Metazoa; phylum Arthropoda; class Insecta; order Hymenoptera; family Ichneumonidae; genus Ophion; species Ophion obscuratus. The sequence continues at coordinate 58,561,977 of OZ023313.1, forward strand.
TTACGTCACGATTTTAAAACTGTCATAAATAGCAAAATTTCTGCATGTTCATGTTTTTTATTTAAACCTCGAGTGCAATTTTACCGTGGACCGCTTTCTGTACGCAATATCAGTTAAGGGGGAAAATCATTGTGCAAGAACTTGCACAGTAGCTTTCCCACATCCCCCAAGCAAAGTTTGAAGGACGTTTTTTTATAATTCTTGAAAGTACATGTATTGAAAAATATGTTGGCAACCTTTTTATTCACATGTCCGAAAATTGACGGAGTTAGTCACTTTGGTGAGAACAGGTAGCGCGACAGGTAGGCTCTTATTATTTTGTGAACTATCATGAAGATGAAGAACCGTCATATCGCCCGCGACTATATACTTCAATGTAAGTATCAATATTCTAGAAAAAATCGTAACTTCATATCAACAAACACGGAACGAAAACTTTGAACGCGTTTTTCTCGAAACTAATTTTTTCGACTTTGTCCGAGCGAAAAACTTAACCGATTTTCAATAAAAAAAAACATTTTTGTAATCGCAGTGACTAAAGCTGTATGTATCCGCGTTTTTAACATTTGATAATTACTATTTTTAAAGACTGCTTGAATACAGAAAAAGGGCGTTGAAAATAGAAAAACAAATTTCAAGCTGTCGGCATTTGGTAAAAAAAAACAAAATAGAAAAACGGCTATGCATAACGATAGCTACAGTTGTATAAATATCATTGAATTGTTGACTTTCAATTTACAGATAACCTTTCATAAAGATATCGATGGGACAATGGAGAGACATTTTTTTTTCATCGTCAAATCAAGGCATATATCTCGGTTAATTTTCAAGATTTTGTCATAAAAATTGGTATAAAACTAGATGAATATATACTTCATAAAATGAGTCTATGATACTTCATAAACCCGATCCTTTCATAATTAGTTATGTCTATGAAAAAAATTGCAATTATTGACGACAAAGCACCCGTTACGTAACGGAATAGGGGGGGGGGGGGGTTCTGGCCAAGCGTTACGGTCCCGTTACGTTACATGGTGGGAGGGGGGGGGGCAAAGATTGGAAAATTTTGCGTTACGTAATTTCCCAATCTTTGTAATCCCAATGTAAGTTCCCAATGTAATCATGGTTATGAGAACGGTAAAATTGTTTTTTATCAAGTTTATATGAATTACTCTGAAATGCGAATTCCTTGCGCCGTCCGTCTACGTCGTTTAGAACTCATTACAATAATACCTGGCAAACCATAAAACCATTTATAATGTGCGACAAGCACAGGGTTTTCATGTGTGTCGACTGTGGGGGACAAACGTGATTCATTTATGAATTTTTAATATTTTTTATTTTTTAATATACTTTCTAAAAATATTATTCATATATACCCTGTTTACATAATGATCTCATAATTTTTCGAGCCGCTGTTGCGAATAGATTTTTTAATTTTTCACGATTATGGTTCTGTTTTAACTCCGAAGTAGGCCCTCTTCAAATGTCTAAATGAATACTTTTTTTGAAACGCCCTCTATGAAGCTATTTTTTCCCCTTAAACTGTCGTATCTCAAGAGTATCACCCTACATTTTTTTAAATTGAAAATTGCAAGAGTTATGATTTTTTACGTAAAAATGACTTTTTTTACACATTGATCCCTTCCTGATTTCTTCCGGCGATTTTAAATAACGATTACAATATTATACTGAGAATCCTATATTCTAGAATATTCAAACTAACACCCTGAATTTTTAAAAGCCATTCGGAACAATAGAATCAACGTGGCAATTGTTTAAACATGGCTGGGGTCACACGGACCCCAAGTGACGAATAACAATCAGTTACAGGCTAAGTTACAGACCTCAAAGCGTTAAATGTATGATTAACGAAACGATTTTTAAAAAGATTCGGACGATAACTCCTGCAATTATTGAGGGCTTAGATCTAGTTAAAATTTTTGCAATTATCGATGCTTGTTGTTCGACGGATTCTTAAAATATAAATAACGTTTCAAAAATATTCCTTGAAAATGTCACCCCGATCCGTTCAGAATTGAGGGAGTCATGGGCGTTTAAAGGGACGTTCTGCGAACCGGCGGACTTTAAAAGCGTTTTTGTCAAAATGAGTTTATCAAATTTGATGACAACGATATCTCAAAAAGAAAATGCGCCGACCAGAAAATTGACAAGCTTCTTTTACGTATCAATAAGCAGTGCTTGAAAGAAGGATTTTTTTTTAATGCACAATTTTTTTTGTCAACGAAAATAGAGCGTTTCTTTCACCGAAAAGCGATTCTTTCACATTAGACTTTGGACTGCTATTTGTTCAAACATCAATATTTTATTAAATCCTTCGTCCAAGCGCTAGATAATTTCATGCAAAAACTAAATGCGTTTGATTCTTTTATTTCGGATGTTCTGTTTCCGAAGAGCAGTGGTCACCGCGAAGGACGTTTTGCATACAATGGTCTGTACAAACGCCCTTATATATTTCGTCTTGCTCCGATCTTTTATGTTTCGTAGTCGTACGCGGTAGGGCCAATCGTTGTTGATGCGGAGCATCGCGGGTACTTCAAAATTCACCATGGGCCAGTTGTGGACGTTCTCATGCAACACCCAAGGGACTTTTACGGAAGAGAATTTTTTTGGAAACCAACACATTAATCCCAATACGGAAAATAACGGAGGGCATAGTGCCATTGCCAAGAAACTTTTTAGTCCGAGTTCTAATGAAATGAGTTGGAATCCCTTGTTGACCTATCGGTTTATTGAATTTCGGGTCGGAAAGCCCGTAGAGAGCAGCAGCAGCCGGAAGATGGTTTTTACGAGGAAGCCGAAGGAATCCTGTATGGCGGTGGAATCGCGGATTAGCCGGTAAGACATCAAAATCATTAAGTTTTCTTTTGTTAAAACTTTGGGCCCGTTCTTCTCGAAATTGTATTTTTCACAACTGCTGGAGTGATTACTCAAAAACTATTCAACCGATTTTGTAGAAATTTGTCACACATCTTCGTTGTACTATCAGTTTGTCGGTGAACCTAAATAATATTTTAATTCCAAAAATAAAGTGTACTTTTTCCCTTAAATATAGCAAAAATTTCATAAAGAATCACAAAATTGACTTTACTAAGCTGTCATTTCGTGAATTTTGCATATATTTCCAAAATCCTGCTTCACCGACAGCATATAGGTGTTACCTTAAAGAATCATTTTGACTTTTTTGTTTCAGACAATTACAGCACGAGCGAGAGCTCCAGCAGTGCGCAAACTTTTTAAGCAACTTCCTCTGAACATCGATGTACACGACTGGCAATTTGGATTTAAAGAAAATAATAAAATATTTTTGCATAATTAAACTATCAAATAAAAAGCACACAAAGTTACAAATTTCCACGAGTATTCTTTACATGAAAAAAAATCACGAAATAACTGTAGTATTTGACCTTCTAAATGGTCTTCCCCCTTAATGTAAAAAAAATCATTTAAAAACCTGCACACGTTTTCTCGGAAAACATTCATGAAAATTCCTCTTCTTTTCAGCCACGAGCTAGTTGTACCCTGTTAACTAATTAAAAAAATCCTGTCTCCATACTTTTTCTCATTATAGTTCCTATCACGTTCCTTACAATTATTAATTTACACTCAACCGGTTTTTTTCAACCCAATATGAGCGAAAAACAGCCACCTCTCAAAACTTTGAGTTCAACTTCACGAGAAAAAGTCCCAAATGGTTTATTCCTCTTCACAGTGGTACACGCCATACTGTACATGATGTGTTTCAATAATCATCCTAGATTTTTCAGACCAAAAACTTTCGCAAGGTGGTATGATGTCAAACGTATACCCGTGTAGTGTACTATTTCCTGTAAACTAGCCCATTTATGATTACAAAAGTTAATTCATTCTTCCATCATACAGCGTGATTCAACTTTATAAAAATCGAGCCTACAGAGCTCTTCTCCGATATCCAGCAACGATTCGCGAGTGACAAAAAGTTTCGGAGCAGCCAGTAACTTTCTGGCAACTTTGATGAAACGTCTCAAGTAAGTATCCAAGTCGAAGGAGAATGTTTAAGTCTGTGACTAATTTTTAATACGATACATACTCTGCTGCTGCAACTGAAGATTCCCCGTTTCATTGTACACCGGGAGGATAGTTCTGCGCAATGTGGCCAATCTTTGCTCGAGGGACGAAAGTATCGCGACTGCTCCGCTGGTCAATTTTCCGCTACGCTCTTCCGCTTCTCTGAGCGCGTCCAGCGCAGCGATTTCGCCTTCCAACTTGCATTCGATCTCGAATCTCCTTTCGGAGGTGTCGCTCCTGCTAGCCTGCATCCTCCTCTCGTCTTAGATTACCGTTATCATTCGATGAATCGGCAATGGCCCTTTGTCAGTTTACAGGAAGATTCCGGGTCCAAAAACTACACAAATAACGTAAAATCATTTGTTTGAAGACATAAAACGCTCGCGATCAGTATTCAAAATATTCGAAAGTACGACCTGACGTTCTATCTATTTTTAAGTTATGCGTAGGCTAAATTCACGAGTTCGAAGTGCGCAGAACTTCAAAGAAATTTTGTTCTATCGTCAACAGACAAAAGTTCAAAAGTACTGTCAATATAGCAAAGTTACGCCCACATCGAAAAGGCATCGACTATCGCAGATCTGACGTTCGATCCGTTGTGAGGTTATGTTCGCAAAATGAATGAAAGCGCGCACGAACGTCATGTTATCTCGATGACAGGTGCCACGGGTGTGCGTTACTTCGAGAAAAAGTCGAAAAGTACTCACGAAAGGTCCACTGCAACCGTAATTCGTTAAATTATATATTTACATAATATTTGACATTTGTGGTGGCCATTCGAAGAACCACTCCACGTGACAGCAGTGCAATATCTTTTTTCCCGTTGAAAATAATACGAATTAACGCCTGGAGGGGGTTGAGTCTGGGGATATTTCGTGTGAGAATTTGGGGGAAAAACGATGCAGCCCTGAATGGAACAGCTGGTCGGTAATATTGTCGGCTAATCGGTAAATAATATAATTGGAGCAAATACAAATGATATCGCCCCTTCCATCGTCACGCCAACTGTATATTACGTGATATACAAAGTTGATCGCTCATTACACGCGTGATTTCGCCGTCTTGTCGGCGGGATCGTGTGCCATCGAAATTAAAAAAAGTTACAATATACACATTGTCGTCGTGAAACTTGTGCTCGATCGATTGTATTACATCGAAGGCGATTGTTGAGAGAAAAAGAGAAAGCGCGTCACGAGAACAAGTGAGTTCGAAATATAATAATAGAGGACACAATACCGTATTACATGAAGTAAATTAAATTATCGGCGAATCGGAAGGATAAAAAAAACTTCGTAGACGAGCGGTCGTTCCATCGTTTTCTTCTTATTTTATATTAATTCGTATCGCATTCGCATCGCGCGACGCGCACTTTAGAATTATAAATTACTTTGGAATATTCATAGACACGACGGAGAGACTCGTGCGCCCGCTAAGCCGCGGAAAATCCTTCGGCATGAACGTGAATAAGCCAGGCTCTTCGGACATCGTCCTCGTCGCCGGGAATTCTCATCCGGAACTCGCGGAACTCATTGCCAGGTAATTATCCCTCGAATGATAATACTCCTCCACAGGGAAAATTACGAGCGAGGAATCTCTGAGCTTTCCAGTCCTTTGCCACATCTTTCTTACGAGCTATTTATTTTTTGAACTTTTATCGGCACGCAGAACTTGAGCGAAATATCGTGCTGATTAGGAACTTGCACGTTGCATTCTAGTTATTTCGATTTGCTGTTTACCCCGTACACGTTTTTAAAAAGCTGCCTTGCTTGAGGGGAAGCTATGCAAGCGAAATAACATCGTGGGAATGTAACGTGCAAGGTTCTAGCCGAGCGACTTTTTTCTAATTCATCGCTTCTCCAGGAGCGTTCCACCCATAATGCTAAGTTGTACTGATTTTTTTGGATCAGATATGTACCGGATTGTTCAATTTCAAAGTTTGGAGAAGTCGAACTACTTTTTGGAGAAAAAAAAAATCTATGCTATTCGGTGCAGGTTTTGTATGAAAAACTGGACGTTCATATGCTGTAGATATTTCTTCTCGACATATTGAAGGCTTACACCCACCTTGTGGCTGAAAAAAGAAGATTTTTTGTTCATTCTATCTGGGAAAACATGTGTAGTTTAATCATTTTTTCTGCGCTAAATGATATGGTTTTAAGTACCTTTTGCAATTTTCGTATTGAAAGATATGGATAAATGTGTGAAAAACGTCCATTGCGATCACGACTCCTGCTCAGGCACAAATAATCCAAAATTAAAAAATCAAACGCATTTATATTTAGCATGACATTATCTAGTGCTTGGGTGAAGGATTTATGGACACATTGATTTTTGAAAAAACGGCCGCAGGCCAAAGTGAAATTATCGATTTTCGGCAGAACAAACGCTCTATTTTCGTTGATAAAAACAAAAAACTATGCGTGAAAATAAAAATTCCTTCATTCGAGCACTCCTTTTTCATATGTCAAAGAAGCTTTTAAATTTTGAAGTAGATCGGTGCAGGGCTTTCTGAGATGCCGTGGCCATCGATCTTGAAAAAGTCATTTTGAGAAAAACGCGTTTAAAGTTTGCTGGTTCGCGGAACCTACCTATAAACGCCCATGACTTCTCAATTTCAAACGGATCGACTTAAAATGTTCAGGGAATATTTCTGAAATGTTGTATTTTGATAATCTGGCGAAAAACGAAAATCGACATTTGAAAAAATCAGATAGGATAATAGTAAAAAATAGATAGTAAGCCCTTAAGGGACGGGTAGGGGTTACAGCGTGAAAAAAAAACTTTTTTGCAAATTTTTTTCATCTGTATGGATAGAGTAAATTTATTGAAACCTTTTGTACATTGTTAAGAGTCATTTCAAGAACATTCCGTGAAATTTGTACGTGAAAATATCGACAAACAAGCCAGTGACGAAGCTTTTCCAAGAACGCCTTTGGAAAAACACAATTTGCGGTGTTCACTGTATGTCAGCTAGTAATTATCTGAAATCAAGTACCATAAAAATTTAGTCAAAGTATCATCAAATCCTCCCCCCAACGGTCTTTGATAATTTTTTTTTTTTAATTTCTACATTTTTCGTCGTCATGTAAAGTGAAAACTGCTATTTTTCACGAAAAATTCCACCATTTTGGAGGTGGAAAACCCCATCAATGTAAAAAAAATCTCAAACTAACCATTGGGGGGAGGTATTTTATATGTAGAAAGTGTGTACCAAGTTTGAAATAAATCGGTCAGGTAGTTTTCAAATGGCAGTGAACACGGACTTTGAAAAAGTGGTTTCGAGAAAAACGCGGCACCGGCTTGTTTGTGGATATTTTCGCGTACAAATTTCACGGAATGTTCTTGAAATGACACTTAACAATGTAAAAAAGGATCCAATGAATTTATCCATATAGATGAAAAAAATTTGCAAAAAAATGTTTTTTTTCCACGCTGAAACCCCTGCCCTCCCCTTAAGGGGTGAGATACCTTTAGGCGAGGAAAAAATTGCTGGTTTTCATGATGTTTTTTGAAGGGAAATATTTCTTCCTGTTTTTGAGACTTAGGCTTGTTTTATTACGACTTTTGGCTGTTACATGGCATTTTTCTTATTGATTAATTTTGAAAAATGGCAGAGGTATGGCACAGTCTTCTATGGTATGGGTTGCGGCAGATGTTGCAGGTTTGGATTGCTAACAAAACGGATGTTTTGTCAGACGGTCTGACGCTAAGTTAAAAACCAACCAGTCACCGGAGATTCACTATTTACGTGAAAAAACGCAGCCCAATATCTCAAAAATTGAGTGTCGTCTACTGTACTCTTTTACTTAAAAAATTTGCAAAACTTCACGAAATCTGAAAGGTATCAGCAATTTTGGAAAAATGAAATCCCAACCGTGCATCGGAAATTTCACCTCTGAATCCCAAAATGCCAGGAACTTGGAACCGTTAAGGAGTAAAAATTTGTACACATATTATGGTAACTTAACTGTATTTTAACATTTTTCATTTGTAAAAATAATTATTTTGAAAGCTGCTATAGCTTTTCTCTGGGAGCACGTCTAAAAAAGGCATCTTGCTGTAAGCACGATATGTCTGGACTGGATAATCTAAAATAAAAAAATCAACAATATTTCGGTAATATAATGGATTATCTTGTAATTGATCAAAGGAATAAGCAAAATAATAATTTTTGGCAAAATGGCGGCTTCTCAAACAAACAAAAAATCGATTTTTGACGAAAAATGTAGGCCTCAAATTGTTTATAAAATGGAAAATATTTATCGGTGAAAAAAAACCTTCGATTAATTACTAAAAAATATACTTTAAAAGATTGTGTTAAAATTTGAGACTGATCGGTTCAGCCGTTTCCGAGAAATCTTGCTCACCGACTTTAAACACAGTTTTGAGAAAAACGCGTTTAAAGTTTCAAAAGCACTTTCGAGCGCTCTGGGCACGTCATTACAAATGTGCGTGTAACTTCGAGAATATTTGCCGGATTGACAAGAAATGTTCTGTGTGTGTACGTAAATATATGTACATTACAAAACATTCAATATAAAAAAATCAATTTTTTGAAAATTTTACCTGCATATAACCCCTTAAGCTTTTGGAAAACGAAACCACAGCAAAATCTCCAGAACGAAAAAAGTTCAGCAAAACAAAACAAGTCAACGAAAACGGGGTTTCGTTTGCAAGGAAGCGAAAACCGTTGACATATTCTTCATTCTCATTTTCACGCGGCGCGCATCAGTCGTCTCGGCGTGAAGAACGGAGGATGCAGCGTTTATCACAAGAGCAATCGCGAGACGATGGTGGAAATCGGCGATTCCGTGCGCGGCAAAGATCTCTACATAATACAGACGGGCACGAAGGACGTCAACAACAACATAATGGAACTCCTGATAATGGCTTACGCATGTAAAACGTCCTCGGCGAAAAATATCATCGGCGTTATTCCGTACTTGCCGTACTCGAAACAATGCAAAATGCGCAAGCGCGGTTGTATCGTTTCCAAATTACTCGCAAAAATGATGTGCAAGAGTGGTTTGACCCACATCATCACCATGGATCTTCACCAGAAAGAAATTCAGGGCTTCTTCGATTGTCCGGTCGACAATCTTCGAGCCAGCCCTTTCCTGTTGCAGTATATTCAGGAAAGTGTTAGTATTTTTTTCATCACTCAGACTTCTTTTTTCCGTTTTTTATAATTCTATTCATTTGCGGTTTTTACGATTTTCGATGGTCAAAATATTCATTTTTACTGTTCGATTTTTTTACAGAATTACTTTAATGAACGTGCGAATCGAAAACAAAAAGCTCGTTTTTAACCCACATTTTCATTATACATATACGGGGCAGCGAAGAGAAAAAGCAGTGCCCGTTTTACGAAAATCGATTAATTAATTGCATACAAGTTAAAGAAACGGTAGTGCGTTTTTACGTTTCTGGTAATATTAGAAGTAGTTTCGCGTTTTCGAGCGCGCATACGCGGGAATAAATATATTTCAATAACTACATTTCATTTACACTCACGGGAGAGGTCACCGTCGAGTGATATGAAAAATGCACGATCATCAGAACTTTTTTTTCACATAATAAATACTTTCGTAACTGGGTTTCAATGTATTTTATTCTTCTATCAGTGAAGACTAAATTCCAATTTTATTTGTTAAAAAATCCAAAAAGGCGCTTCTGGCTCCCGTCAAATAAAGCCATGCACGGCGTGTTTTGGTCTGCGTTGGGCGGTCCACGGCCTTGCCAATTCATCTAAAACAAAAAGGGGTTAAAAATTATCAAACTAGAATTTGGGGGGCCGTATCGTTTTTTGTTTTCTGAAAAACCTCTGGATAACAAAATAGCAGCCGTTAAAAAAAACCCTATTTTTTGGCCGTTTTTTTTGCTTTAACGGACGAATTTTTTTTTCTAAATGAATTTTTGAGAAAAATTACTTAAAAATAAGAAGCGGCATTTTTGTCGCTTATCGAAACACAACAAAATTCAACTGAGGTTTGTAATTATCTCAAGTTGAAAAAAACAAGAGCTATAAAAAAGGAATAAAATACAATAGCTTTGGGAAGATCGGAAGTAAAAGACAGGGTTAATTAAAATTGCTCATTTGCGCTCATTTCTAGCGAAGTTGCGAATTTTCAAGGGGGTTAGGCTACTGTGACGACACAAAAATAAGGGATATTAAAAAACATTAATTTTGGAGGATTAGTAAGATGATTGAAGAATCGTTTGGCCATTTATTTGTATGTACATTAACGAAGTTGTGTACCAAATTTCATGAACAAATATTAATAATTAAAGCATTTTTAAAAAATCTCGTGAAGGACCTTTTAACGTGGGGGACTCAACGGTATACTGGACTTTGGTCACCTGGTTGATAAAAAAAAGATTTGGTTTTCAAAATAGATAATATCGGCTAACAAGGAACTTCACTCAAGTGTCCGCCGTCGATTTTGTTGAAACTCATATATGCGATAAAGCATTGAAAATTATTAGACACGTTTTTTTCATCTGCGGACAAACGGTTTTAAGGGGGAAACCACCCCTCAAAGAAAGGCGTGTCGAGGGGTGATTTTGCAGTTTCACCCACAAGCAGTCCACCGGTCTGAATAAAACAAAAAGCAAAATTCTTCTGATGTAAAGCAATGAAAAATCCACTATAAAGTTATTGAACAAATTAAATTAAGGGGTGGCTCGCTTTTTCTTTGAGGGGTCGTTTCCCCTTTAAAAACGTTTTTCCGCAGATAAAAAAATACGTGTCTAATAGTTTTAAATGCTTTCTCACATATACGAGTTTCAATGGAATCGAAGGCGGACACTTGAGTGATGTTCCTTGAAAGACTTGATCGAACTTTTTTTGATATCGTACTTCAATAAAAAAAAACATTAAAAATTTTCTATTTTTCGAGGAAATATTAAATCATTATTATTAATAACTAATGAAAAAAAATGTTAAGAAGAAAAATGTCGGTGAAGACGAAACTACTGTTACACTGAATAAGTGTGTCAAACTTCAGGTCAATCCGTTCATTAGATGTCGAAAAATCGCGTAGACCGTTTTGAAAAGCAGTTTCGAAAAAAAAAACGCGTTTAAGGTAGAACGAGCGCGCGCTCTTGATTTCTATAGATTTTGTTCAAATTTTATCCAGCCATTGTTCATATCATTATGCATGTTTGAGTGAAATTTCAGAACAGTCGACTATTTAGATTGGGAGATAATGGGTTTTAAAATTGAAACTTTTAACACTGCAGGGTCTGCATTGAAATTTAGACAGAGTAATTTCCCGTAAAAAATATTTGGCCCCCATAATAAGAAGACATATGGCAACACCGCATCGTTCCACGTTTCCAATGACGCAAGTTTGCGCGGTATATTCAAAATAATACTGCAACACAAATTTTTATTTGGAAGTAATTTTCAATCGAACACAGTTTTTAATTAGTTATGAATTAACCAACACTTTTATTTGTTAATAAAGATAACATAAACAATATAAAATATTAATATTTATAACGCAAATGTTTTTTTCTTATGATAAAAGTTTTTAACTTTAGGTACACGATGGTTTTTTTTTCTCGGAATATTGAACAATACTGTTCTGCGGTGTTGCCATATGTCTTCTTATTATAAGGGACAATTTTTTTTATCGATAATTATTCTGTCTTTGCTGAGCGTCTTTAGCGAAACTGAATAGTAAAGGTAATCCCAACTTTTTTCACCCGTTCCCTAAGGGGCGTCCATTAATTGCGTGAGGCGTTTAGGGGGGGGGGGGGGGATCGCGCGAAATCTCACCCAATCTCACGTGGGGGAGAGGGGGGCTTCGGCAAATATCACGTACTTTTAGTAATTTTAGTAATTTTAGTAATCACGTAATTGTTATCACGTAGGGAGAGTCTCCCTACTACTTTACATGGTGGAGTCAATGGTACTACAACCGCAGTTACTTCTACTACACTTTATTTTCCGTGAACGTATGCATTTTGATAAATCTCACGTGAGATTGGGGGAGGGGGAGTAGGTCGAGCAAAATCTCACAACATCTTACCAGGGGGAGAGGGGGGGTCGAAAAATCGCCAAAATCACATCGCGTAATTAATGGATGCCCCCTAACCAGTTTGCCATCTAAACGTAATTTGTTTTTCAACATTTATAAACACAATAGAATGGTACGACGAATTATGTGACCTGACTTTCGGTCAATGCAGACTCTGCAGTGTTAAAAGTTTCAATTTCATAACCCATTATTTCCCAATCTAAATAGTCGACCGTTCTGAAATTTCACTCAAACATGCATAATTATATGAACAATGTCTGGTTAAAATTTGAACAAAATCTACAGAAATCACGAGCACGCGTTCGTTCTACCTTAAGAGGTAGAACGAGCGAGAAATCCCTTTATGGGATTTCTCGCTCCCTTTATCCCTTTATGGGCGTGAAAAATAGGCATTTGAAAACAGGTTGATCTGAAAACGATTTAATAAGTGTCATTCGTTTACTGACATATTAAGGAGAAGGATATACCCAAAAAATGATGAAAAAGTGCAAAATTAAAAATTTGGGAGCCTTTCTATTCCAAAGTTCGAATTTTCCACCATTTTTTCGACATATTTGACCCCAAAAAAATTATTAATTTGCACGCTACCTTTCAAACTTTAGGTATATCCTTCTGATAATATCACTGAGAGTAACCTCCCAAAATTTCATACAAATCGGTCGATAACTTTTTGAGCTGCAATACGAGCAGTTTTTGAAACAGTAGTTTCGACATAATCGCGTTTAAAGTTTCAACATGTAAAAAACTATTAATTGTAATTTTTTTTTGTAATTGTAATTGTAAAACTCGAAACATTCAATATTTGGAGTTTTCCTTTGGTCAGTATATTCTTTGGGTATAATACTTTCGAAATATGTAAAAGAAAAATCGATTTTTCGAAAATTCTAAAGGGATTTCTCGCCTTATAGTTGTACTACCAGTTTTGTCGTTGTAATAATAAGTTTATCTTCAATCTGTGTTCCCTGCACCACATGTTGGACCTCCCAACTCCCAACCTCTCTCTTCAATTCGAGTTGCCTCAAGCGACGAACGAGAGCTTTGGAATTTTCACAGTAGCCTAACCCTTTAACAAAAGCTGGTATATGTACATTACCATTGTTTTTCTCAAATAATGTATTTCTGTCGTAGATTCCTGATTACAAAAATTCGGTTATTGTCGCAAAAAATCCAGGAAGCGCGAAGAAAGCTACGAGCTACGCGGAACGACTTCGAGTGGGTATCGCGGTTATACACGGCGAGCAAAGAGAGTCGGAGTCTGATATGAACGACGGTCGTTACTCGCCGCCGCCCGCGATCCTCATGTCGTCGAGAACGATGGAGGTCGGTGTCGGCGTTCCCGTGCATCCCGCTAAGGAAAAGCCACCGATAAACGTGGTCGGTGATGTCAGCGGACACATTGCCATAATGGTGGTAAGAATGGCTCCGTTCACCAAACGCACAGGTGGTTGTCGAAACGAAAATATGACAAATGGTTTTTCGTTTAACAACTATCTGTCGTGTTTTCGACACTGCTCGAAGAATTTGGCGTGTCAAAAAAGTAATTGTGTTTCACCTCGATATTACGATTATTTTAATTCGCTTACTATTCCTCATTTTTCCTCACTTATTTTCTCGTTCCCTCGTATGATTGTTTTTTCACGGTCCCCCTCACTATTTGCTGGTCTATTTTTATTCGCGACTATGTGTCGATCGTGAGCACCTTTGCGAGATGCTTGATCATCGCGGATGGCGATTTTACTTTCAGGACGATATGGTTGATGACATGCAAAGTTTCGTCGCAGCCGCCGAACTATTGAAGGAACGAGGCGCCATAAAGATTTATATACTCGCCACTCACGGCTTGCTGAGCTCGGACGCCCCGAAATTGATCGAGGAATCGCCGATCGACGAGGTATATACAATTCGCATCGATATTTCGAACATGCATAATGTACAACTCATGCAAATGCATGATAACTTCGAATGTGGAGAATTTTTACAAAGCTTACGAAATTTAAATTAGTGAATTGCCATTTTTAGGAAAAATAGCCAAAAAAAAATTAATGCTCCAGTCTTCCAAATTGAATGATGTAGGTTGAAGCGATCTTGGAGTATGACGGAAGTTTGCATCACTGGAATGCAACGATATTTTTATTGTTTATTTATTTATTTTTTCATTATCTAAAGCCTTTTTTTGCAAATTGAGATCGTAAATTTCCATTGAGAATACGTAGAAACGTTTGAGTTATTTTCACGGCCTAAATCGCCATAAAATTCAAGTAATAAAATATAATTGATTTCCGTTGCATTACAACGATGCAAACTTCAACGTCATCTGAGAGTACAGTATTTATTTGTATCTATTGGGGGCATTTATTAGACAATGAGTAAAAAAAGTAGCTCAAAGAAAAATATTCATACGAAATAATGATTATTTATGGATCCATCTTTATTCCAAAAGCGAATGATATTTGTCCGCCTAAAGAAGTATGAAATAATTAAACCGTCTTGAACTTTACATCGTTGAAATGCAACGAACATTCTTTTTCATATTTCATTGTCTTTTGTTTATTATTTTCCATTTTTTGCAGGCTGTAATTCTCGATCTCTAAATGAGCGACTTAAAAAAGTCGCGAGGGAAATTTCCGTAAGGAAAGTTTGCCAAAAGAAACTCGACCCGTAGAAAAATAATAATTTTCATTGCATTCCAACGATGCAAACTTCAACCTCATAGAACCGAAAGTATATCTTTCATCGCACATTTATTAATTTTTCTAATCGTACATCATTTTCTGCTAAAAAGGCATCCATAAAATAAAAACAGATTTTTTTAATCTCATTTATTGGAAAATGTTATTTTTCCCGAAAGAATATCGGAAAATGAAACAATTTTGTGAAGTACGGAAAGTCGAACAGTATTATTTTCCATTGTCGATGATAATTCGAGTTTCCTTTTGTCCGCGCCAGGTTGTCGTCACCAACACGATTCCTCACGAGTTGCAGAAGAGCCAATGCGCGAAAATAAAAACCGTCGACATAAGTGTTCTGCTGTCAGAAGCTATACGACGAATTCACAACAAGGAATCGATGTCGTATCTTTTCAAGAACGTCACGACGGAGGACTAAGAGTCGAGATCCATAAGCAACGACAAGAAAAGGAGAGAGAGAGAAAGAGAGAGAGAGAGAGAGAGAGAAAGAAAGAGAGAGACAGAGAGAGAGCGAGAGAGACAGACAGAGAGAGAGAGAGAGAGAGAGAGAGAGAGAGAGAGAGAGAGAGACAGAGACAGAGACAGAGAGAGAGAGCGAGAGAGGGTGGGAGCAAGAAAGAGAGAGGGAGGGAGAGAGCAAGAGAGAACATTTCCAATGGCAAATAGGCTGGGCATGGAACGAATCAATATAATAAGGAGACAAAAAGCTAAAGAACGATCATTGTTGATCGAACTTTTTTTTCACGACAAATCAATTTACGACACAAAAAGGGCAAAGAAATTGGTTAACGAAAAAAAATATATCACCATTGGACTTCAATAGAAGCAAAGCAATCGTGGAGAATCAACTTTTACGTAATCGTTCCGTGTCAGGGACCATTATATATACACACACACACTTATATACATATTATCGAACACACATCTTTATAAAAAAAAAGAGAACACCTCAAATTCCGCGATTTTTCTATAATATTTTTATACACACACTTTTTCCGCGGAAAAAGAATGACAGAGTCAACAACAGATTAAACGAGCTTCCCATCGTCAATTAACCGCAAGTTTCCCGGCGAAATTTTCTTTTCGCCAACTTCGCCTGAGCTGGAACGACGATGAGAATTTCGTTTACTTTTTTGTACTTTTTTTTTTGCGAAAACAGGAGGATCGAGCGGGGGGATCGAGGAGACGTGCGGGAACACAGATTTTCCGATTTCCTCGTGAGCAAGTTTTCGTTATTTATACGGGGGAAAACAATCGAATCATTGAAACATATACACGAGGCAACCGTGAATAATCTCCGTCCGCGACTCGTGTTTTTCGTCCTTTTCGCTATACAATCAAAGGCTTATACACTACCGGAGAACAGTACGAGTGCACTTCAAATTTTCGAGCTCGACGAAAAGTTCCACATCTTGGTTATAAAAGGCGCAATGCTCGTCGTAGTATCTGAAAGATAAAAAGACAAGCTCCATATTGCTTTTTTTTCTATTCTCTATTACGTTTTCTTACTCACCAGGTGATCTGGATCGTTGTTTTTTTTTGCGATTTTCCAACTCTCGTAAACTGGCGTGTTATTTCTTGCGTCTAAAATATTTTTGTTCCATTTTCATCCGCACGATTGTTCAGCTTTTTGCACAGTAGTGCAGTTCTTGAAAAAATGCCTTTTAATGATAAAACTGTAGAGTTTGAAATAAGATATCTGGCGGGATAAACGTTGGTTCGCAAAAAAACATTGAATCGTCACTGATTGAAAAACCGTGAGGTATCTCCAAACTTGTCAACGGTAGTGCATATACATCCATTATTTTTTCTGTCCATTGGGTCGGAACGAAAAACCGATAGACACACCGATCGATAGATCGAATATCCAATCAGCCTCGAGAAAAGCGTTCTTGAAGAATGAAAACGAGAAAACAGTAGGCAGTGGCGGGAACGGCGCGTGAAAGTATCCTACATGTAGAAGTAGATCAAGTCCTATAAAGTATTATCGATTAAACGAATACGTGGAAGCGAAGAGAAAGAAGCAGTGTTCGTTTTACGAAAATCGAGTAATCAATTGCATATAAGTTAAAGAAAAGGTAGTGCGTTTCTTCGTGTCTAAGGGAAGTGCGTGTTTGAGGAGGGCGAGGGAAGGAGAGGAGAGAGAGATAAATTTACGAATAATGTAACGATAGGCGTTCCTGGTCGTATTAGGAGTAGTATCGCGTCTTCGATTGCGCATATGTAGCAAAAACGATATTTCAATAAATACATTTCATTTACATTCACTTAAATTTAACTAGACACGAAATTAACGTTGAGGACGTATACGACACTTCCGAAATTACCATCATGACGATAAAAGTTGAAAACCATTATTGCTTCGTTTGATCTAAGCCTGCACGAAACATTTGCAATCGATCCACGAACCCGTCGAACAATTATGACACTTTTAATTTTTAGTGGTTTCGCACGCGTTCGGTTGGAACGTTGTTTTGCTCTCAGGTGTGACGAGAAAAAGCACAACGGGAAAATGGCACGGAATGCTTTGGTCTTTGGCGTTGGTAATTTATGTGTGGAAGAAACTTTTTGGAAAATTTCACAATCATCCACCACGTAATTGCCGTGTGTTTAATTGCAACGTACTACAATTCTGCTCATTTGCTTGGTCGACTCTCCCATACCGTCGCGGGCGCGACATATTCTTAAAAGTTTCTCCCTAATGGAGTTAAGGGGAGATATACACCTAAGAGCCGGAAAAAGGTCATTTTTGTGAATTTTTTCAAGGAAAACTATTTGACATTTCGGACCGAGGTTTTTATTATGTAAAATTATATACATTCAAAAATATGTTTAATTTTCTTTATTTAAAAATATCAAAAATATACAAGGATACTGTATGATCCTTCGAACGTCGTAAAAAATCTGCGTATACGGAACCCACTGGCGTTTCTTCAAAAATCATCTGAAAAAAACCAAAACGATTATTAAATTAGGTACTATAATCTAGTACTTGTCATAGCCGATTTTGAAAATATCGATTTATGACAAAATGGCGGATGTTTGAACGTAAATAGTGATTTTTGGGCCAAAAATTAGTTATTATTTTGCCGATAAAACAAAAACTAAGTAACGGCAGAAAAATCCTATGACAAGTACTAGATAATGGTGTGTAGAATAACCACAAAAAACCTCAAGGCAATCGGTTCATTGGTTTTCGAGAAATTTTGGGTACCGATTTGAAAAACGTGGTTTTGAGAAAAATCGCGTTTGAAAATTTGGGTATGAATAAATCATGAAATTTGTCAACTTACATGGAATCATCGATACCAGGCCCATAGTGTAGGTCTTTTACGGTCGACGGAATGTTCATAGCTTCTAAATCCGTGACCTCGACCATCTCACCTGGATCTCTCCTTAAGGGATCATCACAGTGATACACACAAAAATAGCTGATTTTCGCGATTTTTTTTCGATCGTTAAAATACGCTAATCAGTGTGATTATTTTAATGTCAAATCAAAGCACTCGTGAACAACAGAAAATACATTTTTTTCACTTTATATTCATTTTTTTTTACATTTTTTTAACGGTTGAAAATGGCTTTGAAAAAAAGGAGTCCTCGCGGAGTACACGGTTGTGGCCGTAAATAGTATTTGAAACAAAATTTGTAAAAAGATTATTAATCAGTATGAAAGCCACTATCTTATTTTTAAATCAAAATTGACAAAACGACAGCGCTTTGAAAAAAAGTATCGAATTTAGCCTATTTTTTCGAGAAAAAATAGGTTCTCTAGCAAGATAAAGAATGGCGTGAAGAATGTTGAGTCAAAATTTGAGACGAAAAGCGTGGAAACTCTTCCTTTGGGGGTGTGCACAGTTTTGTGAAAATACATTTAAAAAAACGCGTCCATCCAGGTCTCACGCAGCTGGTCGAATCCCTTTTTCTGAGAAAGGCTGTAGCAACCGGAGTAATTCGAATTTCGCCCAAAACATTAAACAGCATGTTTATAACCGTCTGT
Source organism: Ophion obscuratus (assembly GCA_964007375.1). Lineage (NCBI taxonomy): Eukaryota > Metazoa > Arthropoda > Insecta > Hymenoptera > Ichneumonidae > Ophion > Ophion obscuratus. The sequence goes on from OZ023313.1 coordinate 58,580,777, forward strand.
ACTGTCGGATAATGCAAAAAAATCGATTTTTTGACATTTTGACACTGTGATGATCTCTTAAGGGGCTAGGCTACTGTGACGACCCGAAAAACGGTTAGTCAAATTATTTAAAAAAACTGAATTGTGAACTAATACGTAAGATGATTGAAAAATCGTTTGGACATTTATTCGGATGTACATTAACAAAGTTGTGTATCAAATTTCATTTTAAAATATGGTAATTATGCAGTATGAGGACTTTTCCGAAAAACGACGAGAACATTTTTTTTTCGCCATGCTGTTGTTTATTCCATTATAGTAAGTGATATTTCGTCGGGGGAGGCTGGCATTTCCCATTAATTCTATACGTTGTGGGGTTTTGAAGTGTCCAGAAACATGCAATATTTCGACGCCTCTCTAGACAGCTACGTATTTCCTTATAGATAGTGTATTATGAAGGTAACGATGTATATGTTTTGATTTCGTGACCACAGCTGCCCTGTTTCCGGAAACAGGTAATATTTCGACGCCTCTTGTTTGTTGTCGCTAAACAGCTGCGTGTTTCTTAAGGGCCAACCCAAACAAACCCAAACAAACTCCCCAATATAGGCGTCGAAATATTTTAAAATGCCGTATTTTATCACGTGTTTCCGCGAACTTCAAAACCCCATAATTTATGGAATTAACGGGAAATGTCAGCCTCCCCCGACGGAATATCACTCAATATAATGGAATAAACAAGTTGACGGTGAAAAAAAACATGTTCCCGTCGTTTTTCGGAAAAGTCCTCATACTGCATAATCACCCTTGATTTTGGCCATCCGGTTGATCTGAAACAAAAAAAAATGAAATTTTTTCTTAAAATACATGATATTGCCCAAGACTTGACCGAGCTTTTTTTTCTTGTTTTAATAATGAAAAAAAACATTGAATTTTTTTCTCGATTTTTTAAGGAAAAATTACCATTACTGTTATTAACGATTGAAAAAAAATGTTAAGAAGAAAAACGTTGGTCAAGACTAAACTACTATTACACTGAATGAGTGTACGAAATTTTAAGTCAATCCGTTCATTAGATATCGAGACGTCGTGTACACCGTTTCGAGAAAAACGCGTTCAAAGTTTTATTAGCAGTTCTATCGTTGTAATTATAAGTTTGCCTTCCTCTGCAATTCAATTTGAGTTTCCCCAAGCGACTATCGTTTTACTGAAATGTTCACAGTAGGCTAACCCCTTAAATATTAAACAAACACGAGTAAAACAATTAAAAAAAGAAGATTTTCAATTGGAAATGCGGCTTACCTGACATCTGTATACTTGAGACTCAAATTTCGGCACCGTTGCCTAGAAATATGTCCCATACGTCCTCAACGTGAATTCGCCTTTGTCGATGCAATTTAGTCGATTAGTCCGTGAAAAAAAAGAGTAAAAAAAAGCAATATATCGCGAAGCTCGAAAAGTATCGAAAAGTGTATACCGACAAACGCGTTGTCATGACTCCGTGAAACCTGGCAACCGTTTTACTCCGTTGTTCGCGAGTTGCGGCATAAATCGAAGAATTCGGCTGGAAAAAAGCTCGAACCCGAAAAACAAAGTTCATAGAGAAGAAGCGTGAAAATGTCGCGTATAAACGAGTTGCAATTGAGCAGAATTTGCGTATCGTTGCAAGCCGATGAAAAGGGACGTAGAAAGAAAGCCCTCGAGGAATTGTACACTTGTGTCGGGGAGGGCGATTGGAGCACTGTGGAGTACACGAAGATTTGGGAAATCGTGAGTAAACAATTGGCTCGTAGTTTGACCGACGAGGCGGAGTACTGTCGAAACTTGACGATCGAAATGTGGAAAAAATTTCTGACCGTTTTACCGATCGACGAGAAAAACATCGTTCACCTTCTGACGATACTGTCGAGGCGTTTGAGCGCTCAAGAGCTGCTGGAACCGAGCGAGGAAGTCAGACTCAATTGCGTGATACTTTTGCGTCTTGTGGTCGGAAAATACGGAATACATTTGAGCGTTTATTACGACGATTTTGTCGCTGTACTCGCGCGCACCGTGACCGACAATTATCCGGAAATAAAACGCGAGACTTGCCAGTGCATCGAGGAATTGGCGCAATTGATACCCGAACAATTTTACTCACGATCCGGGAGCCTCGTCAAGCCGACACTGACCAACTTTACTCATCAACACTGGAAAGTTCGGGTCGCGAGCATACGAGCGATCGGTCAAATTATGCTCCATGGGAATAGCAAATCGATGGAAGACGTTGCAACGCCAATGGCCGAGAGACTCTTCGATCAGAGCGGCGCAGTCAGACTCGGTGAGCGTAGACAGAGAGATGATTTTTTAAATTAAGGGGCTATACCAGTGTGAACGCTGAAAATTTGGGTGATTTTCGGGCATTTTTTTAAAGAAAAGTACTCAATTAAATGTTTCGGAAAATTAAGTATATATTTGGCTATATTTGACCTATATTACATAATTTTTTTATAGAAAAATATTAAGATCCAAGCGACTTATGCGCTGCCTTCGGAGGCGCATAAGTTGCCTCTTTTCGAATTTTCGAAGAAAAATGACATCATTATTGATAATAACTAATGAACAAAAAATGTTAACCCGGGAAAAAAAGTTCATATCTGAATATATCTAAATCATATCTGTACAATCAGATATGATCAGACAAGAAAATTGGCAATATCTGTTCATGTAGTGCCATGGCAGATCATGTATGCTTATATCTGAGCATGTATGATCATATCAGAGCCATTTTGATAATTTTGAGAGCAGGCCCGTCCATATTGCAGCAGGTCTGACCAGATCCAATCCCCAGGCAAGATCTGATCTTGTTGGACCAGATCTGATTTTATTGGGCCAGATCTGATCATGTCAGACAAATCTAATCTTATTGGACCAGATCTGTCTGTCCGTATAAGAATAAAATACCGTGGATCCCAGTAGACCTGGACATCTATGAACAATAGACCTGCCCATATGATAGAATCATAGTTTATCTGAACCATCAGACCAGGTATGACTCCGACTATGTCAGAGCAAATCTTACCCTATTGAGACAGATCAAATCTTGTTAGTGCAGTCATGAAGATATTAAAATGTTTACATATATAGAGCGGGGTTATTAACACCTCATCACTTGACGTGTTAATAATTAATAATATCATAGTAACTCACATGATCACATATAATACAGTCAGGTGAGGTGCCATATCTGATCGGATATCGACTCATATCCTCATGTATCGTTTCATATATTCAGATGTTTTCACGTGTGAACAACTGAACTGCATATACGACAAGGTATAAGTGTATAAGACTTCGTATATTTTCGAGGTTTGGTATCGTATCTGATGGGATAAAATTTTATATGAACGTGCCTGCTCATATATCACATCATATATGTTCAGATATGGTTTCACGCTGCCAACTGGCCTTGGTACCTGACCAGATAAAAACATATAATGAGATCTATATAGCGGAGTGTGGTACCGTATTTGATCGGATATTATCTTATACGAACAGATACGTTCACATATCACATCAGGTATGTTCAGATACGAATTTACGGTACCAATTCGCCTTGATACTTAGCCAGATATAAACAGATATGAGTTCATATAAGGTCAGGCCAGATACTGTATTTGATCAGATATGATCTTCTATATGCATATGTGATGTGGAATACGATCAGACCTAATCATATATGATACTGTAAAATGTCAGATATAAATATATCTGAAACATGTATGACAATATCTGAAACATATATGAACATATCCACTCAGACATGAACTTTTTTCCCGGGAAGAAAATCGTCGGTCAAGACTAAACTACTATTACACTGAACGAGTGTGCCGGATTTTAAGTCAATTCGTTTATTAGATGTCGAGGAATCGTGTACACCGTTTTCAAAAACATAGTTTCGAGAAAATCGCGTTTAAAGTTTTACTAGCAGTTCTATCGTTGTTCTATCATAAGTTGACCTTCAATCTGTGATTCCTGGGCCATATGTTGGACCTTCCTCTCCAATTTAAGTTGCCTCAAGCGACGCACTAGAGTTTTGGAATTTTCACAGTTGCCCAACCCCTTAAGAGTAGGCAAAACCTTTTTTAAATCGAAACGATAAATGCTACAATTGTTGGGCGATTTTGTAAATCGTTTCTTCATCTTTTTCCTAATCGCTCTCGTTGTCGCGTTTCTTAGAATTTACAGCTCAGAATTAAGGGGTCTTCTCACTTTAGACGCTAAATGAAGGCTATTTTCATGAATTTGTTTGTATTATAGATATTGATATAAAAGTTGTTACACTTAATAAATCCAGTTTCGAAATACATTTAAAAAAAATGTATTTCTTTAAGTCACTATTTATAGACGAAAATGGTAGTTAAAAAAATGTCCTAAAAAAATTGTAGGTCTGCGCTGTTGATGAAATCTCGGAGATGGATCATCCGAAACAAAAAAATCAAACGGTTTTAGGTTCAGTGTGTCAATGGCTACAGCGCATATCATACGATTTTTGATATATGCAAAACTCATAAAATGGCGGACATTTTCCGAAAAAAACCGTTTTTGGCAACAAAAAAAATTAGTAAATATCAAAATATAAAAAATCCTTGATATTCGCTATAGCTATAATTGTAAAGAATATGTGGTTAAAATTTCATAAGGATTCGTTCAGTAGGTTCGAAGATTTCTTCAACAAGCCGTCGAAAAACGTCGTATCGAGAAAAACGCGTTTAAAGTTTGTTTGGGTTACATAGATACATTAAATTTTTTTAACTGTATTTCGAAAGTGTATTTATTAAGTGTAACAACTTTTATATCAATATCTATAATATAAACCTATCAAAAAAAATCATGTAAATGGCCTTTTTTAGCGTATAAAGTAAGAAGACCCCTTAATAGCGATTTACAGCTATCCGGTTATTTTTTATTTATTTTTTTTCAAAATAAACACGCCCGCGCAAAAAGCCTTTTTGAAACTTCGTGTTCCAGCTCGTGGGAAAATTGACGAAATTGGCTCGTCAGCTTAATTTTAATAAAAGCGATAACCATCGTAACATTTTTTAATAATCCTCTTGGATTTTCCAAATCGGACGATTCGATCGAACCGTGCTGGAAACACGCCTTTTTCTCATGACAATAGAGAGATTTTTCTTCAATATCCATCTGAAATCCTAAAACCTAACGAGTTATTCAAGTTGACAGAAAATACGAATCGTTGACGATCGTCGATTTTTTAAATATTTTTCTTTTTAACAAAGTGCCAACGAATTGAAACTGAAGCATACAAAATCTATGAAAAAAGTCGTAATTTTTACGTAACTATTAAAAAATGGAAAAACGATTTGAAAAAAGTCTGATCGTCAGCGAACTTTAAATATTTCTCATCGCATCTCCTGTAAATTTGGAACCAATCCATCAAGTGGTTCTCGAGATGTCATGTCCACCGACTTTAAAAACAGTGTTTCGAGAAAAATGCGTTTAAAGTTTGAAGTATGGTGCTGCTATCGCTCGCCTGGCCGACTGTTAGAAGCCGTAGCTCATTCAATTTTGGAAATATTTCAATGAAACTTCCAGGGAATGTCGAATAAAAATATTTTTCGAAAATGTAGTTTTTTGACCCACCTATGTAGATGTAGGCCGTTGATTTGCAACGTATTTTCGTCTCATTAACAACAATGTGATTTTTCCTTAAATTTTAGCCGTGATCGAGGTGGCGGGTGTTTGGTTCCTGAATCTTCGAGATCGTTACAGCTGGTGGCACAAATTGTTGCCTCTTCTGGTGACCGGCCTCCACGACGAGGTCGAAAATATAAGGAATCGAGCCGGTGTACTGTGGCGAGAGGCTGGCGAGCTTTACGCTAGAGAGAACGAAAGCGACGAGAAATTCAAAGATAAATTGGATTTTTTGACCGAGGATCCGGCTCATTATCCAGCAAACGGTGATACCTTCGTAAAAGCTTTTTCTTACATTTTATTTTCAGTGCCTCTTCCTTGTCACTTTACTATTTCCGGTTTCAGAGAGACCTCAATAGGGTATTTGACTATATTCAAAATATGATTCACCCTCTTGTCATCCTAAAAGAATATGGCGTTTAAAAAGTATTTTCTATCATTTTATCGAAAAAAATGCATTATTTTGGTTTATTTCAATTTTTTAATTAGATCAATTTGAACGTTTGGTCACGGGAAGAAAAACGCTCCAGGATTGGTTGGATCTCTAGTGACGCCACATACCAGTAAACAGATTATCATTACGAGTCCTGTGACGAGTAATGAGCCATTTTCTAGTTTATTTCAGTGTATTCCCGTGCTTTTTCTGTTCATTCGTAGTTATTTGTAATGATAGTAACCATATTATCAACTTTTAAATAAGAATGAAGAGGAAGGTTTGCTGTGCAACGACGCAGCGGCGCTATAGGTCCTTTACCTTGTTTACTGGCATGTGACGTCACGGGTGTCGCATGGCTACATATTTGGCAACGGGAGCAATTTATCGGTCTGGTTGAATATTTAAATTTTATTACCAATGTATATCGTAAATACTGACATTCACGAAGATAAACATAATATTGTAAGCATAATATAAAAAAAATACTTTATATGGAATTTTTTTGTTTAAACAGGCTTTTATTTAATACTAGAAAGTAAAAAATTTTTTTTTGCCAAGTCACCTTTATGTGACTATAAATAGAAGCTTGGGGCGCTCAACTTTTTAAATGTTTAATAAATTTGATCAATTCAGTTTCATTAACCGTATTTAATTTGGTACATTAGTAACTAGAGGAATTATTATCACACGTTTATGCACAGTTTCAGGATTTTATTTAAGAAATCTAAGGTTGTTTTACAGTAAATTAAATATCTTTGATATGTTAACGGATTTATGTAAATTAAAGCTTATATGTCTAAATTTTGAGCGCCCCAAGCTTTTATTTATAGTCACTAGAGGGGAATTGGTAAAAAAAAATATTTTCTCCTTTTTAGTACATTGAATAAAAGTTCGTTTTAAAAAAATACATATAAGTTATTTCCTACTTTCTAGTCTTTAATTGATTTTACTGTAGTAAAATCAGTTAAGGGGTAAGGCCACTGTAACGGCCCAAAAAAAAAGGTTTTTTCACTAATTTTTTGCTCCCGAAATTGAAGGTATTTGAAAAAAAACTTTTAATGGTGTTATCGGGCATACATTAAACTTTATTATAAAATTTTTTTACAGTAAAAAAAACAAAATGGCGGTTCCACAGCTATCTTCCCGGGACATGTTTTGCTTCCAGGGCTCCGCGGCACGCAGCACCACTGGTGCACTTTTGAATCTAGAACAAAAAAAAAACCATTAATCTAGAGGGCTATAGCTAGAGAATGTCGATCGGATTTTAAAAAGTATCAATTTTTGTGGATTTGGCGTGCGTTTGAAAAAAAAAATTGATTTTTGACGAAAAAAACGGCAAGTTTTTTGTTAATAAAAAATCAATAAATAAAGTTCTTGAAAATTCCGATCGACATTCTCAAGATAATGTAAATGTTCACATCTGGTTAAAATTTCAAGTAAAAAAAATGAAAATTGTTCGAGTTATGCTGCGTGCCATTTTGAAAAACCATGTTTCGAGAAAAACGCGTTTAAAGTTTTGCGAATAGTTTGTTTGGGTTTGTTTGGGTTTGTTTGGGTTTGTTTGGGTCGCACAGGACCTTTTTTTCTTATTCTAGAGGGTTTAAACTATTTTTTAAGCCAATAAAAAAAAATCGATTTTTCAAAAAATTTACAGTGGCCTTACCCCTTAAAGACTAAAATGTTTAGAAGGATTAATCCCTCTGTGCAAAAATTTTAGAGTTGTAACTCTGAAATTTTTGCAAAGATGGATTAATCCTTCGAAACGAACCGGTGTCATTATTGATTGATTGTCAGGAAAAATCCTGGAGAACTGTGATTCGTGGTATCTATCATTGATTTTAGCTCACTACCTATTGGACCTTACCTTTTAACCTATTTCACCTATTGGACCCTTTTAACGATTGTGCGATCCGAGAACACTTAGAGCCAATTCATATTCTCTCATGCACTTTCCATGTAGTGTAGCTCTATTCAATGTTTCTCATTCTGTTCATTTCTGTTAACCCTTCATTATTGCAAGGTCTCTTTCCTGTTAGCTGTTCGCAGTCCATTTTTTTTTATGTTGAATCATGCATTGTCACAGTTTAGATGCATATTTACAAAATTTCGGAGCTCTAAGTAGTTGGCATGTGGGTGAAATGTCGATTTTACGTTTTGCATCTTACAGAAAGTCTTTATTTTACATTTATTTATTTATTTTTTAGAGAGATGCATGTTTGCAAAATTTCAGAGCTCTAAGTAGTCGGGAAGTGGGTGAAATATCGATTTTCCATTTTGCATGTCACACCAAGTCAAGTTAAATGTTTTTAAACCATTAAGATGATTGTTTAAAACCGTTTTAGATGATGTTCGTTTGTTGAAAACCATTTTCGATTATTTCCGTACAACAGTCAAATGCCCCTATTCGATCGATTCACGCAGTACGGCTAACGTAAAGGAAATTTCTTTATTTCCATACTTAAAAGCCAAAAATGTGTGCTTGTTTCAGTGGAACGACCGAATCTCGGTTGTCGCACCATAGTGCAACAGAATCTTTGCAAACTCGTTTCTGGCATAAGTCGAGAGCTCGGTGACTGGCTGGCCGATATAAGAGTCCGTTCGGCCCAATTGCTGTGCGTTCTCGTCTTGAACGCCGAGGATCATGTCACCCAACACATCGAGAAATTGTTGCCCGCTATGTATAGGTAGAAGAAAAACATTCGCGTCGTCCACTCGCGAACAAATTGATCGGGCTACGCTTCAGAATTGACGCGACGATCTAAAATGTGACTTTATTCAGATTGCCACCAACTGCTGATTGTTTAAGCGGTCTTCTTACGTTAGACGCTAAAAAGGCTGTTTTCATGAACTTTTTTATAGGTCTATATTATAGATATTGATATAAAAGTTGTTACACTTAATAAATACACTTTCGAAATACAAAAAAAATATTTATTTAAGTCATTATTCATAGAGGAAAATGATAGTAAAAAAAATGGTAGGTCTGCGCTGTTGATGAAATCTCGGAGATGGATCATCCGAAACAAAAAAATCAAACGGCTTTAGATGCACTATAGGCTATAGCGCATAGCATACGATTTTTTATATATGCAAAAATAACATAATGGCGAATATTTTTCGAATTTGGCGAACGTTTTAAGTGTGTGTTGGTTACATAAATACATTTAAAAAATTAAAATGTATTTCGAAAGTGTGTTTATTAAGTGTAACAACTTTTATGTCAATATCTATAATAAACCTATCGAAAAAATAATGAAAATAGCCTTTTTTAGGGTCTAAAGTGGGAAGACACCTTAAAGGTTTTTCCAAATAATTTCGTAATCGAACTTCATCAGAAAAATGCCTCAGCTACATCAATGTGGCGGGGGAAGACAAGTTTTATGGTCGAATAGAATTGAAGAACAATTCGGAAAGCGTATTATATCTTTTTTCGACTCGTTTATAAGTTGATTAATCGAAACGTGGCTCTTCACGTCATTAAGATAAACGTTTTTTTTCCTAGTGCAGCTACGCGATCAGCCAAATATAATAACTCCATAATTCAAGACGACGTTGAGGGTCGTGACTTTGCTATACAATGGAGACTATAGATGTTTTCATAGAACACATTTTTTTCCGAAAAAAATTCGCATACAAAAATCAGACAAACATTTGCTATAAATGTAAAAAAGAATAAAGAATTTTCATTGCATTCTGACGACCCTAATTACTAGTTCCTATGCAGCACTTTCGGATTTTCATGACATTGGAGAACCACTCGATTTAACAAATTTGGAAAATTTAATTCAAGAAACGAAATTCTTTAAGGGGTTGGACTACCGTGACAGCTCGAAAATCGGGCTTATTTAAAAAATATTTTTTAAGTAATAAGGTGGCTCCAAAATCGTTCGGACATTTATTTGTATGTACATTAACAAAGTTGTGAACCAAATTTCATAAAATATTAATCATTAAAGAAGTTATAAACAATCTCGAAAAGGATCTTTTAACGTGAAAAACTCAACGGTGTACTTGATTGAGGCCACCTGATTGATCTGAAACAAAAAAAAAACGAGTTCTTAAAAGAGATAATATTGGTAAAAACTTGACCGACCTTTTGTTGTTATCGTGTTTCAAACTTAAAATAAAAAAATTATTTTATTCTTTCGATTTTTCAAGGAAAAATGACATCATCATTGTTGATAACTTATGAAAAAAAATTTAAGAAGCTGAACGTCGATCAAGACCAAACTACTATTACACTAAATAAGTGTACCAAATTTCCGAAATAAATGTACCAAAATTCCGCAATTAAAAAAAAACGTAGTTACGAAAAAAACGTGTTTACAGTTTCACGAGCAGTTCTATCGTAATCGTAAGTTCACCTTCAATCTGCGATTTCTGCACCATATGTTGGAACGTCCTCTTTAATTCGATTTGCCTCAAGCGACGAATGATTTTTTGAAATGTTCACAGTAGCCTAACCCCTTAATCAATCAAATTTGACAACTCTAATTTGTGCCATTAAATTTGACAAATACAATTGACGCCAGTAAATTCGATCTAATTAGAAGAATCTTAATTATCTCGTGGCCGGCTTGGTTCATTAGCTAAACGTCTACTTAGTAATTAGTAAATGAATCAGCGTTTACGCGTCCACGATTAAAATGCATTAGTAAAAAGAGGTTTTGCTGTGTTGCAGAGCTTGCAACGACGAAGATCCGCGGGTCGTGATAAACGTTGAGCTGGCTGCCGAGTACATGGGATACTTTGTTCCCCCATCGATCTACTGTCACCTCGTACTTCCGACCCTCGAGGAAGTCATAACGGCCGGACATCTGCGAGTTTTCGCGGGCATACTGCGAGGCAGCGAGTGCTCGAGTCTTCAGCCGAAATTGCACCAAGTGGCCAATTTTTTGCAACAACCACACGTTTGCCGTAGTAAAAAGTCACGTTATCAGGAACAGCTGGCACGTTGCTGCGAATCTCTTATGAAAGTTTGCCAAAAAGCAAGTTTCAAATAAGAATAAGACAAAAATAATGAATGAGAGGTTACCGTCGAGAGACGTGAAAAATGCATGAACCGGCATTTTTTTTCATATAAAATAAATTCTTTTGAAATGGGTTTCAACGTATTTTATTCTTCTATCAAAAGAGAGTAAATCCCAATATTGTTTATTTTAAAAAATACAAAATGACAAAAGCCATGCCATGCCAGTTCATTTGAAACAAAAGCGGGTCAAAAATGATTAAACGAAACCAAATTTGGGAGCCTCATCGTTTTTTGTTTTCCGAAAAACCGCTGGATAGCGAAGTGGTAGCCGTTTGAAAAAAAAACACAATTTTTTGCCCGGTTTTTGTTTGCTTCAACGGACGAAAAAAATATTTCTGAATAAAGTTTCGAAAGAAACCGCTTCTCAATGACCCCGGAAATTGAATTTCCATTCAATTGCGCAGAGATTCATGTCAATCGGTTCATCCGTTGTAGCTGTAGAGCGCCCCGCGCGCTGAAAAATGCTATTTCCAGAAAAACTCCTTTGAAGTTCGACGTTATAAAAAAAAATAGTTCATGATTGTTTTTGACAACCCAAACAAACAAACCCGCGTGTTCTAAACACTATAAGGATGCAAATTATGTAAAAAAAATCGATTTTTTCATCGGCTTGGACGGTAACCTGTCCTTAAGGGGTTAGGCCACTCTAGAGGCCGAAAAAATAGGCTTTTTAGGAATTTTTTTTTCTTTAGAAAAACTACAAAATAAGTCGAGATTACAAAAAAGGATGTTTATCATACATATCAATGACTGTATACAATAAATCTTTGAAGCGATTAATTTCAAAATGGCGGCCGTGCAGCCTTTATCTCAAAACTGCATTTTTTAAGTTGGCCGGAAATAACTCAGATAATTTTCAACCGATTCACTTGAAATGTTGAATTTATCTTGAAGAATACATTGTCTATGGAAGTACGTAGGATTTTTTTTTATTGCATAGTTCATTTGTTATTAACAATTATCTGACGATTTTTTCGGCAAATTTTTCACTTTCCAAAATTTTGCCTAAAAAATCGTTAATAACAAATAAACTATGCAATATAAAAAAAATCCTACGTGCTTTCATAGACAAGGTATTTTTCAAGATATATTTAACATTTCACTGAATCAGTTGAAATTGGACTGAGTTATGTTTCCGGCCAGTTTAAAAAATGCAGTTTTGAGATAAACGCTGCACAGCCGCCATTTTGAAATTAATCGCTTCAAAACAATTATTGTATAGACTCACTGATATGTATGATAAACCCCTACTTTGTAATCTCGATTTATTTTGTAGTTTTTCTGAAAAAAAAAATCCCTAAAAAGCCTATTTTGTGGGCCTCTAGAGTGGCCCAAGGCCTTAATGTATCGAATTACGCTGACAAAATGCCCTGTGTCCCATAGGATTGCGTGGAAATCGCCCAGGAACTATTCACGGTCCTCTTCACTCTCGTATCAACGTGCCAAGAGGCGAAGAGTCTCTCGCTGGCCGAAAATCTTCTCGCGGAGCTCGCGCGCCTCGAGGACTTGTCCGAACCGGACGAATTGTTTGTTGCTCATTTGAGGCCAATTTTAACGGATCTGCAAGATTCTTGCGAAGCCTGGACTATCCACAGTGCGCAGTTGGAAATGTTTCGTGTTTGTCTGACTCGAGCCACGGTAGCAACGTCCCGAAACACCGACATCTTTCTGCCGATATTGCGGACGACGATGAGCAACGATTCCGATCCGGAGTTGAGATTAAAATTGTTCATACTACTGGCGAATTATTTTCAACGACGAAACGTCACGATGCGCCATATTGAAGGGAAAAGGGTGTTTGTTGATTCGATACTGCGAGACGTTATTTTTCCCGGACTCGTTTGGTCAGCCGGTCGGGCCGCCGAGACTATAAGAACCGCGGCCATTGGTTGCCTGTGTGCTTTGCTCGACGACGGGAACACTCCGAGTCGCGAGAAGACAAACGGCGCGGAGAAAAAGAGTATCGTCGAAACAATAAAGCTCGACGATCCGAAGGAATGCAATACCGAGATCGAAAAATGGAAGAAAAGCCACTCCGATGTTGACGAATTGAAGGAAAACAACCCCAAGATCGATAAGTCGAAAGAAGACAACTCTAAGATCGATGAATCGAGGGAAAACAACTCCAAGATCGATAAATCGAAGGAAAACAACTCCGAAAACGATGAATCGAAGGAAAACAACTCCAAAATCGATGAATCGAAGGAAAACAACTCCAAAATCGATAAATCGGAGGAAGACAACTCCGAAAACGATAAATCGAAGGAAAACAACTCCAAGATCGATAAATCGAAGGAAGACAACTTTGAAATCGATAAATCGAAGGATGAAAACTGCAAGATTGATAAATCGAAGGAAAACGACTCCAAGATCGATAAGTCGAAGGAAAAAATTGCCGAGATCGATGAATCGAAGGAAATCAACCCTGAGATTGTAAAATCGACGGAAAATAATCCTGAGATCGACGAATCGAAAAAGAAACACCCCGACCTTGACCACTCGAAGGAAAACAACCCCGAGATCGATAAATCAAAGAAAAACATTGACACCGACGAAACAACGCCGAAAAATATCAAAGTCGATGATGAATCGCATGAAGATATCGATACGATTGAATCGAAAAAAAAAATAGTAACCAACCAAACTGCCGAAGACGTCGATTTGTTCAAAAATCCGGAAGATTTTTCCGACATGTTTGAAAAAATGATACCCGTTCTCGTCAGCCTTGTCGACGACAATGCCAAGAAAACGCGACTATACGCGCTTCGAGCGATTCGTCTGATGATCAATATCGCGAGAAAATTGTCCCTGGTCAGCAACGATCGCGTTAATGAGATTTATCCCGTCGTTCTCAAGAGGCTGGACGACGGATGCGACGACGTTAGAATCGCCGCAGCAACGACCCTCGTTGTCGTTTGGTCAGCGCGAACCGAAAGTTACGATATCATCTTCAGTAGAAGTCACGTCGATTTTTTGTACACGAGCGCCATTGTTCATCTCGATGATCCCGACGAGAATTTTCAATCTCTCATGCTCGGTAAACTAATTGATTTCTTTAAGGATGTTCGAGATGTCTTACTGAAATGTTACCATGACGATGAAAGTTGAAAGCATCATTGCCTCGTTTGCTCTAAGCTTGCATGCAAAATTTAGAAACGATCCACCAACCCGTTGAAGAATTATCACATTTTTAATTTCCAGTAGTTTCGCACGCGTTCGGATGGAACTTTGTTTCAATTTCAGATATAATGAGAAAAAACAAAATGAAAAAATGGGACGGGATGTTTTAGAATTTTTGCGTGGGTACTTAATGCAATGGAAGAAACTTTTTGCAAAATTTCACAATCTTCTCCATAATTGCAGTGTGATTAAGGTATTCCTTTTGCGGAGGGCCATATTTTGGACATTCAATTATTATGACTAACGATAAACTGGAATGAAAAATTTCGCACAAATTTAGTAGATTCAGACATTTTACATTTTTTTTTTCTAAATAGTCGCGGCGACGAAAATTCTTCTGCTAGTCACATTTTTCCAAGGTTTATCATTAATATTTTCTTTAAGCATTCGGTGATGCCCTGTTTTTATTGTCGTTTCGGAACCGTTAGAATATTTTACACGCGTAGAGTCTTTTATATTAAGCATCTACAGTTATTTAGTATATCAATTATTATATAGAAATGTGGCCAGCATGTCATCTCCGTCAAGTGTATAAATTAGACGATATTTAGAGACCCATTTTTTTAAATTAAAAGTTCGGTAGCTTTGCTTGAAATTTTACCGTATACTGGGATATATTTTCACTTCGTTGTAGACGAAAATCAGTTAATTGTTAAATATTCGGGTTCGTGAAAGAAATACCTTAAGGGGGAATACCTTCTTGCGACAAAAAAAATGCTAATTTTCATGATTTTTTTTTAAGTGAAGATTTCTTCGCCTTTTTCGATACTTAGGGAATGTTTTATTACTACTTATGACTGTCAGATGGTATTCTTTTTTTTATTAATCTTCAAAAATGGCTGCGGTATGGCACGGTCTTCTAAACGGGTTGCGGCGGATGGGGCCAGACGGCATGACGCGAAGCGTCGGCGGAATTACTCTGTAAAAAAAACCAACAAAGATTTCTCTTTCATTGACGCTCATACGCAGAATATGAACCAAGAAGAAGTGGGAAATTTTGAAAATCGATGAAATAGTACGCTTTGAAACAAAAAGATTGAAGTTTCGGATAAAAATCGCCACATTCTGCAATGAAAAATACTTTTTATTTTTTGTAAAATTTCGTAATTTTTAAAAATAAAAAATACTTGTTATTTTTTATTTTCAAGAACATTTAGGATCATGTTTTAGACAATAAGGTTAGAAAGATTTATGCAAAATTTCATCAGAATCGGTGATTCGTTTTTTAGTCACACGTCACGCCTGTTTTGAAAATGCAGTTTAGAAGACGGTGCCATAACCCCGCCATTGACAAAGATTCATTAAAAAAATACCGTGTTAAAAGTGGTAGTAAAACATACCCTACGGCTCAGAAATTATGAAAAATAGTTTTTTTTAAAACGTGAAAATCAGCAAAAAATGTCCTCGCCGAAAGGTGTTTCTCCCCCCTTAATTGCAACGTACTGAAATTCTGCCCATTTTCTTGTTTGGCTCTCCCATGCATCCTTGCCAAACTGTTCGGCAGCGCCGTTCACAGTTGAGCATATAAAAAATTGCGGCAGTCGTGAGGGGCGACATACTCCCAAGAGTTTTGCCTTAATTGAATTCAATATTTTAGTAGTCACACTTAGCTAGAATCACGTTATAGTCATACTGGGTCCTCGGGACTCAGGCGTTTTTAAATCATCATAAATAATGAAATAATGCATTGAGCGATATGAAAAAAATAGTGAGGTATAATTTAAACCTTGTTTAATACAAAGATATTGGTTACAAATCAAAAATTAAATTTTAAATATGCAAAAAAAACGTGAAAAATGACTTTTTTTACAAAAATTGCTGTAACTCTTGTAATTATTGACAAAAAAAATGGTCTTATAATCTGGAAACAATGTACTTTGAAATAGACGTAGCGGTTTCTGTGGACTTTTCAAAAAGTATATTTATTTCATCCATCGCAGGTGCGATTTAGAAGGAAAGAATGAAACGCTTACGCGTATAAAAAAATGTATGTTTTATTGGGGAAAAAGTTGTACGGCATCAAAATAATTTGTTTGGGTCCCGTGGACCCAGTGTGACTATTAAGGGTTGAGAAAAACAGGTCGAACAATCATTAAAAAATTTTAAAAACACTTTTAACCGAAAATGAGGCTTGGTCTGCACATTGTGCCACATGCGACAGCTGATTTAAGCTCACATCTAGGACATCTATTTGACAAATTGAAATTTAGCAAAAATTTGCTTGAAATTTAGCAGAAATTTAGAAATTCGGCAAGAAATTAGAACAGTTTGCTTTGTGCGTGCGTTTTTTAGTTTATTTTCCGTTTGTTCGCAGATGCTCTCATCGAACTGGGAAAAGTTCATCCCGAGCTGCTGGCAGAAAAGATCGAGAATTGTAAAGGAAATTTTCGTAACCAGAATGGCCTGAGCAAACTGTTGAAACATTGCCACAGGCTCCTGCGAGAAAACAACGTTTATAATTAGTCCATTTGAGAATCCAATTGAAAAAGATTCCAATTCCCATACGATCGAGCAAACGTTTTTTCGAAAGAAGTTCCAAATGCTACAAAAACGAGCTTTTTCCAAGAGAACTAGAACGCGTATCGATTAATCATTAATCAACTAGTGATACGTCCACACAGTCTTTATCTCTTTAATTAAACCTTTGGACTTTCTATTATACGATCTAATGAACGATGGAAAATGCCCTCATTGCATGTTACCCAGCATTTTATGGAGAGTGGATTCACTTTATTTGGTGAAGTATTTAAGCTCGAACTAGGACCGATATCACTGAAAGCATGCGATTCCTTTTATTTTATTCTGCCGGACATTTGTAGTACAAAGGAAGTGTTGAAAGGAGCTGGAATAATTATGTACAAGTATTCAGTGTTTTCGTAACAATAAAATCGATACATCGCTGTTCCTGAATTGATTATAGTCAAAGGAGCTTTACATTTAGAACAATACGTTAAGGGGGGAGAACTATTTAGGCAGCCAAAAATAAGCCAATTTTCTAGCTTATTTGTGTCGAAACTATTCATCCTACATAATTAACATTTTATGTGCGTATTTAATTTATGTACATCTTTCAATCTTGCAATTTAAAAAATGTATAAATGGCTGTTGTACAACTCTTGCTTCAGCTGCCGCCTGAGTTGTTCCACGACGTACGATCTAGCATCTGCTGCATTGATCGGAAACATCAGAGCCAAGAAGTTTTAGAAATCTAAGACCCACACGCTCTGTGTGAACCTGAAGAAATCCAAAGAATAGTGGAAACTCGAAAAAATGGAACCTATTCGAAAAGATGTTCTATTTTTCATGAAATTTTTAGTATAGTAATAGATCATGAAAAAGTAACTGGAAAAAATAATTTTCGAGAAACTTTTGGTTTACATATACGGTAATTATGTTACCTACAAGTGTGCGACATTTTTGAATAAGCGTTTAAATCGTTTTTGAGTTATCTTGCACGAGGTGCATGAAAAAGTGGTTCACAAGAAAACGTGCTTAAAGTTTAGATTCGAACATTATTGAACTGAATGACTGATCGATTAATCTGCGATTCCGATGTCGTAAAGTAGTTCCTCAGCTTTCTCGTGGAATTCATTTTTGGCTATAAATTCTTTACAGGACTTCCGAGCTTCTCAGCCCCGACCATCCGTTTATACCTGCTGCGGGCTCTCAAGCCGCACGGAGGTCAGTAGCGTTCACAAGCTCCAACTTCGGAAGGACTGCGAATTGTGCTCTACAATTTTAGTACGATATTCTACACATGTTTTGCTAACATTTTATCCAGAGAAGATACTTTTTAAAGTTATAAAGGGATCTGCCGCCTTAAGGGCATGTACAAGGTCAACATAACCTCAAAATTTTCCAACCAGATTTTCTCATAGATGGTTAAATTTTTTGGGAAAAACAAAGCATTAGGTTTTGGAGAATTCCCTGACGCATAGCTTGATGATTTACTTTTTCCCTAAATATTATTAATCTCTGAGAAATCTCTGTTCGAAAATTTCAGCTATCTCTCTCGCACTCGTATGTCACGTGGTAGATCTTCTACTTCGCCTTAAGGAGGTTGGAGCGGTCTAGTTGAGTCAAATGGCGGTTTATGAATGTTTTGTTCGAAAAACCTAAAGAAAATGCATGCGAGGTATAGATTTATTCTGTAGATGCTAATTCTTCACAAAGTATATAACTAAAGGGGAAAATTATGCATTTTTTAATCTTTATTATGTAAATTAGAATAACTAAAATTAGAATTGTGTTACTGCCAACTTGAAAAAGTATAATCGATGTTTATTATGAAAAAAAACTGCGGCAGTGAATTTTTCATACAACTCGGACTGAAATTCTGAGTAATTTATAATTATGGATACTTATATTTATGCCACGAGATTATTTATCATTACCTTGAATTGATGTTAAGCGATAACACCACTCTAGGATTTTGGAAAAATCGTTTTTTCGTTGGCTTAAAAAATACTTTGAGGTCATAAAAACAATATGCAATTGGTCCTGTAGTGGAAAAAATAATTTTAAAAAGTTCAATTATGTATTGTACCGCAGCGCCTCGGACTTCTTTCATCTCGAAACCACTTTTTTTTCAAACTGGCAGGACGGGTTACTGGAACACCTTTGCAAGGATCGATTTGAAATTTTGGTAGTAGCTTCTCAATTACATTCTGTATGGGAGTCCGTAGCCGTTTTTTGATTAAATGTGAACTTTTTCTTTTATATACAATTTACTGCTTATTTTTTGGGAAAAAATCGATTTATTTATTTCAAAGTGCGCCATTTTGTCAAAATTTGATAAAAAAATCCCTACGTAGTCCCAAAGCTAATAATATATAGATTATAATTTGTTTGGTTTTTGGTCCAAGTCGTATACTTTATGAGAAAACCGTGCTCCTGTGAAGCTATTTGTAAAAAACAGGTTTTTCCAGATGGGCTCTGTCGCCACCATTCTGTATGAAAATTATAGGAATTTTTTTTTATACTTTCATATGTGTTAAATAAACCCTCTCAAAAGAAATCATATAGCTTTTTTCATACTCCCAAAATAAATTGTCAAAGTTAGGCCTTATTTTCTGCCGCTAGAGTGGTGTTGTCCCGTAAGTGTTGCTAACTTACGGCAACTCTGCGGAGTTGAGATTGGCAGCAATGCTTTTTATTCGCCAGCCAAGATTCGTAATCTTTCATCGAACCTTGACGGTTCAATATTGAATATACATGGTTTACGTTGGGCAAGATGGCGGTTTTCTCCAAATATTTACAAAGGTTTATTTAGTTTGCGTGAATCCGTTGTTAGAAATCGTTTATCTTAGTGCTAAATAGCAACAAATAAAAAATACATCGCACGTAGTGTGAACGTTTTGCTCATCTAACCGCACCTAAAGTTATATACGTTAGACTATTTTTCATCTCTCATGTTTTGGTGGTGAAAAAATGTCAAAAAATTTGTAAAGTCTCAGTATAGTCTAGACAATAACGTATATATATATATATATATATTGTCTTTAAATCTTGGATTGTGGGTAACGCGCCAACCTTCTTAATCCTCAAATGTCTCCAGAGAGTATAAAGATTGCATCGTTTCATATGTCGTCAATTATGTTCAGTAAGACTCATTTCTCCAATATTTTTTTTCAACGGAATAATACAATTTTTACCGATGATTGAGGCTTATTGAATTTTTTCAGGCGTAGCGTCGAATAAAAGTTCAATATCGAAGTTCCAGTAAATGCTACTACATAATATTAGAGGTTTTATTTTAATCTAACATCTTAGCGCAGTTGTCCCGAAAAAATCGTGACATTGACAAAAAAAATTGCGTTCAATCCGCGACTTTTCATAAGAAACTGTGTTATCTTGTCTGAATTTTAATTACATTTTTTTTCCGAAAACTATGTACGGAACTCACTAAAATTTCAAGGTTTAACTCTTATTTGACATATATACGTCTAAAAAAATGAGAAACGCTCGGCCGCCGTCGAACGCAAGACCCGGCGAGAGGGTAACAGTGCAATCGCGCCGTTATCCAATTTTCAAAGCGCGGAAATTAGCCGTAGGAGCGTTCGAAAAAGTTCGAATTTGGCGGTAGGACCGGAAACAACGGAAACGGCCGGGAAAGCCCGACGCTTCGTGAAGCTTTATCGATCAACAATATGGCGTCCCGTCGGAGTCTCTTCACCTGACGATTTTCACTCGATATTCCAATCCCGGCGTCGCGAAATATCACACGAAAATCATTGCGACAAACGCGGGGTTGCGAAGCTTTCGATCGATCGCACTTAGAGACAGAACTTTTTCTGACTAATTGGTACAATTTTGGACCGCATATTTCGCGCAAGTTCGGGACTCGTGCGTTCGCCCCGCGACGCCATATTGTTGTTTCTCGATCGTTCGCCCAAAAGTAGCCTCGCGTCGAACGTGAGACAAGACACGGAGCGGCTTTTTCCTTTATCTCCTACGGGGAAAAGAAAGTAATCGAGAACGTCAATAAAGCGCTCTGAGAGTGTCAATAGACGTGACAGCAAAGAAAATACGTAATTTTTTTTTACGCTCGTCGAAACTGTCGACACGAAAAATAGTGAATAAAGGAAGCTAAAAAAAATAGAACAACACGGTGAGTGGAGAAACGTTTTATCACTCACACATGGCTTTTTATAACTCTGCCTGTTTCCTGGAGAAAAACGAGACTCGGCTCTTTCGCCGGATGTAACCAAAAGTTGTCGTTCGACCGAGACTCATTTTCGAAAAAATCGCTCTCTTTGAGGTTACAATTCTCCAGTGTATCAGGAATATTCGAATTTCGAACGTCGATCGGAGAAGTCATTTTTTTCTACATTTCACGGCGATTTTTTTTGCTCCTGCTCATCAAGAACAAGTTCGTCGCTCTTTCTCTCTCTCTCTCTCTCTCTCTCTCTCTCTCTCTCTCTCTCTCTCTCTCTTTCTTTCTCCCTCCGTATTTTCGTCGTTTTTTATTCCTGACGTGCTTTGTTCAGCCACTTCAGATATTTTCCCTGGGATTTTACTTTCAGAGTTTTAAAGTCCGCCGATTTTTTTTTCAAACTCTCAATATTCGAAGCATTGTTCCCCTAAGAGCTTATCGTATTTATTTTTTACTCATGAATTCTTTCAAAGGCATTTCTTGTCTTCCGTATAGAATATAATGGCAGAAACGGAGCTGGAAAATATTGAAGCTACCGAGGAGGAATTAGAGGCGGAGTCGAATTACAAACCGCCGCCCGAAAAGACCATCGAACAAATTCTCGAGGCCGACAAGGAGGACGAAAGTTTGAGAAAGTACAAGGAAACTTTGCTCGGCGATTCGAAAGCTGGTGCCATTGTAGTCGGTGAGTCGCCAGATCGTGGTTCAGCCGCAACTGGAATTACGATAGCTTGTTACAAGGCCACATCTATCTAAAGACCCAACACCAAAATGGCCAAATTCCGAATTTTTTTATCTGACTATCGGTACTTAATGCAGAAACGCATTTTTCTTCAACGCAAAGGTATAAATATCGAAAGCCTTTGAAAAAAATTCACATAAAATACGAAAAAACAAAACGTGGCAGCTGGTAATTGACGAAATTTTTTTTCACGATGTTTGGCGGTGGACACTTTTCAGCTCAAACGATTCATCGAAAATCTAAAAACTAAACAAGTTATTCAGGCTAACAAATACGAGTTGTAACTATCGTCAATTTTCAAAGTCATTTTTTTAAAGATGGCTACGAACTGAATCTTGAGCATACGAAATCTGAAAAAAAAGTCGTCATTTTTATGTGTCTATCAGAAAAAGAGGAACGATTGAAAAAAAGTGAGATCGTCAACGATCTTTAAATATTTCTCATTGCATCTCCTGTAAATTTGGAAACAATGCATCGAGCAGTTCTCAAAATATCATGTCCATCGATTTTGAAAAATTCGATTTTGAAAAATTCGATTTCGAAAAATTCGATTTTGAAATAGTGTTTCGAGAAAAACGCGTTTAAAGTTTAAATTATGGTGCTGCTACCGCTCACCCCGCTTGCTGTTAGAAGCTCATTCAATTTTAGGAATATTTCAATGAAATTTTCCGAGAATATCTCGAAAAGATGATACTATTGAATAAATATATTTTCGGTAAATGCAATTTTTTGGCCCACCTAAGTGGATCTCGCCTGTTAACTTTATTGGGAAACTCATCTGCGCGGTGTCAAATATGCTTGCTTTTTTCAATATTCCCGTTTGCATATTTGCAGCTATCATTCATTTTCAGCCTTTTTCGTACAACTGTGCCCTTATTTTACGACACTGTGCCGTTCACATTTACCCCAGACTTGTTTGGGTGTGTTTGGGTTTGTTTGGGTTTGTTTGGAATTACGAGATTTGCAGGGCCTCAGAGGTCAGTACTGCCCACAGCTGCTCTTTGCTAATGCACTGCTGTGTTGCAGTCGGAGAAGGGCATAGGGAAACTACGGAAAACCGGTATTCGCCCGATGTTGCTTGCCACAGAATGGGGCTGTAGCTACTCTCTGCTCTCCGTTTACAGGGACCGGAGTGGTTTGGAGTAAAAAATTTAGCTTGCGTTTAATTGTTCGTAAGAGAGTCGCGGATAAATATAAAACGTTTATCAGGGGTATTTATTATAACATTACAAAATCAGATGATTTAGTAAAAATTATACCGAGATAATGATGCAAACTTTGATGGTGCTGTCGATGACAGTTTCTCATAACAGACAATTTCCGTATTCCATACGATTTTTCAATAATATTTCTTTCCGGATACATTTTCATTTCTTACCGTTCGTTAAATTTCGATGTATTACAAAAAAAAAGCTGCTATGCAAACTGCGACTCGTACGTGTGGTGCCATTTGGGCTTTTGAGGGTCCTGACATGCCTCGGATGAAATGAACCGCATGACGATTTACTGCGAGCCTGAGGCATACGTGTACCGAGGCTGCTAGTCTGGACGGCTATTGTAATGCAACAAAATTTTTTTATATTTTTATTATGAAAAATCCTTATTTGCAGAGTCATAGTGTAGATCTCTGAATAAGTGTCTGAGAAAATAATTAAGGGATTTTCGTAGACAAAGTTTGCCGAAAGAAATGATTAAGAAATTTTAATAGGCAAAATTTGCCGAAAGACATTCAATAAAATTCACGAGTATGCATTTTCGTTCTTTTTACAATTCTTGAAAACAAAATTAAGAAAGTGACGTCCAGATAACGACAAATTTGGGACGATTCAAGTCATTTGTTATTTTGAAAACAGTAAAAACATTTCTCGTCGTTCAGGTCTGCGATATGGTTAATGCGTCAGAGTTTTTTGCACATCCCGTGTAAATTTTCGAGTCGATATCTCCAGCGGTTTTCGAAATGTCGTGGTAAAACCGAATTTACAATGCTTCGCCTCATTACGCTAGAGGGTCGATATCGTTGATCTGGGAATGAATCTCGAGGAAGTTTGCCTACTTTATAACGTTACAATAAATAATTCTAAGGGCTTATACACACGGCGTATTCTCTACGCGCAGATGACGCGATACACACTTGATCCACACGCTTTTTGTACTGAAAAACGCGCGTAGAAAATACGCCGTGTGCATAGGCCCTAAGAAGAAAATAGTTTCATATTTATTCGCGGCCTCGTTGTAGACAATGAAACGCAAGACATTTTTTGACATGTCAAATCTTCGTAGAGCATGGCTTTAATTTTTCTTGACAATTTTCATATTTATTAATGCGGTAGATACAATGGTTTGTGCAGACCGATGTTTGAAAATCGTCCTTCGCGGTAACCACTGCTTCTCGGAAACAAATAATCAAACGCATTAAGCTTTTGCCGGAAATGATCTAGTGGGCGGAAAATTTAATGAAATATCGATTTAAAAAAAATGGCCGCAGTTCAAAGTGAAAGTATGGATTGTCGGTGAAAAAATGCTCTATTTTCGTTGATAACAAAAAACTATGAATCGAAAAAAAATCCTTTGTTCAAGCAGTGTTTTTTGATATGTAAAATAAGCTTGTAAAATTTAAAGTTGATCGGTGCAGGGATTTTGGAAATATCGTGGTCACAGATCTTGAAAAAGTGTTTTTGAGACAAACACGTTTAAAGTTCGCGGCATCTGCCTATAAATGCTCGTAACTTCCTCAATTTTGAAAGGACCAACTTGACATTTTCAGAGGATATTTTTGAAATGTTATATTTTAAGATTCCGTCGAAAACGAAAACCCGATATTTAAATAAATGTCAATAGGTGTCAGGCCTTAATCCCGAAATAAATGCGATAGGAAGTTGACACAAATGTGGGTATGCATGGAACTGTGTAGGCTCGTTTTTGTCCTTTGCCTCATCGTGGTTGCTTCTTATATTTCTTATGGCACTAATTGTGTAGAAGTTTTCCGTCCAAACCGGTCCCAACATTTCTTCAGGCTAAGTGTCGATTCGGTATGAGTTTACCCACAATATCGACTTGGAAATTGGCACACCACGGTCTAAATGGTCTCGATTGCAGAAATTATGGATTGACGTTGCTTGAAATTCGTTCAGTTGATAGCTAAATACTTCACTAGTAAGAGAAGAAAAAATAATGACACTAATAATATGCTCTAACCTATAACCTGCTCGATCCCGAATCTTCAACGTGAATTTGAGAAAACAACACATTTTCCGAAGTACATTATAAACGAAAGAAAACAAAACTATGTTTTTCAGATCCTGATGATCCGCGCAAGGTAATCGTGAAGAAATTGGCTCTCTGCGTGGCGGGCCGACCGGACATGGAGCTCGACTTGACGGGCGACCTGACCCAGCTGAAAAAACAGACATTCGTCATCAAGGAGGGTGTCAGCTACAGAATACGCATAGACTTTATTGTACAGCGTGAAATCGTGCATGGATTGAAATACGTGCAGAAGACACATCGACTGGGAGTTCTCGGTACGGAGGATAAACTTTTAATCAATTGTTTTTAGGCTTTTTAGGGAAAAATAAGAAAAGCATTTTTTAACTCGACGATCCCGTTTTGCCAAATTTTACACGCCACGATTGTTAATTATCGTTGTTGAAAAAATACTGTTATCTATCGGGCAACGCATTCGCAATTGCTTCCAAAATAATTGAAGTTTCGCTGGTTGCATTCATGCGCGCACCTAACGACCTCTCACTCGATTATAAACTTGGTCACTTTCAGTCGACAAAATGACGCACATGGTCGGTTCCTACCCGCCGAAAAAGGAGATACAATCGTACACGACGCCGGCCGAGGACGCACCAGCGGGAATAATAGCGCGCGGCTCTTACATCGTAACCTCGCTGTTCACCGACGACGACAAGCACGAGCATCTCACCTGGGAATGGTCCTTCGACATCAAGAAAGATTGGAAGGAATAGAGAGGAGAGTAATGGACGAAACCAATAATAAAAAAAGGACGAGAATCAGTAACGTCAGATCTTTCGAACTCGTGATTTTTTTTCTTCCATTGAGCGAAAAGGAAAGAAAATAACGATAATTGAGAGAACGGTGAAAAGCGAAGAGAATTGCCAAAAAAAAATACGAAAATACGAATTCTCCGTACGGAAGAGAACACTTTTTTCTCTCTCTTTTTATCTTGATATTTTTCGTCTCTCAAACAGCATCGCAGGTCGAGAGCGGCGTCCACGAAGATGAATTAATTGTACCCTAGTACTTAGGCTGTCGAGTTGACGAAAGTAGAGAAGAAACGATTCGGCATTCGAGAAAAAAAGGAAGGAAAAAAAACAAATTAGACTCGCTGTTGTTTTTGCGAATTTTTTTCTCGCGAGTCCCCTTGGAATATTTTTACAAAGTGTTTGCAGAAAGAAAAAAATAACCGCTCACGAACGGTCATTTTTTTTGCCAGCGTGAGTGAGATGGAGTACGAGAAGCGAGAATTGGATTTTTCACTTTCATACAAATTTTTATAATAGCCCAGTATCTAACGAATGATACTAACTCGTTGTCTAGCTCGCCGAAGAAAAAAAAATGTCTCGTTTTTGCGCCACTTCGTCGAAGCCCATTTTATTTCTGCTGCTTTTTCCGAAACGAAATAATCGTAGAAAATCGATAAGTTATTATTATTATTATTAATCCTTGAATGGAATTAAGCGCTTTCGCTAGGAATATAGAGAGGAAATGCTATCGAATGAAGAAAAAAGGGTGAATAAAGGATAAGAATACTTGATGGTTCGCGAATGAAAAAAAGCAACTAATGATTGACCAAGACAAACCGAAAATTCCGGCAAAAAACGAACCCCCAAATGCCGAAACAGCAGACACAACGCCATAAAATCACCGTAAATGTAAAAAAAGCAAGAATTTCATAATCTGCCAGCGTGAAAGGAAAGATATCTTGAAAAAAAATAAGAAACAAGTGAATGAGCATGATAATTTCGATATTCGAAATTAGAAAAAGTATCCACCCTCAAATGGCAATTGAACGATTGCTGCTTGATGCGACAAAAGTTGACAAGTTACAGTCCAACAGATCCATTGACCTTTAAAAAAAGACAAACAAACAAATGAAGTTTGGCAGAGTGTGATGAACAATTTTCACATTAAGGAGGCTCGAGTGTCTTGCCGGTGAAAATGAAAGAAAATCTTTTTTTTAGACGTAGCTACGTCCAATAAAAGTTCAACTAGGAAGTTTCCGTTTCTTCCACTACATCGTCCGCGCGAGAAAAATGAAAATCCAGAAAATTCTACACAGTTCCTTAAGACGAACCGCGAATTGAGCCGAATTTCACTTTCAATGATCGCATTGAATACGTCGGCAAGAGATATCAACTGTGCAACATTGGTGAAATTTGTGAATTCTCGCGAACAATGCAGTGGAACTTCTCAAAGCTTCGAAGTTGAACGTTCTTGCGTATCTGCGTCAGTAAAACTTTTAGCGTCCATCGGTGAAGCGCGCGACCCTCCTTACGTCAGTAAACACGATGGAATTGGGAAGTTAGGACAATCTAAAATGAACCCAAGTACGCCCGAAAATGTGACGGAAACCAGAGAGATCGATAGAAACATGCATAATGACTATAAAAAGAAAAGAATACACGTATTATTGTAACGATACTATGTACATTTGCACATAAAAGTATGATATACTGTAATTTGGCACATAGAGGATTAAGCGTGTGAGAGACAAATTGCGATGTACATTCGCCACGAATGTTTATTTTCGTGCGTTAAAAAAAAAAAAAAATTGAGTGAGCAAGTCGAATTTGAAGGATAAAAAATAATCGACGTTTAGCATTTATGCAATTTTGTTTCTAAAGCAAAATTTTGCTGCTTATTGTATTTTGACGAAACCATTTCCTTAGCTGTTGCATGCCATCTTTTTTGTAATCCTTATTCTACGGCAAATAAAAAAAATATACATATATATAATATACATATATAGAAATAATTAATTACCATTAATTCTCTTTCGCCATATTCGCAACATATATTTTTTTAAAGCAAAAATTAACAACGTCGACGTTCTCTTGCCGTTTTTGCGATCCAAAAGAAACAAGCGTCAATTCGCTCGACGGCCTTTATCGCGCAAAACATTCAAACGTTTGGCCGAAAAATTCAGTAACTCGTGGAATTTTTGGAAATTTACGAAAAAAAACCTTGCGTAAAAATGTTTCCTACAAATATTTTGAATACATTTATTTCCACGAATATACTCACAGGGAACATCACTGAATTCTCCGCCGTCGATTTTGTGGAAATTCATATATGTGATAAAGCATTGAAAAGTATTAGACTCGTATATTTTTTATCGGCGAAAAAATGGTTTTAAGGGCCATCCCTCAAAGAAATGCGTGGCACTCCTTAATTTAATTTTTCTTCAATACTTCCATAGTGGCTCTTTCATCGCTCTACATTATAAGAATTTTCGTTTTTGTTTTACTCAGATCGGTAAAACTGCAAAATCACCCCTCGATGCGCCTTTCTTTGAGGGGTGGCTTCCCCCTTAAGGCCGTTTTTTCCGCCGATAAAAAAGTGTCTAATAGTTGTCAATGTCTTATCACATATATGAGTTTCAACAAAATCGAAGGCAACCACTTAAGTGATATTCCTTGTCAGTCGATAGGTAGCGAATGAAGTATCAAAGTATCGCTTTTCCGCCAACAATGTCGGCCTTTCCGAGTTTAACATTTGAACATCATACTTGTGATTGTATAAACGATTTACGAAAACGGAAATTTCGTAGTCATGCTTAATTCTGTATTTTTTTTTTCTAGATACGACCATACTGCTTCGCGTTAACAGAGGACAAACTCGGATTGTCCGAACGAACGGGATGTCTGAAACGTGAAAGAAAGAATGGAAAAGAGGCAAGAGGAGAAGAAAATATGCGGCGAAAATCGCGGCGAGGAAGGAGAACTTCAGACCGTCCGAATGAACTGAATAAGGGAGACGCAAAGAAGAGGAAGTTTGAAGGAAGAAGAATCACGATGAGCAACTCGGTCACGGTCATGGCCACGTAGTTACGGTCTGGCTGGCTTTTCTAATCTCTCGCTGTTTTTCAACTGGACATCTTACCGTGTGCACGTACTTGCACGAATACTCAGCGCACACTACGAGCAACACGGTCCTCGGCTTGCCTTCCGCGGTCAGCGAACTTATCCGAAGCCTATCATTGTTGCACCGCGTGTGCCCGTTAACACGCAAGCTATTCACGTACATAATCGAACTATTCGAGAGCCGTAATCATCTCGTCGTTAACGATCTTCCTGCACGACGTACGATCTCCGAAAAATTACCTTTTTATTCATTCTTTCGAATCACGTTATTTTTCTGTTGTACGTAAAGTCACGTAACGTTACGTTATATTCTTTTAACTTCAAGCCCATACGGGGCTCCTTAATGCTGAAATGACGTATGCGATACTTGTGATAAATGGAACGCCGGGTAATTTGATTTGCTTCTCTTGCCTCTTGGATTTGCGTATGAAAAGCTCACCACGAGGCGTTAATTGAAAAACAGTACCGCAATTTTCTCTCCTTGACTTTCCTGTCCCGCGTGAATGAGGTAACGAGAGAGCAACCGGTGTTAATCCTTTTTTACCAATACGCCAGCGTACACGAATGAATGTATTAACTCGCGGAACGGGTCACGTCCTGTTGAAACGATCAGGCAGATGTTCCGTTCTCGGCAGCATGAAGAGTAGACATTTCTCTCGAGATATTCGAGGTCGAAAAAATATCCCTCGAAACGCTACGAACGCGCAAGATCGTTGCTTCTACGTACAAAGGATTATTCATATCACTCATTGAAGCGCCTTTCTTTGGAAGTGAAGTATTGAATTGCAAATGCGTTGAGAGAAGAAAAAGAGAAAATTGGAAACGTGTTCATTTTAGTTGATATGTTTTTTACTTTATGTAATTGCAGTTTGCTCATTGAAAAAATCATGCCAAGGAAATAAAGTAACATGGAGTCTACGAATGTTGGAGCAAAGATATCAATGTCTCATGGAAATTCAACATATTGTTTCATTGAACCTTTTCAGTGCTGAAGGGAAATTTATGAAAATTTAGATGATCTTACCAAAATTGATTCAATTGTATGAATTTTTCTGGGACCTATTATTTTTGTCTCTATTCAAGCAATGAATACGTTGGCTATCTATTATTCATCACAGTTTATATATATTTATTTAGATGAAGCTGATGGATGGTAGGTGGTAATTTAAAGCAATTATGAATGGTAACCCATCAAAATGGAGTAAATGAATAAACGAAGCAATGGAAAGCATTCATGAGGGGGCAATTTGTCAAATCGCATGGAACGGAAATGTAAGGGAGCTGGAAAGAAAAACAGAGAGTCAAAAATGAAAATCGAAGAAATTCAATACGATTGGAGCAAAATCAATGCGTCAACATACCGCAAGGAATATAAACGTAGGAAAACAGGTATACACATGGAAAAATAGTGGGTGGACAAGATGATTAGCGGAGAATAAAAAGCAACGGGGCGAGGATAACATGTGGAAATATCGGGAAAGACGGGAAAAAGAGTATGTAGCCGCCAAATGTAGAATATACAAGGAGGCAATTGAAAATTTGAGACATATTTGCCAATGTACGGAAGTTAAGGGAAGACTAAACCAAGAAATAGTATACAAACTGGAGCGATGGCTGAAAAATAGCAGAGAGATAAAAATTGTCCGGAAAATAGAAGCGCAATTGAAAATGCAACCGGCAAAGAAACTATGCGATTACATCAGACAATTTGGGAAACTAGAAACTAGGATTGATATGAAAAAAAATGATGTCGAGAAGGGAGGGGTGTTTATGAAAACGCCCTTAAAAAGGGTATACAAGAAATAAAATACTACTGTATCTATTTATTTAAGCAAAAACCATAATTATTACAATGGTAATAATGACGTGAAAAATAATAACGCAAATGATTAGTTGTTATTGGAATTATTATTTAATGACAGTTATAAAAATGATAACGATAACGACACGTATCATTATTATTTCTGTCATCAAATAATGCTTCCAAAAACGACGATAAAGAATTATTATTAATCTTATTATTATTAATAAATAATAATAATAATAATGATAATACAGGACGATAAGTGCAGGTGATGTCATCTATGCATCGAGACTATTTATTAAATCACGTCAGGATGTTGGCTCCTCCGCCAAGGGGAGTATCTACACAGGCACAATATGGTAGCCAACATCATTCACCCTCGACTAGCCAGTAAACATCAGCTAACTACCGACTCGCAACCGTACTACGGGTACACGCCACAGGCAGTCCTGGATGACGACACGCACAAGATGTATTACGACAGAGCCATCTTAACGAACAAAACAATCACTGAAAATAAACCGGATGTAATGCTGATTGATAAACACGCGAAGACAACAACCATAATTGACATTGCAATACCAAACACGAACAATGTGGGAAGACCATCCGAAAGAAGATGGCGAAATACTCGGCACTTGCGGTGGAAATAAAGCGCCTATGGAGGATGGGCATTGTCAGTATAGTGCCAGAATAGAATAGAATAGAAACAACTCAGCATCGCCTTGCACATTGTCGGGCTCCCGACGCAGACGTATGAGCAAATGCAGAAAGTAATATTTCTCGAATTACCACGTCGGGAGAAAGTTTCTGAAATTCGATGATATGTTGGGAATTTCGTGGACGCTAACGACAACAGCGACGAAAGCGATTTAGTCAGTTAAGGGGTCTTCTCACTTTAGACGCTAAAAAAGGCTATTTACATGAATTTGATTGGTTAATATTATAGATCTTGATATAAAAGTTGTTACACTTAATGAATTCACTTTTGGAATACATCAAAAAAAAATGTTTAATGTATTTATGTAACCCAAACAAACTTTAAACACGTTTTTCTCGAAACAACGTTTTTCGACAGCTGTAATTTGTTTCCGTCATCTACTAGCATTCACGTCGACGATCCGTCATTAGTACGATCCGGAAATGACGTTTAACGTCGTGCGGGCGATACTCTCGAAGCTAAATGGAGTTATGGAAAAATGACGGGCGAGCAACGAGGATTGTTAAAATGCATCCCGAAGTATCGCGGCGTGGGAAGCCTTGTTCGAAGATCGAAGCAAAATTGCGCTCAAGGCGACAAAGTAAATTGGAAATCGAGGAGAAAAAAGAAGCATCCAGGTTAAAGAGAACACCGAAAAATTCGAGCTCTGAGAGTGAAATATCGCCGCGTTTCTTCACGAGCAAGCAGCACGTCGAGCTCGTGAATTTTCAGTCACCGAACATCGTCCCACTGTTTCCGAAATACTCGCGCAATTCGCACGAAATCGAAACGAAGAAGTCGCACGAAAATTCGTCGAGAAATTGCTTGAAGAATTCGGACGAAAGTATGTCGAGAAATCGCGCGAAAAATTTGGACGAAAGTTCTTCGAGAAATCGCTCGAAAAATTCACTGGGACGTTCGTCCAACGAGGATGGAAGCATTTCAAAGCCAATGGAGGGCAAGGATTCGAGTATTATGGGGAGCCAAAGGATAAAAGATAACGCACTTTTAGCGAGAAGGGAACCGAGTGGGATTAAAAATATGGACAACAAGGAATTTAGTAAGAGGCGATCGAGGAGTGCACCGTGTACGCCCCTCTTCAAAATCAAATGTTCGAAGGACAAATTTCCACGGGATTTAATCGTCGACGGGAAATCTTTAGCTGCTAACGAACTGCGCGAAAAAATGGGAAATTACGGGAAAAATGTTCCGTTGAGCCTGCGAATATCGAGAAGCGGAGACGTCTCGGTTTCCTCGCGTGAAAGATCATCTAACGAGAGAATAATCGAACGAAGCGGAAGTGGGGAACCGGAAGCTCGTCCAGAGGAGGACGTGGAAGTGAATGAACTTTTTTTATTCGTAAAAAAGTCAAAAAATTTTGAAACAAATACGGCTTACAATAATAATATTGATGATACAATGTATCCCGTCGGGGATTTTGCTATAAACGAGTGCTCGGAAAAAGGAATAATCGAGACTGAAGAAGAAGTCATCGACGCAGAAAAAATAATAATCGGAACTGAAAATAAATTAATTGACGCTGAAGAAAGATTCATCGAGGCTAAAAAAGAATCAACCAATGTTGGGAAGGGAAGAATAGACGTTGGAGAAAACATTAACGAGACAAAAGAAGACACAATCAAAACCGAAGAAAAAAATAATAAATACGAGGAAGAAGAAAAAGGGTCCGCAGGGACAAATGATTCACCGGAAAATTTGCAGGTTTTTTCGAAAAATCTTACAACTATCGAAAACGTCATAAACACTGTAGCCAATGACGAAAATCAATTCTCGGAAGATACCGAGGCTGCTGAACAAATGGTGAAAAAAAATTCCCCCAGCACGGAAAATTTGGAAAATAAAGGACAAAAAATCATCGCGGAAGAGTATTCTTCGCCGAGGAAATTTCCGAAAAAGCGTGAATTCCGATGGGAAACGATATTGGAAAAGCAGTATCCGCGAACGGACGAATTAATTTGCGACACGGTGAATTCGATAAAATCGACGTCAATTATCAAGAATGTCGAGGCCGATAAATTCAAGTTTTGGACGGAAAAAGCAGCGAGTAATTCGAAAAAAAGTGCAGCTCCCAAGTGGCGTAACTCTTTTGAGGAAAAAAAGCTCGAAGCTTATCGCGTGATAAAGCAAGAACTACCGAAGTTATTCATGAAGAGGCAAATTTCCGACGCAATGAAAAATAAAAGAGTATGCGAGGGAGCCAAAAGTACGGGGCAAGGCGACACGTCCAATGCCCAAATTTGCAAAAATGCAGAAATTATTCCCAAACCAACGAAGATCAATGTAGAATTTCCTAAACGCATGACCAAAGAAGATTTTCGATCGAGAATCATGAAGTTTGAAAATTTAGCTGAGAATGACGCGCCGCAAAAAAATACAACGAAGGAAAACGAGGGGCCGAAAAATAGCAGGCCCTCGATACTCAAACGGAGAAAGAGTCCGAGTCCTCGTCGTGTCACTTTTCGTCTTCCCGGTTGTTTCATCGACGACAAAGCGTTCGAGGAAAAAATGGACGTCACCAGAAAGATCGTCGGCGAGGCGATCGAGCTTGACAATTATTACGAACCGGTGGAGCTACTTACCGAGGAAATTGGCCAAGACGAGAAAGTTCAAAATTTGCGTGACAAGCAAAAGTGTGGCCGTCACGACGGGTGCAATTGTTGCGCGCAAGGAAGAGCTCGCAAAGTCCAGCCGAACGAATTAGCAATGGGGAATGGTAAAATGATTGTTTAGGCTCAAATGAACTTATAATAGTTACGTATTTGTTTATATAAATTCGTCTGGAATATGGTGTCGTAGTTTGCATTATCGAAGTGCAACAAATTTTTTTCCTATTATCTAAAATCATTTTCCGTGAATTCAGGTTGTAGGTCTCTAATGAGGATCCTAAAAAAATGTCCGAGTCATTGTCGTAGCACAAATCAGGCACCAGACACTTGGGCCATAAAAAAAAATATTGCCTTCTAACAACGCGAATTTCAACATCTTGAATTATTAAATTATTTTATTTGGCTAATTACGATCCTACATTACCAAAAAGCTTTTCTTAAGATAATCCTATCAGGCTTTAATCCATAGGATTTTCATTTTTTTTGAGCTTCATTAAATATATTAATATTCGTCTCTGTAAAATTTCAGGACCTAATTACAGAGAAAAAAATATTAAAATTGGGTATTTTTGTGAAGGAATTCCGAGACTACATACAAAAACCCAATTTCCGGTCCCTACAAAAGTGTCTATAATAGTGGGAATCCATCAGATTCTTAAAAATAATCAGATTTACATACTTAACATTTGTAGTAATCCAATGCCCTCAGAAAAATTACGCTTATTGACCTAATTTTTATGTAATATCCAGTTTAAATTGAACTACCGGTATTGAATTTATTACCACTTGCTACGATAAAGAGAGACGTGACAGCAAGGCAACAGCTGACTGTAGTCCTAACCTCATCTTACTCATCCGCACTTCCACACATATTTCAGTTTTAACCGACATATTTCGCCAACACAAATTTTCCACGCTTTTTAGCAGTCGTGGCCCGAATACAATGCTCTGTATTTCCCGCACCTGACATTGTTTTGACAGATCGACGTTGAAAAGCATGGAGGTTAAACTGATAGAACCAAATTAAAACGATAGAACCAATGTTGTCGAATATCAAACCTAGAAGTACTGCGCGAATCGTTGGAATAACAGTTTGCATTTTTTTAAATTCAATGTGAACATTCGTTAAGGGGCCGTCCATATATTACGTCATTCTAAATTTGGGGGGGGGGGAGGAGGTTCGTCTGCGGATGACGGTAAATAATGGATGAGGGGGGGGGGGGGCGTTTCGAAATTGACGTCATTCTTGTGATACCAGTTACTTCAAAATGTACAAGAGTATATTGTACAACTAGAGTGGTTTAGCCGCATGAGTGAGGAAAAATATTTTGCAAGTACCTAATGGTATTAATTATTGAGCTCATTATTTATTTATTTATTACATAAGGTTTGTCTACATTATATTCGAGAACTTCAAATAACAACGTACCTATGAAAATAGTTCGATCGAGCCAAAATGAATATGGGGAGGATACGGAGATATTACCCGTGATCCAGGATTTGCAAGAATGGGTGAAAACTCCGTGGGAGCTATCCAAAGAAAACTAAAGAATAGGGAAGAATAATATTATTATATTAATGAAAATTGCCAAAGTACAAAATAATAAAAGATGATTCTATAACAAAATGTGGGAGCTATCCAAAGAAAACTAAAGAATAGGGAAGAATAATATTATTATATTAATAAACATTGCCAAAGTACAAAATAATAAAAGATGATTCTATAACAAAATGTTTTAATGTTACTCAATTTTTCTCAAATCCGCAAATGTTTTAATTTTACCAAACTGGTAATGACGTCAATTTTGCGCGAGGGGGGGGGGGGGGGGTCATTAGGAAATGACGATAGGATGATTTTAGGGGGGGGGGGGGGTCGAAAATCAGCAAAAATCGATGACGTAATATATGGACGGCCCCTAAACAGTTTACGCATGGAAAATTTTAGTTGTTACAAATTATTTTTCATGCATATGTTAAAAATATAAATTATACAAGTCTCAAGTATGATCAGTGGTATGACTAATGTGAAGCGATAGGATTACCTTAATTATTCAAATATTAATGGTTCAATTAATTCACTCGTGAGCGAGTGAAAAAAATCCATATTAAGTGCTTCTAGTTGTACTGCAACTCTGGTCGACAGAAGTATTTTTTTATTCTGATTATTATAAAGTTTTATTAAATATGCAGTTTAAAAATGGAGATTACCATTTTTTTCGTAACTCCTTCTTAACTTTTCGTAACTTTTAAAATTTTAATCGTAACATTAAAGTTTAAATAAAAAATATGTAGAGAGTAGACAATAAATTGTTTTATACACTCAATATAGAAAGTAAGAGAACAGTAAAATTTCAAAAAAATTTCATTGATTTTTGTATAGCTGTAATTTCGTGAAAAATGGTCGTATCGTAAAAGAACAATGGGGTTTACACGCTTGAAATCTCTAGTTTGCGAATCTCACTGGTGATTTTTTTCAAGCAACACGCACGCCGTGAATCGGAGAAATAGCGCGAGGCAAACATATTCGATTTTTTTTTTTCATAATCGTCCCCGGGCTCAAATTTTTTTATTTGAGCTTGATCAATACTGAGGTAATTTAGCCTGATTCTTCAGCTTCAAAACGGTAGATTTTTTACATCTGTACGACCATTTGTCGCCGAGATATCGGCGTTTAAAGAAAAAAGGAGCTTTTTTCGTAGATCATCAATACCTCATAAACAAATGATCGTACAGCGAGCTAAAGGTGGGTTTCGTAAACTAGAATAAATTCTCTAAAAGCACGTTTTGGTACTTTAGAGAATTCTTTTTTTAACCTTAATATTGATTTGAAAAAGTACGAAAAAATGACTTTTTTTCCCGTTTTGGAAAATCCACGTCAACTTTGGAAATATTGCGAAAGTGACTCATCTGTCTAGGTTTTTTTTTAGTTCAATACATGCCCAATGACCCCCCACAATTTAAAATTGATCGGCTAAACCGTTATTTTGTACCGAAACGTCGAAGTTTTATTAAAAATTAAAGGAACAATTTTATTGTTCCCCCAATGTTAATTATTGATGATTAAAATGAAAAATAAAAATTTTCGTTATTTTTTCTCATAGTTTTAACTTTTTACTAAATCTTTTTAACTTTTCTTTGAATCTTGGAAACAGAAAAAAATTAAATTTTGAAAACATAAAATTCTTCAAAATTTCAACAACAAAAAACACCACAGAAGCCGAAACGCCCATCATGTCACCTACAACTCGGTATGAGTAACCCTCCTCAATGAAAGTGACTAACCGAGCAACTTCAACTTCCAATAAATGTCGTCTCACCACGATTGCGTAAAAAAAAATTCGGAAAATTAGAGAGCTTTATTTTTAACTGAAAAAAAGCGAAATCGGCAAAAAAACTAGTTCTGGACATGCTTAGAAGCGTAAAATGTGAGAGTGATAAATCCGATAGCGATACGTGTAGAAAGATGCATGAAGATTTACTTGGGGGTATCAACTTTATTTAATGCAATTAATTTCAACTCAATAAATTATGGCATGCAAACGAAAAAATCGCACTGACACAAAACAAATAATGATTTCAAAAAAATTTCTACAAATTTTGAAATTAAAAAAAAATTGAAATTTTTTTTCTCAGCCCTCGAGCGTGTTGCATAAAACAAATTACCGGTGAGATTCGTAAACTAGAGATTTCAAGCTTTAGACCACCTTTTTTTTACGATACGACAATTTTCACGAAGTCACAGCTATTCAAAAATCAATGAAATTTTTTTGAAATTTTACTTTTCCCTTAATTTTTGTAATGAGTGTATATTAGGGTAGCCGTTATTTTGGCTTCGGTAAAAAATGTAACGTCTAGCAAAAACTAATCAAAATATGAAAAAAAAATCTGTGTAAAATTTGGACGCGCTGGGATAAGGAGAAAACGTGCCACCGAGCAGTTTAATTTTCAAAAATGCATGCATTTTTTTAATGGTTGCACTGAAATATTTATTAGTCTCGTAATATTAATTTAAAAATCTGGAATTGGGTACATTGATTATACATATTAAGAGTTACAAAATATATTATTTACTGATTTTTTTCCATCAATCACGTACCGCAAAATCCGTACCTTTACATGAAATATTACATAAGTAATGTCGTTCATCTATGAAATGTACATAAGTAATGAGTTCGTCTATGAAATGATTGAAGTAGAGTACATTTGTATACGTTCGGATTTTTTTTTAGATATTCGGCGACGACTTGAAGAATAAATTGTTTTTGATCTTCATCATAAGTCAATCGATTGCTATCATCGGTGATAAGTTTGACACCTCGCTCCGCTATGTCATTACAGACTCTTATTTTTTTTATCAATTGCGCGCCCATTTCATAACTCTCGTTCGAGACCCAACAGATACATCGGTGTCGAGAAAAGTACAATCAATTTTAAATGGTTCAAAAAACGCCATAAATTCGGGATTAATAAAGAAATCAATGTCTTTATCGAGCAGAAAAGTAAAGTCTGACTGGAAAACCTGATACCGTTTGGAACCGCATCGTAAAAACAAAAAAAAATGGCCGAAACGTAAAGATTTCACGTGTTATATTTTTTTTCTATGTCCAACAATGGCAAACCAACTCGGTCGGTAATGCTCGGTCGGTAAAAATGAGCGGACGAACCGCCCGACCAAATTTCGAACTGTTTGTCTGCACTATATTTTGTATTATCGCCACTACAGTTGGAAAATCGTCTCGCAGGCTCAAGAAAAAAAAATCATTTTGAAGCATTCAATACACGATTATTATATTATTATTTGCATAAAAAATCCGCTCCGATAATTAATTCACTGCTTTGATTTCCCGCCAAAACCGAATGTGGCCAAACCGCCACGTCCGTTTTCAAATTTTCTATTAATTTTTCAATCTACTCACGACTGTACATAATTGATGGAAAAAATCAATAAATTATATATCTTGTACCTCTTAATATGTATAATCAATGTACCCAATTCCAATTTTTTTAAATTAATATTATGAGACTAATGAATATTTTAGTGCGGCCTGCATGTATTTTTGAAAATTAACCTGCTCGGTGGCACGTGTTCTCCTTATCCCAGCGCGTCCAAATTTTACACAGATTTTTTTTTTCATATCTTGATTAGTTTTTTTGCTAGACGTTAAATTTGTTTACCGAAGCCAAAATAACGGCCACCCTAGTGTATATATACTTACCCGATAATTGTATTATATCGAAAAATGCAGAGACGACCTCTTTTCTTCATATGTATAGTAATCCAAAATAATTTACCGTCGATTTCGCTTGTACACCTCCAAAAAGAATCTCAAAAAACCGTTCGAGTGATTGCCGTGTCTTTGATGCCCCACTCCCCCCAAATTTGCAAGCAAAAAAAATTTTCTGTTGCGTTCCAACGATGCAAACTTCAATATCATTCATTTTTAAATTCCCTTTTATTTCATTTCGAGTATATGAAAGGCACACATCGTATACAAAAAACGACAGAAAAGGAAATGCAACGAAATAAGTTTTTGCCCATCACGGAATAAAAATAACGAGTTTTTGGATTCTTACGCAGCGACGAAAAATCTCAAAAACTCTCCGTGCGTCCATGCGATCGAGGGACAAGAAGATTTTCGCGTATTCGACGATTTCGAACAAGATTGGGAAACTCCGACGAGCGAAGATATTAATTATGCTTCGGAGGACGTTAAATTTCCCAAAGAGACTCGCGAAGCGATGAAAGTACTTCTTCGAGCTAGGCAGACTCCGCGACGCGATCCTTACGGTCGGTAATTTTTTTTATACGTTTTGGTTTTATATTTAAATCCAAATTACCCATAAAATACAGCGCTAACAAAATTATGACAAAAATGCAGAAATATTCGACTGTAATGTTCAGTTTGTTAGAAGTCGTTTATCAATTGACACTGAATTAATACTGATTTCTTTGCACCGTAGACCATTGCCAAAAACACGTGACCGAGAGACACGGCACGCACTGGAAGAGAAGAGAAAATTCGAGATGTCAAAATTCACCGGTTCGAAATTTTTTACCTTTGATTCGTATCAATCCAATCTTTGTACAATTGCTGCATAATTTACCGCGTCAATTTTCAGTAAAATGTTAGCTCTTTAAAATAAATTCGCCCAATTTTTATTTAGGTAAATTATGGTCGTTTAAAACACACATTTTTTTCGCCCGAGGCGTAATGAAATTTAAAAATTTGTACAAAAATGTTCAAGAAAGCGATCAACAATTTTACTCCAATTTCGTGAAAATTCTTTCAAAACAACCTCAATATACCGCTTGTTCCTCACTATGATGAAAATACAATTTAACAATTCAACAATTAAAATCCCTGTCAAATGTCTCCATCGAAACTATAAAAAAAGCATCCCACGTCGAATGTCCCCAATCGTTCGCTTTCTCAATAAAAATTCCATTCTTTTCATCTCGTCAAGTCTTCAATTATTTTTATTACGCGGTTAATCTTCATTCCCTTTTTTTTCGACGATTTGTGCAGATCGTCCGATCGTACGTCGAGCTGCCGGGAAAATTTCAGCAGGCCCGCGAACACCAGTGCCAACAGAAACTTCCGGCAACGAGTCAAAGTCGAGGCTCTCGGAATACTGACGCAGCGGTTGGTAAATAAAACAGTCCGAAACTGATATCGATGCAATAAACCGTTTAAATACGTCGTTAGCGATTTAGAAGAAAAAGTACACAAAGATAATCCGGGTATCGGCGCATTCAATTTTATCGAGAAAAAAATCGTTCTATATTGAGTCAATTAATAAATCAAAGTTTTTCAAATTTTCTTCGTGCATGTATAACTTTTTTTCTTTCGATTCGCGTTGCAATCGAATATGATGCACTCACACATACATTTTTTTGATTATTATGTTGTATTGGAAATTCATCGTTACTCTTCATATATAATTGTATTTATTTATTTATTATGATAATATGTTTTATTGCTCCGGGAAACGCATTTATAATAATTATAATTATAATAATAATAATTATTATTATTATTATCAATATCCGCCCATATGTCTCATCATTATTATCCCGAGAGAGTTTGAGATTGTTTATAATTACGACATTATTAATGATAATAATTACACACCAGAATTGACCCACAAAAACTTAACAGTAACAATAATTAGTAGTAGTAGTAGGTTTATTTCCATAGTATGGTGTTACACCTTTTACATTCCGCTCTTTGTATGTA
Organism: Ophion obscuratus; assembly: GCA_964007375.1. Lineage (NCBI taxonomy): Eukaryota > Metazoa > Arthropoda > Insecta > Hymenoptera > Ichneumonidae > Ophion > Ophion obscuratus. The sequence goes on from OZ023313.1 coordinate 58,621,976, forward strand.
CATATGTCCTCTCTCTATTACAGTCCAATTTTCTTATAAACATACAGTATAGCTCGCTTTTATATTATTACTTATTTCTAATATCACCATGTATAGATTTTCAATTTTAATCTAAATAATTTTCCACATTTTAACTATCTAATAGAAAGCCATTTACACTATATATCCTTGACCCATTATTCCGTGGCTTCCTCGGTACTCTCGGTTCTCTTTTTCTTATTTTTCTTAACATTATTAAATGCCTTAAGGTAGTCGCATAGTTCTGGCCGTAGTTCCCCCCTTAAACAGTCTATAGTCAAATTTCTGAGCTCCGTTCCTTGTTTCTTTCCTGCCCAATTATCTACTGCCTGGATCAACTCCCTTCGAATGCCTACTCTCGCTGCCTTGCATACCCAGATATGTTCAATACTTTCCTCCTCCTCATCACATAGCTCACAGTTCGTCTTTATGTATCCTTTTTTCCCTTTTTTCTCCAAATTCCCGCATCTCAGACGTGCCCAGATTTCTTTCTGCTCCCCGTTCACCTCTTCCTTGTCCCAATAATCTTCACTCTCTACATCGTTTTTTATTTCCGCGTAAAAAGGACAGAAGGTGGAGTTGTAGTAACAATAATTATTAAAGTATAATAAAACAATTACCAAAAAAATAACATAAAGAAGTAATCTTGAAAGTAATAATAATTATAGAAATGTAATATAATAATTACAACATAAGATTGATATCATTATAATTACTAATAATTCTTTCGTTCATTTATAATATTAAAATAACAATAATGATCAAAGCATAATAAAAATCGTTATTATAATATGATTGTCATCGATAATCAATCGAATCAAATGATTCATTAGATCTGTAAAAAATGTATATAAATAGTAAGTTTATCGATTCGCTAATTCCGCCGGCCAGTAAAAATTTTCGCGCGGCTTCTTCGGTGAATTGAATTGATTGCCAAATTGATCATGAACGTGTATATATATATATATATATATATATATTGGGGGCGCGAAATAATAAATGAGCTGTCAGAAAGGATTAGAAACCGCGGCGAATGGCTCCACCGGCACGATAATTTATGTACCGAGAAATGTAAGCGAATAACTCCCATCGAGCTAATTACGGTTGTTACCCGGCGGCGAGAGCTCCTTTTTCTTCTGTCCGCCTAATAGTTCCGAGTCGTTGCTTTTTCCGTCTGTCGAACGAGACGAGAACCGCGACATCTTTCTTTGCGTTTACGGAAAGCCGATTTTTTTTCCTTTTCTTTTGGATTGATAACGATAAATTTATCGAAAAATTAGTTCTCTTTTTGCACAATTATTATTCATTATTATGATTTATTTCTGAGTTCCACCGTATACTCTTTCGGGTTTTTGTGTCTTACCCTTCCTAATTGGACCCTCTCGTCTGACTCGCTACCCGCACTTCGCTGATCTAACCTAACTTCCGTTGCGTCCACAGTCATCTTAAGGCAGAACACCACTGTGACCCCCAGTTTTTTTGCCATTTTTCAAGAATTTTTTTTGTGGAAAAAAAAGAGATTTTCGAAATTTTTTTTTTGTTTTGTTCGTTGTTTATTGAAGATACATAAAAAAAAAATTCAAATTTTTCACGCCCCATGGTGACGCTGGGGAAGCTCCCGCGTCAGGTACTGTTGCCTCTGCAGTGGTTCGCGGCACGCAGCAGAACTCTCTTCAAAGTCGATCTGAAAAAAATACCGAGTCTTTTCGTTTATAATATGATATTCTGAAGAGAAGTGCACAGGGATTTGAAAAAATGTTGATTTTTAAAAAATAGGCACGCTTTTGAAATTAAAGGACGATTTTTGAGCAAAATTTCTCGTCGAAAATAGGCTATAACTTTTTTTTATTATTGAGATATCGAAAAAATCCTATGTACTTCTTTAGATAATCTAGTTTTATTGATGCAGTCCAAATTTGAAGTCGATCGGATAAAAATTGCTCGAGTTCTGCTGCGTGCCGCACTCAAAAAAGTGGTTTTGAGAAAACCGCGTTCAAAGTTTATGGTTTGTTCATTTATGCGATAAATTGGAAAAAAAATTGTTTACCTTTAATCAGTGATGCCGGCACCATATAGCTGGCCTTCAAGAAGCAAATCATTGTCCCTAGCATCTTTTCTCGAACTTGTAGAGGCTCTTCTTGCCTCTTTTGCAGCGTCTGTGAACGAGCGCTCCGCCAGCTCGATCCGCGCTGCGTCGGTTTCAACGCAAAAATTGAAACAATTTGGGCCGATAGTTATCCCCAACGTCTCCAAAACTTTTATGAGGCTTCTCAGGCCATCATTGAATAATAATACCGCGATATCAGCTGCAATATCGACGATTTTTTTGCTCCCGGACTGACACTTGGGGGCTATTGCCCAAACTGATTTGTTGTTTTGCGTGAAGCCGCCCAAACAACGTTGCAGCAAATCGTCTCTGCTCAAATTTTCGAAGACTGGCGTAATTGCCTCTAATATTTCGTCAGGAAGAGGCGGCTTATGGCGATATTTAGAAATATTACCGCTTGCGACCGCTCGCTGCCACGAACACCACGACTCGGCTCCCTCTGGGCAATCGTCATGTTGTGGCTCACTATCTGTGGATATTTTATGTTTGATAGTTGCCCAAATTGCCTTCCTCATTTTTTCAACATCATCGCTGTTCCTCCGAATAGCCAAGCCGTAATATGTGCTCAACTCGTCAATCAATTTTCCGGTGAGCTTTCCTCTGCCAGACAATTCTTTTTGTTTTTTCACGAGTTCGCGGAGGCGCGTCCCCATACGTTTTTGAACATGATCGATGTACTCTTTTTTTTTAATCTCGAAACCGTCGTATGGATCGCTATTCGATATGCCCAGAAACGTTTTAGAATTGCCGTCACCAATATAATATTTATATTTTATGCCATAGAGCTCTTCAGACCGTTGAAACATTTCGACAGCTGAGTCGACTTCCATTTTTCCGGAGGAGCCGCTATGGTTCGCCTGGCACTCATCGTCGTGGGTACTTTTCCATTCCCAGTACTCCGCGGCGCTTTCTTTTTTATCCCAATGCTCGCAAGCTTTGCAATATTTCGATTTCACCATAACGTCGATCACTTTTTTAGTGTACCAGCCGATTAGCGATGTTATGCCAAAAAGCGAGCTGAAACCGCGCTTACGCCACGATCCGTCGCCTGAAACGATAATTCCGTCCTCCACCCCATTTTCCAACGAAATTGTCTCCTCCTCAAGTGCAGCCTTTTGTTTGCTCACTGTGCTCACAGCTTTAGTGGCAATGGAAATCGAATTTAAGATTCGATCGTAGAAAGACTGAAATATGGGGCGCGGTAGGTCCATAAATGCACAAAACTTCATCAGGCCATTCAAACCGACGCCAAGAAGACGCATACTGAATCACGATCCGACGATTTATTTCGTATGCATTGTCAATCATAGGACACGAATTGATTTGCACTTTTTCACAATGGCCGCAATCGGCCTCTATTTTGAATCCGAGTCCGCGCAAACTTTTTTCAGTAAACTTTATATCGCGATCACACACTTTGCACTTCACTAACGTCGATATAATGTTCAATGCATTGACGAGGTGTACTATACGATAACTGAAATCGTTAGTAACACCGACCTCTAAATCGTCCGACGATTTTAACTTTTTCGCCAACGTGCTCACATACTCCGCAGAACTATTTTCGGAGCTATAACGGTTCGGAGGTTTTCGATTCGAAATTTTCGTTCGACTCCTCGTCACATAGCTCCGTTTTGTTCCCTTTTTCCCCGCGTACACTTTCGGATTATCCATTTCGATGTGCAAAGAATAATTCTGAGCGTTCGATATTTATGAACGAAACGATTCGGAGCGTTTAGACACGAGTAGCGTCGCTTCTATTCGCAAACTGACGCTATGACGCTATCCCTATACCTGCCTTGAAAATTTTTCAATTATCGCCACCTATGGCTTTTTTTCGAAACTATATTTATAACAATAGCCGGTTTTTGTGAAGGGAGACAAAAGAATACCTGGGAAAGACCCGCAGGACCTGGGAAAGGCCCGGTATACCTGTCGACCCTGAGGCGCGCAGCTGCCCGGGACCCCGAGCGTCACGGAGCGCTGCACCGCTCCACAAAATATTCAATATCTCCGAAAATAATTATTTTTTCGACCAGGATCCAACGGCATCTTAATCTGGAATATATTTTATATTTTTCTAGATGGTTTTCAAAAAATCGATTTTTTGAAGCCGTCACAGTGGTGTTGTCCCTTAAGGCGGGATATACATTTACAACGATAAAGAAATCAATTACTTTTTTTTTCTTTAAACGCCAGAACTATCAATGTAGAATATTTTCCCAAAGTTTCAAAGCGAAATTCGCAAAACTTCAAACGTTACAGCCCGTCAACGCTGTGCCTCACCGCTCGGATTCGGAGCGGGCATGAACTTCAAATGCGTTTTTCTCAAAACTGCATTATCGAAATTGGCGTGCAGGATTACTCAAAAACTATTAAGCTGATTGAGTTGAAACTTGGTAGAAACATTGATAATATTGGTACCTTCTACTTGACGAGAAATGTTTTTGAGAAATTGGAAAAAAACGATTCGTTTACTTCACATTTTACAGAAATGTTGCGTGAAGTGTTGATTTTTTTTTGTAAATGCGTGCAATTTTCTTAAATTTGCATTTTCTTCATTTTAATTACCGTCACATAGAAACTATACATGTCCTAACTGAAAAAAATGTTTGAACTTTTTTGCAAATAAAAGTCCCTCAAGTTTGATAATTATAGAATAATTATTTTTTTTTATTGGGTTTGTTCCAGTCGTACAGGGTCCTTCCCTTTTAACGAGCCCCCAATCCGCCTCTACCGCCAATTCCACACCCCCCCCCCCCCCCCCACCTGCGGCCGCAGCCGACTTCCCCCTCTGTATCGTATTCACCATGACATATCTGTCATGGGTATAGGGAAACTGCGGAAAACCTATACCAATACAGCCGGTCATCAAGTTCGCTCCCCAGTCGTGGAACTAGTCTTATTTCGCCGTGAAATGCCGAAGAAAAACATTTCACGACGAAATGTACGCGGCTGGGTTTCGAACTCGGGACCTCCCGGTCCGCAGGTTTAGTGGCGAGCACGCTAACCACTAGACCATCGCACCGGTATTAATTATAGAATAATTATTTTTTTTAGTTTTAAAAATCCCTCAATATTGCTTTTTTTCTGTCTAAATGTATATCCCGCCTTAAGGGGAGATATACACCTAGGAGCCGGGAAAAAAGGTCATTTTTGTGATTTTTTTCAAGGAAAACTATTTGAAATTTCTGATTGGGGTTTTAATTATCTAAAAGCATATACATTAAAAATATGTTAAATTTTCTTTATTTAAAAATATCAAAAATATACAAGGATATTGTATGATCCTTGGAGCGTCATAAAAAATCTGCGTATACGGTACCCACTGGCGTTTCTTGAAAAATCATCTGAAAAAAAACCAAAAAGATTATTAAATTAGATACGATAATCTAGTACTTGTCATAGCCGATTTTGAAAATATCGATTTATGACAAAATGGCGGACGTTTGAACATAAATAGTGATTTTTGGGCCAAAAATTAGTTATTATTTTGCCTATAAAACAAAAACTAAGTAACGAAAAAAAAATCCTATGACAAGTACTAGAAAAAGGTGTATAGAATAACCACAAAAAACCTCAAGGCAATCGGTTCATTGGTTTTCGAGAAATTTTGGGTACCGATTTGAAAAACGTGGTTTTGAGAAAAACGCGTTTGAAAATTTGGGAATGAATAAATCATGAAATTTGTCAACTTACATGGAATCATCGATACCAGGCCCATAGTGTAGGTCTTCTACGGTCGACGGAATGTTCATAGCTTCTAAATCCTCGACCTCGACCATCTAGGTGTATATCTGCCCTTAAGCTACACTACACCACATTTGCCGAGACTCAAGTATCTACACCAAGGTATCATAACTATGAGCCTTCTGCTCACTGGTTGATTTGCTGGTACCGGTTATTATTTATTATTATTATTCTTATTTATTATGATTTATTTTCAGTTATTATTATTATTTATTTATTTCTACCGTTTCCGGACATGCCTCTGCGAACTTTTTGCAGCATCCCTTTTACTTTTAGCCTACACACCCGTTTCCTAATTGCTGTATCGCGTTTCGCACCCGGGCACAGGGAAACTGCAAAAAACCTGAGCCGATACAGCCCGCCATCTTTTCACTGAATTTCCGCAGCGTTCATTACCGAAAGCTCACAAAAGTGAAACAATCGTCAGCTGTGCGCGGCTAAGCGGTCACCCATCCGAGTGTCGGCCCAGATCACGTGTTCTCGACTCGGAAGATCGCCGCACTCCCGCCGCTCCTCCTCCACTGTCATTGTCCTCGCATCATCATCATTATCATTGGCGCAATCCCTCGCTAAATTCAGTCGACGCCGTACTATTTACTTGCGGCCCGCTTTGCAATCCCGGACGAAAGCGGAGCCCGTGTTTTCGCCGCTCGCTTCTCGCCGTTTCGCAAACATCACGAAAAATGCGCTTTCTCGGGAGTCTCAGAATCGCGGCTCGATGCTCGGCAATCGCGTTATTTTTTCAATAAACGGGTAATTTAAATTGCGGTGGTGTGTGTATGTGTATTTACTTAAGTATCCCTATATGTGTAATGATGAGGACAACGGCGAAGATAAGTTGGCGGTATAGGGAACAGGAAGCCAACAGAGAGACCTGCCGTTTGGATGGATATATATAGAGAGTACTTGTTAGACACGGTCCACGTGAGCCTGCTGGGTACTCACCTACACAACAGCTTGAATCAAATTGCTTGTTGTATACGAGCCGTAGAGAGACAGGAATTCAGTAAGAGAGAGAAAGAGAGGGAGAGAGAGAGAGAGAGAGAGAGAGAGAGAGAGAGAGAGAGAGCACGAGTCCGATTAACGTACCTTTTTAATTGGTACTTCTGTCCAATCTGTTGGATGAGGTACAGCGCCTTCTCTTTCTTTTATTTTCTTTCATTTCTTTCCCGCGCTTGTTCTTTTACTTGCACGCACTCGTTCATTGATATTACTCCATTCATTTCTACAAATGCACCGACTCGAATTCGCCGAATCATTTACGAATTCACTCGTTCCTTGATTCACTTATCCATACGCGCATACACGCACATTCTTTCACTGATTAATTCGATTTATTCAACTTCCGATCCACTTATGTTTACGCATTACCCTGATTCAGTCATATTTACTCATTGGTTCACTCATTCACTCATATTTACACATTCGTTTGCTCATTCACTCGTATTTACTCATTCGTTCACTCTTTCACTTATATTTACTCATTCGTTAACCGATTCACTCATATTCACTCATTCGTTTACTCATTCACTCATACTTACTCATAACTACTCATTTGTTAATCGATCTACTCATATTTACTCACTCGTTCACCGATAAACTGATCCACTCAAACATTAACGCATATTTAATAATTCGTTCACTAATTAATCCATTGTTTCACTCATATTTAACAATTCGTTCACTTCTTCACTTATATTTACTCATTCGTTAACCGATTCACTCATATTCACTCATTCATCCACCGATTCACTCAGACTTACTCATTCCTTTACTCATTCACTCATTTTTACTCATTCGTTCACTGATTCACTCATACGTATTCGTTCACTGATTCACTCATAATTACTCATAACTACTCATTTGTTAATCGATTTACTCATACTTACTCATTCGTTTACTCATTCACTCATACTTACTCATTCATTAACCATTCGCATATTCCATCATTTGTTCACTCATCCACTTAATTAATTTGTTCACTCATACTTACTCACTCGTTCACCGATAAACTGATTCACTCAAACATTAACGCATATTTAATGATTCGTTCACTAATTAATCCATTGTTTCACTCATATTTAACAATTCGTTCACTGCTTAACCCATTATCTCACTTATATTTACTCATTCGTTCGTGGATTCACTCCTGCATCCATTCACTCGTATGCTTTATTGATCCAATCTCAGTTAATTCATTGTTCGCTCATTTTTAACAATTCGTTCACTGATTAACCCATTAATTTACTTATATTTACTCATTCGTTCACTGATTCACTCATTAGTTAATTCATCTTTCACTCATTAATTCACTTATTCATTTGACGTTTCGCGTAGTCATTAAGCCAAACGATCTAATTCATTCATGCGTTCACTTTTGCATCCATTCAGTCATGTGCTGACGCATTCTCTTTCAGATTCACGTGAGAATTCGCTGAATCAATGACTCAGTCGTTAACAAACTCACTAAATCATTCGTTCATCGATTACCCCATACTCCATTGCTTCGCGTATTCCGCCAAAAATCCACGCGCTCGTTTACTGACTCACGTATCGACTCACTCATATTTATTCATGAGTTCGCGGATCAACGCACTTTTGCAGGGATTCACTCGCTCTTTCACGTATCGACTTTGTCGTCGAATCAACCGTTTATTTACCCGTCCATCTGACTGACATGAATACTATCCTATGGTATCGTCCATTTACTTCCTGATCTATATTATGGTATATTTTCCACTTCAATTTTTATTTTTTTAAATTGCAGCCTAGTTATCGTTTTGAATCTTTATTTCAATTATTATCGAACAATTTTTTTGCTAATTACGTCGCAATCTTTAGGCAAAATCGGTTAATTAAATAGTAGGCGAAAAAAAGAGTATTTTGTATTGCACTTCAACGCGATGTAGTCTCCGACATCGTCAGACTCGAACGTGCATTGCGATGGGTATCGCATCCCGCATAACGACGAGAGTTCCTTGCCACCTCGCTTTCGTTCCCTGCACGTTGCATCGTTCCAATTCACGATAACGGAACCATATATATTTACGGCCGCAATGATACATCTTCCTCGAGATGTGTACCATTGTTTCACTCTTTGATGGTGAGGGAGAGAGAGAGAGAGAGAGAGAGAGAGAGAGAGAGAGAGAGAGAGAGAGAGAGAGAGCACATGCGGTCTCGTGTTACCCGCGACCAAGCGACACATACACAGCTTATTCTCATTTCACGTGCTTGTCTCAAACGGACATGCCACACACCCGCGCGAATGCACGGCGCGAGCCGGAAGTACCTTTTGAAAACTCCCTTCGCAGGTCTTTCGCCCCCTCCCCTTACCACCGGGTCGACAAGAAATCCACGTTTTACTCGAGTTTTGGAACCCTGCTAGCGTTACGGATCGCGTTACAGCGGTACTTTTGATTCGTTTCTTGCTTTTTCCTTAGGCCCACCGGAAGTTACCATAGATTTTTCCACACCGAGAACAATTCAATAAATGCTCTAATTCGAAACTGCACTGAAAAAAAAATTCGTTCATCCAACGAAAATTCCGTTGGTTTAACAAAATGTATCTTTAAATACGTTCAACTTGATTTTTGATTGGCATAACAAACGTTTTGTTAATCTAACTGATAGTTTTAGTGGTGTGAACCGTAGCTTATTTAGCATGTCTGAGCAACTGTTAAAACAACAAAATTTGGAGAAAACAAAATGCATTTTGCACATTCAACGATTTCTTTTTCTCAGTGTGACAAAAAAAAATCTCACCCCAGTTGAATCGAAATTACAGTAAATTTTGACACTGCGGCTCGAGCGGTCACCCATCCGGGTACTGGCCCACGCCACCGCTCCTTCGTCGCTGTTGGTTCTTCGATACCGTCTTTTCCTTATTTCAATGGCATTTCTAGACAACAATCTTGCGATGATACAATCCACCGGAAAAGTACGCGAAACAAACGTTTCGCGAGTGTGGGCGTGTGCGTGTGATCTACTGTCTTAACTCGACGGGTGCCTCTTACGCGTATACACCGCGCGCGAGGACTCATCGCTGCGTGAAATCGAGGCCCGCAAGTTTTGAGATACTCTATATTCGCGCACTGCGCCATTCGTCGTAAAAAAAACTTAAGAAAAGGAGAAATAAAAATACGAGCTCTCAGCCCGAGAGGAAGTGGCAACTTCCTTACGAGATTACTATTTGGTCGGGGCTCGAAGAAAAGCGATATGAGCCGAGAGCTGTATAGCAACGCGGAAAAACATATACGTCGCAGGAATACGCATTGATAACATTTTTCGAGAGCTTTTTCAACAGAACGGAATTATTTCTGTGGTTTTCGTGGGGATGAGAAGTGCAGGAGGAAAACAGCACATAAGAGCACACAGAGTTCGAGATAAACAGCACAGAAGAGTGAAACAGCACAAAGAGGATTTCCCAAGGGCTTATAAGTAAATATATATATATATATATATATATATATATATATATATATATATATATATATATATATATATATAGCGGGTGTCTTGTTTTAACCCTCAATCTGTGAATCTGGGTCGTTTTCGCCCACATGAAAATAAAATATATAAAAAATATATCGAAAAATATATAAAACATGTATTAAATATAATTGGTTTGAAAAGTTGGATATGCCAATTATATTTTTGGGTAAGAGTAAAACCTATACGATATATAAATATAAATCCATTTAAGATACATCTTAAATATATCAAACATACAAACTGAAGGTATGTTTTATATATTTTAAATATGGTTGGTTAAGCAACTTGAGTAACAGATGACGTTGCAAATGAAAAACATCTTCAAGTCGGTATCTCGCGAAGACCTAGCCGCACTAGCCGAAATAAATGATCGGACAAAGAAAATTGAAGGTTATGTAATTCCATTCGATTATCGCTCTCTATGCGAACGCAATTAAGTAATTGATCCGATAATGTTAGTTACCCCAGTAACTCCACATACCCCAGTAACTCCCAGTAAATCCATACATTTCTCAATAAACTAACATGGTGTATTGTACGATATGTAGACGATACGAGAGTTAATTTAACAGCGGGGTAAAGTTAATTCGGCGAAAAAAGGGCATGTTTTTAAGATTTTTTTTTGGCGTAACGAATAGTGTTCGTTTATTGAAAAATTTACATATAATAAAGTAACATTTGAACAACATTCTCCTAAATTTGCATTGCAAAATATTCAAAATTGAGCGAGTGAAAATTAAACCCCGGAGGCGCCTCGAAAAAAAGTTGGTTTGCGGTGTGCACCATAACTCGCAACAGAATCATTTGAAACAAAAAAATAAAAATGCCTTTGTTAAAGGAGATGTTTCGCGAGGTAATGACGGGAGGATTTTTTTTTCTTCGATTTTTCGATTTTTCGTAGCACTTGGGAGCTAAAAACACGATTTTCGCTAAAAAAATCGGCTAATTTGTTGTTGACAAATTAGTAATTATTAAAAAAAAACAAAAAAGCCCTCGACAATACCTGGTGAATTATGTGAAGAAGTACTGTGCAAAATTTCAAAGCGATTGGTCCAGTAGATTTTAAGTTATCGTGCACACGGACTTCAAATATGACAAGTCTCAGAAAAACGGTTTGAAAAACGCAGAAGAGAAGAGAACGGCATGGAGCAATAGACGCTCAAATACTCATAACTTCGTCAATTTTACTCCGATCGACTTGAAATTTTAACACAATATTCTTGATATATTCATGATCATTTAAAAATTTAAAAAAAATTTAAATACTTTACCCCGCCCTTAACAAGTAGAGCTAGCTCAGTGGGGAACGTCCCAGCTCATCATTCAGAGGTCCCGGGTTCGAAACCACCTTACGGCGTTTAAGCGTCTGATAATAATTTAAATTTGAACCATTAATATATTTGAACCGCAAACACCATAATCGTAATTAATGACAAGGAAAAATATTGCAAAAGGGTGCAATGATGTAAATAACGTCATAATAAAATTTTTAAGAATATTTCAAGTATAGTTTAAATACATTTGAAGTATATCTTAAATACACGTTGAATATATTTCAATCATATTTGAAATGTAGTATGAACATATTTCAAGTATATTTTAAATGGAGTAAGAATATATATCGTGTATATTTTAGATGTAGTTTAAATACATTTAAAGTATATTTCAATTATAAGTCGAATACAGTTAAAATACATTTGTAGTATATTTTTAGGGTAATTTGAGTACATTGTAAGTATATTTTCAATATAGTTTGAATATACGTTACCCCCTATCCAACATATATATTTTTATATATACATTCTGAAGATCTATTTTGGCCGAAAACTTTGATATCGCGAGTATATTTTTAATGCATTTCCCGTATATATTGCATATATCTAATCTATATCTAAGATGGATAATATATACCTGAAATATATTTTACATCCATTTTTAATATATCGAAAAATATATTGTTACATATATTTCATTTCCGTGTGGGTCGTCCTGCCCAAGATCATTTTCTTCGCAGGTTGATTAATATTTAATGAAAAAAAATATTAAAAATAAAAAAGGAAAAACAACACTAGTTTCCCTTGAGAAGTACGACCTAAAGATTGACCATGAATTTCTTCAGATTTTTTTCATTGACAATTGTTGGTTTGGTAGTGCAAAAACGAAACGACCCAGGTTCACGGGATTAAGGTACCTCAATACCTTCACGGATGAAGGGTTCTTACACCTGAACTATTTCGAAAAATACTGCTCCGATCAAGTATTGAGTATAATAAAACTTTCAAGGTTCAAAGGTGGAAGTTAAAAAAATCATTTTTGGTTCAAAATTCAAAATGGCGACGTTGAGATGGCCGCCATGCTGTTTTAAAATGGGATCATATTTTTTGTCACCCAAACATTTATCAGACTAAAAATAACAACTTTTGTAGGAAACGTTTTTTAATAATGTTAATGATTTTTAGGTTAGAACACCTAAAAATGTAGCCGACGTGCCGAGCCGTCCAAACAAACCCAAACAAGCATTAGGGTTCTATGCTTGTTTGGGTTTGTTTGAGTTATTGAACAAACCCAAACAAATTCACACCCACATAACATGCACATTTACACTAGGGATGTTGGAGTCTTCACCTCCTCGTGGTACATTCTGAATAGCGCTAAAATAGTAAAAAATCGTATCGTAACCAAAAAGTTACGAACGATACCAAATAACTTTTCCTAGAAAAGTTGTTAGTTTTGATTTGATGAATGTTTTGGTGAACAAAAATTCATGAACCTATTTTTTTTAACATGTCAGCCATCTTAACCTCGTCATTTTGAATTTTGGACCAAAAGAGATTTTTTTTTAAACGTCTCGCTACGAACTTTATAAGTTTTATTATACTCAATACTTGATCGGAGGAGTATTTTTCGAGATAAATCAGGCGTGAGATTAAAATAGGACATCCACCCACACACAAACACACACAGGGTGAGTCACGAGAAATAGAACACCTGTTGGTATCTCTGTTGGATTCGAAAATACGAAGTATGTACAGTGGTTAAAAAAAGGTATTTGTACATGTCGTTTTTTTAAAATCACCCTACGAAAAACATTATGCTTTATTACGTTTCTGTGTTTGGGTTTGTTTGGGTTTGTTTGGGTTTACAAAATCTTGGGTTTTGGGTTTGTCTGTTTACAAAAATGTTGGGAAAACTCGAACGAACAAATAAAGCTACTTTAACAACAGTTTTGCGTGAGATGTACAAATATTGGGGGTACAAATAAGTCTCCGCCGTTTGACAAAAGATGGCCCCACCAGGAGGTTATGGTTGAAATTGTCAGATGTGAACCGTTATATCGTAAGGTTGGACATCTGGCAAGATCATAACGCATCGATTGCTTGTAGAAGCATATGGTGAGGCTGCTTTAAGGGGCCAGTCCACTTTGAAAATTTTAAAAAATCGAAAGCAAGCAAGACTTGAAGAAGTCGACGATGATGAGCAATCAGAAGAGATTTTGTACGGTGCAGGAATTGCCGATTGAGTTTAGGTAAGAGTTTTTCACAGTAAGGTAAATGTCCCAATTATTGAACACTGTCTTGTATTTTTATTATTTTTCATTCACCTGCATGCATTTACTTATTTATAAAAATTTCATTACATATACGGAACTTTTAGCTATCGAAATGTTACCTTACTTGTGCAAAAAAGCTTTAATTAATAGAGAAAAAAATTATTTAATCAGCAACGGTGACCCGACTTGACGTCTCGTGGTAATATTATACAAAATTCAAAAATCGCATCTCAAAAAGTAAAGGCGTTTCAGGTTCCTCAGAAAATGTCTTACAAATAACAATTACATTTTTTTTAAATTAATTATTTGTAAAATAATACGGTGTTCGATCATTGGGACATAGAAAATGCAGTGTGTCCCAATTATTGAACACTCGAATTCTCCAAGACGGCGTCATTAAACCCATCAAAACATCGAGACAGTTAACGTGTGACAGATCGTGTGAATCGGATTTATTCAAACAAAAACTGTAAGTTCCTGACTAAATTTACCTTTATTCTTTTAATAATAACTCTAAGATCGTCATATATATTTTTTATTTGTCTTTTCGTGCAATAAACATAAAAAGAAAAGTATAAAGAAAATATAACCTAAATGTAACCTAAAAATACGAATGTAATGATCAATATTTTTTGCTCTCCGATATTTCAGGGAGGCAAGCTGCGACAAAATCAAACAAAAACAACATAAAAACGAGGAAGCTGAAAAGAAATGTAAAATAAAGTTCCAGGTTCAAAAGCCAAAAAATAAACCAAATGCGAATGAACCAAAAACCTGTCAAAAGAGACTAAATATATATTTTTGTATTTTTACATGATTAATAAAAGATTATTTAAGTGTTTGAGTTTGCTTTTATTTCTTAATATTGTACCCAAAATAATATTTTCAGAACGGCAAAAGAATTCTCGAGAGTGTTCAATAACTGGGACATGCCTGTTCAATATTAGAGACATAGGCACTTCCAGTGTTCAATAATTGGGATATTTGCATGCTTCACATTGTTATTCTTTTTTTTTTCATTTGCAATCATTTAAAAATAATTTAAAGGGTGATTTTTCGAATGTAAAAATAGCAAAGTATCATTTGAACATGAAAGCGATGGTTTTTTCTTGATTTTATATTTTTTTCTCATCTAAATCAATCCCCCAGATCCTTAGCTGTTCAATAATTGGGACATTTACCTTATAAACTTCAAACGCGTTTTTCTCGAAACAACGTTTTCAAAATCTAGCTCCATCGTATCTCTAAAACTAATAAACCGATTCTCTTGAAATTTGAACCACGTATTGTAAACATGATTCGCAACAAGATAACCCACGATGATTTTGAAATTTTCATTTTTACTCTTTTTTTTGTGGAAAACTGCGAAAAGAACGCGTTCTTTAAAAACTTTTTTCGTTTTTCATCTGTCATTTTTTTATTTTTTGATAAAACTTCATATCCGAGGGTCATTTTGTAGCTGGTGTCATATTGAATGTAATAGACTTTGATTTTTTGTTCAGACAAGCCGTTACCGAGTAGTGATGGAGCCCACCTATTTTTGAGGCGTTACGTTAAACTATAGTTTTTGTACTTAAAAATGAATAAAAATGAATTAAATGTTTTTTAAATGTATTTCAAGACTTTATTTATCAAGCCCAACAACTTTTATATTCATATCTTTTATAAAATCCTCCAAAAAAATCGCGAAAATAGCCTTTTTCGTGGCTCTAAAGTGGACTGGCTCCTTAAGTGAGAGAAGTTGTCGTGAGTGGTTTCAAAAGTTTGAGAACAGTGAGTTTCACGTCGAAGTTTATTCGGCTCAAAACTCGACATGTTCGCACGAAAAAAATTATGTGTTGCTTATACAAAATCGCCAATATTTCAAGGTTATGGTCTTGCCAGATGCCCAAACCTTACGATACGACGTTTTACATCTGACATTTTCAACCATAACCTCCTGGTGGCGCCATCTTTTGTCAAACGGCAGAGACTTATTTATACTCTCAATACTTTTTTACCCACTGTAAATATCGAAATTTCAATGGTTTGGACGGACGCACGTGGCTATCATAGTATTTTTTTCGATTTTTACACGGTCATCAAAGTTTTATAAAAATGGAATGGCATATTTCCCTCCCCCCCTTGCACATTGTAGCCGGCATCCAAACGAATTCAACCACGTAACAGTATGACCTTCAAATGACCTTCAATACAGAAATATTAAATGGATAGTTAATAAATGAGTTGGGTTACACTCAAATGTATCGCAAGAAGGGTGAGGCCAAACGAGCGTAATTTTGTGAGTTGTGAGGCGCGTAATCACAGGTTAAAAAAAATTAATTTGCGTAGTTTCATTTTTTTCACCCTAGAACCTCGATCCGTGCCACTGTGGCGATTTTTTTGCGATATTGTCAGACATACTGGAAGACTCTATAATTTTTTCAGCAAAATCATGGCCGTTTTTTAGTAAAAAAAATAATTTCCCCTTTTTTTGGTAAAAAAATCAGCGTTACCGGAACGTAAAAATGATTTCAAGTCGTCCGCTCGAAGGCTAACACAAAACTACAACTTTTATCTACAGACATTTTTTTTCAGTTACTTCGAATTTCCGAGATATATTCATTTGGGAAAAACGGCATTTTCTAAAATGTTGCATAAAAAATCTGAAAAAAATCACATAGAATGCCTTTTAGTAGTACTTAGATATAGTCAATTAGGGGGAAGACCTGAGATGGTCGAAAAAAAGTGGCTGAATTGACGGAAAATCCCTCATGTACACAGTCGTATTTATCAGCTACTTATTACTCTGAATACCGTCTTGATATCAGATTTCTGAAGTTTCTAAAATGTCTCATCTATCAATTTATCGACAAATGTTTCGTAATGCGTTTCTCGAAGGAAGAAAAGATCAACATGATTTTTATTTATGGAGAAAGGCGACAGTATTTATTCAATATTTTTGGGTTAAAGGTCATTTGAAGGTCACACAGGTCACAGGTTGTACGGTTGAATTCGTTTGGATGCTGGCTTCCATGTGCAAGGGGAAAATATGCCATCCCGTTTAGAAAAAAACTGATGACCTTGAAATAAGCGAAAAAAATGAAGAAAAAAAATATTATGCTAGCCATGTGCGTTCTTCCAAACCATCCAAATTCCGATATCTACATACTTCGTATTTTCAAATCCAACAGAGATATTCAGGTGTTTTTTTTCTCGTGAGTCACTCTGTATACATGCACTATCGGGCAACAGTTTTCGTACACTGTAGATGATTGCAAAACTTTCGATCACTTTCGATCATTGCAAAATTATATTAGAATACTATAATTAATTATACGGAGCTATATAACATCTTCGGAAAATATTAAATAAAATGAACTATATTATTTTAACACTATTTGGCAATTGTTCAGTGATTGAAAGTTTTGCAATTATCTGCAGCGTCCGGAAACTTATGGCCAGTAGTGTATATTTATACGTTTCGTGATTTTTTTTCTGGTAAAACGTGTACAGATTTCGACATATATTTTTATTACAAGAGTGTGGTTTAAGTACCTTTGCAATTTTTAAAAAAATTGAAAAACATTTATAAATGCGATTGATTTTAAAAAAAACGGCCGCCATCCAAACAAAAGTCTCGATTTCGGTGAAAAAAGCGCTTCATGTTCGTTGAAAAAAAACTGGATCGAAAAAGAACTTCTTTCAGTAGAAGCTTGTAAAACTTGAAGTTGATCGGTGCAGTGATTTTTGAGATATCGTGGTAATGGATTTGGAAAAAGTAATTTTTAGAAAAAAGCGCTTAAAGTTCGCCGATTTGGGCAACCTACCTATCAACGCCCATAACCCCCTTAATTCTGAGCGAACTGACTTGAAATTATCAGAGAATATTTTGGCAATGTTATATTTTGTGCACCCGTCGGAAAGCAAAAATCAGTGGTGGTGAAGTTTGCACCATTGGAATGCAACGGAAATATTGTTTTTAGTAACTCCGAAAAAATGTTTAACCCATTTAGGGTGCGGAATTAACTGAAATGTTCCTACGGATCCTCATATTAGGTATCTTTAACCTAAATCTGCAAAAACAGATTTTAAACAAGAAAGAAGATTTTTCGTTGCATCCCAACGATGCAAACTTCAACACCATAAAAATCGATATTTAAAAAAATTTCGACTAGCAATTAGAATTCGAACTTAAAATTTTTTTTTTTTTTTTTTTTTTTATTGGTTTTTTCCTTAGGTACACGCTTTTCGCGTTTGTTACCTATTCTTCCCCACATTATGATCGTTCTTTCCCTCTACTGTTTACTCCTTTTTTTCTCCCTATCCCCCCCTCTTGCGGCCGCAGCCGACTTCCCCCTCCGTATTATATTCATCATGACATTTTCTGTCATGGGTATAGGGAAACTGCGGAAAACCTATACCAATACAGCCGGTCATCGAGTTCGCCCCCCCCGGTCGTGGAACTAGTCTTATTTCGCCGCGAAATGCCGAAGAAAAACATTTCACGACGAAATGTACGCGACCGGGATTCGAACCCGCGACCTCCCGGTCCGCTGGTTTAGTGGCGAGCACGCTAACCACTAGACCATCGCACCGGTCTTCGAACTTAAAATTTCGACTAGCAAAAAAAATCGCAATTTCTGAACAACTCTGCGGAATATATCATTACTATTTATAATTATTATCAAATTTCCCGAGAATACATTGCAAGTAAAACATCTGTTTTTCGAAGATTAGGGAAGTTTTTCTACGACCGTAAACTCGTCGGAGATAATCTGCCGAAGATTATCTACGATAAGAGCATAACAAGATTATGTGCACGATCTTAACGATAAAGTATAAATAGCCAGAATTTCTGAAAATAAATAAAAGTAATTTGACAACCTTCGTAAAATTACCTGAAGTCTTGACAGAATTGACACTAACGCAATATTTTTGAGTAAACGGAATTCCAAGTCTGGCATGTTTTGCTGCAAGCTAAACGAAGCAAAGTCTGGTAAATCCATCAAATGAATTCACAACTCTGTAATCATATGGAGTCTTTATAATTGAGTCATCGGCCACAAATCTTTATTTCCTCGTGATAAAAATATGAATGATCGTATTGTAATAGCGAGATAAGAGGAAGTGTGGCATCGAAATAATACAAACGCGAAAATATATGGGAAAGAAATCCAGTACAATTGTGCATACACGTGCAGAGTAGATCGGCGTTGGAAATCGGCGAGAAGCACCCGGGAGTTCACCGGCCGGCGTTTTCACGACCAAAGGGGGAGCGAAAAAGAGAAAGAGGGAGAGAGAGACAAAGAGAGACAGAGAGAGAGAGAGAGAGAGAGAGAGAGAGAGAGAGAGAGAGAGAGAGGGAGAGGAGGTGAGAGATTTCTCTCTCTCTCTCTCTCTCCCTCTCTCTCCCTCTCTCTCTACGGACACAGGTTTTCTGACAGGGAAAGACGAGACAGCGTTGGCGTTTCGTGTACCTCCTGCGCACTTCTCGCTGTACACACTCCAGCACAAAGGCCCCCTCACTCTCTATCCACGTAACCCTTTGCTTCTTCGCTGGTTCAATATTCGAAAATCATCCCACAAGCCTTTTGATCTCAAATTCACAAAAAAAGTGAGACAAGAAATTAACGGCAAAATAAAAATTCGTTAACCAAAAATATCGAACTGAAATCGTACAAAAAATGTGAAATCGTCTGCGATAAATTTACAGAAAATGTAAGATAACAAGTGTCCGAAAAAAATATAAATTCATGAAAAAAAATGCACGGAAATTAAAAAATGAATGTCCACACGTAACTGTGACTCCGAGTTAACAGGATATTGTGAATTTCACGAAACTATTTTTAAGAATTCAAAAAAATGGCGGGTTTTATTTTACAAAAATTACGGATCTTAATTTACAAATATTAAGGATATTAAGTTACCATAATTAAGGATGTTAACCCCTAATAGTCACACGGGGTAAAATACACCCCAGCCCATTTTCAACCTCGGATTCCGGTCCGAAATTTTTCGAAAATGGGCCTAGTATTGCCATCTACAGGCTATTTGAACCTTCAAGAAGGGCGCCGAGTCTTGCAAAAAAAGGTTGAAAATAGACTGTAGAATTTTTTTAAACCTTTTTTTTGCAATTTTTGCATGATTTTTTCACTCGTCAAAGTGGGTGGGGTGTAATACACCCCGTGTGACTATAAGGTTATTTTTAGAAGGTGTGACTATAGGGGGTTAATTTACCAAAATTAAGGATTTTAATTCATAAAAATTAAGGATTTTAATTTACAAAAATTAAGGATTTTACGTTACAATAATTAAGGATCTCGATTTACAAAAATTAAGGATTTTAATTGACAAAAATTGAGGCTCTTTATTGACAAAAATTAAGGCTTTTAATTTACAAAAATTAAGGATATTAATTTTTTTAATGCATTATATTAATTAGCAAAAATTCATAATCTTAATTTACAAAAACTGAGGATTGAAATTCGGAAATTAAGATTCGCAATTAAAAAATATCAGATGAAAATTCACGAAAACGATGAATCAAAGTTAACCATAGCTGTGGATCAAGATTCACGGAAATGGTTGATTAAAATTCACAAGAAAATAAATTTTAAATATTCAAAAATGGTTTATCAAAATTCACGAAATATCTAAATAAAAATTCACAAAAATCCTGTACACAATTTCACTAAAATCCTGAAGAAATAATAGCCAAAAACTTCTTTTAAATTCTGGATAAAAATTCTTGAAAATTCTAAATAAAAATTCCCAAAAATCTTCAATAGAAATTCACCAAAACTGATTCATCACCGAAGCATACGGATTGATCTATTCGACTCTACAAGCGACCTTTAGAGGGCTGAAATGCCGATCTTTTTCGAAATCCCTATAAATTGTTCGCACTCACAAGAAAACGCAAATAAAACGAATCTTATTGAAATAAAAATAAAATAGGGGATGTGCGTTGTGAGGAATTTATGAATAATGCCATACGCAGCTTCCACATACTTCTCTCTTTATCTGCGTCTTTCACGGTCACTCCCCCGCGTTGTCGGATAGTCTCGGGTATCCTCGCAATTTCTCGTTCACCGGGCGTGCTCTGCACAGACTCGTAGCATCTTGCCCGATATATATGTATTTATGGTTTTCCCTTCGGGAAGACCGCGCGCGCTCTCTCTCCCTCCCTTTCTTCCTCGTTCCCTCGCCCCTTCTCGCTCTCTCTCTCTCTCGCTCACGATTCGTCTCCGCAGTGACTCGGACTGCCGGTTCTCGGTTTGCCCAGTCGCGCGACGAGCGTCGTTACGTGTAGTTTGTATATTCGTCGTCGGGACGATTATTGAATTCTCCGCTTTCTCTCACTCGCCCTAAAGAGCAAGACAGAGAGAACGACTGGGAGAAAAACATTCGAGAATAAACAAAAGAAAAAAGAATTGTCCTTTTTTTTCACTATTTTCGTATACAAATTTACGAGCGAGTTTTGTTTGGTTTTGCGTTTCGAGATTTTCGTGGCTCGACGAGGGACAGTGTGGGTGAGAAACGGTGACAGAGGGCGTCGCAGGATTTTCACAGGATCGACCACACGGACGCACACGCACAATTGTTGTTTGTTACATCGAGTGAGTAGAAATAAAAACAAAATTTTCACACGAGCGGCATACGACGCTCGACTCGCGAAGCTCTCAAAAAGTTTCGATAATTCGTCGTTTCCATCCGTAAAAATTTGACATGCGTGCGAGGAATAATCGATTCGAAGGATGGGCCAATAACGTAACGCGAGCCCTCGATTGTAGTAAAGCCGCTCGCGGCATCGATCTCGGCGAAAGCGTGTCGCGTTAACGTCGCAAATTCGAAGGACGAGACTTTATATCCGCGACATTTATCCTCCTTTTCGTCCAGCGGGGTGAGTTTCCCTTCGGTCGGGAGATCGAGAGAAAAGCTCATTTTTAGCGCTCTATCATACGCGCGAGACAAAATGTCAAGTGACACACGGGCGTGAGAGTACGCTCGTTCTGTTGTCCGCGAGGGATGGGATGTGGCGTGTGTGCGCGACGAGATCGAAAGTTCCCCGGAAGTGGGTGTGGACGGGAAAATCATTACCGAGAAATTTCAAAAACCGTATGGAGTTGAATGTTCGAAAAACTTCCACCATTTTTACCTAATTCTGAACAATCTTTCGTCGCGTTTTACCGGTAAAATTTTTTGAAAATCTTACGATAAATGCGCGAATGAAAATAAAAATGGCGATCGGAAAGAAAAATCGCGTAGTCGGCGGAAGTTGATTGGGAATAGAGGGAAAATCGATAGGTAAGCGGGCGTGTATGCACGAAGCTTCGTCGTCCCAGCCGCTTCGATCGAACTTTCCGAGCCCTGCATGGGAAGCGTCAAAACGCGATTCGTATGCGTGGCTCGTGCCCAGCCGGGCTCGTCGAGGCTCTCAGGGGGAGAGCTCGTCGCGCGTACACCGTAGGAAGAAAGAGAGACAGGAGAGCGAGAGGGCGAGGGAAGACCGAGGGAGACGGATTGTCCTCTTCAGGGTCAGGGTCGATTTTGTCCTCTCGTGTGCACCGAGACAGACGAAACAGAAATTGGAGACGAAATTCGAAATAAAAGAAACAGAAGAGGACAATTATTTCCGTGGAAAATACAGACGAGGGACAAGAATGGAAAAAATTGAAAATATTACGAATTTTCAAAATATATATCCGTAGACAGTTTATTACTTTACATGATTTTTAAAGAATATAAAAGTTTATCTGATAAATCGTATATATATATATAATTATTTATCTTTGATTAACTTGATAATTTTTATAAGTGATAATAATTTTTTTAGGGATCCTTATATTTTTATTGCGATATAAATATATCGATTTCTAATAAATTACTAACCGTGATAATTGTTTATATGATCAATCGTAAATAAATCGGAACATTTATATGTGTGTGTGTGTGTATGTGTGTAAGAAAACAAGTTGTAAAAAGAGAAACAGACGGGAGATTGTAAAAGCCGGCAAGGGTGTACATGTGAAAAAATAAATACTATATATATATTAGGGTGTGCGGAAAAAATCGATACTTTTTTTCTGTTGCATACACCAAAAAAAGGTGAATTAAGGTAAAAAATGAAGAATGCTCGAAGGAGAGCTCAAAAAAAAATTATTTCGAATGGCGCATTGCATTTGAATATTTTCCATAAGAATAACCCAGGAAAATATTGGGATTTCTGAATGTGGTAGTGCAACTCGTCAGGAAAAAATCACACAAAGATGTCACTAACATATTCTCATGGAGAATTGAATTTCCAACAAAAAAGTTTTTACGAAAAATTAGCTCAGAATAACCGTTCAAGTGGAATTGCTGTCTGAAATTGAATTGATAGAAAAAAATAATTCAGAAGGCTATAAAAATCGAATTTTTCGCTTTACGAAAAAACTTTTTGGGTTTTTTTTTTGTAGAAAATGTTCTGCTCTAACATACAATTTGGATGGAATCGTTCTCAAAATATTTCTCTGATACAAAAAAGAATCAAGTACAACAAGAAATATAAAAGAAACGACGTCCATCATTGATCGTGTTTCGAAAAGTTTTATTGAATTTGGTTTAATAAGATAAAATGATTTGTTTTTACATTATAATGCTTGATAATCATCGTTCCTTTTTTTAAGAGTCTGTTGCAATTAACGTATTTCTGTCGATGATTTTGCACTACGCCCAATAAGTATTGTAGCTGCTCTTCGTTTTTTTGTTAATGAACCGTTATATGCTTCTATCAAAGTGACACCACGTTCGACTACGTTATTAACGACTTTTGGATTTAAAAAAAATCTAAGCAACTCAAATAAGTGGCATTTTCCGGCCATAATTCAATATTTACTCTCAAAAAATCATGAGGTAAATTTAATTGCTGGAAAAGAAATAAGGATTCTTGAGTAACGAAATCGCTTATGTCTTCTTTCAGCACCATTTCCCAATCATTTTTTTAAACAATTACTCGCTCGGAGGGATTTTTGGATTTTTCTCGAGATTGCAGAGCTTGTACCATTTTTGCCTTCACACTTAGCGGCACAGCATTGTCAAAAAACGACAAAGCGACAATTTTCGCGTTAAAGTACCACAAGTGACTAGCTAATTTTTTCGAGGTAGCCTCCCCTACTACAGGATTCACTTCGCAATAACGAATGAAATTTTGTAGCAGTGACAGATCTTGATTTGGGGGAAAAATGTCGCGGTTTCCCGTTCGTGGCGCTAGCGTGAAGCTTGTAATTTTGCACTACGAGCTACCGCATGCTGCTGCCAGGTGGCAGCGTGTGCTAGGGCGCGCACGCCGCTTAAATAAAAACATTAATTTCAGACAGCGATACCACTTGAACGGTTGTTCTAAGCTAATTGTTCGTAGGAACTTTTTTTGTAGGGAATTCAATTCTCTATCAGAATATCTTAATGACATTTTTGTGAAATTTTTTTCTGAAGAGTTTTACTACGACGTTCAGAAGTGCCAATATTTTCCTGCGTTATTCTTATGGAAAGTATTCAAATGCAATGCGCCGTTCGAAATAATTTTTTTTGAGCTCTCCTTCGAGGCTTCTTCTTTTTTTACCTTAATTCACCTGTTTTTGGTGGATGCAATCGAAAAAAAATATATCGATTTTTTTCCGCACACCCTAATATATATATATGAATATCGTATTAACAATATATCGATAACGAGAATCTTATTACCCGTGATTATGTGTAATTTTTACTGCAACAGCTGCAATTAAATGTTAACCGCAATCGCGATTTTATTTTATAAAAGAGCCAATTAAAACAAACTTGACTTAAAAAAATTGAAAATATTAAGAATTTTCAGAATATATATGTATATGCACTTTATTACTCAAAAGTTTATATGATGATTCGTAAATAAATCGGTATATATATATATATATATATATATATACAGGGTGTCCCAGAACTCAACGTCAAGTCGAAGCGGGGTGACAGGATTGATTGTAACCATCATGAGAAAAATCAGAAAAAAAATAAAGCAGGGCTTTTCAAGCTAGACAAATTTTGAAAATTTTAAATTCATAGTTTAACAAATAGTCTTAATTCCAGGAAACTTGGGTTTGTTCGGGTTTGTTTCACAATAACCGAAAAATGGTTACAGTTTGACCAAATTTCTAGGTTTTTCTTAAATGCCTATAATTTTCTCGTATTCGATTGAATCGTAATTCAATCGAAACACAAATTCATAAATCGTAATATATATATATTACGATATATATATATATTACGATATATATATACACCGATTACGAAACATATTATCAAGCGTCATTATTTGTATTGTTACCGTAGCATTTAATCGCAATAAAATTTTCACCGCATTCGCGATTATCTTTATTCATATTTAAAAAATTAATAAAAATATACATGTCCATTTTCCGGCGAAACTTTTTTTTAATAAAAAAATACTTTTCGAGTTGTCGAAAACGTGTTGTTTTGAAAGGTCAAAAAAGCTATTTAAGCTTTTTCGAAAAAACGATGAACTTTCGCAAGCTTATCGAAGCGATAATGCGTAAAAGTTGAAAAAACAAGAATCGCTTTGAAACGGAGAACGCGAAACAAGAATGAAAGATAAATGCGAAGACGTACGAAAATGGAAGAAAAAAATACGAACGGATAAATGCGAAGAACGGAAGTCGGAATTCAACGCGAGCTTGAAAAGTTCTCTTTGTCACGGTCCCGCGAGCCCGTTGTTGTGCCGCTTCGCTGTGCATTCTCGCGAATGTTGTACATCTCGGTTGAAAACCCACGCCACACACGTAAAACACAACTGACGTATAAGTGCTCGAGAAAACAAAACAAAAAAATGTTCCACCCGTATAATAAATTGATCCCGAGTGCATGGACTCGTTCTCGCTGACGACCGAGATTAAAAATAATACGAAAAGAAGTGGTAGGTTCACGGAGCACTCGGTAGTACATTTTCTTCGGTGTATTTTCGTACGGCATTGCCATTTTTTAAAACGTCGGCATTTTTCAAACGGGACGCTCAGATTAAGGCGGAGGAGACAACTTTAGGCGAGGGAAAAATGGCTGTTTTTCATTATTTCTTTTTAAAGGAAAAATTTCATCACTATTATTGAGACTTACAAGGAACATCACTTAAGGCGGGAGCCTGAATGAGAAGGGCCGAAAAAAACATTTTTTCGGGAATTTTTTTTGAAGGGAACAAAGCAAGTGAACCTAGTAAACATCTTTAGTATCTTTTCATGTATATTCCATATGTATAAAAAAAATCAACATGAAACAATAAATTACTGCAGATTTGTCAGCCTATTCCATGTGCGTCTTGCTGCTGCAGTTCCCAATCGGCGGGAAATATGCAGCTCGTAATTCTCGACTGAACCAAATAAACCAATAAAATGTCCAATCGTCATATATTTTTCTTCTGGGTGAATTAAGAGAAAGCTAAAAAAATCGTGAAACTATAACTTTTGTCAGGTTTGAAAAAAAAATGTTAAAAAAAAACTAACATGCTATTAAAATTATTTAAAAAGACTTCTTCAACGACTTTTTTTAGTTCACTTAGAAGAGATCTTTATACTGACGAAAATAAACTTTGGTTTGATTCAACAGGTCGTTTAATTTTTTTTCTATCACGCCCGCCAATTTGGAAAAATCCTGATAATGAAAACAGGAGAAAACGCGCTTCAAAGTTTTCAATAGCAGCAATTATCAACATCAAATATCAATCGCATCTCTGCTTTTGGCCTTGTATCTTCGAAAATATTTACAATTGGCCTCTGTAACTTCGTAAATATATTCTTGGA
The DNA here is from genome assembly GCA_964007375.1 of Ophion obscuratus. Lineage (NCBI taxonomy): Eukaryota > Metazoa > Arthropoda > Insecta > Hymenoptera > Ichneumonidae > Ophion > Ophion obscuratus. The sequence goes on from OZ023313.1 coordinate 58,648,695, forward strand.
TAGTTAATCATCGATTTAAGCAATAAAAAATCAATTTTTCAGATCTGATTCAGGCTTCCGCTTTAAGTGTCCGCCTTCGATTTTGTTGAAATTCATATATGTGATAAAGCATTTAGACAGCTATTAGACACGTCTTTTTTTTCATGTGCGGAAACATATTTTTAAGGGGGGAAACGACCCCTTAAATTATTCCTAAATTATTCTCTTCTACCTATGGCAAAGATGGAATTTTTATTCAACAAAAGGCAGCCACCAAATATCACTCACCCAACGTTTCGAATAAAAATGCCAACATTATTGCAATAAAAAAATCAAACGTCTTAAATGAAAATCATTGCTTAGCAACACAAACTAGTACGATGGACTTCCTTTCGTTGAAAAAAGATCGCGAAAAAAGAACATATGTTTATATGTGTTTCAAGATTTCCCCGTAGCAGTATGTTATTTCGGTATTTTTGCCGCTCGTATTTTCGCGATCAAAAAGACTTGGCCACATCCCTGTGCGAGGGTGGGTTTATTTTGACGCGAGGGGGACTCGCAAGGCAGAGGGGGGTCGTGTATCGCATTTGCAACGTACGTGCCCGAATGGTTTTGCTCGGGTGCCCCCCCCCCTCCCCCCAACCCGCTTTATGACGCGCTCTCTCTCTCTCTATCTTCCTGATATGACTCACTCCGTATTCAACTATGTATAGCATCAGGGGTAAAAAAGCGTCATCGAGTTTTCAAGCGATGCACGAAATAAAGAAATTTCGGTCTCGTGTTCCTGCCCCCCCTCCGGCCGCACCAGCCCCCCAAAAAAGCGTGTCCCGAAGACGTTTCGGGGGAGACACCCTATGGTGTGACCATCGAAACAATCATCTGTCACGAATCGCCTTTGCGATTGTAGATTAGTCTATTTTTATCGAGCGTGACAGATCGGATTTCCCCCCAGGTCCACGAGGAATCTCGACCCACCCCAATGTCCCAGGGCCATCATCCACCAAAGCGGAGATAAGCGGAGCTAGGAAAAGGCAACCAATCAACCGCTGAATTCATGTCCAGCGAAGCTGAGCGCAGCGATTCAATTGGTTGTTTTTTCCTGGCTCCGCTCATCTCTGCTTTGGGGGTTGATGGCCCTCACTCTACCCTTATCAGTGTGTAAGCCGAAGATCTCGCGAGCCATCTTTGTATGGCGTTGAAGGTTGCATCGTTGGAATGCAACGAAAGTTGTTTTCTATTTTTCGTGGTTATGCATATGGAAAACCAGGAAAACTCCGGGAATTTCTTTCCCCCTGGAGTAATCAGGGAAAAGTCAGGGAATTTTGAAAAATCTCTGGAATTTTCCGCGTATTTACTTTTTGCAAGAATCACGTAATACGAAATCGACTTGAAAAATAATAAATGTTTTCGTATATTTTTAATATGTATATTATTCTTCATTATGTACAAAAAGTAATCTCGGTGCCAACATGGAAAATTTCAAAAACTAATTTACTCTAAATCTCTATAATTGATGGTGTTGAAGTTTGCATTGTTGGACCGCAACGAAAATTATTTTGTTTTTATTGCAAAATCACTTCTTTGGCGTATTTGGCCTACAAAAATCACTCAAACGTTTTTCAAGATCGTTATTAAAAAATCTACAATGTAAATTGACAGGAAAATATTGCCGATAATGATGAAAATAAAAGAAGAAAAAAGAATTTTCGTTGAATTTCAACGATGCAAACTTCAACACCGTTATACATGTACGAGGGTGGGGTGAAAAGTTTTCGGCCTGACCAAGAAAAACGATGTTGTAAAATTTTTTTTTGCTTTATTTTTCAACATAATCTCCATCAACACTGATACATTTCTCATAACGGTGTTCTAATTTAGTTATACCAGTTTTAAATGTAGATTCGTCAAGCTCCTCAAAATACTGATTTACAGCTTCGATAACTTCTTCGTTGCTCTTCAACCTTTTTCAGGAGTGTAGTGGTGGACCCATGTCTCATCAACAGTTATGAATCGACGCAAAAATTCGTTTGGATTACGCCTATACAGCGCCAAATTGTCGGTAGAAATGGTTTTTCGAAGCAGTTTTTTGTCGAGCGTTAGCAAACGCGACACCCACCTTGCATACAGCTTTTCCATGTTCAAATGGTTGTGCAAAATATTTCGCATACGTTCAGCTGACATCCTACAGGTCTCAGCTATCTCATGCACTTTCAACCTGCGGTCTTCCAACACTATTTTATGGATTTTTTCAATCATCTCTGAAGTTGTGACTTCAACGGGCCGTCCTGAGCGAGGCTCGTCAGAGGTGCTCACACGACCCATTTTAAATTCAGAAACCCACTGCTTAATAGTTGAATATGATGGGGAGGAGTCTCCTAGTGTTGAATCCATCTCTTCTTTTATTTGTTTTGGTGTAAAACCTTTCAAATGGAAGTATTTGATGACAGCACGTTTTTCCAATTTTTCCATTTTTACGAAAACAACGGAAGCGTGTCGCGCAATGTACTTTCAAACGCAAACTAACGTAGCGATTGGGCTGAAACTGTACATACAAGCTCGGTAGGAATGGTACTGTAGGAAGCCGCTCCAAAACTAGACCTAGTGGCACCACCTCTTGGTCAGGCCGGAAACTTTTCACCCCACCCTCGTATATTCGCTTTTTCGACACACAACCACACAATTATTATTGTAGATACGTGTTTATATTTATTTTTTATTTATTGCCACCGACATAAAAAAAATCTGTTTATAATGCAGAAAGGGTTCTGTATTTGCTGTTAATGTATTTTTTTTACTTTGCAGTGCTTACATTATTTTGCGAATTTCAGTGTTTTTTTTTTTTAATTTTATCTTAATATTTAACATTATCATATATTTGATCATAACAAAAATTCTCCCGATTGGAAATGTTGTTCCGGCAGCTGGATCACTGATCATGCAGGTTTGAAGATACGGTTCGGAATACCGTAGAAGCAGGCGCCTGATCTGTGCTGGATATTTACTGGATCAGTGAATCCCGAGAACGGGTGTAATAAAGACAAACTGATCAGTCCTGAATCAGGTAATCTTGCGAGGACCTTGTTAAGGCACTGAAGTCCGTGCCTGATGGGTGCCGTATGTCTGCCTGATCAGTAGTACCCAGATACCGATGTAAGAAGGCAGCATTAATCAGGCCCACATGAGGCGACCCGCAACGCGTCCCTCACATGGCTCTGTTAAGGTTACCTGTCCAAGGCCTGATCGATTTTCCTTTTCCCATCCGTGCTCCGAGGTTGGCTAATCCAGAAGACATCCTATGCCGATCCGCCATGCACTTCGAAGTGTATGTCTGATTTGCGCCGCGTGTCTACCGGATAACCATATTCGGGGCCATCAAAGTAAACAACTGAGTTGCTGCGTGCATAATTTCGGCAAGATTCTAATAAAAGTAATATGGTTTCCATGCGGACGCAATCATCATCAAATCAAGATACGAAGAACGAATAAAAATAAATTTGAAGTTTGCATCGTGGGAGTGCAACGCTTTTTTTCTTCCCTTTTCATTCGTTTATTTTTATCATCATCAAAAGGCAATCAATCAAATCAATAAAATTAAATTTTATCGGCACAAGTTAAATTTTTTTTTACAAAATCATCAGCCGAAGCCTTTTTTTGCAAATTCCGGTCGTAACACTCTAATGAGAATATGTAAAAACATGAGTTATTTTCACAGCCTAAATAGGCAGAAAACATCCAGTAAAAAAGAATTATTGTTGCATTGCAGCGATGCAATCTTCAACCCCATGAATAAAATTACTGACATTCTTTAGAATAGAATTGGAATTATAGAAATATGCAAAGAAACAAAAGAAGGTTTACACAAGTGTTGGAATGGCTAAATAGGTAGAGGGCTTAGCTCCAGAATAAGAAGACGTAGGTTAAATTCCGAGGGGAGACAAAAAACTTCACCGAGGCAGGATACGTTTTATTCCAGTTATCATATAGACAGGGTCATAAATAACGCATATGGAAACAAAAAAAACTACCAGAATTTTTTTATTCATAGTTTTTGAATTTTTTTTTCATTTCACGCATAGATACGGAAACCGGATCAGAGGTTGAAAAGGTATACGGATCAGTTACGTTACCGGCATCCGCGTCATGGCCGGATTCAAAAAAGCGTTTCACGCCCGGTAAAGCTCTGATCCGGCGGCCTGTACCATGCCGTGGTACGGAATTCCGGATGCAGCTCTAGTCTGCCTCGTAGCAACATTTCTAGTCGGGATGTTTTTGATTTGATTCCGATCTCCATAGAATATTTTCAAAACCTGTGTGGAAAATGTGGACAAGGGAATTTCTGAGTCGACACTGCGTAACAACCATGATTTTTGTAACTTCTTTATTTTTATTCTGGCCTAAATGTTTTTTCTTGTTTTAAATGTTTTCGCGAATGTAATGAGGATAAGAAAAACCGTTTGGCTGATTTTTGTATCCTAAATCGGTGAAATCCATCTTCATTGGAAATGGGATGAGAAAGTTTCGAAATGTATCATACCCGAAACTCTTTTGCTTGTTCATTAGGAAACTAGTGGCTCTATTCATAAATTCGTGTCCATTGGTGCAAACTAAGCTGCTAATTTCCGCAATATTCGGCTCTCGACATTGATCACTTGTTCAATGTCGACCACGCAGAGTAGTACATACCCCGAAGACCAACAGGCAGAAACGAAAGCCCGCAAAGACCGGTAACGACCATAAAAAAATATTTGCAAAATCACGCGCACACGTTCTCGCTCCTAATTCGCCTTATTAGCACTCGAGATTTCACACACTCGAAACTCTCGTGAGAGAGCGTAATAGAAAAAAAAACGTTTCCCAGCCTGTGAATCATCGAACGGATAAGGATTAGGTCTTTACTCGTCGCTGCAAATTTGCCATATTCGGAGTTGGCGTCCTTTTTTTTAAAGGAGAGCATTTTATTTTTTGTAGGATACGTGAATATACTTCGAAGAGTAGATAAATGTTTTATAGCAAATATTAATAAATATATAAAGTGTTTTCAAAGTTTGAATTGTTGAAATACAACGAAAATAAATGTTTTTCGTATAGGCTTTTTTTAGCATATTCCGGCAACGAAAATCACTGGTAGATTTATTAGGATTTTGATGAAAAATCTATAATTAAAACCGGGAAAAAAAATGTTCAATACTCATAAAATTAAAGTGAAAGAATCGAGAAGCTTTTTGTTGCATTCCAAAAATGCAAACGTCAGCACCATTAAGCCAAATATATCATTTCTGTAGAACATATTTAAACATTTTAATTTCCTTCCCGTGAAGAAATGTGACCGGGCATTCCCTACTTTGTGTCCGGCCTTGACCAGACTTGGCTTGTCTGATTTATCTGACCGGGATCCCCCATGGAACAAACCGGGAAGATGGCAAAATTGTTTTTTACGGCTTGCCCTCCATGTTTGGAAATTAGAATCTTCTGGCCAGGATACATTGCGAGCAAGTACATCTTTACATAATGTTTACCCGGCCAGAACATTGACATGTTCTGAAAAGTGGGACCTAAGGTACTAAAGAAAAGCTACTTCGCTTTCCACCTCATCAAAGATATTTATAATTGATTGGAATGAAACTAATACATCTGTTGTAATTCTATTCATCATCAAATGCATTCATTTCATCAATGATAATCGACGAGGATAACAATGCTCATCATAAATACCGGGATTACGATAAATAATGATTTGAGCATAAAGAATAGCCAAATTGTTTTATAAGGAAAACAAGTGAAGCAGGTCATTCGTGATTTTTGAACGCCTTGTCGCCATGTTGGGAAATATCAATATTCTGGCCAGAAAGACGTTACTTGAATGTATTTCGCCAATAATTCGCCAGGTGACTACAAGCGAAGCGCTTCGCGTGAGCGAGGTACCATCGTACGAGGATAAAAGTTCGTCATGTGAGTTGCACCACGTACAGAAGTGCTATGCTTACAGCGTGCACTTACGCTTATGATTTTGCGGTACTTGCGAAATAACCCTTTGCACTCTAGGCCTTTTTCGCTCGGATAGTGATCCGTGTACGGTTTTCTGTCTCTTTGCCTATCAGGAAATGCGAGCAAGCGTATGTATACACTCATATACTACCTTAGCAAGTAGATAACCAACGAACAATATGTTGTCGAAATAGTAAATTGAATAGACTCCCGATTTTACCTCCTCAAGGATTCCAAAAACGCTGAAACGTCATTTTTAATTTCCTCGTTTGTTCCTGGTTATTTCCCGATCTATTACCTACGACTTTCCTGGTCATTTGCCGCTTGTTCTCCGGCCCTTTCCCCAGAAAGGGAACGTCAGGTCGGGACCTAGCCTGAAACCCGTTATATTGCGAACCTATTCCAGGGTATAAGGCCCGACCAGAGCCTGATATTATCTAGGGAAGGCAGATCAGGGGCAGTACTTTTTCCTGATTCAAATTTCTACACGGGGTGAAGTTTTTATCGTTGGAAGACAACGGAACATTTTTTTTTTCCTTTTTGTTACCTCCCAAAGCATTGTTTTGGAAATTTACGTTGTAAAGCTTGGATCAAAATCCGAAAGAAACGTTTGAGTTATACTCGTGACCTAAGAGTGCCATAGATAATAACAATTTAGAGGTTTAAAAAGAAATGAATTTTTGTTGTCGCATCCCAACGATGCAAACTTTTCACAATCATACATTTTTTTCGTCAGGTTTATTTCTATGAGATTAAAGTTTGCTTCGTTGGAATGCAATGGTTTTTTTTATTGCTCGATTTTTCTTTCGTCAATTTTCGTTACGAAAATCCCGGCATAATTTTTTGAGGGGGGCAAATACCTTTACGCGAGGAAAGCATTGCTGATTTTTATAATTTTTTTAAGGAAAGTTTTTTTCACCGTTTTTGAGACTTGGTTAGGGTATGTTTTATTTCTACTTTTGGCTGTTACATGGTTTTTTTTTAATCTTTAAAAATACGATATAAACGAAGAAAAAGTGACAAATGGTACGCTTTAAAACAAAAATATTGCATTTTCCGAAAAAAATCGCTATACTTTGCAATAAAAAATGCTTTTATTTTAATCTTCGATAACATTTAGGATCACGTTTTAGATGATAAGGTTATAAAGGTTAATACCAAACTTTATCAGAATCTGGCGGTTATCTTTTTAGCTATACGTCACGCCAGTTTTGAAAATGCAGTTTAGAAGACCGTGCCATACCTCCGTCATTTTTAAAGATGAATAGATTAAAAATACCATGTAACAGCCAAAAGTAGTAATAAAATATACCCTAAGTCTAAAAAATAATAAAGAAATCTGTCTTTTAAAAAAAAGATCATGAAAAACGACGAATTTTCTCTTCGCCTAAAGGTATCCTCCCCTTTAAGTCGCGTGTTTAGAGGTTCATAATTCAAAGCTTTTAAACACGATTTTGTAAGATAATAAAAATGCTGTAATGATAATATAAAAGAGAACGATGCAAGCTTCAGGACCTTTTATTCCTTTTTTTTCGACTTTTACCCGTCAAATTGGTCGGGGATTCCGGTCCGGTGAATAAAAACGTGTCTGCGTAGATCGATAGTGAATATCTGTATATGCAGATGTAGATAGATAATTAAATTCAATCACACTTGGAACACGGCGTAGAAGTTTGCATCGGTGGAAACGGAACGAAATTTCTTCTTGATTTTTTCCTTTCCTTATTCTTCTTATTACCTCGAATCTTTTTTTTCGCAAGTATTGATTATAAATTTCTACCACGGATCGTACATTTTTTTACAGTGACTTTCGTAGTCTAAAAGTGTTGAAAAAAATGCGGCAAAACAAAAAAAAAACTTTCATCAATCTACCTACAATCTTTTGATCGCTGCAGCTCAATTAGAATAAGAAGAAAAAAAAATACTTCCGTCAATTTACATTCCTTTGTTCGCTCGAGCTCAATTAGAATAAGAAAGAAAAGAAAAAATTCTCGAATTTGTTGAAATTGTTCTTCGTCATCTTGGTCGGGAAGATTTTCGACCGCGTTTACGAGACGAGACGAGAGCTCTCTGAGGCTCCTCGACGTTGTCGTGGTCCTTCCCACTTCCGTCGAATGGAATATAATTATATTTTTCGAAGCAACCGTCGTGAGGGATCCTTACCCACCTCTCCTCCGTTCGAGCCCCTTTTCTTTGCCCGCGTGAGAGCTCCTCTCCAAATGCAACGCACTTTTCAGTCCTTCTGCCACTTCTGTGAGCAGATATTCTCGAGGCACTCGAATCAACACCGTTACACTTGAAGCTAGAAATTCTCGGCATTAGAACCGCCATCGCCTGAATATTTCAATATTATTCTCAAGTTATTTGCGTTCGTGATTTTACATTTTTTCTATAATAATTGTGTCCCCTCATAGCTTTGAAAATAAAAAAGTTTAAAAATAGGATAAAAGAATCGATCGCTGTGGATAGGAGTCTCTTTAGGCGATTAGTGCGGCCCAGTTGTTTATATATATGCAAGGAAAATTTTGGTTGGAGCAAAAAAAAGTCTAGTATTTCCGATTTTTATTTAAAAATTAAGTGTAATATTCGTTTCGAGAATTTTGCGAGTGACTTGAGATTCGCCACTGTTATTGTGTTTATTAAGGCGAGAAATCCCTTTAGGAGATTCCCTTATTTTTCGGGAATTTTTTTAGAGGGGATAAAGTAATTTGATCATTTTCAAATTTGGACATGAGTTTATTATAACTGCCAAGTTAAAAAAAAAATTTGGGATGACCAACAAAATGCCGGCGTTATCAAGGGTCTTCGGCCGCCAGTTTTACGCGGCATCGAAAAGTGCTGCAGTTGTCACTCTTTTACTATTGATCTGAAAAAGATTTAATAAGCGTCATTCATTTACTGACATATTAAGGGGAAGGATACACCTAAAAAATGATGAAAAAGTGCAAAATAGAAAATTCGGGAGTCTTTTTACTCCAAAGTTCGAATTTTCGACCATTTTTTTCGACATATTTGATCCCAAAAAAATTATTTTTTTACACCCTAGCTTTTAAACTTTAGGTATATCCTTCCGATAATATGACTGAGAGTAACCTCCCAAAATTTCATCCAAATCGGTCGATAAACTTTTGAGCTATAACACGAGCAGTTTTTGAAAAAGTAGTTTCGAGAAAATCGCGTTTAAAGTTTCAACGTGTGAAAACTATTAATTGTAGTGACTTACCGACTATATGCGATAACTCCGCAGATATTCAATATTGCGAGTTTTCCTTTGGTCAGTATATTCTTTAGGTATCATACTTTCGAAATATGTTTAAAAAAACGATTTGAAAATTCTAAAGGGATTTCTCGCCTTAAAGGAGGACACCACTGTAACAGCCGATTTTCGACCGCTTTCTTTGAATTTTTTTTTAAAGAAAGAAACTAAATATTAAGTCAACAGAACTTTTAGGCTTTATTAGGTATACGGGGTAGACCATTTAACGTGACTACCCCAAATATCTCCGTTGCCTTTAAAGTGACGAAAAATATGGCAAGATAATTCGATTGATTTCGAAGGGCTGATACAGTGGTGAAAAATTCATTTTTGTCAAGGTCATGTTCTTTCGTTTTCAAGGTCATCAAAGGTGTTTCAAATGGAAATATGTTTTTATTTAAATTAGGACTTGGAGGCTGATATTCAGACGGATCCGATGGCCTATAATATCATGACCTTGAAATTATTTTTTCACCAAAATACACCTTTAAAAACGGGAAATCGTGATGGTATTGACAATAAGAATTTCCGAATAATGGAATTGAATTTTTTGTGCAGAAAATGCATTGTAACAAATGTTCAAAGTGATGGCTATTAACCTCGACACATTTTTGAAGACGTCGGATGAAGGATTCTCTTGACCTTCGAATATGGGGCTGAAGTTTGCATCGTTGGAATGCAACAAATTTTTTTCTCAATTTCTTATTTTCATTATTCACCACGTGTTGCGAATTTGTTTTAGATCGCTAAATAAGAATCCGAAAATTGTTTGCGTGATTTTCGTAGGTCAAATTTACCATAGGAAATTTGTAAAATTAAAGAAAAATTCATTGTCGTTGCATTCCAACGATGCAAACTTCAACTCTATCCTTCGAATAGTTTCTGGTGTGATAGCGGCGCAGGTTATCCAACGGATACAATAATGTCAATGGTCGGAGATGTTTCTGATGTTTGTGAATACTGGCATTGTAACGTAGTAAAATTGTAGTAGAGTGAAGAATGTTTACCAGCTACCAATATTAGAATCAGTAGACCAGTCTATCAATCCAAAGTAACATGTAATAACCGTATAGAAAATGGTATTGTACAGTTCCCGACGCTTTTCAGCGCTCAGGGACGCCCCTCAAATATCACTTCAAAACTGTTTTTTCAGCTATAAACGAATATGCATAATATTTTTGAAGGTTCCAAGGATTTTTTAAAAGTGTTTATAAAAAAACGATTTTTCGAAAAATTTTGTGGTGCCCTTCATTAAGATATTATTTTATTGACCCCAAAATTATATATATATAGCAAGGCAACGTGTAAAAGGGTATCAAGGTACAGAAAGGAGGACTGTAAAAACCCGCAAAAGTATACATTACAATAAAGAATTATACTGTATGCGATCAAATTTTTGGTTAGGGCAAAAATGTCCAGCTTTCCCGATATTAATTTAAAAAATTAATATAATCTTCGTTTTAAGAGTCTAACGACTGACTTAAATTTGCCATTCTTATTTTGTTTATTATTGAAGATAAAAAGTCTGGCAAAAAGCTCATAAAAATCCAATTAAAATTAACAATAAGCACAAGAACTATAAAATTGAGAAAACAAAATAAAAATACTACGTTATTGATCCCACAATTATATATATATGCAACCACAAATGTTAATCAAAAGTGGAAACGCGTAAAAGGGTATCAATGTACACAGGGGTGGAATTGTGTAAACACCGACAAAGGTATACTTGGAAATGAAGAACTATAATATATGCAACCAAATTTTTTGTTGGTGCTTAATAGTCCAAGATTCCCGATGTTAATGAAAAAATTCAATATATCCTTCGTTTTGAGAGTTTAACGACGGACTTAGAATTTGCCACTGTTGATGTGTATGTTAATGACGATAAAAAATCTGACGAAAAGCACAAAAAAATAAAATTAAAGAAATTTAGTTAAACTGTTACAATATTGATCCCAAAATTATATATATATATATATATATATATATATATAGAGTTATATGTAATTTTATTTTGTAAATATTCTGTGCGAATCATATACGTATATTTAATATTAATGATTATGAACGTATTAATGAGGTATATTGTCACCTTGAGTAAAAATTTAATCACAGATGTGTGTTCGCCTAATTCGCTCGTACAATAATTTTCCCTATGGTCTTGAAGTTTATGTCGTTGAAATGCAACGACAATTTGTTCTATTTTTATTTCCTCATTTTTATTATTTTACAATATCTTATTCCGCTGATTTAAATTCGAGGTCTCTAAATAAGCGATCTAAAAATGATTGAGGGATTTTCGTAACGAATATATGCTGAAAAAAATTAGCAGCGTTCAAAAATAATAATTTTCATTGCATCCCAATGATGCAAACTTTAATCTTGTTTTTTTTTATGCAGAGGTTGGAACACAAGTTCTTCACAATTTATACGATCTCCAAAGTAGATTACCGATCTGCGGGGCATCGAAATAATTATTCTCTCGTTATTCTCTGTTGCGTAATAACGAATGATTCACGTTTGAGAACGCATATTTGTTTTCTACTACAATTTAATCGGAAATACCCCCATCAGAATTACTCGTGAATTGCACTTGAATAAGTGAACAACGTTGGATAACGAGTCAATTAGACAAGAAGAAAGGAGGGGAGGGTGGAAGAATAACCTTTTTTAAAGACATTAAGTCGCGGAGCCAGAGGGGGGCTCTCTGTCGCCGCAATTATATTCGCGATAAACCGGATTCCCAGTCGAGAGTCATTTTTTTTGTTCGTTCGGGTAGCCGCGTTTATGAAAAAAGTACACGATGTGGAAGTTCGCCTCGTTGGAACGGAACGAGATCTTTTTTTTTCTTAAGTTCCCAAATTTTCTCTGATGCTTTTAAGGAGTGTGGAACGTTAGCAACAATCCAAAATTTTAAAAATGTATGTTATCATCTGAACTAAACTGAGTAATTGCAAATTTTTTAAAACGTTTTCACCACAAAACACCACAGATAAAAAATAGTTTAAAGTACTTAATTTTACGTGCAGTCAGATGGGCAAGACGTTCACGCGACGCTGTAATTTTTAAGTATTGTAATTTTTTTTTGGCTATTTAGCAAAAAGATAAACCGATTCTAGAAACGGATTCACGCAAACTAAACTTTTGCAAACGTTTAAAAAAAATCCTATTATTCCTATCGCAAACTATATACAGGGTGTCCCAGAACTAAATGCGTTCCTTGAAATAGGCGGTTGGGGATGAAATTCTTAGCCGATTGATATAAGCATGTGTGAGTCTCAGATCAAACCCTGAGTTATTATTATTTTTTAAAAGCGGGCCAATCAGGTGCGCCTGATGGGCTGGCGTACCTGATTGGCCCGCCTTTAAAAATTAATAATAATTCAGGGGTTGATCTGAGACCCACACATGCTTATATCAATCGATTCAGAATTTCATCCCTAACCACCCGTTCCAGGGAACGCATTCAGTTCTGGGACACCCCGTATATTCAATATTGTACCATCAGGGTTTGATAAAAGATTGAGAATCTTGGCTGCCGAATGAAGAGCATTGCTATCAACCTCAATGTCCGCGATGTTGACGTACTTCGACAACACTTTATATTAATCAATGGTAACAACAAATTATCTCGTGACATGAAGAGATAAAGGCATAATTATAAATTACTCAAAATTTCATGGTGAGTTGTATAAAACATTCACTGTCGCAGTTTTTTTTTTCATAATAATCATCGATAATGTTATACTTTTTCAAGTTTTGCAGTAACACAAAAGTTTTTCTTGTTCAGATAATAAAAATAAAAGAAATGCATAGTTTTGCCCTGTAATTATATGTTTTAGGACAAATTAGCATCTACAGAATAAATCTGTACCTCGTATGCATTTTTTTTGAGCTTCATCGAAAGTGAATCTATAAACCGCAAATTGACCCAATTGGACCGCTCCGCCCCCTTAAGCTATAAAAACCACATCAACATTTTTTAGGCTCCTTATGTAGCGATTTACAACCCCAGTCTACAAAATACGATCTTCGATAATAATAAAAATAAGGAAATAAAAAAAATCGTTGCATTTCAACGACCCAAACTTCAAGCCCATAAATATACGCGATACGAGTAAAAAGCGTGAAACTCATCCTGATGAGTTTCAAGCTTTTTTACACGCGCGACAACTACCCGCGTCTCGTGAGACGGTCGTAATTGTTGCGGTTTCTTTTTCTCGCTATCTATGCCGGCTTTGGTGCGATGCATTGTTTAATTCCATGGAAAACGGACACAATTCGGATGATGAGAAAAATACTCATATTGTACGAAAGTTTTTGTTAAATATTTCACACGATGTAGATTTAAAGAAATATATTTCCGACTTCATAGTAATTCAAGAGTTCGTAATTTTTAGTTTGTTGGTCTTCGTAACAAAATAAAATTGCAAAATCACCGAAAAGTATTGATTGTTCAAAATTATCGATGCGCCGATTGCGCCTGTAATTTTTTTCAACAACGTCCCGATTAAATCGAATGTACAAGATTTTTTCGCGTTTTCATTATTATTTTCGGATAAGAAACAACAACATGATGCCTAAAGTTTATTTTTGATTGGAAATCGCACTGTATTTTGTTGCCGATAAAATTATCCGCCGATTCTCAATCAGTGGGAGAAAAATTATAAAAATTACACTGAGAAAAAAAATCATTGATCCAATATCATTGGTGTTATTGAATGAAATTTCGTCGATTTAATTGTAAAATTGTTGGTGTAAATAATCGGATTCATTAGTCCAAACAAAACGCTATTGACTTTAATAACATCATAAAATTGAATTTTTTTTCATTCACAAGATATACTGTTAGCCGAGAATAATATATTATTGAAACTGTCTAAAAAATTATCGCGAACAAATTATATAGTTTTGAATGCATTATCTGCAACGGACAAAAAAAGCGTTTCATTTCATAACATGAATATTGTTGATTTGAGTACACACACTGAAAAAAAAATTCAGTTGGTTTAACAAAATGTATCTTTAAATACGTTCAACTTGATTTTTGATTGCCGTAACAAACATTTTGTTAATCTAACGATAGTTTTAGTGGTGTGAACTGTAGCTAAATGAGCTACAGTTCACACCACTAAAACTATCGTTAGATTAACAAAATGTTTGTTATGCCAATCGAAAACCAAGTTGAACGTATTTAAAGATACATTTTGTTAAACCAACTGAATTTTTTTTCCAGTGCAAGAAAAATTGAATTTCGCTCGTTTGATTGAGATAAAATTTCTATTAAGTAAATATCTTATTTTATTTTTTTCACTATATCTGATATAGATTTTCAAGTACATTATTCGTTAAAATATTAATATTTCATTTTGATTGAAACATATTAAGCATATGTCTGAATTGGTTAAAAAATTATGCGAAATTAAAATTTGTTGCTTGCGCATTTGATTGAAAAAGATCAACCAAATCATGGCCGAGCGCCACCGAAATTATAGGTGTGAGGAAACCCGTAGTTCTCGGAGTTACCACTAGAAGCCGCAGGCGCGCTCGTTTCTCGTAAGCGTAGCGCGAACCGAAAATCTACTTAAACGCCGGAGAAACTCTAAAGAGTATCGCTTCTTGGCTTGTGACTAAGATCAAAGTGTAGTATCTGTTCTTATCAGTTGAATATCTGATATTCTCTCCATAGATATTCCATTGGATATCTGATATTTTCTCCACTATTATCGTGGATGATCATTCTAATGCTTACTTTTTATTTACGATTTAAAACAAATTGAAAAACTTACGTCCCATGGCATATTCGTTTCGATGTAGTAAAGAAATAATTCATTCTATTGATTATATTTTTGTACGAGATAAAAAATGTTGTAGCAACCGCTTAATTATTTGATTAAATAACTATGGATGAAAATAAATTATTTCATCCATACATCTACGGATAGGATATACAATTATTTCAATACAATATAATTTTATTTGAAGGATAATGGAGATATTCAGAGAACAGAAGAGATTTTCAAATAAAACAATATGCTGTTTGAATCAATCACATTTTCCAATATTTTATAATATTGTAACAATCTCATATATCGGTGGCACTCCGCGATCAGACATTTATTTGGAACAACCAATATATTTTTTTGATTCAATTGGTTTTTTTACTCAGTGTACAGATGAAATGCGTTAACTAAATTAAAGATATTACTGTATTGTTGAGGTCTGAATAAATTCCTGAATGCCAAAACTTGTACCCTTGCGGGTTTTTACGTATAACCCTTCCCAATTGAATCCATTCCTATCACGCCCTACCTGCACTTTGCAAATCTAACCTAACTTTCGTTGCGTCCACAGCAGTCTTGAGCTACACTATACCGCATTTTCCGAGGGTACGGGGCAAGTGTGGAAAACCTTTACTATTCTTCTGATTCTCTGGTACACATACTTTTGACTCAAGTACCTACACCACGATATCAGACGTGTTGGCCTTCCGCTCGCTGGTTGATACGCCAGCAGGTGCACGGCTAAGCGGCCACCGCTCTGAGTATTGTCCACGTCAATACTACCCATCTGCCGGTCTAGCTGATATTTCTGTATTACGTAGATATATATTTGATCGATATTTACTCAGATACATACTTGATTGGTAAAAATAAATCGTGCAGATTTACGATCGACATTCATTTTAACGGGTCATGCCTAGTTGTAACACTCGAAACCAGCTAATTTATTGCGACTTGTTTTATAAAATCGTGATGAATTTCTAGAAAAAATAAGTATTCAAAAAAGTATCATCTGAAGAACACTATATTTTTACATCCAGAAAAAGCACTGAACATTTCTGAAAGATCGATGCAGTAGTTAATTTAATAGCCTATAAATCTGTCAATTTTGATCAGATCACCTGGACATTTTTGGGGAACATTTATGAGATGACATACTGTTAAAATATATTGGTTTTGAAATAAGTGATTTTTCGACTTTAACAACTAGGAATAACCCCTTAATTCAGACCTGTAATCGCAGTGAAAAAAAAAAATCTAAAGAAAACACGAAACGATAAATAAATACAATCAATAAATTGAATATATTTGCGTCTCTATATACAGTATTTGACTAACACATGCATAAATGTAAAGTCCTCTGAATTTTTTCATCCAAAGAATTCGATCCAGCTTACATACCCGGTCTTCCAATATGGCCCACCAGAGCAGCAGGATTTTCGAGTAATCGCTACTTTATCTCGTGTACGGTTCCCATTAAAACAACAAAAAAAAGGCAATAAAAAACTGTACTACCTGTTTTCCACCTGTTTCTCGGTCGACGACGAGCCAAAGTGGCCTGAAAACATGTTCGATGAAAAATAAGTAGGCTGAGAAGAATGAAAAAAAATGATCACCAGAAACTTTAACGGTGATCGTGCGCGCAAGAAGACGTTTTATTTCTTCTCGGGTTCATTTATCTCCCGTGCAATATACTGTTATATCAAGTCTCGTTGTTTTCTCTTTCTCTCTTCTCATTTAACGGTGTTTTACGCTGAGACGTATGAAAGAGGAAGAGAGAGAGGGAGAAAAATGAGCGTATCAAACGAACGCAGCGAATAAAATTAATGTTCAACGAATGGTTGCAAGACGAGCGTATCATGGAAAAGAAAGATGCGCCAGACCCAAGAAAATCGTCCCAAGAGTAACAGAGCGAGTGAGGGAGACCGTTACGCGATTGCGGGATTCTGTACTGATCAGCGCAGTCATCGGAGATTTGCCGGCTTCATTTAATTTTTATACTCCATTATATTTTTAATCGCAAGACGACCTTCCTGTCAATGTCCATTAGATCCTTGCCACCCCGTACCCCAATTTATAATTGTTATTGCTGGAAATTAGTGGCAGCAACGTTGCATCGTTGGGATGCAACGAATTTTTTTCTTGCATTGCCCATTTTTTTTTGACGATCCTTCTTAGGGTTCCAAAACCATAATTTGGAAAAAAATGTTTATAGTAATAAAAATAAAGAAATGAAAAGACAGAGGAGACTTTTCGTTGCATTACAAGAATACAAACTTTAACACCATGACAATTATCATGTTGCAGACTGCATTTTGTCGTCATCGGCACAATGAACATTAGACGATTTACATTTGCAGATGGTCTGCAAATGAAAAAAAAAAATACATTCATTGTTCCATGAGAGGAGAAGAGTCTCACTATTGATGATGTTGAAGTATGCATATTTGGAGTGCAGTGATTATTTTTCTTGATATTTTTCTGCTCCTTTTTCATCGTCATCCGAAATTTTTCGACATGTTTGGGTTGTAAGCCTTCAGTGAAGATGTTGAAAAACGTTCGGGGTAGCCCTGAATGGCCTGAAAAAATTAGCAATTACAAGAAAAAAAATTCGTTGCGTTCCAACGATGCAAACTTCAACGTCTTTGCCATTTTCATTACACACAACGTTTCTCCCCTCTCATTCTCTCTCTCTCTCTCTCTCTCTCTCTCTCTCTCTCTCTCTCTCTCTCTCTCTCTCTTCTCAATTTTCATCTTTAACACATCGACAAGCATCGCCATTGAAATCGACCGTAAAACGCAAGAGCCATGTTAAATTCAATATCATCATTACCAACAAGGATTCAAGGCGTGAATTGTTGTACGGCCAGGATACAAGTGTACCTTCGGATTTAGTGATATAGTGGTGACTCTTTTCGAGATACCACTTTTACTGTAGCCGAAGCTTAGCAGGGATGAGAGAATACGTTTCTATACGGTATATAGCCATGTGCGAAATAAAGGCTCTCTGTCCGTTTCGAGCTTGACAACGACTTCCTGCAAACGTGCCAAAAGCCAGGGATCAATACCTGCTACAAATACGCGGCCATTGTACTCTATATAGCTATTCCCGTACCCCACACACACTCAAAAGCCTTTCTCACTGGTGATGGAATATATTTATATATTTTATCCCAACAGGGCTCTCGTGATATATATGATGAGAAAGGCCCTTTTAAAGTTACAAGCAGTACGAACCAAGGGCTCCTCCCTTCGACCGGCCTTCCGCATCGTCCCTCCGCGAATGTGGCAAGCATCTGCGTGTTTTTTGCGCCATCTAATCCTCACCTTCCAGCAGAAACGAGCAGGCGGTAAAAATAACTCAACATACCGATCACCGGACATTTTAAAGAAGAAAAAAAACCAGCAGCCGTGACTCATAAATCTACGAAAAGCATGTATCGTAATCCTCAAATAGGACGTTCAAAATTAATTTCTTCCTCGAATGTAATTAATTTAATGGTGATCCCGTTAAGGAGTAGGCTTTAGGCGCGTTTTGCTTGAATTTGCATCACTCAATTCGGCAATGAAACATTGCCGGTCATGCGACCGGTAGTATGACCAATTTCGAGTGAACTGTCGTGCGACCGGTAATTTTATGGACTGAATTAGCATCACCGTTTCGGCCCTATTATAATGCCGGTCGGGTGATCGGTAGTAGTAAGATCGGCAACGCAATCGATTGAATTAGCATAGTCGATTCGGCAGTATTTTATTGTCGGTCATGTGATCGGCAGTACGACCAATTTTTAGTGAACGATCGTATAAGTCGGTAATGTAGCTGTTACGGCGTATATTACCGGTCATGTTACCGATGGCAGGTTATATGACCGCCAAGGTAAGCATTGGCAGGTAATATGACCGGTAATGTAACCGCTAACAGGTTATCTGACCAGTAATGTAACCGCTGACAGGTTATATGCTCGGTAATGTAACCGCTGTAAGGTTATATGCCCGATAATGTAACCGCCGACAGGTTATCTTCCCGGTAATGTAACCGCTGCCAGGTTATATGACCGGTTATATTACCCATATTGCCCACGAATTAATCGTTACGTCTAAAACATAGTCAACTAAAATAAAATAGTCAAGTAAGGTATATTTTATAAAAGTTAATTGAAACGCAATTCACACAGCTCCGGCATCGATCGAGTAGCACAAAGAATTATTCATTGTAACAATCAGCCATACCCACGTTGTGAATAGTTACAATGAATACAGCAAGAACATCGATGAACTTCATTATCGTGTTTTTTTTTCTCTCGTCTCATCACAGAAAGCCGCGTTTTACTTTTTTCTTTTCATCCTTCACGTAAAAAGTCTTTTTTTTCTCGGCCTATGGAGAATATTGACACAACGAAAAGCACGTACAAGACGACACAACAAGCGCGCAGTCTTTCCGCACTCGCGCGCGGAAAGTAGCGATACGCGCTCGGTGGATGTACAAAAGAATCGGAAACAAACAAAGAAACGTGAACGACGAGAGGCTCAATGTATAAGCCTGCACACAGGGCAAGGAGCAAGAAAGACGAAAAAAGAGGAAGACATAAAAATTCTTCGAGTACACGCAGACATAAAGCATGCTCGAGAAAAACACGCCGCTAGCCGAGAGACCGATAGGGACTGATGGAAAACGCGCGCGCGCGAGAGAACGAGAGAGAGAGAGAGAAACGAGTATTGTGTCCCAAGAAGGGGGCGATGAATAAAGGAAGAAGAAAAAAATGTTCTTTGTGTAACAGAGCGAACGTTCGTACTCTCTGTGATCAGCACTTCCCAGCTCTTTGGCTCTGGCCACGATAATGCATCGCACGACTCCTCCGAGACCACCGATAATACAATACGCGGCGTAGTTTGGAACTTCGCAAAGTCTCCTTTGAGCCGCCAAATGAAAATGGAACTTTCGGCTGTTATTATCGGAAAATTCACATTCCACTCCCGCAATGGCCTTGCGGGCGTAACATCGCGACTCGAGCCTTTTACCCTCCCCACATTCCCAACAGAATTGAGACAAAGTTACGAGAAAAAAAAATAATCAAATAGAATTAATTATATTCGCTGTTTCTTTTTCGTCTTTTGCGACACTCGTCGAACTCCTTCTCACAATTATCGTTGAATTTTTAGAGATAGCATGGTATTTATCTTCCGATCGCCTATCCACCAGTGCCGGTTGTTCGCATGATAATAGTAATAATGATCAGAATTATTTGAACCATCATTAAAATTTGATGCCCATATTATTACAACTAATTTTCCAAATTTTGTTAATACGGACAAATGGCGGCTTTATGACGCGTGCTTCAGAGACGGATGCCGCCTGGCTTTCCGACTAGGAATGTTGCTACGGGGCAGACTAGGGGCTGGATCCGGCATGCCGTATTTCCGTACCACGGCACGAAAGAGGCCGCCGGCTTTACCGGGCGTGAAACGCTTTTTTGCATCCGGCCATGACGTGGACGCCAGTAACGTAACTGATCAGCATACCTCTTCAGGCCCTAATCCGGTTTCCGTATCTATGCATGAAATGAAAAATAAACAAAAATAAAAAAATTACGAATAAAAAATTGTGGTAGTATTTTTTACTTTCATTTGCTTTATTTATGATCCTGCCTGTATGATAATTGGAATAAAACGTATCCTACCTCTTTGAAGTTTCTTTACCCACCCTCGGGATTGAACCTACCTCTCCTAATTCTAGAGCTGAGCGCGCTACCTATTTAACCATTTTAACACTTGTGTAAACTTTCTTTTTTTTTCCTTGCATACTTTCATCATTCTAATTCTATTCTAAAGAATGTCAATAATTTAAAAAAATGTCAATCATTTTATTTATGACGTTGAATTTTGCATCGTCGCAATGCAAAAATAATTTTTTTTGTCTATTTAGATTGTGAAAATAACTCACACGTTTTTACATATTCTCATTAGAGTGTTACGACCGCAATATGCAAAAAAAGACGTCTGATGCTTTTGTAAAAAAAAAAATTAAGTGGTGTCAATAAGATTTAATTTTATTGATTTGATTAATTACCTTTTGATGATGATAAAAATAAACGAATGAAAAGTGAAGAAAAAGAGCGTTGCACTCCCACGATGCAAACTCCAAATTTATTTTCATTTGTTCTTTGTATCTTGATTTGATGATGGCGTCCGCATGGACGCTATATTACTTTTATTAGAATCTTGCCGAAATTATGCACGCAGGAACTCAGTTGTTTACTTTGATGGCCCCGAACAAGGTGACGGATGGGAGAAGCAAAATCGATCAGGCCTTGGACAGGTAATCTTAAGGCCTTAGGCCACAGTAACGGGTATAAAATTATGTGTGAATTTAACAATTTGTTTTTGTATGAAAAAGTGATTTACTCATAAAATCAATTACACATCTATTTAGTATGAATATCAAGCTGTTAGAAAATATATATTTTTTTTCGATGTACACAAGGGCCGACTACTAATATTTTCTTTTGTTATCTTTTTTTTAGGCGCTCCGCGGCGTGACATTTAGCATCGACAATTTTTTGCCTAGAACAAAAAACAAAAATTCTCGTCAATCTACGTTAGAATACCTAGAGAAGTGCGTCCGGAATTTTAAAAAATTTAGTTTTCAAAAGTTGTAGATATTTGAACTTAAGAAATGAATTTTCAGTGAAAAATTTCGTTATAACTGCTCATAAACTGCTCATAAAATGAAAAGTTTTCGATTAATCAGAAATTCGGAACGTACTTCTCTGCGAAATGCAATTAGGAACAACTTTCAAATTTGAAGTAAATCGAGTGAAAATTGTTGAAGTTATTTGTCACGCCAATTGGACAAAAGCTGTTTTGAGAAGTTTCGAGTAGTCGGCCATTTTGTACATCGAAAAAAATATATATATATTTTCTAACATCTTGATATTCATACTAAATAGATGTGTAATTAATTTTACAAGTGAATCACTTTTTGATATGAAAAAAATGTTCAATTCGTACATGATTTTATACACATTACTGTGGCCTAAGACCTTAACGGAGCCATTTGAAGGTCGCGTTACGGGTCGCCCGATGTGGGCCTGATTAATGCTGGCTTCTTACTCTGGTATCTGGGAACTACCGATCCGGCAGACATACGGCGCTGCAAGATTGCCTGATCCAGGACTGATCGGTTTGTCTTTATTACACCCGTTCTCCGTATTCACTGATCCAGAGGATATCTAGCACAGATCAGGCGGGGGCTTCTACGGTATTCCAGACCGTATCTTGACACCTGCCTGATCAGTGAGCTGGCTGCTGGAACAACATTTCCAGTCGGGTTGCTCCACGACGTACAACCTAGCGACGTACAAACCATTGATCTAAAACATCAGATCCAAGTTTTCAATTTTTAAGACCCATACGCTTTTTAAGACCCGTACTACGTTGACGGGGATGAAATTTTCAGAAAATTTGTTTTTTTTATACCTCAGAATATACTTCTTAATTTCGCTGGAGAAAATGCGGCGGCAATTTTTCCCTACTTACCCGGCTATGGCCTTTCAAGTGAATCCGTTCATTAGACGTCATTAGACTGTCACTAACGACCATAAAATCTCGCCAGCATAATAGCTGATAAAATGTGCATCGTTAGAATGCAACAAAGTTTTACCTTCTTTCTTATAAACCCAAACCAACCAACTAAAATAGTTCGAACCCTCTTGGGAGTGTTTTCCACTTTTTTGCACGCTTTTTTTACAGCACGGTTAAAATATTTTCTCCGAATATGTGAAGTTCTCCGATATACTTTTGGTCTCACCGAAGTGCACGATAAATAATGCAGAATCATCCCATATTGAGGGTTCCCTCATTCGGCCATACGCGGGCTACGCGCGTCTACTTTTCCGAGCCGAAAAAAAAAAAAAAAAAAAAACGGACGAAACTTTTCGTCGCAGCTCAAATGGAATAAGTGCTCGCGCGAGTGGAGATTTTTTTGCCCTACTCTTCACACGCCAAAGTGCACGATGAATAGTGCAGAATCGTCGCAAATTGGGAGGAGAAGGAGAGGGGAAAGAGGAAAAAGAGAGGAGGCACTCATTTGGCCACACGAGTCCACTTTTCCGAGTCATCAACGCGTCTAGCCGTCCAGAACGCTCGCAACGACCCTTCGCATGCAGGGCACTTCATCTCGTCTGGTGCTGCTTCGGCTTTTCTCGCAAACCTCCTACGAGCACCCTTGCTCTGCTCGTAATCTTATATCTCGTTGCCTAATCCCCCCCCCCCTCCTCGGTTTGGCTGGACCAAAAGTGCCGGCATGGAAGAATGAAGAGCCATGAGGAGGCGCCGTTCGAATATAAAGTGACTCGTTTTGTTTTTTCCTCTTGGATTCTCTTGCCTCTGGTTCATTGAGACAGGACGAGAAATGATGCGGCTGAAGTTTGCATCGCTGAAATGCAACGGGAATTCCTTTTTTATTTTATTCTCTCCATTTTTATTGTTATCCGAAATATTTTTCGGTAAATTTTGGTTGTAGCTCCCTAACGAGAATCTTAAAAAAAGTGCACCGAAGATCCGCCGGCAAAAAATGTGCAATAGAACAAAAAAACTTCGTTGCATTCCAACCATGCAAACTTCGATATCATGAGAAATAAATTTCAGTGTCTTTCGATTTTTATTAAAATCTGCGGTATTGGGAAATATTGTTGAGGATTAAAAATGATTTTCGCTTTTTGCTTGTGACAGCTGAGAATTGAGGGTTCTGTAAAATCACGATTTGCAATTATTACGCGACTACAGTGATGGACGTGCGGACAAGAATTTATTTCGTAATTGTTGATCGAGATGTATATTTTTTAGAGTTTGAACGCGTTTTTCTCGAAAATACGTTTTTCGAGACGGGCTGGACGATATCTTGAACCATACCAGATTTTATTAACGGGTCTGCATAAGCCCAAAAAGGACGTTTTCCGATATTTTCTTTTGATGAGAATATTAGAATGACGAGGTCGGGATTTTACACACACTTGATACATAGTCTTTCCAAGCTTGAGTATTTGTTTTGTTGAAAAATATTGACAAACATTGATGCTATTATTATTTAAACAATACGCCGCTGTTGCTGCATTGCCGATCGGTGTAGCTGGTTCCGGCAGCTAGGGTGGCCGAGAAAGAAAGAAAAAAAATATACTTTCAGTATAATAATAAATACTTACCCATGACCGGATACTTTTTTGATTCTTAGAAAATTACGGATATGGCGAGCTGTAGAAAAAAAATCGTTTTTCGAAGAAAAGAAACACTTTGACAATTTGTCATTAACCAAGTGGCAAATATCGAATAACTCCTCACGGCTATTACTCATTTTTAAAAGGCAAAAATACCGCAGACATTCTTTTCCAAAAGTATTCCTTTCAATAATACTATTCTACATACATTCCGTGTATCCTCTTGCGCTCTTCAGGCAACGACTTATAAATTACATTTTCCAAATAAAGATTTCGCCACGTTGGAACTATTTTCTCGGAGCTATAACTGTTTAAACGGTGTATTCGTCGTCCATCACGATACGCCGCTATGCACCAGCCCTGATTCATATGAGAATGTGCGAAAGGAAGCGATATACCATTGTGCCTATGTGTGCGTAGAAAAAAAACGCTAAGGGAGGCAAAAAACGAGTGCCAGTTGAGTATGGCGTGCGAAATTGCAGTGAAACGTGCGAAAGGATGATCATAGAGGAAAGATTTTTCACAGAAGAAAAGAAGGAAACCCAAACAAACGGAAGCGAAAAAATATGTCCCAAAAGCCTCGATATAAAATGATGGACCGACCAATCTCTACAATCTAATTGAGTAAACCTACACGATTTATATCGTTCATAAAGAAAATGTTCTCTATTTGTATTTGCTAAAAATATTTAAGGTAGTAGTCTCGTCAAGGCGTCTTTCTATAGTGTTTATTTTCATTTTGAGGACACATTCAAGACGCTATTAAGTGATTATCTGCAAAATTTCACAAGTACTGGAGATATTGGCAATCGAAGATTGCACGATTTTACACGTGTTCTTACGGGGAACGATGCATAATTTCACATTTCATGCAATAACATCGAAACTTTTCTACAGATTTTTCTTTAAAAATTCTCAATTACAGAGGAACATGTGACTAAGTGGGTTAAAAAAACTCATGAATTTTGATCGTTTAGTTTCAGTGATATAGCGATTAAAGGGGCTATACCAGTGTGAACACTGAAAATTTGGGTGATTTTCGGGAATTTTTTGGAAGCAAAGTACTCGGTTAAACGTTTCGTCAAATTAAGAATATATTTGGCTGTATTTGACCTATATTACGTAATTTTTTCATAGAAAAATATGGAGATCCAAGCGACTTATGCACCGCCTTCGGAGGCACCAAAAAAAAAACGTTCCTCCACTGCTGACAAGATTCCGGCCGATTCAGTAGCTGAAACCGAAAAAGGAAAAAAATGTCGTTAAACTGGAACCTGTACATTGACGTAGGATTTTCGAAAAATATCAAAATCTAACAAAATGGCGTAGTTATGAAAAAAGTCTGTTTTCTTGCCTATAAAATGGTCGTTTTTTTCAATGCCAAATCGTCAGTTTTCATCCAAACAAAAATATCCTACGTTATTGCAGAGTAAATAGATTCAAGAGCACTCAGTTCAAATTTCAAGTCAATCGGATAATTGCTCTTTGAGTTACAAGGGCAGCAAATTTGAAAAATCTCATTTCCAGAAAAATGCGTGTAAAGATTAACCTATCGATTTTTGCAAGATAAAATGATTAGAGATACGGCCTTGACATTTTTACAGGATATTCTTGAAAGTATACACCGTCGAAAAAGCAAAAAAAAATCGATTTTTTTAAAGTGTCTCACTGGTATAGCCCCTTAAATGAAGCAGTCTCTAGCGACGCTAGCGCCACGAAGCTACTGGAGCAGACTAGAGCCCGCGATCTGGCAGCGCTGCAAGCGTTCGGCGCGTTCATCGGTAGAAAATGTGTCTAGAGACGCGGCAGATTTTTCATATTTACTTTATATATATATATATATATATATATATATATATATATATATATATTAGACTGATTCAAAAAAAAAAATTCCTTCTGGATTCTCGTGCTATTGTTGGGCACTGATAAAACAAAATTTCTCTAAAAAGATGGGCGCGGTCACTCAATTTTTAGAGGTGGCTATCTCGACTTTTTTGTATTTGAATTTTTTTTAACGAACGTATTGCATTTAAACATAGTCATGGCTTCGGATTACGGATAAAAATCGGAAAAGTTTTGAGTTTGTTCTTTTACAAACATAACAGAGAAAAACTGACCATACGTCGAAGTGCACACGAAACGATGAAAGAAATTTTCGAACAATGGAAATGTGCTGAAATTCCAACGCGTCGATTGAATAACGCAATCTTGAAATCAATAAAACCATCTAGTCTGGAAACAACTTTTTTTAAATCGAGTTAAAAAGAATTTGCCGTCACAAATATCGAAGGAGCGTAAATTTAAGAGAGATTTGGACAAACTGTTCAACGTTGCACATTTTCGTTCTGCCCAAAATGTTAACGAACTTGAGAATGGCTGGGAAGAAATGTAAATGAGTTTGAAGATAATATAAGCGTAGCATTTTGAAAATGTAAATATACGATTTATGAATAAAAGCTTATAATTTAATTTTTTGTAAAAA
Source organism: Ophion obscuratus (assembly GCA_964007375.1). Lineage (NCBI taxonomy): Eukaryota > Metazoa > Arthropoda > Insecta > Hymenoptera > Ichneumonidae > Ophion > Ophion obscuratus. The sequence continues at coordinate 58,675,398 of OZ023313.1, forward strand.
GTGCGAAATGTTAATGCGTATAAATAAATCTACATGAATAACGACAGTAGTATAGACGCCATTATTGATTTACCTGGATTTGAATTGTGAAGATTGCACCCTTTTCAAATTGTTAGAGTTTATTTTTGTTACGAAAAAGCTGCTGGATGTGATTTTTATCCGTAATCCGAAGCCATGACTATGCTTAAATGCAATACGTTCGTTAAAAAAATTCAAATACAAAAAAGTCGAGATAGCCACCTCTAAAAATTGAGTGACCGCGCCCATCTTTTTAGAGAAATTTTGTTTTATCAGTGCCCAACAATAGCACGAGAATTCAGAAGGAAATTTTTTTTTTGAATCAGTCTAATATATATATATATATATATATTAGGGTGATTCGTTTCAGGGCAACTTTTTTTTTTACTCATCGTGCCCGAAAACCTTTAGTTGGTACCCAAAAACGAAGTTTCGTGAAAGGGGGGTGTTGTCAAAAAATATTTAGAAGTCGCGAATTAAAATTGAAGGTTTCCCATTTGATTAACATTGAAAAAAATGTATTTCTCATTATTAGTGTTAACATTCCGTGAATTTTGATATCGCGATATTTTCCAAGTGGGTTCTCGTAGGAAATATGATACTCCACAATAAAGTTCATTGAGCCATGGCCGTAAATTCAACCGTTTCAGCGGCATCATTATTTCAAGTGAATATTGTGCAACATATCTATTCAAACGATTGTAACGCCTAAGCTATTAGATATATCGAAAAAAATTCAGATGAGAACTTTGTAGAGAAAGTAATTTTCTACAAAAAAGTCTTATAAGCCGAGCCCGAAAATTCAACTCTTTCTCAGCTATAGGTGGATGAAGTAAAATAAATAGATTTTTTTAAACAAAAAAAATCTATCGCGTACAAATTTCACTTCAGACACTTCAGAAAAATGCTAAACTTCCGATCACTGAATAATTGCCAAATAATGTTAGAATAATAAAGTTCGACTCATTTATTATTTCACGAAGATATCTAGCTCTGTATAATGAATTATATTATTCTAATATAATTTTGCAATTATCCAAAGTAATCGAAAGTTTTGTAATTATCTGAAGTGTTCGGAAGTTTTTGGCCGGTAGTGTATGCATACAGAATAAATAAATATATCTATTTATACAATAAGAAATTTTTATAAATCATATACAACTCGTTTATACATATTTTGATACAAATATTTATATATACAAACGTGTGTGTATATTTATTGAATCTCGCTAAATATACGTCGAATCTATTATAGCCTTGAAGTTTGCATCGTTGGAATGCAACGGAAAACTTTTTTTTCTTACTTTTCTTCATCACCCAAAATATTTCCTTGCAAATGTACGTTTTAAAGCTCACAGAAAATCATTAAAAAAATGTTTGACTAAAAATACTCGTAATCGAGATGAGGCAAATTTTGTTCGATAATAGCAAGGAGATGATTTTTTTTTAAAGAAGAATTTTCGTTGCATTTTAACGATGCAAACTTCAACATCAAAATGTAGGACTGACATATCGTAATATCAATAACGATTGATCAATTAAACGATTCTTAATTCTTCTCATTGCAGAAATCTACGAGAACGGCTGGAAGGCAGACATAAAAAATAACTGGAGAACGAACTGTGAAAATTTTCGCGTCACCGAGATCGACTATTTGATAAATCAAGCGAGCCAGGAAACTACGAAATTTCGGGACATCGTACACTGTCGCGTTACCACGAGCACAATGCAGAGCAACGGTTCGGAAAGTGGAAACTCCGAGAACGGAGTCGACAGAACCGGCTGGACGGTAAATAACAAATTGCATTCATTGGAAAATTCGACCAACCAATTCATTACGGAATCTTTTTCATCGGAAATATCGCCGAAAGAACAGTAGAAAAGTTAAATCGATGAAAAAGCGAAACATTCTCAAGAACAATTGGATATTTTTGAGAAAATTTATTTTTTGGAAACTAATTCGAAAAATGTTGATTCTTAAAGTTATATTTTGTCATTTATTATTCAAGTTTGTCTTGAATTTTTTTTCGGCATATTGCTTCAAGCCTGGCACAGCTGCGAGATTCAGAAAATGTTTTCCAAGATGGTAAAGCGATGCGGTAAGCTGTTGAGGTCTTTGAGGAAACTGTCGTTCCGAGACCCTTGAATCTTTAATCACCCTTTGGAGAAAAGTTCTCGGGTCTCGTCTCCCCCGAGGCAAGGACTCATCCTCAGCTGGCATAAATTTAAAAAAGAAAATGTCCCCTCGCAATTTCTCCCTGAGGAAATCGATTCGTCGTACCCCACGTGTAATTTTATGTCTCTTTTATCGCTGAACCTTTTCTCATATTATTGTCGACACGTGCGCAGCACGTGTGACTTACACGACCAAAAACCTTCCGTAGATCGAGCGCGACGGCCATTGTATTTTTCGAACTTCTCGCTCCGTCGATCTCGTCCCCACTGCGCGACACGCAATTTCTACAATTCGACTAGTCCATTTTTTCACACACGTTTTCTACTTTTGGTAGAAATCGTAATAAATTCACTCCTGATATGTTTGCCATCGCATTGGGGGAGATCCTCACTCTTCTTTTATATCCCATCTTTTTCAAATTTCGCCTCCCACACACAGAGAAAACAGTTTATTTGTAGTAAAGAAATACATTTAGTTGCCACTTTTGTTCAAATATTCATTAACTGTTGCCAAATTTGTTAGTCGTTAAGAAATATTCGTGTTTTCATGACAACATTTTATAGTCTAGTATTTCTTTGAAAAGAATGATCTATTTCATCACTTTTATTTCTCTTGACTCAGTAGATGTTTATGGTCATCGAAGAACGAGCTGAAATTGTGATATGATAATACAGTTCAAAGAAGTAGAGATTCGTTTACAATTAATATATTTAGATTTGGGGCCGATAACGTATAGTTGCCGTGACTATCCTGTTTTCAATGTAAGTGAACATGTCACAACAATTAAGTGATCTTCATTCGAAACGAGATTTTCGATGAGAGTTGTTCCTTGTACACTTGCCCACTAGCACTATAGTGCTACATTGATTCAACTGCACGTTCATCTGCCGACAATCAACGAATGACTTTGTCCAAATATTCATTTGGTAACTATACACGAATCTTGATTTGTGCGAATATAAAATATCGTTCACTCAACTATCATTACATCTCGGACAACTTCTCCATTGATCTCATTGAATAAACGCGTCAGTTATAGGAAACAAGTTTTTATAGTATAGTAATACGAAGCATCGGACTAGACCAACTGTATATCTATTGGCTGTTAAGAACGCGTATGTTCCATTGAAGTACCCATTTCTCAAGGGAAGGGTAGTAGGGGTTTTAGCGTGAAAAAAAAACATTGTTTTGCGAATTTTTTCATCTATATGGATAGAGTAAAGTTATTGAAACCTTTCGTACATTGTTAAGTATCTTTTCAAGAACATTTCGTGAAATTTGTACGCGAAAATATCCACAAACAAGCCGGTGACAAAGCTTTTCCAAGAACGCCTTTGGAAAAACACGTTTTGTGGTGTTCACTGTATCTCAGCTAGGAATTATCTGAAATCAAGTACCATCAAAATTTAGCCAAATTAGCATCAAATCCTCCTCCCAACGGTCTTTGATATTTTTTGTTTTCATTTCTAAATTTTTGGTGGTCATGTAAAGTGAAAAGTGCTATTTTTTACGAAAAATTCCACCATTTTGGGGGTGGAAAAACCCCTCAATGTAAAAAAATCTCAAACTAACCGTTGGAGGGAGGTATTTTATATGTAGAAAGTGTGTACCAAGTTTGAAATAAATCGGTCATATAATTTTCAAATGGCAGTGAACACGGACTTTGAAAAAGTGGTTTCGAGAAAAACGCGGCATCGGCTTGTTTGTGGATATTTTCGCGTACAAATTTCACGGAATGTTCTTGAAATGACACTTAAAAATATACAAAAGGTTTCAATAAATTTACTCTATCAATATAGATGAAAAAAATAGCAAAAGTGTTTGTGACAATTCAGCGGCTCAAATGAATGATTCATCAAATGTAAGAAGATATTTATTTCGCCATATCCAACTTTACCATTTGTTAAGCGCTGCGGCTAGCCGTCCGGTTATCGGACGAGTAAGCGTATGTTATTAGTCCGAAATGCGGCTCAGTTCACGCAGTTTCCGCTGTACAACGCTCCAAACAATTAAACCCAAACAAACGAACCCAAACAGGCAAACCGAAACGAACAACCCAAACAAACACCCGAAAACAAACAAACCCAAATAAACCCAAACAAAATTATAAAGATTTTATTCGGACGAATACGTATGAATTGTTCGTCCGGATAGTTTGTTTAACAATTTAACACAGTCTATCCGGACGATTATATATCCACATACTTATATTTTATTCGTCCGGATACTAGCTGACGCGAATCACAATAATATGTACGTATCCTGGAAATACGGCATGAACTGAGCCGCTATCTGGATGAATAACATACGCTTATTCGTCCGATATCTGGATGTAGTACAGTCGTGCTGTATATTGGAATCGGAAAACTTTAGAAGAAGGCTCGTTTTTTGACTGGTAATTTTGTATGTGCCACGGGTGCTAGAACCAAGTTTGCCTAAAAATCGGGGGGTAGGGTTTTTTTTTAGGCGATGAAGGTGGATTAATGCCAAACTACAACCCCCACGAGGTCGGCACCGAGAGACAAAATGTTCAGAAAAATCCGGGTTTTATTTTTGTCCCTAGCACCGAAGTCGTGGAAGTTCATTTTGGGGGTGAAAAAGTGGGGTGAAATTTGAAAAATCAGTTTTCATTCGATAACTCTTTAGGACAAATTCATAAAATTTTTGTTTAAATGGAAACGTTGTAGCCCTTGAAAAGACGAGTCGATCAAGTATTCGATCAACCCTCTCCAATAATATCTTCACCCCCAAAAGAATTGTTGAAGAGTTAACAAAAAAAATTGTTTATTGAATAACTCAAGAGTAATCGTTTTTTCGGGGATGGTTCAAATGTACGAAATGTAGAGAATAATTTTCTCTATATTTTCGTTCCTATGGACAACCCTTGAAGTTTGCTTTTTCGAACCCCTTTCAGGGGTTGAAAATTCAAAATGAAATTCTGGGAAAACTATTGATCGAAACTAAAGAGATACGAGTTTAGCGCTGTGGGCAAAAATGTAGCTGAGGGTTCAAGCTACATATTCTTCCACAGCGGTGAATTCGTGCGATCAATAGTTTTCTCAGAATTTCATTTTGAATGTTCAACCCTCGAGAGGGGTTGGAAAGTCAAAATTCAAGGGTGGTCCATAGCATCGAAAATATGAAGAAAATTATTCTCTACATTTCGCACATTTGAACCATACCCGAAAAACCGATTGTTTTTGAGTTATCCAATAAACTATTTTTTTTTTTTTTTAACCATTCTTTGGGGGTGAAGATATTATCGGAGAGTGATGATCGAATACTCGATCGACGCGTCTTTTCAAGGGTTACAACGTTCCCATTTGAACAAAAAGTGTACGATTTTTTTTAAAGAGTTATTGAATTAAAATTGATTTTTCAAAATTTCATCCCACTTTTTCACCCTCAAAATGAACTTCCACGACGTCGGCGCTGTGGAAAAAACTAAAGCCCGGATTTTTCTGAACATTTTGTCTCACGGCGCCGACCTCGTAGGGGTTGTAGTTTGGCATTAACTCACCCCCATCTCCTTTCATCCCCTAAAAAAGAACCCTACACCCCGATTTTACGGCAAACTTGGATTTAGCACCCGTGGCACCTACAAAATCACCTGTCAAAAAATTAGCCTTCTTCTAATTTTCTCCGATTTCGGGTTTTTTCAGCGACAGCACAACTGTACTAATGGAGAGACAGTCCGTTTGTTAATAGTTAACAAATCCTGGTACATAGAAATATATTGTTTTCTCGGTGCACTTTTGCGATTCTAGCCCTTTCATTTTTGCCCCTTAACTCCCACACTATCCCCAGTTTCAACCGTTCCCATGTCGATCATTTATATTTTTCCATTTTTTTGCCATATCCAAATCTATAATCGTCCATCAAAAAAAAAAAACCTCCTTGACGAGAAAAATGTAATTCGCAGGTCGGGCTGATAAATGGAAAATTCAAGTATCTGACCGCGGAGACGTTCGGCTTCAAGATAAACGCGAACGGGGCAAGCCTCAAGAAGAAGCAACTTTGGACCCTCGAGGGGAGCGAGCATCAGGTCTTCCTTCGTTCACATCTCGATCGCTATCTCGCCGTCGATCAATTCGGCAATGTGACCTGCGAGGCCGAGGACACCTCCGATCCCGGCTGTGCCTTTCAGATCCAATTAGCATCCGATGGTAAGAATCAGCGAAAAAAAAACAACCACGACGTCTTGATTATCATAGCCGGAGTCGGAAAAAAAAAGAAGATTCACGATCATAAAAAATGTCAACAGTTTCATCGAAACTATAAAGGACTTTGCGAATGTTTCTCGCGAGAGAAGCAAAAGCAGGGTGGGGGGGCTGTCACCTTGGCGTTTTACGACTATTATTTTATTGTCCCCCTGTGAAACGTATGACGCCCGTCCCGATCATTCATCACGGAGGCTTGATTTATTACAGGGAGCGGCAGATGGGCATTGAAGAACGTACAGAGGGGATATTTTCTGGGCTCGAGCCAGGACGAGCTCAAGTGCATGGCCAAGGCTCCCGGCGAGGCTGAATACTGGCTCGTTCATCTTGCCGCAAGGCCTCAGGTAATTAAAACCCGAAAAAAAAAGAAAAAAATGCACACACACGCGCACAGGTGGGCAAGTCCGATGAACCCGTGAATGCTGAATACCTAAACAGAATGCAATCGTACCGCGTGGTGCAAAGAGTCTATGGCACTATCGAAAATTATTGCACGTCAATCTAATGCGGTTTACGACCGAAACGAATAGCGATACGCGCAATGCCTATTGTTGAGAGAATAAACTTGGGAAAATCATCGTATTATCGCTTAATCACCAGGTCATATAAATAAGTATGTGTGTGTGTGTGGATGTGTGTTTACGTCGATTGTTGGAAAATAGAAAGAACGTACAGTTTACTTTGCGCTGTACGTCCTCGGTTTTTTTTGTCTGGAATTGTTTCATATGAAAAATTATTTTTTTGCAATATCTCCATGGTATCGAAGTTGCATCATTATGGTATTGAAGTTTCCATCATTGGAACGCAACGAAAGTTCGTTTTTACATTTTATTTCACGTTTTTCATTATTATAATAGTTTTTTTTTACATAGGCGATCTACATATCTTGTAGGTCGCGAAATAAATAACTTGAAAAATGTTTAAAGGATTTTTCTTGGCAAAATCAACTAAAAGAGATTGAAGGAATTCAGAAATGTTTATTTTCGTTACACTCAAACGATGCAAACTTCAGCCCCATATATCCTCATCCTTTGTGGTATGTATTCAAATTGAAAAAGTCTCGTTTGGCAAAATGAAAAGTCTTGCCGCGAAATATCGAGCGGATAGTATCAAGCCTAGAAGTTCACTCATATTTGTCGCTACTTCGTTATACGCACTGGGCAGTGTTGGGCGAAATTTAATAGCGTGGGTAACTAAATATTGACAGTTAATTGATTGTTAATCACGATTATAACAATTAACAATTGATTAATTGTAATTGTGAAAACTCACGATCAACATTCAATTAATTGTTAATTGCTGTGGTCGCAATTAACAATTAACCAGTTGTTAATCGTGACTTTTTACAATTTGAAAATAATCAATTTTCAATCTTTTTAATGTATTCGATTAAAAACTCACAATTAAAACTGATTATTGCATAGGGTGCGGAGTGGCGTCGGAACAAATGTGTAAATTATTGAAATACGCATACAGTACCGGACATAAAAAAGTACGTACCGTTCAAAATTCAATATTGGTGCTATTATACTTACGAAAATAGTTAACGGAGCACTTCCACAGCTGTTTCAACGGTACTTTATAAGCTCACGTTTACATTTTCACTAAAACATCATAAAAAATATTCGAAAACTGAACGAAAATAATTTCAACGCGTAGGATGCCAATTTGAGGCTGGACAAAAAAAAAGTACGCACCCAAAGGAAAAAAGATAATATGTCATCACATCGCGCGTGTTTTGTGTGGCCATCTTTTGCTTCGATAACAGCCTGTAAACGTCGAGGCATACTTTCTACAAGATTGTGAATTTGCTGTTCGTCGATATTGTCCGAGGTCTCCCGCAAAGCATCAAAAAGCTTCTCCTTGTTTGTTACGTCGCCCTTATTAACATTTTGGTCCAAAATAGAGCACAGATTTTCTATAGGATTTAAATCTGGCGATTGTGCTGGCCAATTCAAAAGTTTGATCTGCAAAAAACCGAAGAAGGCCGATGATTTTCGAGCCGTATGTTTAGGATCGTTGTCTTGTTGAAAGATGAATTGATCCTGCAGACCGATCTTTAGCAGTGATTCCTCCAGATTTTCGTTTATGATATCAATGTGAACATCGGCGGTCGTAATACCGTTGATTGGAACCAAATTTCCCACTCCTGACCACGCAAAACACCCCCACACTAAAACACTTCCCCCTCCGTGTTTGACAGTGTCTTTTGAATATTTTTTTCAGGAAGCTGTTCTCCCGGCTTAATCCAAACGCGTGATCGTCGTCTATGCCCAAATAAGTCAAACTTGCTCTCGTCACTCCAAACAACTTTTGGCCAAAATAAAATCGGCTTATTCACGTATTTTTTTGCGAACTCCAGACACTTGATTTTATTTGCTTTGCGAATCAGAGGGCGACGTTGTGCAAAAGTATTTTTTAAACCTGCTCCTCGAAGTCTCATGCGGATTATTCGGTCGGAAATGTTCAGGTGTGCATTTTCGAGAATTATGGCTAGTAATCGTCGGATTTTTCTTTACCTCCCTGATAATTTTGCGATCGTCCCATTCAGATATTTTTCTTTTTCTACCTCGTCCATTTTTATCACCGACTATACCTAATTCTTTGAAATTCTCGCATATTTTTCTCACTGCACCTTCACTTATGTCATATTTTCGACCAATTTTTCTTTTAGAAATACCTTTTTTTCGCCTTTAATAACCAGTTCTTGCACTTGAATTGCAATTTTCGGCATTGCGGATTTGTTGCTACCCTACTCGAAGCCAGTAAATCGATAACTGGCCGAAAAATCGTCAAATCTATATGTTTACATTCCGTTTACCTCCCTAAGCTTCGTTGGGAGAAAATCGCTTTGTTGTCACTGATGAGAATATATAAACCTTGGGTGCGTACTTTTTTTTTGTCCAACATATAACAGACGCTCTTCGCGCTGAAATCGATCTCTTTCTGGTTTCGAATATTTATAACATCGTTTCAACGGCGGCGTAAAGGCAAAACAATGAATTTTCGTCATGACTGTTTTAGGTCTGGTTCATTGATGATATATGCAATGAGAATAGCACATAAATGGAAATTGAACGGTGCGTACTTTTTTTGTCCGGTACTGTATGAGTAGCAAATAAAAGGCTGATACTAATCATCAATAATATATATAATAATCAATAACAATATCTGAATCTTTTTTATCTGATATCTGTCAAGTTAAATAGGTTAATTGTTAGTTTTAATTGTTTCGTAGAACAATTAAAAAAGTTTATTACAATTGTTTTAATCTTCAGTTGCAATCAACATAGATTAATTGAAATAAATTAATTGCAACATGCAATTAATAGTGTAATTGCGATTAATGTTAATTGCAATCAAATTAAATGCAATTACTTTTTTAGTAAATTAATGAATGACTGAAAACTTAATTGATTAACGCCCAACACTGACACTGGGTCTGTGAGATCCGGCCAGCTTTCGAATGCTGTAGGTTTCTTGATATTACATCTATGCAGATGAGTTTTTTTTTTCGAAAGTGCAGTCTTAGGGAAGCGCCTGTGAGAGTCGAGCGAACTGGTCGAGCTGATGAAAAAGTTTTACGAAAGAAAAGAATCTCTAGTTTGGCATTTTTTTCTTCACAATTCATAACTCAGGAACTAATCGACAGAATTTAATTTTCTTTGCGGATTCTGAAAGGGCAGAGGTGGAATTTTGAGAAAAAAAAGGATGATATACTTTTTCATTGTTATCAACGAAATCTCCAGGGGGCAAGTAGGTCGATTTTCGAGTGTTTTCGAGCTCGTTACCATCGATGTATGGTTTATCCTGTCGAGTTAGCATTGTGAAAATCCAATATTTTCGAATGCATTTATTTATACATTGCATAAACGTATTTATATAACAAGATTTTATTGAATAAAAGCAGAAACAACGTATATTCATAAGCTTTTGGGATGAAACGGCATCCGAGTTGTGATCTTCGGCATCTTCTTCGTCTTTTTCTGTTGCCTGGTCGGTTATATTTTCGACAGCATTTTTTCGCAAGAAATTCGCAGCTGCTTTTGTATTTCTTTCACAGTTCGCGTTTGACTGCGAGTAAGCATGGCGGCTGCTAATTATAAAATAAGCGAATACAAGTTTCCGTTACTTATCTATTGACCTGTTTATTTACCTATTTGCTCATTTATTTATTGAACTCTGCGACTTTACATGCACCTGGCAGCGAGTATACGTATTCTGCAATACATTCACAGCAAAATCTGACTTATAAATATATTTTAAAAAAGGTTAGGTCCGAAAGACTATAATAGACTCGTGTATATTTATTCAATATGACTTATTTAAAATCGAATTAGTGAAAAAAGAAAGGATGTACAATATTTGTAATTTCGATCGATTCGTACACATGGGCTTGGGAGACCCGTGTTTGTTTTTCGACCTTTACAATACAGAAGCTAAACGACAACTGAGGGTCTGTCCAGTGGCGAATGGTTGGGGAGGGACCAAAGTGAATTTACGCGGCACAGCCGTATCTGTAATGCCAAGGAGCCCGCGCTACCAGATCCTTAAAAATTTGGTTGAGTCTGATTTCTAGGTTACCTCCACTTTTTTTTACGGGAAGCCCGTTCTTCTATCGGCCACGAATGTAGAGCACAAAAAAAAACAAAACCATGGACCTACAATATCATGAGCTTGGGATGACCTTGAAATACTAAAAAATTTGCAAAACGGTAGTTAGAGCATGACAAGCAAAAAAGGCGGTGGTTTCAGGCGCAAATTATATTTTTATTGCATGACGTGTTCAAAAATGTGGCCATTAACCGCGATACATTTTATGATACAATTTCTCAATGATGCGCGAACTCTATGCAACGTCTCGTTAGAAATCGCTCGACAAGCATGGTTTATCCGTTCCTTCGTATCTTCCCGAATGGTTGCCGCATCTCTGTAGACTTGGTTTTACAATGCACCTCACAAAAAAAATGTCCAATGGTGTTGAATCGGGCGATCGAGGAGGCCAGGCAACTGGACCGTTTCTACCGATCCACCGACCCGCAAGTTTTTCGTTCAATTCTTGCTACGGTATTCGTGTATTGTGCGAGGGCCGGCCTTCGTATCGCTATGATATTATCCAGCGGACTTCAAGCGGCACGCTTTCCAAAAGGTATTTTAAGGTCATCCCAAGGTCATGACATTGCAGGTCGTTGGTTTTGTTTTTTTTGTGGTCTACATCTTTGGCCAATAGAAGAAGGGGTTTCCATTTTTAAAAATGGAACTGTTTAGACGACAAAACTGTTTTTGTCGTCTAAAATCGATATTTACAGGTATTCGCGTGAATAACTTCGGTCCGTACATATTGTCGCACACACGCACACACACGCACACATATATATATATATATAAAACGCAAAGGTACCAAAAAAATGATAAAGACGCAAATCGTCTCTACGTGCTACATATATTTTCGACAATAATCCAAAAATATAGCCCCGATCTTCCTCAGCAACCGACGCTTCGCTCCAATATGTAGTAAAAATAAAGCGCCATCATTATCGTTTTCGTTATGAGGTTAGACTATTATGGTGGCCCGAAAATCAGCGTTATTAAACAATTAATTAATTGTGACGGAATAAGTAAGGTGATTGGAAAATCGCTTGGACAGTTATTTGTATGTATATTAACAAAGTTGTTTATCAAATTTAATGAAAGAATATTAATAAGTAAAGAAGTTATAAACAATGACGTGAAGGACCTTCAACGTGAGGGGCTCACCAGTGTACTTGATTTTGGCCGCCCAGTCGATTTGAAACAAACAAAAAACGAGTTTTTTCTTCAAATAGATGATATTGGCCAATACTTGTTCGAGATTTTTTTCGTTATAGTGTTTCAATCATCAAAAAAAGTTTCAATTTTTTTTCTCCGATTTTCCGACGACAGATGATATCATCGTTGTTAATAACTAATGAAAATAGCAGTTAAAAGAAAAACGTCTGACAAGATTAAACTATTATTACACTGAATAAGTGTGCTAAATTTCAAGTAGCATTCCGTTCATTAGATGTCGAGAAATCGTGTACACTGTTTTGAAAAACATAGTTTCGAGAAAAAAGATCATCTCAGGGAAACGGGTCGGAAGATAGTTGATTTCCGCGATTTTTTTTCGATGGCTAAAATACGCTAATCAGTCTGATTTTTTAAATGTCAAATCAAAGCACGCATGAAGAACAGAAAATAAAATTTTAACCGTTTGTTTTTATTTTTTTACATTTTTTTCAATGGTTGAAAATGTTTTCGAAAAATAAGGAGTCCTCACGGTGTACACGGTTGTGCCGATAAATATTATCTGATACAAAATTCGTAAAAAGATTATTAATTAGTACGAAAGCCCACTAGGTTGCCATGGAGGTTTTGCGTTTTATCAAAATTGACAAAATGGCGGCGGTTTGTAAAAAAAAAAGTATCGAATTTAGCCTATTTTTTCTACGGTTTTTCGTTAAAAAAAATATGAAGAATAAAAAGTGAGCTTCCATAGCAAGATAAAGAATGGTGTGAAGAATGTTGTGTCAACATTTGAGACGGATAGCTTGAAAACTCTTCCTTCGAGAGCTTATACCGTTTTTAAAAAAGACGTTCCTCGAAAAACGCGCCCGGTCGCACGCAGCAGGTCAAATCCCTTTTTCCGAGAAAGGCTGTAGCAACCGAAATAATTGAACAGCATGTTTATAACTGTCCATACTATCGGATATTGCAAAAAAGTAGATATTTTGCAAATTTTACACTGTGATGATCCCTTAAAGTTTTATTAGCAAGTTGTATCGTTACGATCATAAGTTTACCTTCAATCTGCGATTGCTGCATCGTATGTTGGACCTTCGTTTTTCAATTTGCGTCGTCTGAAGCGAAAAACCCCTTAACGGATAACACCACTCTAGGGGCAGAAAATAAGGCCTAACTTTGACAATTTATTTCGGGTGTATGAAAAAAGGAATAGGATTTCTTTTGAGAGAGTTTATTTAACACGTATTAAAGTATGTAAAAAAAATTATTATTATTTTCATACAAAATGGCGGTGACCTGGAACAAAAACCAAGAAAAATTATAATCTATATATTATTAGCTATGGGACTACGTAGGGAGTTTGTTAAACCAAATTTTGAAAAAATGGCACACTTTGAAATGAATAAATCGATTTTTTGTCAAAAAAAATAAGCAGTAAATTGTTTAGAAAAAAAAAAACGGCTACGTACTCCCATAGAGAATGTAATTGTGAAGCTACTATTAAAATTTCAAATTGATCCATGCAAAGGTGTTCGAGTAATCCGTCCTCCCAGTTTGAAAAAAGTGATTTAAAGAAAAAACGCGTTTAACGGAGACTTTGTCCTTGAAGTGCCATATTTCAGGTGTTTACATTTTATTTTTTTTAAAGGAAACGAGTAAAGCTTTTTGAGTGCGGTTTTTTTCTTGCTTTTATTCATGATATACAGAACGTTAAAAAAAATTTTTTTTTTTTTGAAAAAAAAACCAAAATGGCGGCCGTTGCAGCTCCGCGAAAACAGGTCCTCAAATGGCGGGAGGTAAACGGCTGACATCACTGCCCCCTCTTTGTTGATCGGAAACACAAATTCAAAGCGTTTTCGTTTAGTACAAATTTCGGAAAATGGCGGCAATTTAAAAAAATCGAATTTTCGCGTTTTTTTCGCATAAAACGATAAATAATAAATGCAAAAATGTATCTATCGAAAAAACGATCCGTTATTCCGTGAAGACATATTTTCTGAGTATGCTCTCCAAATTTCAGGTCGATATGTTAATTACAGCGGTCAGAAGAATGTCAGCCATTTTTAAAAACGTGTCTTCGAGAAAAACGCGTTTAAAGTTTTGTAATGTGTTTACACAAATGTGTTTATATTTACCGCTAATCGGCAATGCCTGGTCCATAGAGGCATCCCTCCTCTTCTTCTAGCTGCTCATGTTGAGCCGCTAACATCTCCCGCTGCTCAATCCCGGACAAAGTCTCCCTTAAAGTTGTACGAGGCGCCTAACAAGAGACCGAGGCGCTGCGGCAAAATCGATAATTGAAGCTTCAAAAAAAAATCGCTACTGGACCGATTGCATATTGTTTTTATGACCCCAAAGTATTTTTTATGCCAAAAAAAAAACGATTTTTCCAAAAATCCTAGAGTGTCGTTATCCCTTAATCAAGTAAATGAGCCAGATTTTTGTCAAATCGTCGTATCCCTGAAATTGGAGTTTCAAATGCTATTGCATGCATACAGTTTTGATGGACCGTGATCAAGCGGAATGGCAGCGGCGCAATCGAGCTACTCGACCTCAGAGCTGTGAGGGACAAGACGAAAATGCAAATTGACGACTAGTCTCCTTATCCGCGTGCCCAAAACGTGCACGTCGTGTGCTTCTTCATGGGGAATTGGGCACAACGTATGCCATCAATAGCGTGAATTATCTCGAGTTAATCAACGACGATCTTTGCTTAAAAAAAAACGCTGAGGCCGTTTGACGTTGCGCGTGAATTTGTGCGTTGGTCTCGCGCTTATTTCGCCGGCTATATGCCTACAAGGCGCCTCGGCAAATCTCACTGCGATACAATGTATATTTATAGAACTCGGTCGCAGCCGGCTCGTGCAGTACCCATTGTGGTCTAAATCGATCGCAACTGCAATGTTATGGCGCGGTCCTTAATTGAACTCGTTAAAGTGTCGCCGAACGATTTACAATATCATCATCCTCGCTTTTTCCTTTCTTCCTCGTTTTCCTTTTTTCGCCCTTTCTCAGTAACTCTCATTAGGGCTTAGCTTATTCTTGCTCGTTTTGTATCCTGGTTCGTTTCTCTCCCCTATCGTTGCCAATTTTACTTTTTCTTCCCTCGGTCACCGACGCGTGGACACAATTACAACCAATTTGCTTTACCTGCTTGTTTACACCTTTTTTTATCCTCAATTGCCCGTGCAGCGACCTAGCCTTCGCACGCATCCATAAATATCTCCTTCTGAAGGCTTGATTTACAGTTTCTTCTCCTTCTTGCAATATTCATTGCCCCGCCGTAAGTAATGTCAACGAACCGTAATCCCATCTCTTACCCGCGGGTTCATTCGTCTCCTTTAATCTCATTTACTCTATTTTCCCTCCATTTCACGCTTTCTCGCAATGTAACATACATTTTTTTATATTTTTGAATTTCCAAATCATAACTTTAATGCATATATATTATCGTGTATTAATCACAACAGTTTTTTTTTATTAATTCATTATTATTATTATTAATTAATATCAACTATCATTGATACTTATCAATTATGATGACTTATTATCGATTATTATTAAGGATATCGTTTAGAAAAGGACATGCCCCTGATTTATTTTGAATTCTGTGCATCCGTGTATATTTACTCGCTGATCGAGAATATGATAGTGAACATACCCGCAGATTTGATTTTCAAGCTCAACACTCACAAAAACTGATTTTTTTTTCAATTTTTTTCTATTTCATTGCACTATTCGATTTTCAAGGTCAGAACTCACAAAAACTGATTTTTCAGAGTTTTTCTATTTTATTGAAATTAATATTGATCTTAGAGAAAAAATTTCCTACAAAAGTTGTGGTCTGTAAAAAGATTGATATTTTATGTTCTATACAAGTTTTGTCTAAAACCAATCCGTTTCGAGAAAAAAATGGGATAATGCTCCAACTAGTACATTTTCCTAAACTCCATCAGTTCGATATTATCTACTTACGCGATTTACCGCTGGAAGGTTGCAGTTTGATTTTTTAACACTATACGCATACCTAAACAACAAACAACACACAACAAACAAACCCAAACAAACTCCAACCTTTTCGCGGTGAAGTGCGTAAGTAGATAATATCGAAACTAATGGAGTTTAGGAAAATGTACTTATTGGAGCATTATCCCATTTATCTCGAAACAGAATGGTTTTAGACAAAAACTGTATGGAACATGAAAGATCCATCTTTTTACAGACCACAATTTTTGTAGGAAAATTTTTTCTTTGAGATCAACATTTATTGCAATAAAATAGAAAATCTCTGGAAAATCAGTTTTTGTGAGTTGTGACCATGAAAATCGAATTTGCGGGTATTTTCACTATCATATTCGTAATTAGCGGGTCAATATGCATGGGTACCCGAAATTCCAAATTAATCGGAGGTATGTCCTTTTCGGAACTACACCATTAGGGTCAGAGTGGGATCAGTGACTCATTTTTTTCATAGGTCTACAGCTGCCTAACCGTTCACACAATCTCAATGAAACTTTGACTAAACGTGAGGTGTGTTTAATGGCTTCATTTTGTTAAACGACACTGAACGGCCTAACCCAATAGATATTGAGATAATAACCATTTTTAAAAAATGGGATTTGATCCGCTGTGTACTTGGGGGTGTACACAGTGAAATAAAATTTGAAGAAAATTACTCTGATCCACTGTACACTTTTAGGTAATGGAGTGCTTTTCTCTATACAATGGGGAGTATTGTACAGTAAACTATTGAAACATTAATTTAAAACGAGACGGCATACCAGGTGTGTAAGTATGAAACCGGAATTTTTGTACAGAAAAAACACGTTTATTGTAATGATATGATACAAAGTATCATATCATTACCGTAGGTACATCCGCCAGTTGTTGTTGTGTTTGAGCGTCGTCTTCGTCCAACAACGCTTGCAGGTCAGCGTCTTCAAACTTTTTCGGTGGTCTTCCACGTTCTTCGTTCCTCACGTCAAAATCGCCACTTTTGAACCGTTTGAACCACTCGAAACACTGTGTTTTACCGAGAGCATGCTCACCGAACGCCTCCATAAGCATTCGATGCGATTCGGCTGCGATTTTCTTTAGATGAAAACAGAAAAGTAGTGCTGTCGGCAAATCGTAATTTGTTGGCACAAAACTCGACATGTTTATCTCTAATAAACTAATGCTACTGAATGAAACTCGTGTTATTGTGAGTTGGAAATTTTTGTCGGATATCAATACAATAACAAGACACCGCTGACGTGATGTGTCGGTAACTGCATCGACATCTAGCGCCACCTATGGGCAAATTCCGGTTTCATACTTACACACCTGGTATAATGAAATCAATCACAATCATTTATTGAATATTAATCAACAATGAGTACCTACCTAATGAGGTAATACCAGTACCTATCTAAATCACAACGCAAAACATATTCATATCATGGCTTACCTTTGTGCACCTCAAAAAATTGAGCCACTGTGTACCGATCCTCTCTTTTTTTTTTCTAAAGCGGGTACTGACAAGTTTCTATTTTTGTTAGGTCAACAAGCACAATGCTCAAATACCGCAATATAGCTGTATATTGCGGGAGAACAATGACTTCGAACATAACTACGATAGGTAAAGAAGCAAAAAACATACAAACTCAGCTGGTTTTTCAATATTTGACACAAAAAATAGCATAAAATCGCCTCTCATAACCTAATTACGCGGGAGCGACTCACAGACAGGTTAAATCTATTCGCATTCGAGGGCGATTCTAATGTGAAAAAGACGCACATATATGCATTAGACTGATTCAAAAAAAAAAAAATTTTCTGGATTCTCGTGCTATTGTTGGGCACTGATAAAACAAAATTTCTCTAAAAAGATGGGCGCGGTCACTCAATTTTTAGAGGTGGCTATCTAGACTTTTTTGTATTTGAATTTTTTTTAACGAACGTATTGCATTTAAACATAGTCATGGCTTCGGATTACGGATAAAAATCGGAAAAGTTTTGAGTTTGTTCTTTTACAAGCATAACAGAGAAACCATACGTCGAAGTGCACACGAAACGATGAAAGAAATTTTCGAACAATGGAAATGTGCTGAAATTCCAACGCGTCGATTGAATAACGCAATCTTGAAATCAATAAAACTCCATCTAGTCTGGAAACAACTTTTAAAAAATCGAGTTAAAAAGAATTTGCCGTCACAAATATCGAAGGAGCGTAAATTTAAGAGAGATTTGGACAAACTGTTCAACGTTGCACATTTTCGTTCTGCCCAAAATGTTAACGAACTTGAGAATGGCTGGGAAGAAATGTAAATGAGTTTGAAGATAATATAAGCGTAGCATTTTGAAAATGTAAATATACGATTTATGAATAAAAGCTTATAATTTAATTTTTCGTAAAAAGTGCGAAATGTTAATGCGGATAAATAAATCTACATGAATAACGAGAGTAGTATAGACGCCATTATTGATCTACCTGGATTTGAATTGTGAATATTGCACCCTTTTCAAATTGTTAGAGTTTATTTTTGTTACGAAACAGCTGCTGGATGTGATTTTTATCCGTAATCCGAAGCCATGACTATGCTTAAATGCAATACGTTTGTTAAAAAAAATTCAAATACAAAAAAGTCGAGATAGCCACCTCTAAAAATTGAGTGACCGCGCCCATCTTTTTAGAGAAATTTTATTTTATCAGTGCCCAACAATAGCACGAGAATCCAGAAAAAAAATTTTTTTTTGAATCAGTCTAATATACATGTTCACTTTTGAGAAACTAGAAAAGGTTCAGTGTAGTTCCCTGTTCCCACTTTGACCCTACTAATTCTCAAAATTAACTTTACAAATACGAAATAATAAAAATCGTTATTATTGTTATTATTTATCATTATCATTACTGTAATCATAATAATAATCCTATTGATGATTTTTATTATAATTTCGTATTCGTTCAGTTGATTTTGAGAGTACTGTAATTTTTAAATGATTATTATGTTATTGTTTTGATTCTTGTCTCTTTGTTGTCACATCGATCGTCGTACTGATAATTTCCTCGTTTTGTTTACTTGTCCCAGGTAAATTTGAGATCAGCCGGACGCAAGCGTTTCGCTCACTTGAGCGCGAGCCAGGACGAGATTCACGTGGACGCGCCCGTGCCCTGGGGCGAGGATACCCTCTTCACCCTTGAGTTTCGCGCTGCGGCGACCGCCGACAACGAGGTCGGTCCGGGCCACGGGCAAGGTGGAAAATCCGAGGGCGGCCATTACGCTCTTCACACTTGCAACAACAAGTATCTGGCACGCGACGGAAAGCTTCTCGAATCTTGCACCCGGGATTGTCTCTACGCTGCTGAATTTCACGCGGGTCTTCTCGCACTTCGGTAATTGAACGGCGGCTATGCGAAAGGCAGCGTTTTTACTTTGTACAGATTGGATGGATAAAAGTTGGAAAAATACGAGTATAAGAAAAATGGGATTTTCTTCTTTCGGTTTTATTTTCATTTATTTTTACTGAGGAAAAGGATGTTTTTCCAATTTGAAGGTAGAAATGGACAGCTTTTTTTTACGCTCGTTGTTTATTGGTGTCATTGTGTTTTATCGAGTTTGTGGACAATTTACCAGGTGCGGAAGTATTAGCGATTTTTTCATTCTTAATTTTGGTACTCCCGGCTTCGCCCGCGTTGAAATCTTATTGGTGGCAAAACTAGCTACTCGTTCTATATTTCTTTCAAATTTACTATGGGCGATTTTCACCTACCAAAATCTCTCGAACCCTCTCGCCACTTTGACATTTAGTTAACATAAATGTTCTGTAACGAAATTTTCTCACAATTTAAACATCACAGACAAAATACCTCTCACCGTTTTATTATATGTAGAGACAGAGATTCACAGATTTACAGGCAAGGCGTGCCTCATTATACGTAAACTTTTGTTAATTACGCAATGTGATTTTTTGTTTGAAGTTTTTCCTCTTGTGTTTAAAAAAATATATATATATTGCTTATTGAAAATAATAACGAACTGCAAAAACGTTTTTTGAAAATAACAAAATTACACAACTCATGATTATTCGTAAATTTTTGTTTCTCTCATAGTTTGTTTATTTGTATATTCGTTTGAGCTCTTTTTTAAATACGAGCTTCTTTATGTTTGTTTATTGTAATTGTAATTAAGTGGGTAGCGTGATGCGCATTCACCTCAGATCCTATTACAGGCATTGAGGTGTGCTTCCGTGGAAGATTAATCGAAATCGATTCAGTAGTTCTCGGGTTAGGGGATATTACGATACCTGTGGCTCCTAATTCTGACCACGTAGCCTTCATATTCGACCCAAAATAAGACTTTTTTCACGAGTGGTAAAAATCGAAATTTGACCGTCAATGGGGTGAAACTAGGGTTTTAAAGTTTGAATGAGATAACATTCAAACATTCAGACAACAAAAAAACATATTTTTTTGGTCAGATTTGCTTGAAACTTGGCGTAAATACTCTGAAATACAAAAAATTGAACACGTATTTCAGCATTTCTTTAAATTCTGTTAAGGGGCTATGCCAGTGTGAACGCTGAAAATTTGGGTTATTTTCGGGAATTTTTTGGAAGAAAAGTACTCAATTAAATGTTTCGGAAAATTAAGAATACATTTGACTATATTTGACCTATATTACATAATTTTTTCATAGAACAATATTGAGATCCAAGCGACTTATGCGCTGCCTTCGGAGGCGCCAAAAAAAAAGTTCCTCCACTGCTGACATGATTCCGGCCGATTGAGTAGCTGAAACTGAAAAAGCAAAAAAATTCTTTAAACTGAAAGGTATTTTCTGTAGAATGACGTGGAATTTTCGAAAAATATCAAAATCTAACAAAATGGCGCAGTTATGAAAAAAAGTCTGTTTTATTGCTTATAAAATGGTCGTTTTTTTCAATGCCAAATCGTCAATTTTCATCTAATTGAAAATATTCTACGTCATTGTAGAGTGAATATATTCAAGAGTACTCAGTTCAAATTTCAAGTCAATCGGATAATTGCTCTTTGAGTTTCAATGTCAGCAAATTTGAAAAAACTCATTTCGAGAAAAACGCGTTTAAAGATTGAACTATCGATTTTTGCATGATAAAATGATAGAGATACGGCCTTGAAATTTTTACAGGATATTCTGGAAAGTTTAAACTGTCGAAAAGGTCAGATTTACTTGAAACTTGGCCTAATAACACTAAATTACAAATAATTAAACATGTATTTCAGAAGTTTCCAAAATTTAACGTTCAAGGGGGTTAAACGCCCTTGAACGTTAAATTTAGTAGAGAGGGCTCTATGAGAAAACATACTTTTTGACCAGGTTTACTTGAAATTTACCAAACTTATTTTACATATAACACTATATGTTTTCCTCGCTGTTTGGTGCGTATAGACAGTCAAGTAGTCTTTTCAACCCCTTAACTGTCTTTGTTTGGGTTGGCATAAATATATCAAACAAACCCAAACAAATACAGGTTCAACTATTTGCATTTGTACATATAAACTTTAAAACCCCCGTTTCACCCCCTTAAGGGTCGAATTCCGATTTTTAAACCTTTTGAAAAAAGTCTTATTTGAGTCAAATATGAAGACTGCGTGGTCAGAATTAGGGGCCACAGATATCGTAATACTGCCTCGAGTTACAAACGAACAAACGTACGGACCCTACAGGTTTATTACATATTGAGCTTAGCATTTTTCGAAACCAGAGTCGCTTGGAGCCTTCCATCATTCTTATACCGCCACTATTTTTGTATCAACGGTAATAAGCTCGGAAATTTCTTTACTTATTTTTTATGTCATTGAAGTTTGCGTCATTGGGATGCAACAAAAATTCTTTCTTACTTTTTCATTTCTCTATTTTTACCTCTATCCAAAATCTTTTACGTCGTAGATTTATATTATCGAGCTCTAGCAAGGATCCTTGAAAAAGTTTCAATTATATTCGAGCCTGAATGTGGCGAAAAAATTAATCAAGAGAAAAATGTAGATTTTCATTGCATTCGAACGATGCAAAGTTCAACACCATTATTTTTATTCCTTTACCGCAGTACGAAGTTCTCGGTTTTTCTTTTTCAGGGATATTCACGGTGCTTATCTGGCACCGATCGGCAGCAAAGCCGTATTGAAATCGAGATCGACCACCGTAACACGTGACGAATTATTTTCCCTCGAGGAATCGTTGCCACAGGCCTCTTTCGTTGCGGCTCTCAATCAACGTTACGTCTCCGTTAAACAAGGTAAAAGGATATTCTGCCGGAAACAAAAAACAAAAAAGGAAGATTAAATGAAAGTAAATTCGTTGGCTCTATTATTCGATTGGGAAAAATAGCCCGAGGCGGTTGTGGCGATAGCAACGATGAGCCGGAAATCACGACGAGCATTGAGAATTCAATGGTGATCGCGAAGCGAACGAGATGGAAACGTTCGGGACATATTAATTTACTTATGGCCAGAGATTCATTCTCACTTCCATCGATGTCAATGCCCTCTGAACAATAGGATATCACACACACGCGGATATCATATATATATATATATATATATATATATATATATATATATATATATATATATATATATATATATATATATATATATAATCGTGATGCATATTTATATTCCTCGACCGCCCATGAACGAGCCGTGTTGAACGAGACAGCGATTGGACGGGTCTTAATTGGAATTTCCATCCCGTCCAATTTTCGTCCAGACCGAAACGCGAAAATGTACTCCCCAGTTATAATGGAATATCTGCGAAATCGAATATATCACGAGCAACGCAATCGACCGGTCAGTGACCCTTGATCAATTGCCTCCCTTCTACGTAATTCGTCGGGATAAAAGAAAACAGAATGACCGAGATGTCGCGTCTGGTTCTAAAATTGGATGCTATTGGAAAATTGGATACTATTGAAATTGATTTTATATAGTTTTGAAATATTTTTCAAATTATTGTATTCCATCTTTAAAAGTGAGCGGATTTTGAACGCGGCTTCGCTCGCATGTATGTCGGAAATTTGGTTCGTGTGTATGTCGGGAATGGTTCGGGTCGTACAGTATTTTGCTTTATATATTGTGAAACCCCCGTTTTGTATGTAGTACAATATGTAGTGACAAGCATATTAAGGGGTTAGGTTGCTGTGACGACCCGAAAATCAGGGTTGTTTGAGAAAATTCATTTTGAATGAATAATTGAGATGATTGGTAAATCGTTCTGACATTTATTCGTATGTACATCAACAAAGTTGTGTACCAAATTTCATAAAAAATATTAATCATTAAAGAATTTATAAACTCGTGAAATATTCCATTTATCTGAAACAAAAAAGACAATTTAGAAAAATTAGATAAGCTAGGACTAGACCGAGATTTTTTTATTATCGTGTTTCAATAGTAAAAAAAATGATTTGTTTCGATTTTTCGAGAAAAAATTACGTCATTAATGTTGATAAATGATGGAAAAAAATGTTAAGAAGAAAAACGTCGGTCAAGACTAAATTACTATTACACTGCATGAGTGTACCAAATTTTGAGTGGGTCCGTTTATTAGATGTCGATAAATCGTGCACGCCGTTTTGAAAAACGGTTTCGAGAAAAACGCGTTTAAAGTTTTACTAGAAATTCTATCGTAATTATAAGTTTACCTTCAGTCTGTGATTCCCGCGTCATATGTTGGACCTTGCTCTTCAATTTGAGATGCCTCAAGCGTTGAACGAGTGTTCATCGCTTTCGCCCCTTAACAGGGAACAAAAAAGAAAACTTGAGTCAGATGATGATTGAAGCCAATGGCACTGCTTTACATCGAGTATTGGCTGAAGAGTTTTCGTATGAACGCTGAAGAGCAGCGCAATTGTCCTTTCAAAAAAGAAAACGCATTTTCTACGGTTCTACTCGATGCATCCGGACAAACCAAAATGCAGGGCCTTTCTGGAAGCCCTTATTTTTACACCCCAGAGGTTAAGGAAAAAAGCTTTAGCCCCTTTACACCAACCGTCCTCAGACGGGCAGTAGATGGACTTCACAAAATTAAGGAGTGAGATGCAGTGAGACGCGTGAAAAAAACGAGCATTTTCAATCTTTTTTTATTATATTAATTAAGTTTGTTTTACAAAAGTGGTTACACAGACTTTTTATGTTATATTTCGACTTGACTTGTACAAATTTTCAAAGAAAAGTATTGATTATTTATAAAAATATCGCCATCTTTGTTGAACCCCCTCGGCATGTAGTGCTTTGCGGTGACCATCATGAAATTTTACTGGATCATCCGAAATAAAAAAATAAATAAAGAAAAACATTAGTTTAATAATAAATCTAGTCCTTAATCGAAGCTTTTTTTTCCAAAAATTAACAAAATGGCGGCTTCCGAGGGATAACTTTCGTCTTTCGACCAGAAAATCGCTTGTTTATTGTTTAAAAAAATAGAAATTTTCAACAAAAATGAAAATCCTTCGATTAAGGACTAGTTTTTAATGCTATCAATAAGAACACCAAATTTCATCAAAATCCATCGAGTGGTTTTTGATTTATAGTGGTCACCGACTTGAAAAGCATAATTTCGAGAAAAACGCGTTTAAAGTTTTTCGATGTGGATACGGTATTGTATGTTCATAAAATGTTGAGCTCGATGGATGAAGCTAAACTTTTTAAATGTATTTTGATCCGCCGAATCCGAATATCACAATTTTTTGCCGAAAACTCGAGCATTCAAATGTTTATAGCCAATTGTTAAAACAATTTTTCAAAAAATTAAAGTTTTTCGCCGCATCTCACCCCTTAAGACATCGTCTGATGATCATCTTCGTACCCTATCGGTTCAATTCAAGCCTGAGAACAAAACTGACGTACAGCCATTAAAATTCTCAAATGTTAATGAAATAATATTAAACTTTTCAAATAATAATCTTATATTGGTATGAAAAAATGTTCTCCAATTGCATTAAATCTTGCTTCGAATCGACGACTTGACGTTTATTCTATTTTCATTTCCGCAGGTGTCGACGTGACCGCAAATCAGGACGAAATATCGGGCCACGAGACGTTCCAGTTGGAATTCGATCGGGTGACGAAACGATGGTACGTGAGAACGATGCAGGATCGCTACTGGAGCCTGGAGGCCGGCGGTGGTATACAAGCGTCCGATCACAAACGTTCCTCCAACGCGCTATTCGATCTTGTCTGGCAACCGGAAGACGGCACGGTCGCTCTCCGCGCCAACAACGGAAAGTTTCTCGCTACCAAACGTTCCGGGCATTTGTACGCTAACGCCGATTCCCCGGACAGCGGCGACTCAGACGCGTCGAAATATTACTTTTATCTGATGAACCGACCGATACTCGTTTTGCGATGCGAGCAAGGCTTCGTGGGCCCGAAGAGCGCCGCCAGCCCGAAACTCGAATGCAACAAGGCCGGCTACGAGACCATACGGGTGGAACGTTGCGAGCGTGGAATCGTTCGTTTCAAAGGTGAGAGTGTAGCAAAAGGGCAGAAAAGGCTGCCAATCATCGTAACAAGCTTAACGTATCGTTCCCTAGTCATTCGTTTTTGCATTTATTTGAAGCATAAAAAGATTTGATAAGCTTAAGGGGTTAGGCTACTGTGACGGAACGAAAATCAGGGTTACGTGAAAAAAAAAACATTTCAAGGAATAAGTAAAAAGATTGAATAATCGTTTGGACCTTTATTTGTATGTAAATGAACAAAGTTGCATACCAAATTTCACCAAAAAATATTAATAATTAACGAAGTTATGAACAATGCCGTGAAGGGCATTTAAACGTGATGACCTCAACGGTGTACTTGGTTTGAATATTAAAAAAACGAGTTGTTTTAAATAGATAATATTTGCTAAGACTTGGACGAGCCTTTTTGTGTTATCGGGTTTTAAACATCAAAAAAACAATTTGCATTTCTTGTTCTGGATTTTACCAGGAAAATTTTCATCGTTATTGTTAATAACTAATGGGAAGAAAAGTTAAAAAGAAAAACGTCGGTCAAGACTAAACTACTATTACACTGAATGAGTGTACCCAATTTCAAGTCGATCCGTGCATTAGATGTCGAGAAATCGTGTACACCGTTTTGAAAACACACAGTTTCGAGGAAAACGCGTTCGTGGCGGGATATACCTTTAGACGGAAAAAAAATTAAGCAGTTTTGAGGGACTTTTTAAACTGAGAAATAATTACAGTGGAACCTCGTTTATATGTTTCTCACTTCTATATTTTTCTCATTTATACGTCAAATGCCTCTAGTCCCGGCATTCCGGATTCCGTTCAGAAAGATAGTACATTCACTTCTACGTTATTCTCATTTCTATGTCATATTTTATGTACCCCTTGAAAAATGTATAACTGAAAATTCACTGTATTCTACATTTATCAAACTATAGGTATACTATTATCTACATTTATCAAACTATAGGTATAGTGTATTTAAGTATGCCAAATATATTTTTTTAATTCATTTATCACGAAGTTGAGGAGTTTCGATACCAAATCACCGGGAGATTAATTTAGGATGCATTAAAATGAACGCATTGCATTAAAATGAAATGCAATAAAATGCAACAAAAATGAATCCGTTTCACCCCATAGTTTCGGAGATTTTGAAGGTTCAAGTTGAGTTTTCTTCGAGTATTATTAATGAACTGAGTGGAGAAACCGCCTAATTTTTAACACGACATTCCTGACACTAATTGCAGTTTGTTCATTTTTTTTTCATTTAAATCGAAGCATTATTTTAACCCCTAGAGCCCTGTAATTAGTGTTGACGGAGTGTCACGTGTATTACTAAATGAATGAAGTTTCACGTTGAACCGTCATGGCACGTGGTATTTCGTAACCACTAGTTATAGGGCTGTAGATGTTTAAATAATGCTTTGATTTAAATTAAAAAAATTAACAAACTGCGATTAGTGTCAGGAATGTCGTGTTAAAAAATTAACGGATTTCTCCACTTTGTTCAGTAATAATGTTCGAACAAAACTCAACTTGAACCTTCAAAATCTCCGAAACTATGTGGTGAAACGGATTAATTTTTGGACAGTTAAGGCGTTACCCCCACTTGTAGCGCAAAAAAAAGGCCTTGTTCATGAATTTTTTTTAAAGAAAACTACAAAACCTTTTTAATCGATCAATATACCATCTTAAAGAACACATCTTGAAGAACTTTCAGTAATTTTTTTATTGAAAAATATTACATTGTTTAGTGGCAAATGGCCGTCAATGAAATAATGTTTTTATATACACGGTTTGCGGTGACCAACATTGCGGCGAAGTGGATCATCTGAAAAAAAAATGCGGATGGATTTAGTCAAATATAAGTATAAACTAGTCTTTAATCGAAGGATTATAAAAAATATTCATTTTTCACAAAATGGCGGACAGTCAAAGTTAATGGTTCGATTTTAACGAAAAAAAAACGGCCGTTTTTTGGCTATAAAACGGCCATTTTTTTCGAAAAAAAAAAAATCGAACGATTAAAGACTACATTTTCATGTATTACATAAGCCTGCAAAATTTCAAGAAGATCGGTTCATTAGTGTTCGAGTAATCTTGGCCACCGACTTCAGAAATGCCATTTTGAGAAAAACGCCTTTAAAGTTTCAATTTTCGGTCGTTTACACAACGGATTCTTCTCTTTTAACGCTCATACCTCAGTCAATTTTGTTCGG